>CM077208.1:32174683-32913849 GCA_039654625.1 Rhinogobio ventralis
AGGCTCCCACGTCACTCAATCACAGCGCACGCCTTCCCCTGAGTACTGATCACGCGCACCTGCAGCTCATCATCACACCAATCACCCACAGTACAAAAGACACACTCACACGCTCAGTCACTGTCCGGTCTTGTTTGTAATTGGTACTTACCTCTATGCTTACTTCAAGGACTTCTTATATGCTACTTACCTTCTTCCATTGTTCCCTCCAAGAGTCTCCTGTGTTCCAACCTCGTGTGTCTCTCCATCCTCTTCTCCATTCCAAACCTCTCTCCAGCGATCTCAACAGCAAGTATTCCGACTTCTCCAAGATTCCTTCATCCACCTCTCATGATCCTCATCACCATTCACCTACACTTCTGTCATCATACTGGTCTGCTCAAAATAAACACCACTTCCCATACTTCTTGTCTCCGTCCCTTCTGTACCTTAACAAAAGGACCGGACCATAACCGATGAGCACCAGCATGAGCACTCTGGGTCCGTTCCAAGAACTCGTGGACGCTGTCCGACGAGCACTTCTTCCCATTCCACCAGCGACCACTTCCGCAAACAACACCGCTTCTCCCTCTACGCCAGAATATCTCGTCATGCCCTATGGACTGTCCAACGCCCCCTCCGTATTCCAGGACTTCATCCATGAGGTGCTCCGGGAGTTTCTCCACAGATTCGTACTGGTCTACATCGATGACATCCTGATATACTCCCGGAGCCTGGCCGAACATCGCCACCACGTTGCGGAGGTCCTGCAACGCCTGAGGGAGTTCCAATTGTATCTCAAGGCCGAGAAATGTTCCTTTCATCAACCCTCAGTGCAGTTCCTTGGATACAACATCGACAGCAGTGGCATCCGGATGGACGAGGGGAAGGTGGAAGCCATCCGGAACTGGCCCACTCCCACAACCATAAAAGAACTTCAGAGATTCTTAGGATTTGCCAACTTCTATAGTCGCTTCATTCGCAACTATAGTATTATCTCTTGCCCTCTTACTCAACTACTTCGTAGTAAGCCCAAGTCTCTGTCCTGGAACCCCGCGGCCACGAAAGCCTTTAAGGACCTTAAAGAAGCCTTCACTTCGGCTCCCCTCCTAGTGCATCCAGACCCCACGAAAGCCTTCGTAGTCGAGGTAGACGCATCTACCACAGGAGTGGGAGCCGTGCTCTCACAGCAGCAGGGGACCCCAAGTAGACTCCATCCATGTGCCGCCTTCTCCCGCAAGCTCAACCCGGCGGAGGTGAATTATGACATCGGCAACCGGGAGCTTCTCGCCATCAAGATGGCCCTGGAAGAGTGGAGGCATTGGTTGGAGGGTTCCCAACTTCCTTTCCTGGTACTCACAGACCATAAAAACTTAGAATACCTCAGGGACGCCAAGAGACTCAATCCCCGCCAGGCCCGGTGGGCACTGTTCTTCACAAGATTCAATTTCACTATCTCCTATCGGCCAGGACCCAAGAATGTGAAGGCGGACGCCCTTTCCCGTCTCTTCAACCCCGAAGAGGACTCCAAGAAGTTTGAACCCATTCTTTCTGAGAAACTGTTCGTGAGTCCCATCACCTGGTCAGAGGAGACCTTGCCCTCTTCCAATGTCTCCACCAATGCTCCGCCGGGTTGCCCACCAGGGTTACAATACATCTCACGGACACTGCGCACTCCCCTCATTCACACGTCCCACACGTCTTTGGGCACTGGCCACCCGGGGGTCAATGAAACCCTCTCGCTGCTGAAGGAGCGCTTCTGGTGGCCCAACATGGCATCAGACGTCAGAAGGTACGTGAGAGGATGCCAGGAATGCGCCATCTCTAAGAGCCCTAGACATCTTCCCTCCGGCAAACTCCATCCTCTGCCCGTTCCCAACCGTCCATGGTCACACCTAGGAGTAGACTTTATCACTGATCTTCCTGTGTCTGGGGGCTGTACATGTGTATTAGTGGTAGTGGATAGATTTTCCAAATCCTGTCGTCTGATTCCGTTGAAAGGGCTGCCTACTGCCATGGAGACGGCAGAACTCATGTTTAATAGGATCTTTAGATACTATGGTATCCCAGAGGACATTGTTTCCGACAGAGGACCTCAATTCATCTCCCGGGTATGGAAAGCGTTCTTCTCACTCCTAGGTGTGACTGTCAGCCTCTCTTCCGGTTATCATCCACAGACCAACGGGCAGACGGAGAGGAAGATTCAGGAGATCGGTCGCTTCCTCCGTACCTTCTGTCACGGCCACCAGGACTCCTGGAACCAGTTCCTGGGTTGGGCCGAGTACGCACAAAACTCCCTACGTCAGTCTACCACCGGTCTAACTCCATTCCAGTGCGTGCTCGGTTACCAACCCCCATTGTTCCCTTGGTCCGGGGAACCGTCGGATGTTCCAGCTATAGACTACTGGTTCCGGGAGAGCGAGAGGGTCTGCACATCACCAGCTTCAACGGGCCCTGCGCAGACGCAAAATGACAGCCGACCTTCGTCGCTCCAACACTCCCTCCTTCCAACCGGGTCAGAAGGTCTGGCTGTCCACCAGGGACATCAGGTTGCGTCTGCAATGCAGGAAGCTCAGTCCCAGGTTCATTGGCCCCTTTCCTATTGTGAAGCAGATCAACCCAGTCACGTATCAACTCCAACTCCCTTCACAATACAGAATTCATCCCACTTTCCATGTCTCATTACTGAAACCTCACTTTCCCTCCGTTTCTATTCCCACAGAGCCTGGCGTAGCCGAAGAAACCCCCCTCCCACTCATCGTGGAGGACGGTACCGCTTACCAAGTGAACGACATCTTGGACTCCCGGCGCCGTGGTGGTCTCCTAGAGTATCTAGTGGACTGGGAGAGCTACGGTCCCGAGGAACGCTCATGGGTACCTAGAAACGACATCCTTGACCCGAACCTGCTCGAAACCTTCCATGCTTCTCACCCCAACAGACCTGCACCCAGAGGCCGACCACCACGACGTCGGGGTCCGCGGCCCTCTGGAGCGGGCCGTGGATGGGGGGGGGTAATGTCACAGACCCGCCAGGCTCCCACGTCACTCAATCACAGCGCACGCCTTCCCCTGAGTACTGATCACGCGCACCTGCAGCTCATCATCACACCAATCACCCACAGTACAAAAGACACACTCACACGCTCAGTCACTGTCCGGTCTCGTTTGTAATTGGTACTTACCTCTATGCTTACTTCAAGGACTTCTTATATGCTACTTACCTTCTTCCATTGTTCCCTCCAAGAGTCTCCTGTGTTCCAACCTCGTGTGTGTGTCTCCATCCTCTTCTCCATTCCAAACCTCTCTCCAGCGATCTCAACAGCAAGTATTCCGAGCGACTTCTCCAAGATTCCTTCATCCACCTCTCACGATCCTCATCACCATTCACCTGCACTTCCGTCATCATACTGGTCTGCTGAAAATAAACACCACTTCCCATACTTGTCTCCGTCCCTTCTGTACTGTAACAACCAGATTGTGTTTCATTAACGCCTACACCTACACCTACCCCAAACCTACCCTTACAATAATGCAAATACAGTAATTAAATGACGCAATATTGATGTGTGCATGCCCAGTGCCCGTAGCTGTATCCCTTCTAGTCTTTTTTTTATGCTTTATTTGAACATTCAGTTTGCACTATGGCACAACAAAATTAGAACATACTAAATACGAATAACATCAATAGAGGGGGGAAAAAAACAAACAAACATGAATGACCAAGTATCCCTTCTAGTCTTTTTTTTTTTGTAATGCTTGAACAGTTACAGAACAGGAACAAATAAAACAAGACCAAAAAAAAAAAAAAGCCAGGTTTAAGGATACAAAAATTTTAAATACACGAAAGTGAATAAAAGCATAATAGATCAAACAATAAAAGGCTTTGACATTTTACAAAATCTTAAATGTATTCAATAAATGAATGGTTTTAACAGCTTTTTTGTTTGTACTGTCCTTAAGAGAAACCATATAATTTTCTAATTCTTAATACCACAGAAAAAAGAGGTTTCTTATTACTAAATTTACACAGATGAATGTGAAACTTAACAAATATAATTACAAGATTAATATAAGCTTCATTTCCAGGCTCTTTTCATATAAAAAAAAAACGAATATTACATGTTTGTATAACAAAAGAAAATTGCATTCCAATTTGTCATTAATACATTTAGAAAATTCCCACCATAACCTCTTTGTAAATTGAAAGTGCCAAAAAATATGAGGTACAGTTTCTGGTTGCAAAGAACAAAATGAACAGTTTACATCAATGTCTTTGTTAAACTTGGATAGAAAATGTTTAGCGGGGTAAAATTTGTGCAATATCTTAAATGAAATTTCCTTGACCTTATTTGTAATAATAAATGTATTAGGTAACAGCCAAACCTTACTCCAAAAAAACAAGCTTTACCACAGATCTTATCAGCTGGATGCAATAAAGATGCACGTTTAGAGTATGAAAAACCTCTACATAAAGAAACAACACCCGTAGAAATAGCACCAATTACAGAGGCAAATTCTTTAGGTGAAACAGGGAAGTTAAAGTATGAAAGGAATTCATCATAAGTCATTATACCCTTGATAATTCAACAACTGTCCGACCAATAGGATACCCTTGTCAAACCAAGTTTTTAAAAATATACTCTTATGCTTATACAAAATATTACAATTATTCCAGATGTAAAAATGATGTGGTGAAAAATGATGCTTGTAAATTAACTTCCAAGCCAAAAGTGCTTGCCTATGAAAAGCTGACAGTTTAACTGGAAGTTTTTCGATTTTGTAAACACACATAAGCAAAAATGAAAGGCCACCAAGTTGGTCAAAAACAGATTTAGAAATAAGATTCCACATAGAATTAGTTAATTTTGAAGGTGTTATTTAAAATATAAAAATATAAATAATCAAGCCCACCACTTTTATATGAATTGACAATTACAGATTTTCTAATATAATGTATACGGTTTTTCCACAAAAAGTTCAGCATTATTTGATCAATTATCTTATTTATCCCTTCTAGTCTTTAACGTGCGGGACGTGGTGTGATGACATCACCGTTATACACGGATTGGCTGTACACACGAAAACGCAAGGGTTTCGGTTTCAGATTTATCCACTCTGGGACCCGCAGTTTAAGAAAATATCGGTTTCAGGCTCCCAAAACGCCGGATTCGTGTGGACGAAACGCTAATACGATACCATTTTTTTTTTTTTACATATACAGCTAAACGCGTCTCCATTTGGACGAATACTCAGAAAAATTCAGTTTAAGAAATTAATTATATCTGTAATTGTATTTGAATGGCGTATTATTGTGATATTCAACTCGTGGCAATTACAGATATAAAGAATTACACTTTTACTATATAGTCTAAATTCAGTTGTTGATATCAAGAATTATGCGAGAGATGTAAGCTATTTGTGTTTTTATAGTGAAAATGACTGATATCAAGAATTACGTTACCCTTGTTACAATAGATATTCCATTACTGATTTCAAGAATTATCATTGTAACTAGTAAAAGCTGAATTGCTGATATGAAAAATTCAGCTTGCCATACACAACAAAAATAACAAGTGAATCTAACATGTGTCTTCCCAGTTACCGTAAATAAACTGACTGCCATGTGATTTGTTTTACATCCAGTTTCCTGTCGGAAGGAATTTAATGTAGCGCATGCGCTTTATGAATGCGGAAGTATTGGACAGCGATAAACAAGCAAATAAATCAGACCAAAATATTAACTATTAGATTGTACTACATATCATGGCAGTAAACGCGGTACATTTAGAGTCAGACGCATTTCTAGTGTGTATGAATCATGCTCTGAGTACGGAGAAGGAGGAAGTAATGGGACTCTGCATTGGCGAGGTTTGAATACCTGGTGTTTATGATGTGTTGTTTTGTATAAATGTGCTTGAAACTTTGTAACTCTGTATTTGACTTATCTCTATCAGGTGGACACAAACCGCATTGTGCACATTCATTCTGTCATCATTCTGCGTCGATCAGACAAGAGGAAAGACAGAGTGGAGATTTCACCAGAGCAGCTGTCAGCAGCGTCCACTGAAGCTGAGATATCCTTTATTATACAATATATACATATCATCAGGGTGCGATTTGTGAAAAAAACAACAACAAAAACACACACAAAAAAAAAAACAGGGTGGGGGGGGATGTTTTGAAAAGTTTTTTCCCCCTTGAAAATAAATCACAAACTACAGTGGAGCATATATATATATATATATATATATATATATATATATATATATATATATATATATATATAGATAATTATTTTTTGGCAGCTGTTACAGATACATATTTTACAATAAATATTCAGATTTAACCTTGAGCTTTGAAGTATTAGATAGCTTCAATATTTGACCACTATTTACAATGACACTAATAATTCTCAGTTTCTGATAGGAATGCAAAATTAATTGGTAATTATTGATATTTTGAATAAAATAACTAAAATAATAAATTTATTTTTGATCACATGCAGTGCTTCGTACATAACATAGGCTACAAACTTTTAATCCATTTGGAGAAATATGTGCGTTTACCTCATATTTCTTTAAATAGAATAGAACCATAATTTCTTGATGACTCGCAGAAAGATGATTCTCTGCCGATCAATCAGTCAATATTGCGTGATAATAATTCCCGCCATATGGTGTCAGTAAACTTCTGTGTTCTGTCTCATAATACATTTATGTGTCAGTTTATTACATATAATATCTGTATTAGGTCACAACAATAGAGTTTTGAGCAGAAAGATTTGTATTAATCTCATACTGGCACTCTGAAATAGATTAATGGTGCATGCTGATTTTCTGAAAAATTCTGCATGGATTGGGGTGCGAGAAACAGGATCACGAATCCCATCACTGTTAGCGGTGGAGCGCTAACAGTTAAAGTCTATTTCTGATTTTATTGTTGTTTGTATTTTCATTTTGCAGTGTTTTACTTGATGTTTTAAAAATTATTTTATTTTTGGTATTTTATATTCTCTGTTGTGGTTTGTGGAGTAGCATTCCCGGGGGGATAAAAATAATTCAGCAGAGGCAGGGATGCATAGTCCAGAAAGGGGGAAATCCCCCCTACTGCAAATAATATACAGGTGCTGGTCATATAATTATAATATCATCAAAAAGTTGATTTATTTCATTAATTCCATTCAAAAAGTGAAACTTGTATATTATTATGTTCATTCATTACACACAGACTGATATATTTCAAATGTTTATTTCTTTTAATTTTGATGATTATAACTGACAACTAAGGAAAATCCCAAATTCAGTATCTCAGAAAATTAGAATATTACTTAAGACCAATACAAAGAAAGGATTTTAAAAATCTTGGCCAACTGAAAAGTATGAACATGAAAATTATGAGCATGTACAGCACTCAATACTTAGTTGGGGCTCCTTTTGCCTGAATTACTGCAGCAATGCGGCGTGGCATGGAGTCGATCAGTCTGTGGCACTGCTCAGGTGTTATGAGAGCCCATGTTGCTCTGATAGTGGCCTTTAGCTCTTCTGCATTGTTGGGTCTGGCATATCGCATCTTCCTCTTCACAATACCATTTTCTATGGGGTTAAGGTCAGGCGAGTTTGCTGGCCAATTAAGAACAGGGATACCATGGTCCTTAAACCAGGTACTGGTTGCTTTGGCACTGTGTGCAGGTGCCAAGTCCTGTTGGAAAATGAAATCTGCATCTCCATAAAGTTGATCAGCAGCAGGAAGCATGAAGTGCTCTAAAACTTCCTGGTATACGGCTGTGTTGACCTTGGACCTCAGAAAACACAGTGGACCAACACCAGCAGATGACATGGCACCCCAAACCATCACTGATTGTGGAAACTTTACACTGGACCTCAAGCAACATGGATTGTGTGCCTCTCCTCTCTTCCTCCAGACTCTGGGACCCTGATTTCCAAAGGAAATGCAAAATTTACTTTCATCAGAGAACATAACTTTGGACCACTCAGCAGCAGTCCAGTCCTTTTTGTCTTTAGCCCAGGCGAGACGCTTCTGACGCTGTCTATTGTTCAAGAGTGGCTTGAAACCTATGTCTTGCATACGTCTGTACGTAGTGGTTCTTGAAGCACTGACTCCAGCTGCAGTCCACTCTTTGTGAATCTCCCCCACATTTTTGAATGGGTTTTGTTTCACAATCCTCTCCAGGGTGCGGTTATCCCTATTGCTTGTACACTTTTTTTCTACCACATCTTTTCCTTCCCTTCGCCTCTCTATTAATGTGCTTGGACACAGAGCTCTGTGAACAGCCAGCCTCTTTTGCAATGACCTTTTGTGTCTTGCCCTCCTTGTGCAAGGTGTCAATGGTCGTCTTTTGGACAACTGTCAAGTCAGCAGTCTTCCCCATGATTGTGTAGCCTACAGAACTATACTGAGAGACCATTTAAAGGCCTTTGCAGGTGTTTTGAGTTAATTAGCTGATTAGAGTGTGGCACCAGGTGTCTTCAATATTGAACCTTTTCACAATATTCAAATTTTCTGAGATACTGAATTTGGGATTTTTCTTAGTTGTCAGTTATAATCAAAATTAAAAGAAATAAACATTTGAAATATATCAGTCTGTGTGTAATGAATGAATATAATATACAAGTTTCACTTTTTGAATGGAATTAGTGAAATAAATCAACTTTTTGATGATATTCTAATTATATGACCAACACCTGTATATTTATTATGTCTGTGGGGATAATAAATGCAAGTTTTGGGCCCTTGTGATCCATACACAGCACCTACTGCAGTAGTTAAATCACTAAAAACAGCGGAATGTTCTAAAACGTTTAATGTGAAAAACACATTTGGGGTGGGTTGCACCAATAATTAAGCAAAGTTTAACGCTAATCAAGGATTTGTTGATCTGGGTTTTATTTTAAATCGAGTTGTGTTGCACCACTTAATTTTAAACACAGATTAAATGTGTAGGAAGACCGTTAGAATTAAAGGGTTGATCATGCAGCGTAGGCGGAGTGTGAACCGACGTCAGGCTAAGATGCTTAACGGTGCAACCCATCCTTAAAGTGCCATAATATACTAAAACGGTGATATTAAAAGAGCAAATTCAGTTTACACCTTTTTAATGATGCATACTAGGCTATACAGGCGAGCAGATGAGCCCAGAATATGAACACAACGTTTTTTATAATGGGTTTCGACAGAAAAAAACGCTTCACGAGAAACCTTGTGTTGTATTTATATTCTGCGTTCATCTGCTTGCCTGTACAAAGTATGCATCATCAATAAGGTGTATATTAAATTTGGTCTTCTCTCTTACTACATTAGTACTTATACAAACCTTGTAAAAATGACTGGTGGTCAATGTAAGTAAGCCTTGTTTTGTCCTCCAGGTGGGCGTTGCTATAAGGGTGTGATGTCACGTGAAAACTATGAATAGCAGTAGCATGTTTTTTTGGCAAGTGCCATGGTATTTTCATGGCTGGAGAACCATATAATTATATTCAATACCATGGCATGTATTAAACACTGCCATGGATACATTTTTTAAGGGCATATTCTGTATACTGTACTGGGTAAATGCACGTTCACACAAAGGACGATAACTATAAATATAAATGATAAAGATATAGTTCTAAAAATCTTTTTAAATTGAAAAGAATAGCAGTCCACACCACAACTATAAAGATAACGGCACAGAAAATTATATCGATGGTTCACTTAATGATGAATGATAAAAACAATGAGAATCCACCAAACTTTTGTTCTGCAACAATGACACACAATCATAACTACATATCATAAAACGTGAATTTTAAAGCAGTTGTGTTTATTTTTGGAAACATGTTTGTATGTAACTAGTTAAGAATGTTTAGGGTGTAAGTGTGTGCAGCGTTTACGTTGTAGAACAAAATGTCAAAGTATCGTCAAGTTATGCTTGCCATTATTTTACTCATGAATTGGAAAAACCCCAAACTTCCTAGGAAAATCTTGAGGGAACCAGCGGTGAATTATGCTGCCTTCATGTGCTATCGGACATGTAGTCGTGATTACGAGCTTGTCGCATTCAAGTGCTTTGTTGTCAGAAAGAACAGGAATCATGGAGCACACCCGTTTTATTCTTGCCTATTTTTGGGAAAATCTTATTAAAGCCAAAATGATATTGACAACATCCCTACGACAATATAAACATTCACTGCGCTATCTACATAGCTTGCTGACAATTCTGGAATTTCGATCAAATACAGTCTATTTTCGTTGTGTATAAAACATACAATATGCTTCAAATTATTTTTCATATTTGTAAATATGCACCACTTTAACGATAAGACAAGGCGATGTAGCTGTCGTGGAAAAAACTTATAAAGAATATCAGTCGCAGCAACAATTGTTCTTCACCCCACCCCACCCCCAATTTTATCGGCCGCCCATCTTGGGAATCAAAATTATCCCTGAGCTTTCCAGTGGTAAATATGACTTACGAGGCGTTCATGTTAAATTTTTAACTAGCTTAGGCTTGGTGATAAGCAAAGTTTTAGGATTTTGAAATAATTTAAAATAAAATACCAATATGATGTAAAATGAATAAAAAATATTTAGCACTATTTCTTGATCAACAGTCAAGCAAATTTGTGACGTTCAATACCGCAAGATATTTTTGGATCATTCTAATGAATAATACATTAATACAATTAATTAATACAATAAAACAAATACATTACAAGGTCTTGTTTTAATATACTTTTCACTCAAATTGATATGCTGGTAATATATGAATATTATGAATTTCTTTCTACTGCTGAACACAAAAGAAGATATTTTGAAGAATGTCGGTAACCAAAAAGTTGATGGAACCCCATTGACTTCCATAGTATTTCCCCTCATACTATGAACTATCCCTTTAAGCACAATACTAGTTTAGTATATTTTCTTAATATGAGGCACAGGTTGGCTGAGATGACAGGACGTCCCATGAGGGTTGTGGGCTGGTACCACTCTCATCCACACATCACTGTGTGGCCATCACATGTTGGTTAGTATCATCTTTTATTTATATATATATATATATATACACTCACCTAAAGGATTATTAGGAACACCATACTAATACTGTGTTTGACCCCCTTTCGCCTTCAGAACTGCCTTAATTCTACGTGGCATTGATTCAACAAGGTGCTGAAAGCATTCTTTAGAAATGTTGGCCCATATTGATAGGATAGCATCTTGCAGTTGATGGAGATTTGTGGGATGCACATCCAGGGCACGAAGCTCCCGTTCCACCACATCCCAAAGATGCTCTATTGGGTTGAGATCTGGTGACTGTGGGGGCCATTTTAGTACAGTGAAATCATTGTCATGTTCAAGAAACCAATTTGAAATGATTCGAGCTTTGTGACATGGTGCATTATCCTGCTGGAAGTAGCCATCAGAGGATGGGTACATGGTGGTCATAAAGGGATGGACATGGTCAGAAACAATGCTCAGGTAGGCCGTGGCATTTAAACGATGCCCAATTGGCACTAAGGGGCCTAAAGTGTGCCAAGAAAACATCCCCCACACCATTACACCACCACCACCAGCCTGCACAGTGGTAACAAGGCATGATGGATCCATGTTCTCATTCTGTTTAGGCCAAATTCTGACTCTACCATCTGAATGTCTCAACAGAAATCGAGACTCATCAGACCAGGCAACATTTTTCTTCAACTGTCCAATTTTGGTGAGCTCGTGCAAATTGTAGCCTCTTTTTCCTATTTGTAGTGGAGATGAGTGGTACCCGGTGGGGTCTTCTGCTGTTGTAGCCCATCCGCCTCAAGGTTGTGCGTGTTGTGGCTTCACAAATGCTTTGCTGCATACCTCGGTTGTAACGAGTGGTTATTTCAGTCAAAGTTGCTCTTCTATCAGCTTGAATCAGTCGGCCTATTCTCCTCTGACCTCTAGCATCAACAAGGCATTTTCGCCCACAGGACTGCCGCATACTGGATGCTTTTACCTTTTCACACCATTCTTTGTAAACTCTAGAAATGGTTGTGCGTGAAAATCCCAGTAACTGAGCAGATTGTGAAATACTCAGACCGGCCCGTCTGGCACCAACAACCATGCCACGCTCAAAATTGCTTAAATTACCTTTCTTTCCCATTCTGACATTCAGTTTGGAGTTCAGGAGATTGTCTTGACCAGGACCACACCCCTAAATGCATTGAAGCAACTGCCATGTGATTGGTTGATTAGATAATTGCATTAATGAGAAATTGAACGGGTGTTCCTAATAATCCCTTAGGTGAGTGTGTATATATATATATATATATTTTTTTTTTTTGTCATGTTTTTTATTTTTTATTAATGCATTTAATGATTCATATATTCCCTTTATTTCATTTGATTTGATCTTTGCATTATACAGATGTTAGGACTCAAGCAATGTATCAGATGATGGATCAGGGTTTTGTTGGACTCATCTTCTCATGCTTTATAGAAGATAAAAACACAAAGGTATGTTAAGCACTCCATCTTGACAGGAGACCAGAAATTCTGAAAGGTTTTAATTTCATTGCCACATTTTTTACCTTGACTGTTCTTTCTGTTTCTCTTGTAGACTGGTAGAGTTCTGTATACCTGTTTCCAGTCAGTACAGGCACAGAAAGGCTCAGAGTAAAACAAATTATTTTTATTTAAAGAAAAACGCATTCATAAATAAAATGAATAAATATTTCTTTTTTAGTTTCGCAACTTAGATCTATACATCATGCATGTCTATGTGTGTGTGTGTGTGTGTGTATGTATATGCATACATACATAGATACATACGTGCTTGCAGAATTATTAGGCACATTGATTTTCTGATCATATTTTTTTTCTAGGCACATTTTACCAATTCCAAACCACATTAATCTTAATAACTACTATTAATTTTGTATTTAATCATTAATAAGTGATATATAATTGTTCATGAAGTCTGGAAATGAAAAACACCTTATATCATTAGGCATGTTTTCTTTTACAGATAAAATGAGCCAAAAAAGAGATTTAACTTGGACAAAAAAGTCAATGAGTATTAAATGCCCATTAGAAGGATGCAATACTAATGCAATACTAGACATTGCAGTTAAGGCATGACCATTGGACAGTAAAATGCTCAGTGGGTCAGCAGGGTCAGACAAAAACAGGTGGCGAAGAAAAGACACATTTTAACTGCAAAAGAATGAAGGTGAAGAATTAAGTTTGAAACCATTAGGAACCCTTTAGTCTCCAGCGCCACCATTTTCCAGAGCTGCATCCTACCTGGAGTCTCCAGAAGTGTCAGGATCTCAGAAACTTAAGTTAGGTAAAGAATCCTAAAAAAATGACCACCACTTAATAGGAATAATTTTTAAAAATCAACCCCCAAAATTTAGTGCCAGATTCTGGAAGATGAATTCTTCAAACAGTGGTACAAGAGGATGTGGTGCTGGTCCTTCAAGAGTCACTGTCAACCTATCTGTCTATAAAGCCTATAAAAAATCAGCTTGTGATTCTTTTTCTTCTTCTTCTTATTATCTTCTTCTTATTCTTATCCTTTTTTGGATTATTTACCTAACTTAAGTCTCATGGGCATTTAATAATTTTTGACTTCAGTCTTAAATCTCTTTTTTGGCTCATTTTATCTGTAAAAGAAAACGTGCCTAATAATTCTGCACACCTGAATATAAGGTGCTTTTCATTTCTAACCTTCATGAACAATTATATATCACTTATAAATGATTAAATACAAAATTATTAGTCGTTCTTAAGATTAATGTGGTTTGGAATTGGTCAAATGTGCCTGGGAAAAATAATATGATCAGAAAATAAACGTGCCTAATAATTCTGCATGCACTGTATATATTTAAACATAAGCCTTTAAAGGGTTAGTTAACTCAAAAATGAATCTTTCGAACACAAATTTCATCTTTTTGATGAAATCTGAGAGCCTCCATTGACAGTCAGCACAACTACCACTTTGACACACTTTTTCTTCACATATAAACATTGATCAGCGAACATAAATGGCTCAACCGAACCAGCTTGACGCGCGAGAACAAAACTCATAGGCAATTGCGGAAGCTGTGTAATGAGAGTAATGACACATGAGAATAAACCTCATTGATTCTCGATGTCAAGCGAACATGCTTGAGCTTCCATTTACCACAACTGATATTTAAGTTGATGAATGTTTATATGTGAATAAAAGCCTAAATTCAATCTGTTCATCATATAAAGCGATAGTTTCCCTTCAGAAAGTTTTTAGACTTAACCACTCAATTCATATGGATTAGATTTATGATCTCTTTATGAACTTTTAGAAGCGTCAATGTGTCAGTTGCATTCATCAAAAATAGATGAACGACAGTCTTATGGGTTTGGAACAACATGAGGGTGAGTAATTAATGAAAGAATTTACATTTTTTGGGTGAACTAACCCTTTAAGATTATTAGCTTTAGTTCCATAAACAAAAACATAAATTCATGCATGTCCACACCTGACTAGTAGTGTATGTTTTATTTATCTGAACTCTAAATATTTGAATAATTTTTTAACTGGTTCACAAACTTGGTAAATCCAATTCAGAGCTATTGGAGCCTTTTGTAGTGTGCAAGAAAAAGTATTTTGTGCAGCGATTTTGTTCATAAATATAGAAAAATGACATTCCTCTCTTGTGACAAGGTATGAGCGGATTGAGATCCCAATCCATGTTGTCCCACATGAAGCCATTGGAAAAGTATGTCTGGAGTCTGCCGTGGAACTGCCCAGAATCCTCTGTCAAGAAGAACAGGATACATACAGAAGGATTCACAGGTATAAGCCATTACCTGAGTTATCCATTTCCTTGTTTCAGATAACTTTTTACATAGCAAGTGGTTGCTTAGGACCTCATGCAATATATATATTTTTCTCCCCAATTTCCTTTTTTCAGTTTAACTCATCTGGATCCAATCACAAAGATACATAATGGATCAGGTAATGCAATTATAAAATCTAGTTTATATTTCATGAAGGAAATAGCAGTGCTTGCACGGCAGCAATTTATTACTATTAGGCCTGGTTTCACAGACAGGGCTTAGATTAAGTCAGGATTAGGCCTTCAGTTAGGACATTTAAGTAGCTTTTTTAAACGTGTCTTAGAAAAAAACCTTACTGGTGTGCATTTTGAGACAAAACAATGGCACTGATATATTTTAAGATATGTCAATGCAAGTTGCTTTCAGTTAAAACAGCTCAAACATGCAATTTAGTCTGGGACTATAGGATTAAGCCTTGTTTGTGAAACTGGAGGTTAAAGTTTTAGGCGAGTTTGGGTTTTATTCTTAGATTTTGGGTAAATAAAATCAGAGCTGATTTGTCATCATGACGACACTTGTTTTCCAATTCTTTTGTCGTCTCTGCACACAAATTAACGTGTGACAATATCTTTGTAGTGTGAAGCAGCTTTAGATTTGTTAAATATATAGACTTTTGAATTGCATATGCAAATTACATAGATCAGTGGTTCCCAAACAGTGGTGCGTGAGGTGACAGACGTGGTACGTGAAAAAAAAATGCTGAGTTTTGCCATTCATTTAATTCTACCCAACCTTAAAATAACATTCAAACCTAGCATGTATTTCTAACAGGCAAAATGGTAGTACTGTAAAAGGTCAAATACATGACATTTAATCAAATTACTTCATCTTTTGTGGTCAAAACTGACTGCCTCCACACAAGCAGCGAGCATATGACAGGGTGCCTGCAGAGTATGCTGCCTTAGCAAATCACGCTATATTACTGCCGTTTTCAACAATGTACCTTTGTAAAAGTGGGGGTTTAGCACTTACTAGCATGAAGAACAAATATAGACACAGACTGTGCATAGAGATCGATTTAAGACTCAAACTCTCTTCGATACAAAAACAAGAACAAAAAACGTTAGTTCTTGTTTTTAATGGTGATTATTTTTTACCAAATATCCACACAATTGCAAATATGACATTTATTTTATACAACAGTTCAACAAACAAAAAGGTACTATTAAGTGATGCACATTTTAAACACAGTATTGTCAGTTGTTTGCTCTATTTTGAAAAAAAAATAATAGTTCCAGCGGATTCCACAGCAGAACTGTTGTGCATCTCCAACACACAGCAGCGTTTTGTTAGTGAATGAATCTGCGGCTTTGAACGAATCGGGAGAGTCAATGATTCAATGACCTATTCATAAATACAGCCGCTTGTTTTGTTACTGAATGAATCAATGAATGATTTGATGATTCGCTCACCTACTGGCGGTTTGAGCTTAATAGTTAAAGGGATCACTTTGTTTTTACCATCGTTTCCTATTTCTCTATTGAATTTTTTTTTATTTAAAACATTCTCATAATATTATTTATGCCATTTTAATTGCATTCAATCCACCTCTGAGAATTAAATTAAACAGTGTGTAAATACATCTAGATGTAGCTTCTTGCCCCAGATGTGCAAAGATGGCCTTTGTTAATACTGATTTAATTTAATTTAATTTAATTTAGTTTAATTTATTGCTTTATTTATTATATTAATTACATTTTAAGAATTTGACATAAAACATGACAGGATTAGAAAGTCTTTGCCTTTATAAAGGCAAAAAAAAGTACAAATAGCCCTCCTTGTTGGCAGAGGTTATTTAAAAACTGTAAAGCAAAGGATGCCTATGGGCTTGATTACAATAAAAACAAAAAAAATCTAATAAAGATTCTTTAGTATGCCCAATTACACACTTGCTAAATTTGTCCTTTAGGCAAGCAAGCAGTTGTTCCATCTGCTTGGAAGGTGGCTACAGTTATCCCAAATTATTAATATGGAGATAAATTAAATTTGAGTACCTATAGGCATTCTTATGATTATATCTAAGGTCGCAGAAAAATGGGTAGTTAAGTTTCCGACTAATCATCTAAATAATGGCTTTACTTCTTTACATCCAGTGCAGTTTATTTTTTGCAGTATTATTCAACATAATCAGCAAATTGTTTGTTTTTTGAGAAACTCTCTACAACACAATTTCACCATCGAGCTAGGTTCATCTTGATCACCCCTTCAGAGTCGGTCAGAAATCTCGGAGTAATCTTTGATGACCAGCTGTCCTTCAAAGACCACATTTCAAAAACAGCTCGGTCTTGCAGGTTTGCCCTGCACAACATCAGAAAGATCAGACCGTTCCTTACAGAGCATGCAACACAGCTTCTTGTCCAAGCCCTGGTCATTTCTAGGCTTGACTACTGCAATGTGCTTCTGGCTGGACTTCCATCGTGTGCAATCAAAACACTTCAATTGATTCAGAACGCAGCGGCACGTCTTGTCTTCAACAAGCCCAAAAGGGCCCATGTCACACCTCTCTTCATCTCTCTGCACTGGCTACCACTCGCTGCCCGCATTAAGTTCAAGGCTTTGACGCTTGCTTATGGATCCACCACAAGCTCAGCACCCGCATACTTCCACTCGATCCTACGAGTCTACACCCCTACCAGAAGCCTCCGCTCAGCTAAAGAGCGGCGGCTGGTGTTACCATCCCAGAGAGGCATGAAATCCCTCTCCAGAACTTTTTAATTCACTGTTCCCAGCTGGTGGAACGATCTTCCCACCTCCATCCGGATGGCAGAATCACTAACATCATTCAAAAAACAGCTAAAAACCCATCTCTTCCGCGAGCACTTAATCTCATCATAAAAAAATTCCTCTATCTTTCTCTACACCCTCCCTATTCTAGCTTACGCTACTCTGAGCAATGCCCGAAACTTAGTATTTAAGGCACTTCTTGCGTTTCTACGCCTCTTCATAACAGATCGCTTCCTGTACTCCTCAGTTGTAAGTCGCTTTGGATAAAAGCGTCTGCTAAATGCATAAATGTAAATGTAAAGTCAAAAGAGTGTGTGTTGGTGCTGTCTTTTTAGATCTAAAGAAGGCATTTGACTCTGTTGACCATCAGGTTCTTTTATCTAAACTAACAAATAAAATTTTTAAGGAATAATGTATGTGGCAGAAAGTTTTGACTCAAATCGAGTCAAAACGTGTTCGAATCCACCTTTTGCTGAACTTGCTCTACTCCCCTTTCCCATCCCATATCAGATCGGTAAGGCATTTATTTTCAATAAAAATGAAGAAAATATTCAAAAAGTGGAAATAAAGTGTTTAACCTTCTGAACCCTGAGCTGTTTTGTGAGCCCTGGAGGTATTTTGACATGCCCTGACATTTGTGCTTATTTCTGTTACTTGTAACATTTTCACGGTTAGTCTGATTACACTGTATTCAGCACAAACTCTGCTACAATAATATGTGAGCAGCGTGTGTGTAAAAGTTTGTAATTTTGAGAAAATGACGTTTATGCGTGGTTTGTGAAAATTATTTTTCAATGAAATAAGGCCATGAAACCCATTCTGAATATTTGTTTACAAGACTTTTGATGACGGGATCCACGTAGGGTAGAATTTTTGCTTCAAGACGATGTAAAAATCACTCATTCACATAAAACAATATATTGATTTAAAATTTGTAAGACATGTTTTGTGTCAGGAAGGCTTATGCGGGGAGGGCGTGAATCATCATGAATATTGATGTTTCACACCTGGAGAGACAAAGACACTCCCCTATTGGCCCTATCAGCTGAATGGGACTGTGAGGGAACTAGAACAAAGAATGTGAAGAGATTAAAAGAATGGCTTTTTGATTTGTTTGCATTTATTTACAACACAACATAATCCAAATATACATAATGAAGGACAAAAAGTGGGACAAAAATAAGGGACAATCGTGGTTCTTTATAAGGGACACTCAAAATATTTGTACTGTACCACACTGTGTATGTCATTTCAGTGTCTGCAGTTAAGGGTGTGTATAAAAGGTTTTCAGATATAAACACATTTGATTGCTCAACCTATTAATGCACAATTTAATCCTAAAAAGAATTTTAACGACATAGAAATAAATGTCAATTGTTACACACAAACCATCTAAAGCTTTTGTAGCATTATGCACTACACTATACACTAAAAGCTTTCTATTTCAGATTAATGCTGTTTCTGTTCATCAAAGAATCCTGAAAAAAAGTACATGACTGTTTTCAACATGGATCTCCCATTACAGTATCACCGTGAATATCATAATCATTTGTTTGCAATATAATCTACAAATGCATACACAAAGAGATGTTCCTGCCACATTTAAAGGCATTTTACTTGCATACACCTAGTTTGCAGAACAAACTAAACTGACAAACTAAACACTCATCTCGCTATGGCATGGAAAAAAACGTGTGCGCCGCACCGCATGAGCATCATGAGGGGCACTTTCAAATCATTTAGGCCCAATATACGGGATGTCCCAGCTAATACGGGACAGTTGGCAACCCTACTTTTATATCATGCTGTGTTTTATATGATAGAGTATAAATATATCGTCATGTCATACGTATCTTTATTTAGCATTGAAAGGTTGCCTACCTGTCTATATTTCATATTTCAACATGCTTCTGTTGATTTTGCACGTTTTAGTCTGGCTAAAATGTTTAACTAGTAGCCTACAATGTGAAGTTTATGCAACAATAACACTAATATAAGTAAGAATAAATGTTTTACCTTAAAAATTCTCATCTTAAAATCACGTTCTTCTTCTGAGGTAAATCCAAGGTAAACTCACAGCGTGTCTTCCGAACTCGATGAAAAGCAGAATAATGATGAAGCTGATTTTTTGTTTTGAGGTGATAGGGGCGTTTACAGGTTCACGTTCCTTCACGTGGACGATTAGCATGTGAATCTCTTTGCACGCGTGGGTGTGGTCACATTACCGATAATGAGCAGCCGCTTGAGAAACTGTACCTCTCCTTGGTTTCATACGGAGAATAAACAGAGAATATTTGTTTTTGATAGAAATTAATTAAAGGTGGAGTAAGTGCTTTCTGATAACCGATGTTGATATTTCAAATCACCAAAACAAACACGCCCCTATTTTGATAGCTCCGCCCCACACATATAAACGCAACCCAGGCAACGACTATGGCGGAATCTGCTGTGCCAGCCGGCCGAGGGTACGATGTCATCAATAAGTGAAAGCAATGTGTGTTACTATGGTAATCCAGGTCGAATGTTCAATGAAAAAGTTATCCCTTACATCCCAAAAACGCACAGTTCTCATGAACAACTCAATAGCACGAGCATGACAGTCCAACTAACGAACATATTACAATTATGACAAGATTAGAGGGTTATATCGATCGCTGAAGTGAACGATGATACGATTGCAAGTGGACAAACAAGCGAATATGACACATGAGCATATTCAAGCAAAAGCTAGCATATATTAGATCTGTGACACAAAACAAAACCAATGTTACTTGCCTATCGAGAAGAAAAAAGTAACCTCGGCGTCCGATTGCAGGCCTTAGTGCTCCTTGAGTTCTCTCCAGCACTGGAAAGCTGATACTTCTTGCCTGATCGTAAGCCTTCTTTTGTTCCATAGACCTTTTTACACATTTGTTTTTTATCTGCCATCTCTCTTTCTGTCATCGCTCAGCTAATGTCCGTCCTGTGTCGTGTCTTTTGAATAATGACGTGCACTGAGCGCTCTCTTCTCACCATCATTAGTAGACACGCCCCTTACTGCTGATTGGCTACAAGTTTGTTTTGGTACTTGGCCCAAGACACTTTTAAAAAGCATTTTTGAAATAACACTTACCCCACATTTAATGTAGAAGTAGACATTTCAAGCTTTATAAACACTTATCTGTCAAGTCTGTGTGGCAAGTATTCGCTGAGTTAGTTCATTTTCAGACGCATTTCAGAGTGGACTTCACTGAGAGACAGACGGGAGAACGCACATCCTGTTTGTTTTCTTTATTTAGCGAAAAGCACAACATTTAGTTTTTAATGTGAGTGTACACAAATTAAAGTAGACACTTCAAGCTCTTTAAAGACATATCGTTCATGTATTTTAAGTTGTTTTACGCTGTCATGAGTAAAAATCCAGCAGAACGCGCCAACGTGTTTGCCGTGTTCAGAAGGTTAACGTGTGTTTAGGGTTAGGGGTAAGTGTAGGGAGGGCTTTATTGTCCCAATAAGGCGGCATCCATTTAATAATTGTAATAAATATTACTCATATAACAGAGTGTAAATTATTATATCACACTCGTAGCCGTGCGATATGGCTGTATATCAGCACGGCTGTGATTCGGCTGTAATCACAACATACAGCCATATCGCATGGCTACGAGTGTGATATTGCGTTTATACAACAGTTTGATGGCACAAGTGTGTAAATAAATCAGAAACAACAATGGAGTGCCTTTAAAATCTTCCTTCCGCAGTTCCGAAAATTGAGCCTAAACCTCCGTTACTAATTCTAAAACGTCACTTTAGAACTACACTGAACAAAATTATACATTTTAGATTGGCCTTTTATTGTGGCCAGCCTAAGGCACACCTGTGCAATAATCATGCTGTCTAATCAGCATCTTGATATGCCACACCTGTGAGGTGGATGGATTATCTCGGCAAAGGAGAAGTGCTCACTAACACAGATTTAGACAGATTTGTGAACAATATTTGAGAGTTCAGCTCATGAAAAATGGGGGCAAATTTTTTTTTTTAGGTGTAGTATCGAAGGAACGTTGAGTCGCTTCATTGTATTATGTAGAGTATTATTATGTGAGAAACATCGACTTGTTTACAACCAGTCACTCATAAGGCAGTCTTTGCCACCATCTAATGATTTAATAATGTAACTGTCACTGAAGTCGACTATTGCAATCACTGACGGACCCTTTCTCAATACCAAATACGGCATATTTATATAAAATAATATTTATTAAACAATAATATTTAAATTAACAACAATAGCCATTATAAAAGACAATAGGAAATAAAACACAAGCAAACAATTCAGTCAAATGTACAAAAGCAGCGCTCTAGTAGGCCATACAGGTTAAATATAGCCTAAATATAAAGTTATAAAACTTAATTTTCCCCTTAACCAAAATTTGCTCTGGAACATGTAATAGATTAATAAGACCAAGATTGCCCGTTTCATATACCCCAATTTATTTGATGGGATATAAACTGTAAAATATTGCATGGCGGGGAAAGGGTCTCAGCCAATCAGATTTGAGAACCAGAAAGAACTGTTGTATAATATTGCATATTGTGTAATGTACAAGAACACCTAAAAATCTATTTAAGTGGGGAAATATTGTCCCTTCATGGAAAAGGTTTAAGTTTAAGTGGAAGAGAGGGGGGTCCGCAGAAATATGTTAAATGTCTCAGAGGGTACGCCACTCAAAAGTTTGGGAACCACTGGTATAGATCTATCTGTTCATGTTTCAATAAAAGATCATTTGTCAGTTTATTAATTATAAATCATTATCATAAAAGTATTTTTGAAAAGTATTATTTTCATACATTTTATGAATTTAGAACCATTTTTACAAGTGTGCTTTTGTAATTTGTATGTATGTGTGCTTCTCAGTGTTCACTAAAAACCTGTGCAGTCAGATGTCGGCCATAAGCGGCCCGCTGCTGCAGTGGCTGGAAGATCGACTGGAACAGAATAAACAAAGTATCATCAAACTCCAGAAAGAGAAAGAGCAACTGACACAAGAACTGGCTTCATTATAAGGAGAATGATAGGAAGCAATGAGAGTTTTAACAAAATCCTTAGAAGCCTCATTCTTTTTTTTCGTTCCTTTGTTTTTCCACTGAAAGCTTTGGCTTTTCTGCCCTACTGCCACTTTTGGATCAGAAATCACTGGGAGATCTAAGACAGGATGTCTGTACTTCCACATTTTAATATCTCAGTCCATATCTAGTACTGTGTCTCAGTGCTTCCAGGCAAACATTTGAATTATGAATCCTCTTAGTGCTGTCTGCTACTCTTTACACTCTTTTGTAATGTTTTAACTCATCCATCAGCTTCCACTTTTTCACACGCACTTACACACACACACACACACACTTTTGTTGCTGTTGTAGTATGTATACACTTAACACCCTAAAATGACAAAAATGCAGATGTTCTTAAAAAGGTTGTTGATTGTTTTTGATGGTAATCATAAGTGTTCTGTAATAGTGATAGTGATGGATATTATTTACTGATGCTATTTCTTAAATAAGCTGTAAATCTCTGAATGTATAAACATTACAATGTAAATACCTGCATGGAGTCTAGAGTGGCTTAACCTGTTGGATTGTTTCTTTTCTTACTTTTCTCTTTCTTAACTAAATTTAGTTTGGAATGTGTTTGGAAATCAAAACTATAACACCTTAGACTCTGTAATACTTTGCACGGGTCACACTCGCACACAGCTATATTCATTTTTCATCATTTACATGCAGATTTTCAGTCTAGACTGAATGTTTCTGTGAATGTCAAGTAGCTCCCTGGTTGAACAGTCTGGCACTTAGACTATAAGTAGAAAAGGTGTGATTAAAAAAAGAGCTTTTCCAGATGAAATACTAAAATGAACATTTAAGCTGACAGTTTGAAAGACCTGGAACTGTTTAAGAGATTTTTTTTAACTAGTCCTGTCCTGCACTTTCTCTGTCATCTTTTTTTTCTTATCAATAAGATAAGCCACACTGGTGCTGACTAATCTTACCTAAATATGTTAATATAAAACCAGTAACGTACTGTAAAAGAACACTTTGTATGACAAAATATTAATCTAACTGAAAGCCCAAGGATTGACGTTTTATTTCTTGTCACTAGGTGGCACTTGTGTTCTTGTTGAACTGCAGACATTGAACAGAGTCTTTAATCTCTTTAGAATGTGAAACTGGTCAAGCAGACAGACAGAATACTAGCAATGTATGCAGTTTATTTGGCATGTATGATTTTTAGAATATTGAGGCGTGCAGTTCTAATAAATTCCAGACAATCAAATGTTCTTGCTATGAGAGAATCATAAAGTGTTATGTTCCATACCATGTTGCAAAATGGATACTAGATGGTCCTGTTAAATTGTCAGTAACAGACAATATATTTATTTAATATGAGGAAAAAATCACTGCGCAGCACCTATAGAGAGAACTGTTAAACTTAGTTAATAGGTCAGGGACTATATCTTCTAGCGGAATTATGCTAAAAATATATTTGTACATGTGGAATAATGATACAAATTTTGTGTCTTAAATATTTATGTTGTATTACTGTTGTTTAAAAGCAGTAAGTCACTCAAGGCTGAAATGCATGGTTATTTAGCAAGCAGTTTCTTTATTCAAAGTTAAGAATTAAGGCTAAAAAGGGGAATTTATAAGCCTATTTTTAATACTATTTATTATTTGAAAGCGAGCTGTGTTTTGATGCCACGTTAATGCCTGCCTGAAGCAATCTGACATTGCTCTTACAGTTACAGTGGTTTATAGAAATGGCCCTTCTGCAGTGCCATTCTCAGACACATTCATCATACTTTTACAGCATTTTTGTCCTCGAGAAATGAAATCTCAGGCATTGAACCAGGTCTCTAGATATTGTTTGGAAGTGCAAATGCTCATTTAGAATAAATATCCCATATTTACAGTGTACAGTGGACCATAAAGTTATACCATTTTGTATTATGGCAAGGCCTAACACTCCACTAAAACAGAATGTCTTGTATGTGTACTCATCCTGGGACTGGAAGCAAGCAGGTAATATTGAGGCTGTGCTCTGAGACTGATGGAGAGAGCGAAGACATCTCCCCCTCCTTGCGTATCAGCATAGTGGTTATTACCCCTGGCAGAACACTGCCATTTATTTAGTGTGAAGGCAAGTTGACTGTAAACCTGAAGCCTCTATAAATCTGGAACGGTGTGTGTGTGGGGTGGGGGGGTTGTCTATGTAAGAAGTGAAGGGGACAGAATTTATGAGTGTTTGGAGGGCATTCTGTTTGATGAGATGCCTAAGGGACCTTGGGCCCTTGGATATATTTATGGCAGAGGGGCCAATGAGGTAGTGGACAATGACGTTCCAGAGGCAGACAGTGTTTAATTAACACCTCCAAAATAGGCAGGACAGAGCTCATACTGTCCATGAAATAAGCTGTTGGTTTGGCTCGTGTTCTCTCTGGAATTATGAAATCGGTCTCATCCGTTTTAAAGCTGCTGTAATTTATAGGATGTTAAGAGACATTTTCCTTCCCCTGTTCAATATGCAGAGACCGCTATAAGAAGGTTGACTTTCTGAAGAGTGCAAATTCTGACTCAAGTGCAATCAAAACATTGTTCTGTTTGTTTGAGCATCCCGACTAGCATAACACAGCAACAGTAGCTCAACAAATGGCATAAGTTTGGGCGGGGTTATTGATTTGACAGACCAATGCAGACGGGGAAGTGAAAGTGAGAGTGTTTGCTAAACATGTTTGGAAATAATCATTAATCATTTTTGGATTAAAGCTCTAAAACAATGTTATATATTTTGTTGACTTGTGTACTTACATCCTAGCTAACAGATTTTTGTTATGAGAACGTTATCCAAATATACAGTGTTGGTTCTGGGAATGTAAAAATGGTTTTAAAAGGTATGATGTTCCTCAAATGTTCTTTCAACTCCCTTTTGATTAACAATTCAACATTCTAGGAACGTTGATTTGTAACTTTCCAAGAACTTAAAAATGTCCAGTTTCCTTAATGTTAATAGAATGTTATTTAAAGGTTAGTATGATATTCCTGAAACATTCTTTCAATCATTCAAACACCTGCTGTGAACAAGCACTGAAAGAAAGAGAAATAAGAACACAAACTACAACTTTCTTCAGCCACAGCCTTAAATGAAATCAACTGAAGATAAAAAAACATTAAATCTTTGAAGATCTCAGCAGAGGAGGATTAAACAACGCCACAAACAGCATTACCAGCTTCATTTATTATACTAACCAGATTGACTTTATTTCTGTCAGATGTCTACAGAAGCTCTTATAATGAGTTTTAACAGGTTTAGAAGTTGATGATTGGTTGAAAATGTTTTGTTTGAGGTCACCATCATGGTGATCAGCGTTTGCTTTAGTTGGGTTCTTGACCCTTGACTTTTGTTAAGGTGCTTTTTCAGCAATTGCAGGTGTTTTCAGAAAACATTTCTGCATTGATAAAGCAGATCAGCATGACTGTTTTAATGGTCAAAGAACTGCATTGAAGTGGTTTAAACAACTGCTTAACAAATTAAGTTGAAAGAACGTTGAGGAACATCATACCTTTTAAAAGTTTCTCTAACGTCAAGAAAAATTTACATGTTTTACATTCCCAGAACCAACACTGAATATTTGGAGAACATTCTTAAAACAAAAATCTGTTAGCTGGGATTATCCCTAATATTTCCAAAAATGTTTAAATCCAGAGAAATACACAATTTTAACCAGTATAACGGCCTGTGTCATTGCGTCGCCTGTCAATGACGTCATATCCGCGCTACCCTTGATTTTTTTTTAACTTCCGTAGAAACCATGGAAACACCAAAGACGCTTTATTAGATTACAAAGACATTTTATTAGACAGGTGAGCAACTGTTTGGATACCTTTATTGACAGAAAACTAATCATTGTTATATAGTTCAACATGGTTTGTTTGTGAATTTCTTGTTTAAATTAGTCAATTACAGGTCAATCTCAATCTACCCTTTCTGTCAAAAATACTAGAAAAGGCAGTGTCTTCACAACTACACTAGTTTTTAGAAAGAAATGGTATCTGTGAGGATTTCCAGTCAGGATTTAGACCGTATCATAGTACTGAGACTGTTCTCATCAGTTACAAATGATTTACTCTTATCATCTGATCATAGTTGTATCTCTCTATTAGTGTTACTCGATCTTAGTGCTATATTCGATAATATCGACCACAACATTCTTTTGAATAGACTCGAAAATTATGTTGGCATTAGTGGAATTGCATTGGCATGGTTTAAATCATACTTATCTGACCGTTATCAGTTTGTAGCAGTAAATGAAGAGATGTAACACAGATCACAAGTTCAGTATGGAGTACCTCAAGGCTCAGTGCTAGGACCGTTGCTTTTCACCCTGTACATGCTACCACTGGGAGCTATCATTAGGAAGCATGGCGTTAGTTTTCATTGTTATGCTGACGATACTCAGCTCTATATTTCTTCACACCCTGATGAAATGTACTAATTCACAAGATTAAAAGAATGCATAACTGATATAAAAAATTGGATGACTAGTAATTTCCTGCAACTTAATTCAGAAAAAACTGAATTTTTAATTATTGGACAAAAAAACTCCACAAGTAGTAACCTAGAATACTGTCTAACACTTGACGACTGCTCTGTCAAGTCCTCGTCGTCAGTTAGGAACCTGGGTGTGCTCTTTGATACCAGTCTTTCATTTGAAAGCCACGTTTCTAGCATCTGTAAAACTGCATTCTACTATCTTAAAAATATATCTAAATTACGGCATATGCTTTCAATGCAAAATGCTGAACAGTTAGTTCATGCGTTCATGACCGCAAGGCTAGATCATTGTAATGCTCTACTGGGTGGTTGCCCTGCTCGCTTAATAAATAAACTGCAGCTGGTCCAAAACGCAGCAGCTCGAGTTCTTACTAGAACCATGAAGTATTACCATATTAGCCCGGTTCTGTCAACACTGCACTGGCTCCCTATTAAACATCACATAAATTTTTAAATCTTGCTAATTATTTACAAAGCACTAAATGGTTTAGCTCCCCAGTACTTGAACGGTCTCTTAACGCATTATACTCCATCACGTCTATTGCGGTCTCAAAATTCTGGCCAGTTGATAATACCCAGAATATCAAAATCAACTGCAGGCGGTCGAACCTTTTCCTATTTAGCACCTAAACTCTGGAACAGTCTTCCTAGCATTGTTCGGGAAGCAGACACACTCTTTACAGTCAGTAACAGACAGTTTAACTCTAGACTAAAAACACATCTCTTTACTATGGCATACACATAGAACATTATCAATTTATATTATTCAAATCAGTTAAGGCTGCATTAGTTTTAGGCTGCATTAACTAGGTCAGCCTGAACCGGGAACACTTCCCATAACACCTGATGTACTCGTTACATCATAAGAAGAATGGTATCTACGGTAATATTAGTCTCTCTGTTTATCCCGAGTTTTACTGCAGTCAGCCAGATCCGGGCCATATCCAGATCAGATGGTGGACCTGCGCCTAGACATGACCAACGCATCCCTGGAGTGTCTGCAAAGACCGTGTCAATTAAACTCCCCCCTGTAAATGCCGCATCGACACAACATCCTCATTAAACCCGTCTCCGGCGTGACGACTCCAATCTTTTGAATAATCTTACGAATATCTTTCAATCTAATATGACTTCTGACCTGTAATGTTGCCAGAGGAGAACTGGCATCCCGACTGAGCCTGGTTTCTCCCAAGGTTTTTTTCTCCATTCTGGCCCCTTAAGGAGTTTTGGTTCCTTGCCACCGTCGCCTTTGGCTTGCTCAGTTGGGGACACTAACATTTCAACTATATTACTGATCTGCCCGCATTGACACTATATGATAATTGAAATTAGCTGGATGACATCACCGTTTTCTCCAGATTCTGTTGCATTATTTTCCTGTTTATCACTGTGAAGCTGCTTTGAAACAATCGGCATTGTAAAAAGCGCTATATAAATAAAGGTGACTTGACTTGACTGAGAGTTTTACAGAGAGTAACATGCTTGTACCGTGCCTCAGACAACTGTATTTTGTCAAGTGGCTAACATAGCAAAATCTTTATTTGTAACAGTAATACAGCATTTTTTGCATGCCATTTAGCAACACAAGTCATCCAGCTTTTATTAATATGATATTCTAATTTCAATCTAGCTTACTGCAATGTGCAACAAGTGTGTTAATGCACAGAGTAACATAACTTTCAACACACTGAAATATATAGTATGATTGTTTTTGACCAAGTAAAACAGCGCTGCATTACCCCATATTTTCAATTCATCAGATAAAGTGACCTGCATGAGTAGTTTTATTAGAATAAACTAAAATAATATAAATTTAAATGATCAAATGTAACTGTGACAAAGTTCCAAGTTCAGGGAAGAAGGAGGCAGACATTAAACGTAACTTTAATCGTAAAATATACATAAACAACAAAACAAAAGGAGCAGAAGCGGCCAACTGCAGCATATAAGCATAATAAAGACAAGAACGTAAAATATCCCAGGCTCTCGGCCCGCCCTGCTTTATACCACAGTAACATTATTAAAACTTTAATACATTGGTTCATCCATGAACTGCCCGAGTTTGTTCACGCCAAAGGAAAGCATATTTACAACGTCTTAATAGTTCAGACCCTCTTCTGGTCTCGGTTTTGACTTAGCCCCGCCCCCTTTCTACAGTACTTGTCCTTTCATGAACACCATTCTTTTTTAGTGTTTTTCTGAACAAAGATTTAAACCATTTGTAGAGTTTTCTGGTGGTCTTTTGTCAACACTGGGTTCTTCCTCACCTCATTCAAGGTTGCCTGTTGTATTCTTAGAGTGATCTTTACAGGATGCCTGCTCCTAGGGCGAGTAGCAACAGTCCAGAATTTACATTTGTAGACAGGGTATTGTAATGCATTTTAAGGTCCCATGCCTTTATTTAAATGGCTGAGCACTCAAAAACTGTACGTTTATGATGAAGATGATAAATAAGATAAGACGAGAGGCATAACGGATCTATTTGCTATGGTGACTGGGAGGTGACATGTTCGGTTCAATTAATTTTGTTGTGGCCACGACATATTAACTTTCGGAAACGTGATAATAAGTTGTGGCCACAAGATAATTTTGTTGAGGTTACGACATCCTTATGTCGCGGCAATGCGATGTAAAGTTCTGGTCTTCAGATCCTATGTTGAGGGAACAATATTTCTTTCAGGGCCACGACTTCTTTAGGTAACGCTTTAGATTACAGCCCGAGTACAGCATGAGTAAAACAAATTTACAGAGTAACTTTCAGTAATTATAGTGTATACCTATAAAGTACGTATGTGTAGGTATAAGGGAACAATATGTAAATGTAGGGAATAAAGGGGTAACAACCAGGAAAATTAACAAATTATTTATACTGTAAGTATTTTAGAACTAAGGGGTAATTATTCTACTATTATGATAAGCAACAATCTTACGTTTGGGAGCAATTTAGTGAGAACATACACTGAGTACTTTTTTGTAATAAAATAGTGTACCAATACATTTTTTTTTTTAATTACGGGGTACATAGTGCATTTATACAGTAATTTTTTTTTTGTGATAGCAAAAGAAAAGCAGCTGTTTTAGTTTTTTTTTAATACTGGGGAAATATACTCTTGTTATATATTTTTATATCTTGTTACAGGGTAAGTGGTGTTTGTTACCATCTTGTTCCATGTAAGTACAATAAAAAAATACATACACAATCTAACATCACTGACTCGGAAACCTTTATTTTAAAAACAACTTAATTTAAAACACTTCTTATTCATTTAAAACTAGTTTTTTTTTTATTCTTAAGTCTTGACAGAAAGTTTTGTCCTCCTTTTTTTTCTTGCTTGGCTTCTTCCTCGTCTTGTTCCTCGTGTTCCTTTTCTTTCTTTCCACTGATGAATCTTAACAAGGAATCCCATCTCTTGCTATTGTATTATGTATTATGTATAAAGAAAATACAGTACACCCAGAAATGTCTATTGCCCTCATGCCATCCGAGATGTATACGACTTTCCTTCTTCATGAACACAAACAAAGGTTTTTAGAAAAATAAATAATCTCTGGGAATACATAATGCAAAAGTTGAAGCATCAAACAGCACATACAGCAATAACTACAGTAATCCATACAGTAATGTTCTATTCCTATTAAAGGAATTATAAATTGTAAAACAAAAGCGGTCATTTATCTCATAACGTGCCTCTGTGGTAAATCATATGTGGAAAAATATGCAGAGAACTTAAAATGCGCATTTCAGAACATTGCAGTACAATAAGATGCATGCAGAAATATGAATTACCCACTAGCTGTGAATTTTGCTGAATTTAACCATCCAATTACTTAATTGCGTTAAATAGGAATCGAAAGAATACTTTTACCAAGGAGAGGTGGTGACTTGGATCAAATTCTACTTAAATGGGAGGTCTTTTGGATACAAAAATCTGAAAACATTGGTTCCACATGGTTTAAATGTAGATTTTGATTTAAATGTTTTTTTTGTGTGTTTTTTTTGTGATTGGGATGACCTAATTTAATCTGCATTGGATTCAAACTCTTATGTACTTTGTTTGTGAATGTAGAGATTTAATTGTTGTTGTATATATAATTCTTTTTTCATGTAGACTTATGTTAGTAGTAGAGTTTATAATTGTTTATTAGTTAATTATTAGTTACTCTCACCTGTGTATGATTATCATCTCTATTTATGCTCTTTCATTTTTTATGAAACTATACCTTGACAAAGGCTACTTGTTTTGCTGAAACTTTGGTAATAATAAAATGTGCTTAAGAGAGTGTGCAGTTATATTTTCTTTTCTCCTTCAACTTGCACCTCAAAAGGTTTGCTTTGCTGTTCTATTAGTAATTCACTCAAGCACTAAAACAGGACTGTTAACATGACACATGTTTTTAAATCTTGTGAATGGTTACTTCATAAGGAATTGACAAAGCAGACCATGCAAAAAACACATAGTGATATAGCATAAGAAATACCATTCACTTATTTTAGGCCTGGGACACACTAGACCAGTGGTTCTCAAACTTTTTTATACCAAGTAGCACCTCAGAAAATATTTGGCTCTCCAAGTACCACCATAATGACCAACATTAAAATACAGTAGCGTAGTAGGCCTAACTATTCAGCTACAGCTCTGCACAGTTTATTCCTAGTAAGAATATTTATTGTTGTCAGCCACTTTAACATTGTAATTACACAGTTTATACATTAACACTGCACTGGGCTTACATACAGGTAAATAAAATAATTAAATAAAGATTAAATTAAAATGTATTGTTTTAACATTAAAGTCCCTGTAAAGTCAAAATTAAATATTTGTTATAAGTTTGTCACACCACAGAAAAATGTATTAACCACCCAACCAAATTTGAATGATAAAAAAACCACCAAGCAAAATCTTGAAAAAATAAGCAGCATTCTCTGCCAAGTATAGGTCTCTGCAGGATAGTAATAGGAGTTACCAGATCAGTGGGCGAGGCCATAAACAGAGGGGCGTTTCCACTGCGTTACCTGATTTGCCCACAGTGTGGGTAGGGTTTAGGGGTGGGTTCGGGTGAAGGGGATCATTTTCATTGCGTGATTTATAAACACTCATCAGTTTGAAAACACCCACAAATTTAGAAACTTTTCTTAAACGCTGGGGGCGTGTCCGCTGTCTGCGCTGAAACCACGCCCACTCACAGGAAAGCTGCTGTAAGCACACAAGACAACACTGGTGGGCATGTACTGCCAACGATGGCACCAGATGTCGGCAGAACGGGAGGATGAAGGCCGGGGCGGGAGATTGTCGGTTCGGCCCCATTCTGCAGTGGATTATCAATGAATCCCAGCTGTCTCCGATGAAAGTTTGTAAAACTATCCGGTGTAAAACGATCACTGCAGAGGCAGGTGTTGGTGGTAATCAAGGTAGTTGTTCACAAAATTAACCCACCTCTTCTTGATATCATCGATTTTGTTTTATAAGTAGTAACTAACGGTAACAGTAACTCGCGATTGAGCGGCGAACTGATGCAAATGTGCTCTAGTTATAGTGTTAGGGGAGGAGCCAGGCTCAGTGGCTCCAGTGCGTCATCGAGCCACCGTTTTAGTACTACACAGTTCACAGTCTATGTAAAGTGTTTCAGCAATATATTTCTAACATTTATGTGTTTAGAAACAAATTTTAGAGTTGCCTTTACAGGGACTTTAATTTAGTGATTCCACTGATGGTACGCATACCACACTTTAAAGGCCCACTGAAGTGCCTTGAAACGCGCAGCATTATTCAATGTGTTGACTTAACTTCCCCTGAAACGGCTCCAGCTGTTAGCAGCTCCTCCCCTTTTATGAAACAGCCAATAGCGTTTCGTTAATACCACAGTTTGACTAGAGCCTTTCTGTTTGGTAAAGCCACAGTTTCCTCCTAATCTCTAACCGTTTCTCATCATAATCTCCTCCATATCGCTTTCAAATACAGCATTCTGTGCAGAATTTAAATGGGTCCGATATGTTTTATTGTATGTGCTGACATATGATCCGCGCTGCGCTCTCGTGTCTCTAGTCAACGGCTCTGGTCTAGACTATGTGTGTGTGCTGTGCGTGAAAACTAAGGTGAAACCAAACTTCATTCGCCTCAACTGAAAGCATATTTACACTGTCTGAATCGTTTCCTATCGCATGTATAGTGCGCTATGTGCCATTCACCATGTTGGAAATAGTAAATGTGTGAACAGCTGACCGATTTCAGCTGTGGCTTCAGCGTCTATTTATAGTGTAGGGGGCGGGACGCTTCAGATTCTAGAAAGCATTTGATTGGACAGAAGATGTGATGAGAAGCTGAAGTCTGCGATGATGTCATCAAAATCTGTGATCCATTTTAACGGAAGTGAGAGACTGTTAGTTTTGAATGCTTATATCCCCTATATGTGAATTTTGTCATTGTTTTGAAACACACCAGCTTATTCCTAACCTTAAGTCTAACATAGTCATACTAAAAGCTAAAAAACTTCAAATTTTGATTTCAGGGGGCCTTTAAGAACCACTGCACTAGATGAATTGGTAACACTTTAGAATAATGGTCCGTCATTAATAAGTAACTATGCAGGAAGTAATGCAGGACTAATGAGTAGTACTACATTAACACTACAGCTACTACTATTGACTAATATATATAAACAAGCATAACTATCAGGAAATAATATCAAATTTAGGAGATAGTTAAGTAATCAGTAATTACTTAAAGGTGGGGTAAGTGCTTTCTGGTAACCGATGTTGATATTTCAAATCACCCAAACACACACGCCCCTATTTTTATAGCTCCGCCCCACTAATACGTAACCCAGACAACAACTATGGCAGAATCTGTGTTTTACTATGGTAATTCAGGTCGAATGTTCAATGAAAAAGTAATCTCTTCCATCCCAAAAACACAAACAGTTTTCATGAACAACTCGATAGCACAAGCACGACAGTCCAACTAACGAAAATATTACAATTATGACAAGATTAGAGGGTTATAGCGAACACAAAAACACAAACAGTTCTCATGAACAACTCGATAGCACGAGCACAACAGTCCAACTAACGAATATATTACAATTATGACAAGATTAGAGGGATATCGATCATGAAAAGAGAAAACAAACATATATTAGGAGTATATTATCTTACTTGTCGGACACATTTTGGGAGCTGACTCTTGAAACAGACAGTGAGGAGGTTTAGACGCTCCAGGATTATCGGGTGTGGAAATGAATGGGTAATTGTCACAGCTGAAGTGAACGACAATGCGATCACAAATGGACAAACAACTGAACATGACACATAAGCATATTCAAGCAAAAGCCAGCATATATTAGTTCTGTGAAACAAAACAAAATGTTACTAGCCTTTCGAGAAGAAATAAAGCAACCTCGGCCTTCACTCCTTGAGTTCTCTCCAGCGCTAAAAAGCTGATACTTCTTGCCTGATCGTAAGCCTTCTTTTGTTCCACAAGTCAAGTCAACTTTATTTATATAGCGCTTTTTGCAATTGTTTCAAAGCAGCTTCACAGTGTTAAACAGGAAAATAATGCAACAGATTATGAATCGGCTGTACAGCCGCTCTGGAGAAAACGGTGATGTTATCCAGCTAATTTCAATTATCATATAGTGTCAATGTGGGCAGATCAGTAATTTAGTTGATATAGTTAATTTAGTTTAGTAATTGAATTTATTTGGATATTTAGTTGAAAATTTAGTGTCCCCAACTGAGCAAGCCAAGCCAAAGGCAACAGTGGCAAGAAACCAAAACAAATAATGAAGAAAAATAAACCTTGGGAGAAACCAGGCTCAGTCGGGGAGCCAGTTCTCCTCTGGCCAATTAACAAACAGTGTATAATTATTATTCTGGCAACCTTACAGGTCAGAAGACATATTAAATGACTTCATATTAGATCTGAATATTCGAAAGATCAGAGGCATCACTCCAGAGACGGGTTTATTGAGGATGACGTGTCGATTAAACAATTATTAAATACGAATATTCGAAAGATCGGAGTCATCACGCCAGGGACGGGTTTATGAGGATGCCGTGTCGGTGAGGCAATTTCAGGGGGGAGTCTAACTGACACGGTCTCTGCAGACACTTCAGGGATGCGTTGGTAATGTCTGGGCGCAGGTCCACGATCTGATCTGGATACGGCCCGGATCCGGCTGACTGCAGTAAACCTCGGGATAAACAGAGAGATTAACATTAGCGTAGATGCCATTCTTCTTAAGATGTAACGAGTACATCAGGTGTTATGGGAAGTGTTCCAGGTTCCGGCTGACCTAGTTAATGCAGCCTATCAATCATTTAATTGATTACGAAACATTTTTTATTGTACTTACCCTGTAACTACGTGAAACAAGAGGGTAACAAACACCTCTTTAATTTACAGCCTGCAGATTCACACTTACCCTGTAACTACATGAAACAAGAGGGGAACAAACACCACTTTAATTTACAGCCCGCAAATTCACACTTACCCTGTAACTACATGGAATAACAAGCACCACTTACCCTGTAACTACATGGATAATTACCCCTTAATTAAAAAATACAGTATAAATAATTTGTTAATTTTCCTGATAGTTACCCCTTTATTCCCCAAATATTACATATTGTTCCCTTATACCTACACATACTTTATAGTTACACTATAATTACAGAAAATTACGCTGTAAATTCGCTTTACTTACGCAGTACTTTCCGAACTGTAATCTAAAGCGTTACTGGATGTTTTTCACTTTAAAACAATGGTTCAGATCACTAGTAGTTCCTGCAGAGTGACTAGGTAACACTTGAGTAATTAGTGACATGTTAAAATTACTCACTACTCATTACTGACATCTCAGACACGCTAATGTTGTGATTAGTAATTAATTAGTAATTCTTTATCATTTGTCATAGTTACCTATTAGTTCTTAGTGATGACAATCTCATTCAGTAACTATTGATTACCACAGACATAAGGACAGTTTCAACAATTTGTAATATTATAATCCTCTGACCGCATAGACACAAGATCTCACAGAGGGGACACTACATTTTCAAATAAATATTCAAATAAATTTAATTACTAAACTAAATTAACTATATCAACTACATTACTTGAATATATATGATAATTGAAATGAGCTGATGACATCACCATTTTCTCCAGAGCGGCTGTACAGCCGAATCAAATTCAGTTGCATTATTTTCCTGTTTAACAATGTGAAGCTGCTTTAAACAATCTGCATTGTAAAAAGCGCTATATTAATAAAGTTGACTTGACTTGACTTGACAGAAACTTGCATGATCAAATGTGATTTCAGAAGAAAAACAAGTATGGAGGGCGATGGATGTCACATTATAAAGGCATCTGTACTGTTGCCATAGTTGTACAAGTCCTCTCTATTCTTATTTCTCTATGTCACTTTTGTGACATGTTTGCTTGAGTAAAAATACAGATAACATGATAAATACTAAGTATATGTAGGCCTACATAATACACTGGCTATAAAAAAGTGGCTGATCTATTTTTTTACTGCTGAAAGTTGGTTTTGTCGATGATGTAAATTATTGGTCACTAACAGGAGGACCGCGGTCCGGGGACCGGACCCAGAAGCCGTCCAATACGGACCCGGACCTACAGCCAAAACAGAAGGTTAAAACCTGACAGAGCGCTGCTATTTTAACCGGTGCAGCTTTTGTAGTCTTTACGGTAGTGGTACTGGAACCGCACAGACCAATTGCATGCGAGTTAAACCATCCCATGTGATATCACTCAGCCAATCAAGTCTGTGTTTTCAAGGCGGTAAACTATAAACATTGCGACTACAGTGCAGACAGATGAGAGAGTTACATATGAAAAACGGGAGAAAGAAAAAGAAAGCTAGTGATACATGTAGAAAACAATGGGAGAGAAATAGACGACTGAGACAGAGAAAAGAAAGAGATACAGACGAGAGTGCCGGAGAAAGTTGAGAAAAAGACGAGTGAGACGGAGAAAGGGAGAGAAACAGACGACTGTGCGGGAGAAAGTTGAGAAAAAGACGAGTGAGACGGAGAAAGGGAGAGAAACAGACGACTGTGCGGGAGAAAGTTGAGAAAAAGACGTGAGACAGAAACAGAAAAGGGGACATTGAAGCTGTTCCTCCCTTTGTTTTATTTTCCTGAAATTAAGCACTTTATTTGAACATACACATTTGATTTATTTTCTCTTATTTTGAAATGTAGCCCTTTTATTTATTTAATGAGAGAACGTTATACATATCTCATGCCCGTAGTCAGGGGGGGGGTTCGGGTGGTTCGAACGAACCTGACAAATAATCTACTGCCCACTGACTGCCCACTATTTCTCATAATTTTTTTTTGCCTTCAAACGTCTTAAAATGCACATATGAAGATCAGAGAAATCAAAATTTGTTCAAAATACGTGCACGAAGTATAGGCCAAAAAAAAAAATGCTAACCAATTACAAGTTAGTGATCCTACAATTGTTAATTGCGGGACTTCTTCATATTTCACAACATAAAACAAAAACATGTTAGCTTAATAGCTCTGTCACGTGAATTTGTGATTTAAACTTTGTGGGGAAGTTTTGATTATCCATGCCAAATAATATACACTCCACACAGTGTGTTCGGACTGAAAAAGGTGAATAAAAAGTCACCAAAATTAAGTATTTGAACCTCTTAATTAAATACAAAATGAGGCTGGGGGGGCTGAAAAATGTCCACTTTTTGAGAAAAAAAAAGAAGAAAAAAAAAGGAGTATGAGCTCCTTCAATGGATCCAATAGGGGTAGATGCCGCCTCATAAAAATGAGTATAGTGAAAAGGAAGGATAGTCTGGCAGGCTATTCTCAGGTTCAGTGGTTCATTTGAAAGGGGCTTTACCAAGCAAATAAATAAAAGATGTTTTGCTGTACCAGGCACTTTTCGACAAATTAAACTCAATATAGCGGAACGCCCCATCTAAAAAACTGTCTGTTTCTGTGTTGCTGTTGTGGAGCAAAGACGGGCTGAATGATGTCATTGATTCTTTTACCGGCTTACTGAAATGCTGCTACGCCTGTGAAGGCCCAGTTATCTGTCTTTAAATGCAGTGTGTTACTGATAAGATTTTTTTTTACATAATTCAGAATTACTCTCATAAACATTTGTGTTCCTAAAAAAAAAAAAGAAGATTTTTAAAGATGTATTATTGAGTAACATAATCTTGCATCAATGGATAAGGGATGTACAATTCAGTCAGCATACGAAAGCCTGACAAGGTTGAGCAAGATTGAGAACTTGTATCACACTGTGATTATGTTCTTATTACATGATTGCTTACAAAAATAAATGCATAAACAAGAAATATTGATTTGAGTTCATATTATCTTGTTATCCGAACACTGCAACAATAATAAATTATATGCATTCAGAATTACTTTTTGGACTAGTTAGCTTACATATGTATTTAAAATAAAACACTTCTGCTTAAAGTTCTCTCTCATCCAGCTCTTTGTGTTTCTGTTTTTCTGAGACACATTTACGTTTTCTTGCTTTAACAGGGGTCTCCATGAGCTTCTAGCCATCTATAAAAGGCTTCATGCTCATTATTCTCTGTAAATTAAAATTATGACAGTCCACTGATAGTTGGTTATGGGTCGCATAATAGAAAGTTGGAGAGTTTTTGTCTTTTTTTGAGGGGGTCTCTATTCAAATATAAATAGCTCTATAATAAATAACTGCATTGGATTATTTATTTACATGGAAAACATTTAATAAAGGGGACGTTAGGAGGTACATAGAACATTTCAGGGAAAAAAACTTGCTTTGGATCAATATTTATTGAAAGGCACTATACAAATAATTTAAAAGTATTTTTTAATTAATAATTATTTTTCTCCAGGTAATATTTAACTATTATTTGTACAAAAACAACCATATTTAATTTTTGACTGGAATTAAAATGAGGCTGTAAGGGATAAAAGTACAGTGTGTTCGACATACTGTACTTTTGTTTGACTGTTCAGCTAACAAAACATCTTTCCAAAAGACATCCAGTAAACAAAAATGTGAAGTTTGAGTTTTGAAAATTAGGTGATCTAGGACCTACACGTCCCTACGCACTATGCAGTGTCCACAGTTCTCTATTAAGTGAGCACAGAATATCAGTTTGTCACATCTCCATGCACCAATCCATCACACAACAGCACTTAAAATTCCAAGATCCTCCCTGCTCACCACATGCACATACTCCAACATCACCTGCACCTGCCAGCAATCATCCTCGTTATCACACCCTCTATATAAGCAGTCACCTTCCACCTCACAAGTGTCTGGTCTCGTCGTATCTACCATACCCTACCGACTACACCCCTGTGGTACTCACCTGAGCTACTTACCTTTTATTCGTCTGGTAACTTCTGACATTTGCAAACAGCAAAGCAGTAATGACTTTATGAACTTCTTTACGTGAAAGATTGATTATATTAGGAAGAAAAATTATAACTACACAACCATCTACTACAGTATCACTTCAGACAGTGCATTGTAGTGTCACTGAGGAAAAATTCCACTCATTCACTGCTATAGGAGAGGAAGAATTGGCTAAACTATAGGAGAGGAAGATTGGCTTAAATCATCTAAATCAACAACATGTATGCTAGACCCTATACCAACTAAGCTACTAAAAGAGATGCTTCCAGAGGTCATAGATCCTCTTCTTAATATCATTAATTCATCCTTGTCATTAGGATATGTAGCTATTAGGATATGTGGCTATTATTAAACCACTTATTAAAAAAACGCAACTTGATCCTACAGAATTAGTCAATTACAGGCCAATCTCAAATCTACCCTTTCTGTCAAAAATACTAGAAAAGGCAGTGTCCTCACAACTACGCTCATTTTTAGAAAGAAATGGTATCTGTGAGGATTTCCAGTCAGGATATAGACCGTATCATAGTACTGAGACTGCTCTCATCAGAGTAACAAATTATTTACTCTTATCATCTGATCGTGGTTGTATACCTCTATTAGTATTACTTGATCTTAGCACTGCCTTCGATACTATCGACCACAACATTCTTTTGAATAGACTCGAAAATTATGTTGGCATTAGTGGAATTGCATTGGCATTCAAATCATACTTATCTGACCGTTATCAGTTTGTAGCAGTAAATGAAGAGATGTCACACCGATCACAAGTTCAGTATGGATTACCGCAAGGCTCAGTGGTAGGACCGTTACTTTTCACACTAAATAATAGAAATTGATAATGTTCTATGTGTATGCCATAGTAAAGAGATGTGTTTTTAGTCCAGATTTAAACTGACAGAGTGTGTCTGCTTCCCGAACAATGCTAGGAAGACTTCTCCAAAGTTTATGTGTTAAATAGGAAAAGGATCGACCGCCAGCAGTTGATTTTGATATTCTAGGTATTATCAACTGGCCAGAATTTTGAGACCGCAATAGACGTGATGGAGTATAATGCATTAAGAGCTCATTCAAGTACTGGGCAGCTAAGCCATTTAATGCTCTGTAAGTAAAAAAAGAAATATTTTAAAATTGATACAATGTTTACGCTGACAAAGAAGGTCATACTAAACATGTGACAGGCAGTGCAAGTGACAATAACAGGAGAAGATAACATGGCTTACTGTGTTTGTTGACTAATCCAATCACCTGAGTTGTTTGATGGACTTGTAAAAGGCATGCGAGAGAGAAACAGGAGACCTGGATGCACGGATGGCAGGCTAACAAGCTAGCGAAATGCTAATGAGTTGTCATAGTGATTTAGATTAAAAGCTAGCGATGTCAGATTTAATGTGATAAGCAAAATTAGACAATATATAATGATGAGTAAGTTATATTTAGCAGTAAAAAACAACAAGGAATGATATTAAATAGAGATGCAAAAGCAAAGCTGTACGGAGCTACAAATGCAAACACTCAGCAGCGAGGCAGACAGGAGGCAGTCAGGAGCAATCGATCACCGATCATCTCATAGTAAGAACACAAGCTGTCTTCTGTCTTTTGTCATCAGTCTGCCGCCGCCATCCTCCTGGGTCTGGTTTTCCAGTTTCCAGTTTCCAGTTCATGATCTCCATCTGCAAAAACAAAGAACTCCATTATCCATCAGCTTCTTCAACAAGTCTTCTACGAACTATCCGACTGCTGATATACTCACTATTGCTTCACTTTCGCTTCTTCCCTGGTCTCTGCTTCAATAAAGAACTGTGATATTCACTTACCTTGTTTGTCTCCTTCTGTTGCATGGCAGAAGACCAGACCATTTACACTGAGAACAATATGGGAGTTCTCTTCACCCCTATTAACACTTGATCTCCCGTTTTCAAGATGGCTGCCTGATCCAAGGACTATGTAGAGAAGTTCCTCAAGCTTTCTCATCAGGTAACCTGGAACGATGACACCTTTAAGACTGTGTTTTGGTGTGGTTTAGATAACCATCTCTACAAGCAAGTTCCAGCAGCAGCTACCACATGTTCCCTGGTTCATTATATTAAATATGTGTTGTGGTTGGGTGGTTCTTCCCTCACAGTTGGTGAGGTTGATGAAGACACCACCACTCAGCCACAGTCACCCTTGTCCACTCCAGCTGTCATGGCCACCACACCTGAATTTTCAGCTAGTGTGGATGAAGTTCATCATTTCAGCTCCAGTCCTTGTCCATAGTTCAGTGATGACTCCAGCCCCTGTCCATAGTCCAGTGATGACTCCAGTCCCTGTCCACAGTCTAGTGATGGTTCCTGTCCCTGTCCAGAGTCCCGTGATGACTTCAGTCCAGAGTCCAGTGATGACTTCAGTCCCTGTCAAGAGTCCCGTGATAAGTCCCTAAGCCCACCCCATTCCAAGAGCCCACTCCAGCCCAAGAGCCCGCTCCATTGTCCACAGCTCTGGCCAAGAAAATCTTCCAAAATCCATCCACGGTCACAGAGACCGTACTAGAGACTCCCGCTTTCCCTGACATGGCTACGGAATCCACCCTAGAGACTCACGCTTTCCCTGACACGGCCACGGAAGCCGTCTCTGAGATGCTCATCCCTGAACTACCTGCACAGCCGTGGCCCCCTGAACTGCCGGTGCCACCCTGGTCTCCTGAGCTGCCAGTGCTGCCCTGAGTCCCTGGGTTGTTGGTGCCGTCCTGGAGGTGTCCTTATTCACCTGCCTGTCACCTGACAAAGCTTCAGAATGTGGCCTCCCACCCAGTCTAGATTTGTTTTGCGCAAGGTCGCACCTTCTGGTAGGGGGAAGTACTTGTTTGTCTCATTCTGTTGCATGACACAGTTAAAGTTCACTTCAAGGCCATAACCATCTCTTGAAATTTTCACCAATCAAATGGTCATTTGAACTATTTGCAAATAAAAATTTTACTTTACTAAAAGGCTTTCAGGTAACCTTGTCCATTAAAGGGATAGTTCACCCAAAAAAAAATTTTTTTTTTTTTTAATTATCCCATGATTTACTCACCCTTTTTGGGTGAACTATTCCTTTAAATTCATTCACAATTTGCACACATAAGTCTTAATCTTGTGCCTAATATGCTGAACATATATATTTTTTCTTGTCACATTACATTAGGAATTACATTATATGAACCATGTAAATGATATATTTTCCTTATAAAACAGCAACATTTGACAAAGTTGAAAACAGTTCACATAAATGAAAATTACTGTTGGTCATATTATATTTCTGTTTTGAAACAGTTTTCAAATCATTAACTACTTAAATTTTACCTTGCACTATTTTATCATTCAAATTATATTTGATATTTGACGATTGACCATCTCAATCATTTTGATGAACACTGTTTTTGCCATTCTAACAGCATGTTATTCCTGTGGAGCTCGCCACAGTGTGGTTACAAATACAAATGCAAAAGGCTTAGGCACGTTAGTATTTTCACCCAAAAAAAAAAAGTTTTAAGCCAGTTATTTATATCTTTTGCTGTAGTGTGTCAGTAGGAAATATCAGTTTAAAATTCCAAAAATAACTTCTGGTAAGCAAAGCAGATCGGAATATTCGAAAGATCGGAGTCATCACGCCGGAGACGGGTTTATTGAGGATGACATGTCAATTAAACAATTATTAAATAGGAATATTCGAAATATCGGAGTCATCACGCCAGGGTTTATGAGGATGCCGTGTCGGTGAGGCAATTTCAGGGGGGAATCTAATTGACACGGTCTCTGCAGACACTTCAGGGATGCGTTGGTAATGTTTGGGTGCAGGTCCACCATCTGATCTGGATACGGCCCGGATCCGGCTGACTGCAGTAAACCTCAGGATAAACAGAGAGACTAACATTAGCGTAGATGCCATTCTTCTTATGATGTAACGAGTACATCAGGTGTTATGGGAAGTGTTCCCGGTTCCGGCTGACCTAGATAATGCAGCCTAACAATCATTTAATTTATTTGAATAAAATATAAATTAAAAATGTTTTATGTGTATGCCATAGTAAAGAGATGTGTTTTTAGTCTAGATTTAAACTGACAGAGTTGTGTCTGCCTTCCGAACAATGCTAGGAAGGCTGTTCCAGAGTTTAGGTGCTAAATAGGAAAAGGATCGACTGCCTGCAGTTGATTTTGATATTCTAGGTATTATCAACTGGCCAGAATTTTGAGACCGCAATAGAGGTGATAAGTGATAATAATGTGTTAAGAGCTCGCTCAAGTACTGGGGAGCCAAACCATTTAGTGCTTTGTAAGTAATAAGCAAGATTTTAAAATTTAAGTGTTGACAGAACCGGGCTAATATGGTCATACTTCCTAGTTCTAGTAAGAACTCGAGCTGCTGCGTTTTGGACCAGCTGCAGTTTATTTATTAAGCGAGCAGGGCAACCACCCAGTAGAACATTACAATAATCTAGCCTTGAGGTCATGAACGCATGAACTAACTGTTCAGCACTTTGCATTGAAAGCATATGCCGTAATTTAGATATACTTTTAAGATGGTAGAATGCAGTTTTACAGATGCTAGAAACGTGGCTTTCAAATGAGAGATTGGTATCAAAGAGCACACCCAGGTTCCTAACTGACGACGAGGACTTGACAGAGCAGCAGGTTACTACATGTGGAGTTTTTTCGTCCAATAATTAAAAATTCTGAATTAAGTTGCAGGAAATTACTAGTCATCCAGTTTTTTATATCAGCTATGCATTCCGTTAATCTTGTGAACTGGTAAGTTTCGTCAGGGCGTGAAGAAATATAGAGCTGAGTATCGTCAGCATAACAATGAAAACTAACGCCATGCTTCCTAATGATATCTCCCAGTGGTAGCATGTACAGGGTAAAAAGCAACGGTCCTAGCACTGAGCCTTGCGGTACTCCATACTGAACTTGTGATCTGTGTGACATCTCTTCATTTACTGCTACAAACTGATAACGGTCAGATAAGTATGATTTAAACCATGCCAATGCAATTCCACTAATGCCAACATAATTTTCGAGTCTATTCAAAAGAATGTTGTGGTCGAATGCAGCGCTAAGATCGAGTAACACTAACAGAGAGATACAACCACGATCGGATGATAAGAGTAAATCATTTGTAACTCTAATGAGAGCAGTCTCAGTACTATGATACAGTCTAAATCCTGACTGGAAATCCTCACAGATACCATTTTTTTCTAAAAAGGAGCATAATTGTGAGGACACTGCCTTTTCTAGTATTTTTGACAGAAAGGGTAGATTTGAGATTGGCCTGTAATTGACTAATTCTGTAGGGTCAAGTTGCGGTTTTTTAATAAGTGGTTTAATAATAGCCAACTTAAAAGTTTTCGGTACATATCCTAATGTCAAGGATGAATTAATGATATTAAGAAGAGGATCTATGACCTCTGGAAGCATCTCTTTTAGTAGTTTAGCCGGTATAGGGTCGAGCATACATGTTGTTGATTTTGATGATTTAACGAGTTTAGCCAATTCTTCTTCTCCTATAGCAGTGAATGAATGTAATTTTTCCTCAGTGACACTACAATGCTCTGTCTGATGTGATACAGTAGTAGACGGCTGCATGGTTATAATTTTTTTCCTAATATTATCAATCTTACAAGTAAAGAAGTTCATAAAGTCATTACTGCTATGCTGTTGGCAGACATCAGAAGTTGAAGCTTTATTTTTGGTTAATTTAGCCACTGTATCGAATAAATACCTAGGGTTGTGTTTGTTTTCTTCTAAGAGAGTCGAGAAATAAGCAGATCTAGCAGTTTTTACGGCCTTTCTGTATGAAATCATGCTCTCTTTCCACGAAATGCGTGGAAAAACTTCCAGTTTTTTTTTCTTCCAGCTGCGCTCCATTTTTCTGGCTGCTGTTTTAAGGGCCCGGGTGTGCTCGTTGTACCACGGCGTTGGACTATTCTCTTTAATCTTCTTTAAGCGCAGAGGAGCAACTGTGTCTAAAGTGCTGGAAAAGAGAGAGTCAATAGTTTCTGTTGCAACATCAAGTTCCTCTGGGCTATCTGGGATGCTGAGGAGATGAAACTGATGAGGAAGTTTATTTATAAAGAAATCTTTAGTCTCAGCAGTGATAGTCCTGCCATATTTGAAGCGAGGGGACGGCTTTGCAGCCTTTGCTAAATTAAGTATACATGATACTAGGTAATGATCTGAGATGTCATCGCTCTGCTGCAGAATTTCAACGGTATCAACATTTATTCCATGTGACAATATTAGGTCTAGAGTATGATTACGGCGATGAGTGGGTCCTGATACGTGTTGCCTAACTCCAATAGAGTTTAGAATGTCTCTAAATGCCAATCCCAATGCATCTTTTTCATTGTCTACATGGATATTAAAATCACCAACAATTAGGACTTTATCTGTAGCCAGTACTAACTCTGATAAAAAATCAGCAAATTCTCTGATAAAGTGTGTATTGTGCCCTGGTGGCCTGTATACAGTAGCCAACACAAATGTTAAACAGGATTTATTAATTTCACTACATAACGTTACGTAAAGCACCAAAACTTCAAAATAATTATATTTGAAACTAGACTTCTGAGTAATACTGAAGATATTATTATAAATTACAGCAACACCTCCCCCTTTACCTTTCAGACGCGGCTCGTGTTTATAACAATAATCTTGTGGGGTGGACTCATTTAAAGTAATGTAGTCGTCAGGTTTTAGCCAGGTTTCTGTCAAACACAGCACATCTAGATTATTATCTGTAATCATATCATTAACAATAAGCGTTTTAGAGGAAAGGGATCGAATATTCAGCAGCCCGAGCTTTATCATTTGTTCATCTGTATTATATCTGTTGTTTATTTGTTGGACATCAATTAAATTTTTACCGTTGAATAGTTTTGGTGGTTTTTTGTATTTACTAATTCGTGGAACAGACACAGTCTCTATGTGATAATATCTAGGTGAAAGAGTCTCTATGTGCTGGGATTTATCTGACTTCTGTGACGCGAGACAGCTAGCAGACGGTCGGGTAAGCCAGTCCGTCTGCTTCCTGACCTGGGCCCTAGTTAGTCAAGGTTTAGCTTTAAGACTATGTGCCAAATTACTAGAGAGAAGAGCGGCACCACCCCAGGAGGGATGGATACCATCTCTTTTCAACAGGTCAGGTCTGCCCCAAAAGCTTTTCCAATTGTCTATGAACCCTATGTTATTTTGCGGACACCACTTAGACAACCAGCCATTGAGTGATGATAGTCTGCTAAGTATCTCATCACTCCTTTTAATGGGGAGGGGACCAGAGCAAAAAATCCGGTTTGCCATCGTACTTGCAAGTTCACACACCTCTTTAATGTTAATTTTGGTGATCTCCGACTGGCGAAGTTGAACATCATTTGTGCCGACATGAATAATAATCTTAGAGAATTTACGATTAGCATTAGCCAGCACTTTTAAATTTGCTTTGATGTCAGGCGCTCTGGCTCCCGGTAAACATGTGACTATGGTGGCTGGTGTCTCTATTTTCACGTTCCGTGTAATAGAATCGCCAATAACTAGGGCATTTTCAACAGGATTCTCAGTGGGTGCATCACTGAGTGGGGAGAACCTGTTTGATGTTCTAATCGGAACGGAAGAGTGGTTTTTTGATCCGCGACTATGCCGTCTCACCGTCACCCAGTTGCCCTGCTGCACGGGCTCTACAGCCGGAACCGAACAATGTACAGATTTCACTAAGCTAGTCGCATCCAAAGCAGTGTCTAAAGCTGTTTTGTTCTCACTACTCTCAAATAAAGTCTGGATGCGTGTCTCTAATTCTGAAATCTTCTCCGTCAGTCTGACTATCTCCTTACATTTATCACATGTGAAGCCCTGTCCACCAACGGAGACAGATATACTAAACATGAAACATGTAGTGCAGGTAACAATAAAAGGAGAAGACATGGCTCACCGTATTTGTTGATTAATCCAACTTACCACAGTTATTTGATGGACTAGTAAAGGCACGAGAGACAAAACAGGAAACCCGGATGCACAAATGGCAGGCTAACAGGCTAGTGAAATGCTAACGCGTTGTGAAATGCTAACACGTTGTGTTAGTGATTTAAATTAAAAGCTAACAATGTCAATTTTAACGTGATAGGCAATATTAAACAATATATGGTGATGAGTAAGTTATATTTAGCAGTATAAACAACAAGAAAAGATATCAAATAGAGATTCAAAAGCAAAGCTGTACAGAGCTGCAAACACTGCGACCGGCAGACAGGCCCAGTGACTCGGGCCTGCCTGCAAACCCTCACCCCGTGGTCGAACCTCAGCTTTCTACGGGCCGGTGTTCCCTTAGAACGAGTTTCCAGGCATATTGTTGTATCAACAGATGCCTCCACCATGGGCTGGAGTGCCATGTGCAATGGACATGCTGCCGCGGGCTCCTGGACAGGACCCCAGCGCCTCCTGCATGTCAGTATGTCGCTTCCGAGCGTTGCTCAAGGGTCAACACGTGCTAGTCCGGTCAGACAACACGACGAGCTCTCACGGCTTCAGCCACTTCCTGGAGAATGGAGACTCCATCCCCAGACGGTTCAGCTGATTTGGGAACAGTTTGGTCGACGCACAGGTAGATCTGTTTGCCTCCCATGACTCTTCCCATTGCCACCTGTTTTATTCCCTGACCGAGGGCCCCCTCGGCACGGATGCTCTGGCGCACAGCTGGCCGCAGGGTCTCCGCAAGTATGCGTTTCCCCCACTGAGCCTTCTCGCACAGGTTCTGTGCAAGATCAGGGAGGACAAGGAGCATGTCCTTTTGGTCGCCCCGTATTGGCCCGGCCGGACCTGGTTCTCCGAACTCATACTCCTTGTGACAGCCCCTCCCTGGTCGATTCCTCTGAGGAAGGACCTCATTTCTCAGAGACGGGGCACCCTTTGGCACCCGCGTCCCGATCTTTGGAACCGCCACGTGTGGCTCCTGGACGGGATGCGGCAGGTTTGAGTACCCTACCACCCTTGTCTACCAGACACGCCTATGCGTTGAAGTGGAACCTCTTCGTCACCTGGTGTTCTTCTCGCCAAGAAGACCCCTGCAAATGCCCGATAAGGTCCGTGCTCTCATTCATCCAAGAAGGATTGGAACGAAGGCTGTCCACTTCCACCCTCAAGGTGTATTTGGCCGCTATATCAGCCTACCACGACCGTGTGGAGACGAAACAGGTAAGTCAGCACGACCTGGTCATCAGGTTCCTGAGGGGAGCGAGGAGACTGAATCCGAGCCATTGCGATCAGTCGAACTTAAGTTCCTGTCGATAAAGACAGCACTCCGGATCGCTTTGGCCTCCATCAAGAGGGTAGGGGACCTGCAGGCAAACGTTCCTAGAATTCGGGCCGGCCAACTCTCACGTGTTACTGAGACCCCGGCCTGGACATGTGCCCAAAGTTCCCACCACTCCGTTCAGGGACCAGGTGGTGAACCTGCAAGCGCTGCCTTGGAGGAGGCAGACCCAGCCTTGGCACTGCTCTGTCCAGTACGCGCCCTCCGTGCTTACGTAGACAGAACACAGTGTTTCAGGACCTCAGACCAGCTCTTTGTCTGTTATGGTGGGAAGCTGAAGGGAAAGGCTCTCTCCAAGCAAAGGTTGTCTCACTGGATAGTGGATGCCATTGTCTTGGCTTACCAGACGCAGGGGCGTCCATGCCCCCTAGGGGTCAGGGCACACTCCACCCGGAGTGTGGCCTCCTCAGGTGTCTTCGCTTGCTCGCCATTCCTCTCCACGGACGGGATACGTGAGATATTTTCCTTAGGTAGTTTCCCTGAAACCCTGAGTTCCTCCAGCACTGTCGATGCCGACACCAGTGCGTCTGCCCACTCGCTCAGGCCCTCGTGTCAGGCTAGGTGCCACCGTGTGCATGGTTCCCCCTATGGGCGACCCCCACATGTGTATTTCCACTGTAAGCCTCTCCGAGTATGTGTATTTCCCTCGGCAAGCCCTTGCCTCCCCTGGGGGTAAAATTTCCACCTTCGGCTGGTTACCCCAGAGTTCTTCCATATGCAGCCCCTCGCGGGTCATATGTGTATCCTTAAGTCCTCCCTACGGGTAGGCACTTGGCGCATACTTCCACCTGGAATATGCTTCTCAGTGTACCTTGGTATTCCTGTGCTAAGCGGGAGTCCTTCGTCCGTACTAGCTTATGACAGGGAGCTCACGCTTACGCAGGGCACTGGATGATGATTACATTGGGACCCCCATTCGTCAGTCACTGACGTTACTCGGAGTGACTGCACGAAAGGGAACGTCTCGGTTACGTATGTAACCCTCGTTTCATGAGGAGGGAACAGAGACGTAACGTCCCTCTGCCACTTCCGCGGTACCGCTGGAATGGCCGGGAGTTTAGTCTTGGCTCCTCAGCAGGTAAACATAATGCGATGTTGCCAGTGTACTTCCTTTTATACCCACGCTGTGGGGCGGAGTTACGCTATGAAAATTCCGCATGCCCATGGCATTGGCACTGCCATTGGCCGTTTTCTAGATCTCGAAGATGATAGGCTTCTAGGCGAATCCCCCATTCATCAGTCACTAATGTTACGTTTCCATTCCCTCCTCAGGGAACGAGGGTTACATACGTAACCGAGACGTTTTTACGGCCTTTCTGTATGCAATCATGCTCTCTTCCCACGAAATGCGAAAAACTTCCAGGTTCCAACCCAGGTTTTGTTTTCTTCCAGCTGTGCTCCATTTTTCTGGCTGCTGTTTTAAGGGGCCGAGTGTGCTCGTTGTACCATGGCGTTGGACTATTTTCTTTAATCTTCGGTAATGCTGTAGATTACAGCCCAGAAAGTACTGTGTAACTAAAGCGAATTTACAGCGTAACTTTCAGTAATTATAGTGTAACTATAAAGTAAGTACGTGTAGGTATAAGGGAACAATATGTAATATTTGGGGAATAAAGGGGTAACTATCAGGAAAATTAACAAATTATTTACTTAAAGTATTTTTTAGTTAAGGAGTAATTTTCCATGTAGTTACAGGGTAAGTGGTGCTAGTTATTTTACAGGGTAACAGGGTAAGTATGAATCTGCGGGCTGTTAATAGTTTCATGTAGTTACAGGGTAAGTACAATCAAAAACATACAAAATCTGATATCACTCGGAAACATTTATTGAAAAACAACTTAATTCAAAACAGATTTTATTTTCAATTCTTATTCATTTTTTAAAAATAAACTTTTCATTTCAAATAATATGGTCCTGACAGAAAGTGGCACGTTTTGTCCCTTTTTTGTTTCTCTTGATTGGCTTCTCATCCTCTTGTTCCTCTTGTTCCTCTTCTTCTTTTTCGTTATTTCCACTGATAGATCTTAAGAGCTTCCATGTCTTTTGATATTCTGTATTATTATTTATTAAAAGAAAAAGTACATTCAGAAATGATCTCGTAATTTACTAATCTTTTCACATCCGACCAACTGTTACCAGCACGTGTGTGAGTAAAGAGCTTCAAGCTTCACGCGCAAGTGGCGACTCTGTCTCTCTGGTGTTATCCTATATTATGTTATTGTTTGTTTACTGTTGTGACCATTAATAAAAAAAAGAAAAAGAAAATAAAAACAGACGGCATCCGACATCCGTGTCAGCAGTCAGCTTCAAGTTACGCCAAGCATGAACTCAACCCTCTCATTCATGCAGATGACTGCTGGTCGGAAGCGATGGTTTAATTTTTTTTTTAATATTGGTATTTTTCTTACAAACACTTATTGTTTCACTTCAGAAGACATTGATTCATCCATTGGGGTTGTATGGATTACTGTAGTTATTGCTGTATGTGCTGTTTGATGCTTCAACTTTTAGGAACCCAAATGAGTTTTGATTATCAGAGATTATTTATTTTTCTGTGTTCATCTGAAGAAAGATACATCTTGGATGGCATGAGGGTAAAAGATGAGTAAACGGTGAGAACATTTCTGCATGCACTATATTTTCTTTAAATACATAATATAGCTACAGAATAGCTAGAGACATGATTCCTTCTTAAGATTCATCTGTGGCAAGAACGAATAAGAAGAGGAACAAGAGGCGGAGAAGCCAAGCAAGAGAAATGAATAAGTGTTGTAAATCTGTTTAAAAAAAGTTGTTTTTCAAATAAAGATTTCCGAGTGATATCAGATTGTGTACGTGTTTTTATTGTACTTAACTACATGAAACGAGAGGAACAAGCACCACTTTAATTTACAGCCCGTAGATTCATACTTGCCCTGTAATTATATGAAACAAGAGGGGAACAAGCCCACTGACTGTTCCCTTCCATCTACAGTCAGTGAAGGCCCTAGCCCTCCGATGACCCAGAAACGGAGAAGAGGGAGGAGGAAGAGCAGGCCTACCTCATCGGACACCTCCGCTGAGGACGATCTGACTTTGGGGGTAGGAGATCCGGTGGTCCCGATTCGGGTTGTCCCAGTTCTGGTGGTCCCGAGTCCGGTGGTCTCAGTTCCGGAGGTCCCGAGTCTGGAGGTCCCAAGTCCTGACACGGCCAGGAGGGCTGTGCTGGGGTTTTTTGTGGTGGCAGTCCTACGTGCCAGGGAGAAGCACAGGGCTTCCTCCAGACATTTGGGGACGGTTACGGAGCAACCTGCGGTTGTCGTGGAGGAGTGTCCTGAGCCGCCCAAATGTATTGCCTTGCCGTGGCTAGCCCGTGCACCGAGTCCGGAGAGGGCTCCGTCCCGTGCACCGAGTCCGGAGAGGGCTCCGTCCCGTGCACCGAGCCCTCTGGAGAGGGCTCCGTCCCGTGCACCGAGTCCGGACTCCGGAGTCCGTGTCTTCAGTCCTGTGCTGGTTCGTTATCGTGGTACGTCTCCTGTTTTCATGTTCCTTGTTCCCGATCCTGGTAGTTTGTCTTTGTTATGTTTGATTTTCCCCCTTGTGGGTTTTGTTTTATGTTATTTTTATTTTAATAAATACCCATTCTTTGTCTGCACTTGAGTCCTTGCTCCTTTCACCCATACCCAACCGTGACATCTAAATGCCAATCCCAATGCGTCTTTTTCATTGTCTACATGGATATTAAAATCACCAACAATTAGGAGTTTATCTGTAGCCAGTACTAACTCTGATAGAAACTCTGATACCTACATGATGCTTTTGTCTTTGAAAGTACAAATGTTTATTTCTGCTTTGGTGAATCCTTTTCGACAGGCGTTCCAGTCCCGTTCTGCAGGCAGACAGAAAAAGTTGCAGGGAACCATTGGGGACCTGGATCAGATTCTACAGCTCTTCCATCTTGGCTCCCTAGGGTCACACAGCTGCCTGTCAAATCCTTTTTTGTTTTTCCACACATTCTCTCCACTCCTCAGCATTCTTTCCCCTTGCTCTTCAAGCACAGCTTCCGATATTTGCCAGCTGTTATCTAAGTGCCCTAGTTTTTGGGTGATCCAGCTAGCCCTCCCCAGCAGAAATGCATAATTTTCCTGTTATCACTGTAAAGCTGCTTTGAAACAATCTTACAATAAATAAGGTTGACTTGACTCTAAAACTCACTCAACTCCTCCTGGTAAAACTCACCTTCAATTTCCCAAAGTGTGGTAAAGGTAATATCAGCTCGGTGCTGAAGGTGGATAATGTGGGGGTGGCTCTTTATCCATGCTCTAAAAGTAAAAAGTCTAAATGTATATAGCCTCAATCTCTCTAATACCTGGCATTATGGGCTAAACACCATGTAATCCATGAAATTTGGCCATGTGACATTCTGGTCAGCACATCAGAATGTTTTTAGGCCAGCACACAATACATGAGCGCTCTGTCAGGCTTGTTCTTTGGACATACAGTATTTGTGTATTTGTTTGTGAGAAGCGGTCTTTCATTGGATCAGCTTCTCTAGCCATCCATTATCCTCATGTCTGTCCATGAGGAACAGAGTATGGGGGAGATTTAGTGTGGCTCAGCCCTAAAACATAAATTTAATCTTAGAGCCAGTGAGCAGCCTGCACATTGAGGTGGTGTCACCGCCACTGAGGTGGTCATAAAATGGCTTGGGTGTACTCCATTAATTTCTTCAATGCTGTGATTTAAAGTGCTTAAAGGAGGGTAGATTTGAATGTTGGGGTTGTATAAGTGGTACATATATTTTTCCACCATCTTTTCAGCATACACTGTGGAAATACTGATCATGATCTGTGGATTGAGCATTTTTGTATGATATTTCATGATCTGCATTGATCAGCTGATGTTGAAGGAACACTAAAATATAGGGATACACAGATAGGATTTTTTGGGCCAATACCGATGTTGATGAACAATTATTGGCCGATTCCGATATTTTGTCACTTGTCACAAAAAAAGTATATTTAATAGGCTTCTCAATCAAACACAATTACAAGCCAAGTATACTTAATTATACTTTTAAATATATCTCGATCAAAAGATTGAGTACAGGTATAGGCCAAATATACTTAAACTTTTCTGTCAGTATATGTCAAGTATACTTAAGTGCAATTTTAAGTATATTTCTAAGAAGTATATAAAAAGTAGACTAAAAGTATACTTTCTTATTTTTAGTTTAAAAGAAGCATACTAATAGAACACTTGAATAAACTTATTTTTCGAAGAAGTATGCCAAAATCATAGTATGCTGAAATGAATATTCCAAAGATAGCTGGGTGGTCTACTTTTACCGGTTACAATCCGAAGTGCAGATCCGTGCACACTCTAATGACTAATATTGCCCACAACCCATTGCATGTTGGACAAGGATTCGATTAGAACTACAAATATGAATAAAATGTGTTAAAAAACTACAAACATGGCGGATGTGCAAGTCCAATGGTTAAGTAGAGAGGTTTAGATAAAGGGTTTTGAGTGATTAATGATTAGTATCTAATCTGATGAAATATATTTATTCAATGTTATCCACATTATATTTAATCTGCAACAGCATTGTGAACTTGTGTGAAGATATGTTTGGTCATTAACTTTTAAATGCATCATTATGCAATTTGCAAACACATGAGGAGAGTTAAACACATGAAAGACCCACAACTGGCAGTGAAAACATTTGTAGGAAGTTAAATTAAATTGCATGTGGAGGATTTTAACTGTGACAAGTGTTTTTTCTTCACAAAAACAGTACATACTTTTAGGGCATACTATAAGTAGGTGAATTGGGACTATGGCTGTGCAATATGGACAGAATAATCATATTGTGTTTTTTTTAATAAATATTGCAATTGCGATTTTATTTGCAATTTTGGCAATTGTTTTTGCTTTTTCAAACATGCTACATTCTAAATGTATTCAGTGCACAAGAAGTGCATAACAAAACATTTCACAATGAAATAACATAGTATTAACAGCTTGATAAACAAAACTTAAAACAGACAACATAAAATAAATTAAGGTTAACTAGCTGGCAAAAATTTACAACAGCGAATAAAAATGTTTCACAAACAAAAACCGAAGACAGGCTGAATGAAAATATAATTCCACCCTCTGTCAGTAGGTGGCGCTTATAAAACAAGAGAAATAGAGCCGTTTCCCCGGTAACCTCTGTAAACAAAGCGCTGAGCTTATAAAACGGAGGGAAGATTAAAAAAAAAAGAAAATGCCATCAAGGCAGTCATTTCCCTTCAGAGATACATTCATAGAATTAATTCATATAGACTAATTTCCCTCAGCCATCGCTCGTAAAGGTTGTAAAACCTCTCACTACTTTACATCAAGAAACCTGCACTGCATGCTGTGTCTGCGTGAGACTGTTCTTACTTTCAAGTCAAACTAACTTTAACATTTTTTTTTTTTTTTTTACTATAGCATTTGTTACAGTATGAAAAATAATATTTAGAATAGCTATATGTCACAGTTGTAGCCTAATATACACTCACCTAAAGGATTATTAGGAACACCTGTTAAATTTTTCATTAATGCAATTATCTAATCAACCAATCACATGGCAGTTGCTTCAATGTATTTAGGGGTGTGGTCCTGGTCAAGACAATCTCCTGAACTCCAAACTGAATGTCAGAATGGGAAAGAAAGGTGATTTAAGCAATTTTGAGCGTGGCATGGTTGTTGGTGCCAGACGGGCCGGTCTGAGTATTTCACAATCTGCACAATTTTCACGCACAACCATTTCTAGGGTTTACAAAAAATGGTGTGAAAAGGGAAAAACATCCAGTATGCGGCAGTCCTGTGGGCGAAAATGCCTTGTTGGTGCTAGAGGTCAGAGGAGAATGGGCCGACTGATTCAAGCTGATAGAAGAGTAACTTTGACTAAAATAACCACTCGTTACAACCGAGGTATGCAGCAAAGCATTTGTGAAGCCACAACACACACAACCTTGAGGCGGATGGGCTACAACAGCAGAAGACCCCACCGGGTACCACTCATCTCCACTACAAATAGGAAAAAGAGGCTACAATTTGCACGAGCTCACCAAAACTGGACAGTTGAAGACTGGAAAAATGTTGCCTGGTCTAATGAGTCTCGATTTCTGTTGAGACATTCAGATGGTAGAGTCAGAATTTGGCGTAAACAGAATGAGAACATGGATCCATCATGCCTTGTTACCACTGTGCAGGCTGGTGGTGGTGGTGTAATGGTGTGGGCGATGTTTTCTTGGCACACTTTAGGCCCCTTAGTGCCAATTGGGCATCGTTTAAATGCCACGGCCTACCTGAGCATTGTTTCTGACCATGTCCATCCCTTTATGACCACCATGTACCATCCTCTGATGGCTACTTCCAGCAGGATAATGCACCATGTCACAAAGCTCGAATCATTTCAAATTGGTTTCTTGAACATGACAATGAGTTCACTGTACTAAAATGGCCCCCACAGTCACCAGATCTCAACCCAATAGAGCATCTTTGGGATGTGGTGGAACGGGAGCTTCGTGCCCTGGATGTGCATCCCACAAATCTCCATCAACTGCAAGATGCTATCCTATCAATATGGGCCAACATTTCTAAAGAATGCTTTCAGCACCTTGTTGAATCAATGCCACGTAGAATTAAGGCAGTTCTGAAGGTGAAACACAAGGTCAAACACAGTATTAGTATGGTGTTCCTAATAATCCTTTAGGTGAGTGTAAATCTAGAGTGAAAAATGTATTCCCTTAAAATTATAAATTCTGAAAGTTAGTCAAGATTTACAACAATAAATACAATAGGAGGTGATAAATTCTAGTAAGGGGTTCAAGAATAGTTAAAAAAGCTTTCTAATAAATGTTGGTGCAAGATGATGTTTTCTCCACTTTTCATCAGTCTTTTTAGTTCAGGTGGCTGTTTTAGATAATGCTTGACTTTCTCCATAGCGTTTTAAAGTGGTAAATTCTCAATAGAATTTAAATGGGCCACACATTTGATCATCGATCATGATAGGAATGGCTCGTGGAAATCTCATCACACTTTGGGATCGCTGGTGAACACGCGCAGAATATGCTACGTTGATTTGCGCGCCACTCGTGCACAATTAAATAAACTAGGCTTCAGCCATGTACTGCTTTATTATGTACTTTATTTATACTGCTACATTATGTACTGCTTAATACAATGTCTGTTTGTGTAAGAATAAAGTTCAACATAAGCCTATGTAACGGAGATGTAACTCTGATCTCAAGAGACGCTCTAGCGACTGACACTAGAGGTTGCAGCCTTTAGCCTCCTTGTTAGAGCGTCCAACTCTCATGCCAGCAGACCAGAGTTCGAGTCCCGCTTGGAGTGTGTGGGTCGAACGTAACCCCTCTTGTTCGACGATGTTATCGCAATGTTGCGATATCGAGTCACAATGTTAAAATAAATAAAACTGATGAACATGACACAATATAACATTGCAACTACATGAAAAGAGGTTTTACTGTTATAAAAAACTGATTTGTGAGCATTAATGGCACTGAAGGTTTTAGAATAAACACGAAATGCACGTGATTGCTGTCATGATTGAATCCGGCCAATCGTGGAACAGCTGTGTCGTCATCAGCGCTCGTGCAGTCGCTCTGGAGAAGCTACGCAGAATGCACCAGCCGGCTGCTCTCGAATCACTCTTGCGGTACTTTTTTGACTTACGTCACAGTCACGTGGCATTGACGCTGCCCCAAGTCAAACAAAATTTCGAACTGGCATGCACTGCTTCAAGTCAGCCGCCGATCAGTCTGCGCATCGCTGCATTAAGACGAACAAGCCTTTCCCCATTGTAACATGTGAGGGGCACAATGTAACATTAACATATGACAGCTTAAAATGTTATCTGATATAATAAAAAAAATATACAAGACAAACTAAAATGTTTTGTCAAAATGCAATTATCAATTTTTTCATGTAAAATAATGGAATTTTTTAATAATTAAAAATAAACAAATTTTTGAGTTTGATAAACACACTGCTAAACACAGCTATACAGCATAGTTCAAAACATAATAATAATGTATAATTTCTGAACATTGACTCTGTCATTATTCACCCTTTTCTCATGGTTTCTCAATAGAATTTATAAAAGTATAGAATATAATAGCGTAGTTCTAATTGGGGCTCATTGTAACGCAGTGTTACAACGCACCCCACCTGCGCAACTGGGATTTAAACCCGGCTCGTGTCTTCTGCTGTTAGATCAGCATTAAAGAACTATCTCAACTGTTAAATAACAGATATAAGATTAAAATAATATCAGATTTGTCTCATTTAAAATAAACACCAAAAATAGAGATGAAAAATAAACTTAAGTAAAAAATTTGTACTTTTGCTATGGTTAAATAAATGTTCAGTGATATCTTCCAAAGACTTTTGAATTTTGGCACAATTTTTTCTCTATATAGTGTTGATATGACAACTAGTAAATACACTAAGTTTCGTCATCCTGGCATGTGTGGAAAGTTTTAAACCATGTGTGTTACAACTAACCCCGCATTAGGTTGTGCCCCGCGCTCCCCTATTACCATTGTTCCTTTGTATAGCTTTGATGTTCATGTAACCGCTGTTTGGGGAATTTAATGTCAAATTTAGGAGGCAGACACTCTGTCAGTTTAAATGTTTATTAAACGCCCATCTCTTTAACCTAGCAAACACATATCACACTATCACATTTCAATAATTCAAATCCATTAAAGTAATATTAGGCTGCATAAATTAGGTCAACCAGATCCAGGAACACTTCCCATAACACCTAACGTACTTGTTACATTGTAAGAAGAATGGCATCTATATTAAATATTAGAATATTAAATATTTGAATATTAGTCTCTCTGTTTCATCCTTATCCCAAGGTTACCATAGTCAGCCAGATCTGGTCCGTATCCAGATCAGATGGTGGAGTCACGAGCACACACACACACAAAATTATCCCTGAATAACTTTAGATTCACTATACGTTTGTGTTGTTTACATTATAGGCACTTAACACAGACATTTGATGCCATTTCAGTTTCGACGCCTGCAGTTTCGACTCGTGGCCGGGAACAAACAAACACACTTGCAGAACTCTGTTGCTGTTCCGGAAAAACAAACTGCATCCACTGTTTCCTTAATGCTGGGTTATTTGGGAAGCTGAACAAGGTTATCTTTCCCTCACAACCAGAAACACATTTCTTTAGTGACATTGTTGATTTTGTGGTCTAAAACAAAATGACAGCGCTGCTGACCGCTTCCGTAAACCGAACGAAGCTCGTTGATGGATGTGCTCTTGCTCTCGCTCGGGTTGATGAGTGTGTGCGCTCATCTGGGAGAAGTGCCCATACAAGCAATTCCGCCCTATATGACGTCATACTCTGCCATACTCGAAAAAAAAACTTTCCAAAACTTGTTTGAATCCTGAAGGAGTGTATTTGGCACAGAAATACTCTGTCATATGTTTAACTAAATTAAATTTTTAAAATTTTGTCCATGTTTAGCAAGAGATTTCAACTCTTTAACAGTGTTAAATACACTCACCTAAAGGATTATTAGGAACACCATACTGTGTTTGACCCCCTTTCGCCTTCAGAACTGCCTTAATTCTACGTGGCATTGATTCAACAAGGTGCTGAAAGCATTCTTTAGAAATGTTGGCCCATATTGATAGGATAGCATCTTGCAGTTGATGGAGATTTGTGGGATGCACATCCAGGGCACGAAGCTCCCGTTCCACCACATCCCAAAGATGCTCTATTGGGTTGAGATCTGGTGACTGTGGGGGCCATTTTAGTACAGTGAACTCATTGTCATGTTCAAGAAACCAATTTGAAATGATTCGAGCTTTGTGACATGGTGCATTATCCTGCTGGAAGTAGCCATCAGAGGATGGGTACATGGTGGTCATAAAGGGATGGACATGGTCAGAAACAATGCTCAGGTAGGCCGTGGCATTTAAACGATGCCCAATTGGCACTAAGGGGCCTAAAGTATGCCAAGAAAACATCCCCCACACCATTACACCACCACCACCAGCCTGCACAGTGGTAACAAGGCATGATGGATCCATGTTCTCATTCTGTTTACGCCAAATTCTGACTCTACCATCTGAATGTCTCAACAGAAATCGAGACTCATCAGACCAGGCAACATTTTTCCAGTCTTCAACTGTCCAATTTTGGTGAGCTCGTGCAAATTGTAGCCTCTTTTTCCTATTTGTAGTGGAGATGAGTGGTACCCGGTGGGGTCTTCTGCTGTTGTAGCCCATCCGCCTCAAGGTTGTGCGTGTTGTGGCTTAACAAATGCTTTGCTGCATACCTCGGTTGTAACGAGTGGTTATTTCAGTCAAAGTTGCTCTTCTGTCAGCTTGAATCAGTCGGCCCATTCTCCTCTGACCTCTAGCATCAACAAAGCATTTTCGACCACAGGACTGCCGCATACTGGATGTTTTTCCCTTTTCACACCATTCTTTGTAAACTCTAGAAATAGTTGTGCGTGAAAATCCCAGTAACTGAGCAGATTGTGAAATACTCAGACCGGCCCGTCTGGCACCAACAACCATGCCACGCTCAAAATTGCTTAAATCACCTTTCTTTCCCATTCTGACATTCAGTTTGGAGTTCAGGAGATTGTCTTGACCAGGACCACACCCCTAAATGCATTGAAGCAACTGCCATGTGATTGGTTGATTAGATAATTGCATTAATGAGAAATTGAACAGGTGTTCCTAATAATCCTTTAGGTGAGTGTAAGTCAGAATGTATGAAATAGCATTAGACCCCCCTTTCAAGGTATGGGTGTGTTATTAGACAGCAACTTGTCTTTTGAAAATCAGATTTCTGATTTTACCCTCTCAGAAAAAAAGGTACAGCACTGTAACTGGGGCAGTACCCTAAGGTACAAAACTGAAAAGGTATATCTGTGTACCTTACTTACCCATAAATGGTATGTAGTAGTACCTTAAAGGTACATATTAGTACCTTTTCGCTTTTGTACCTTTGGGTACTGCCCCAGTGACAGCGCTGCCTTTTTTTTCCTGACAGTGTATCAGCGCCACCCATCCCTTAAATCGCTGCCCTTCACCAGGTTCCCGACTGGAGTGGGTGTGAGAGAGCGCTGTAACAACAAGGACTGGCGACGTATGATGAGGCACACCTGAAAGGGATAGTTCACCTAAAAATGAAAATTAGGCAATGATTTAATCACCCTCAAGTCATCCTAGGTGTATATGATATTCTTCTTTCAGACGAATACAATCGGAGTTACATACATGTCCTGGCTCTTTTGAAGTCCATAAAAGTATATCTATCCATCATAAAAGATATCCATACGGCTCCGGGGGGTTAATAAAGGCCTTCTGAAGTGAAGCGATGCGTAAGAAAATATCCATATCCATACGCCAGTCTCTCGTGAACGCGCGTATGACAGTTAGCGGAAGTTAGAGATTACAGTTTGTAACGTGTTAAATATGGATATTTTTCTTACACAAATGCTTGGCTTCGCTTCAGAAGGCCTTTATTAACCCCCGGAGCCATGTGGAGCACTTTTATGGACTTCAAAACAGAAACAGCCATTATAAACCTTGGAAGAGCCAGGATATTTTTTAATATAACTCCGATTGTAAACGTCTGAAAGAAGAATGTCAAATAAATACATCTAGGATGACTTGAGGGTAAGTAAATCATGGGCTAATTTTTTCATTTTTGGGTGAACTATCCTTTAAAGATAATGAAGCCTCATCACCACCACTGTTAAAAGCCGAGCGTGCCTCTCCTCAAGAAACCGTTAACTTTCTCTGTGCATGCACGCTGGTGTCCTTGCAGGCCCAGGAGTGGAGCGTGCAGGGATTCCCGCGGCATGATGCCGTAGAGCCGCTGGACCTTTGCCTGTGCAAGGATGCACGTGTCGCCGCTGTTGGGCTGAAAATGGCCGGACCGCTTTGCCCCCCAGCTCCACGGCCCTGGGAAGATGAACTGCTAGAAAAGCCTCCGTCCCTCGCGCCTTGGACCGAAGAGAGGAGCGAGTATAGCTGCCAGGATCCCGCCCCCTTTACCTGGACCAACCCGTCTTAACACTCCCTTTCCCCAGCACAGCGAAGAATACCAGATCCCTTGTTTATTTGGACACTTTATTTTCCCTTGTTTTGATAAATAAATGCCCCTCCGAGGCTTGACACCACACCCACTGTGTCTGTCGTTTGCTCTTCCCGCCACATACCGCAGAAACATCGTTATGCTATGGAACATGTTATTTGTTTCTGAAGCAGAAAAGCTAGTTCATGCATTTATGACCTCTACACTGGATTATTGTAATGCATTACTAGTAGGGCTGAAATTATTAGTAGTCAACAACGTCAACAAAAAATATTTTAAATATTGATGAATATATTTTTTTTTTTCGAATAGTCTTTTGATCTCATATGACCTATTTGAAGGACCTGCAATAACACGGTTTGACCAATTGGGAGCTGTAGCACAATACTTTAATGCAGCCCTCCCGGATCCAATCCAATATAAGAAGACACAGCGCTTCGGAGTGCAAACGAAACCGTAAAATGCAGGAATGTTTAACAACAACAACAAAAATGGCTGTCATGCAACTCTCACTTATTTAAACTCACGCAATTGACACTTCTCATGTCCATTTTCTCATGCAGTGAAAGATACATCGCAGAGCAAAAAGTTTACAAAGTATGATTACAAAGTATTGCTACTGAGCTCAATGTCATTATCTTAGAACTGTACATTTCTGATATATGGACATTATTTTGACACAGTCACCTTTGATAACAAATAACTCTTAATTGTAATTTAGCATTTTCTGTAAAGCTGCTTTGAAACAATATGTACTGTAAAAAGCGCTATACAAACAATTGAATTGAAATGGAATTGAATCTCTTTAATATTCACTCTTTGAATAATAGACAACTATTTTTGTCCATTGATTAAAAATACACCCAACAAAAAATTTCAAGCTGCTAAAAGCACATAAAGACATGTAAAAGAGTTCAGAAAAGACAATTGCGTGGGCCCTAAGCAGATTTTCAAAAGGGACCACCTCCCACCGATGGTTTCACCTAACCACCCAAACCCCCAAAGTACACACTGACACCTTGTTGTAAAGTTTTACCAAATTGTCTTACTCGGTATATTTATCTTTCAAGAGATAAATATGAAGATATATCTATTTATTAAGTTGCTTTCAAAGAAAATTTATCAAATTTGAGTGAGATTAATGATATAGCAAAAACACCTCTCAATGGGGTATGAAAATAACAATAAAGAATAATAAAATATTATAATAATGAAAGAGAATAATCTCTTTTCTGGGCTGGCATGTCTTAGAATGCAAAATGCAAAAATGTATAAGTGTAAATAAATGTGGGGGAAATGGCGTATTTAAGTATATGGTGTTGTTTGATAAACACTAAAGCAAATACAAAAAGGGCTGTTTGAACACGTAAATACTGTTTGACTTTCTTTCTTTTCTGTGACATGCAGGTGTCAGAAATAGAAAGTTGTGTTTGGGGTAAACATGTTAACAGCTGTATTTCTGCTGTTCTATAAGTGCCACTTAATGTCTGTGAGACACACTTACTGTGTGACTTTGCATTCTCTTTTAGCTCATCTGCTGCTTTTGTTCTGATCAACACAAAAATCAGTCCGATTTTTAACGCAGCATATACGCGTTCTAAAATGTACCTGGTCGATGGGAAAGAAGCTATTGGGCATTCTACAGAATTAAACAATTCGAATAAAGAGGTAACTAGAATTATTAATGTATTTTAAAGTGCCTCGATAACAATCATCATGCATGTTCATTACCACAATATGGATGAGACTGACACTATTACATTGGCACAGCGTCTTCAAAGTGAATTAAACACGATGCAGCAACCACCATTTTAACAATATCTTTCAACATCTTTTCTTTCTCACTTTCCTTATATTGCACCAGATTGATAGTGCTGCCTCTTCAATTTTAAACATTAACACATGCTACTGACACAAGCAAACTTTGTCCAAGGTTTAAAATTATTACCAAGGATTAGTGTATTTGTACCCCTGCATGGGGCCCTCTGGTGGCCACAGGGGCCCTATGCAACCTCTTATATCATTAATAGGTAGGGATGGCTCTGGAACAGATTAATTTAATTTAGATTTAATTTAGGCTTTTATTTACATTTAAAAACTGTTCAACACGCATACACACAGCACATCAAATATGGTAACGGAAGCTCAAATGTGTGTGCTTGTGAGTTCTTCAAGCAAGTACGTTTGAGCTTCTGGAAGATTGTTCTCTCAAGTCAAGCATTCATGACTGAGCTTCTGTTTACTATATTTGATGTGCCACATTCAACATTTAAACTGTGAATGTGGCTGTCACTGATAAATATTTCAGCAGGTCTTGCCATCTTGCTCAGGGCTTTGACGGTTATGGCACTTTCAGCTCAACTGCTTTGCCTCTAGTGTGCTAAGAGAAGCTCAGTTCTGCCTGGTTCTGAGTCAAACCCTGTAGATATGTCCACTGTGTACAGCCATGGCCAAAAGTATTGGCAGTGACTACAATTTTGTGTTTCTCAAAGTTTGCTGCTTCAGTTGTTGTCGTGGTGATTCACATTGTTTCAAGAGTGATCAGATGCATTTTAAATAATTGAAAAAAGCTTAATTGGCTAAAAAAAAGTTTACTTTTTTTAAAGCCATGGCACAAAATGAAACGTGTGAACAAGTGCTAGTCAGTTAAAATCACTCTATCATTCTGACTGGATTATAAAAGCAGACTGATTAATATAAATGGAGGGAAGAAGAGCCAATCATTGTGTTCTTGTGTCTTGTGCAAATAAATATGTGCAGCCATCGTCTTTTTGTATCAAAAATGGCCTTACATTTAAGGAAATTCTTGCAAAGAATATTGTACCTGAAAGAACCATTTACCGGATCATCAAGAACTTCAAGGTGAGAGGTTCAACTTCAGTGAAGAAGACTTCAGGATGTCCCAGAGTGTCCAGCAAGCACCATGAAGTGCTTGAAGTGCATGAAGTGCAAAGATTGGACAGCAGAAGACTAGAGCAAAGTTATTTTCTCTGATAAGCCCCCTTCCAACTGTTTTGGCATCTGGAAAATCGATTGTCTGGAGAAGGTGAATGCTACCATGAGTCCATGTGTAAGGTTGTTTTTTATTCAAGGAGCAGTCTTGTCCATGTATTTTCCAGCATGATGGATCATAGATCATTACACTGAAATTTTGGATCCATGGCCGTGCAACTCACATAGTAGTTAATCCCATAGAGAACCTGTGGTCAATCCTCAAAAGGCAAGTGGACAATCAGAAGCCGACAAATTGTGATCAACTCTAATAAAGAAAGAATGGATCACCATCAGTCAGAATTTGGCCCAGAAGCTGATATCCAGCATGCCAGAGCGAACTGCAGAGGTTATGAAGAAGGGCCAACACTGAAAATATTGACTCTTTGCATATTGAATGTTTCTGCCAATAAAAGCCTTAAAAATTTGTAAAATGTTTATCATTGTTTTCCACTATACCATAGAAACGTGAAAAAATTATCTACAAATACTAAAGCAGCAAACTTTGTGAAACACAAAATCTATATATGTCACTGCCAATACTTTTGGCCACAGCTGTACAACTAACCCTTACCAACACATTAAGAGCTGTGTACTGATGGTTTGCAGCATCATCTGAACAGTACTTTACTGCTGCTTGACACATGGTGATGTTCAAATCACCATTGACCTAATAACCCTGTAGTTATGACCTTGATGGAGCATGGATTTAATGACTTTTGAGATGAGACTGCAGGTTTTAACTTGACACCCATTTTCTGTATATCTATCCCACAAAAATGGCACCCATATGACCAATGTATTGCTCAGAGGCTGCTTTTCTTAAGCTCAGAAGAATTAGTTGTTTTTTTCTTCTTCAGATCTCTCATTTTAGTCTCAACTGTGTCTTAAGCCGGTTGCACACTGTGCGATTTTGGCCACGATTTGGCCGTCTGAGACAAATTTTGCAAATCCTAAAAGATTCCTCTGATCCTAGGCTAAAATCTGAAGTCTTTGATCGTTAGTTTGACATGTTCACCGGCAGCCGATTAATGACCGCTGCGATCAAATTTGACCTCAGACAAAATTCTGGCAGTGTCAGAAGATTTGGCGCACAATCCTGCAGTGTGACTTCTCCTAAGACGATCGTCAAATTATCTTAGTTTTTCAAGACAAACTATGACCAAAATGAGCGCTAGAGATTTCTTTTTAGCCATCATTTCAATCCCGCGTGTAATGCAGCTCACCTTCACCGAACGCGTCATTCATTGATGATCTAAAACTCCGGACGAGTTTTCTTGCGTGCGTCCGTTTTTAGCGTGCCTTGAATATCGTGCAGTCTGACATTAATGACAACTTTGATCTTACAGTGTGACATGGCTTACAGCGAGGATCATGTTCGTACAGTCTGACAAGGAACAATCGGAAAGGACTATTATAAATCGCACAGTGTGCACCTGGCTTTAGATGTTTGTATAGTTCTGTGGATTAAGGATGGTATATATAGAGAGACATAATAATATAGATTGCTCTTTTACGTTTTTTTTAAAGCAAACATTATCTACGCCATTTTTTCCATTCTTGAAGTGACATTTTGCCTATTTAGTGATTAGATTTATTGTTTTGGACTGCAGTCTTGAACATGAGAACGCGACGTGTCTGGTGTGTGGCATGGTGTTTCTCATCCGTTGTGCATCACACCCTATTTGAAGCATGTATAAGGTTTACCATACGGGGCTTAGGTTTCCTGAACAACTTTTATGAGTCACCTGTGTAAGTGTCTTTGTATCTGGCCAAGCTGGTCACTATTTGAGCGAAGTAAACAAAAGTTAATAATAAAATGAAAAGAAATAGGACCATCCCTTATAACATAGTCGCTCATACCGTCTGTAAACTCTTGCGTTACCAAGACAACGACTAACGCATTTGTATTACATTCCAAAGGGCTATGTTATCAGCCCTACAGTGGAAAATTAAACCATATCCGTACCGGCTGCGCCACAAGTTTGATTTTGCCTGACAGCGGAAAAGCAGCTTTAGGAGGAGACAAATATGAGAACACTAGAGTCTAGCGAATTAGAAAAATCTGAGCACAGTGTTGAGATCTCTTCTAAAACTTAGGAGACAAATGTGTGGGTTTTAAAGTGTTTTTCTCAATAGACAAATGTCAGAATCAGGAGACGTAGGCAAAAGCCTACATTTGATGTTCAGGTAACCTCATTTCTGTCTAGGCATCTAATTTTTCTTTCTTCTGAGATAGTAATTATGAAGATGTAGCTAAAGATCTGTTGCATTTTGATTAAAGATTGAGTGCTTCAATATTTTAATTTAGTCTCTTAAGGTGTAGCCATTTTTTTGTCATTATTGCTCACAGTGCTGATTTTATAGCTAGTGTGCACATCCTACCAGAAGATGCTGCTGTTGCTCTGTGTTGTGTTTGTTGCCTTCTGTTCAAGTATCATCTTTATGGCCCTCTCTTACCTAGATAAAAAAACAACAAGTTTTGGTGCATCAAGACTTTCCTGTTACACATCCAAGACGTTCCTGAATATTTGTTTTACTAGCTTTGATGGTAGCTTAGAGGGTATCTTAACATGAGATTATAGTGGGTAAGAATTGTTGCTGGAAATGTTATGAAACAAATGTACAGCTTCAATGGAGTGCACTCCTAATGGATTAACCAGTGTTTGTCAATTCCCTTCTCATCCTTCTTACCAAATTTGCTAAAGGTCAGCATGAGGGTCATAACTGTATACTTATTCACTTCAATGACTGATTTCACGAATAACTCAAGAATTAACTCCTGATCTTTCTCAAGGATATTCATCCACCCCAAGTTGTTCAAGTTGTTTTTCATGATGGTGGAACGTTCCAAGTCTTCTGGAGGAAGCTGCTTTAGAGCCTCAGCCAACCAATCAAAAACTGCGTTGATCAGGCTGGCAGTCTTTGCCCTTGCTGTCCCCTAATTGTGAAATATTGCATTAGGATGGTAGCCTCAGCTGTCAAACAGCTTATATTAAGGAAATATCCCCCATCAACAAATGCCAAAACACTGCCAAATGTTTTGTGCAGTGCAGACAATGTAATTTCATTTTATGCACTTTGTCTGCCTTACAATTGACCTTTTGTGCTTTTGTGGCCCAGGCATGGTCTGCAGGAGGTGGTGGGACATAGGGGCACAATATATTCAGCAGGGTCTATGTCAGAAGCAGTTGATTTTCAGTCTAACCTTGAACAGAACAAGGTAAAAAGCTTGATCTTTTCCTTCTCAAGTGAAAGGCATTCACATGATTCAAGTGATGCTTCTTATGAACTGAATCATATTATAGTGAAAACAAAAAGAGAAGCAACACCAGGTTGTCGAGACTCAAAAGTAGACTATTACAGTTTTTCTTTTGTATAATGGTATAAAACATCTTTATTTACTCTCTGTGAGGGAGGCCCACGGTAAATTGGACACCTGAGGGCAACCCCAACATGCTAGGAAGAGGTTTTGTGTGCAGGAATCAGTCAAGGATAGTCAGCTAAACATCAGTCATGCATGCAAAGCAGTCATGGAGCAGAATGCAGGTACTCATGCATGCTATTCCTGAGAGAGGATGTAGGAAGAAGGGTTATCGAAAGAGAGAGCTTTGCTGGAGTAACTCTAACAATAATGCTACTTCCACCAGAGAAACTGCCATCATTAGAAGTGCTCTTCTAAGCTTCTCTTATTAATGTAATCTGTAATACTAAAATCTTTATTCAGCTCTGACAATGGGCTAATGATCCAATAAGAAATTAATAATGAGCATGGCAGTTGTGACTCTCTTCTGTTTAGAGTGCTGTAAGCTTGTTTAAATAAATTCTGTGCTTGTTGAGTTCCTGCAATTTGAGGATTTTTGAGAATCTCTGTGGGCGTGAACAAGGCTTAATTATTAAAATGTTGCAAGACGAGACAATTTTCAGATGGGTTTTCCATTTGATTCCTGGAAGTGCAAAAACTGTTTACTCATTGGGAGAATTCAAAAGTCTAATTACATAATACCTATGGGTTATTTGATGGCAAATGTGTATGTTTACTGAACGGTGGGGAATACAACATGGATACATCCACAGTGAATATTAATTGGTTCTTCATTTAGGTATATTCTCCTCCCTCTCCTTGTCGTCCTCTCCTGACTTTACTCATCACAAGGACACTGCACAGCTGTTGTAATTTGCTCCATGAGGGACTCTTGTCTTGGCAGCAGGACACCTGAGGTTATCGCTCTACAAATAATCCAAGGTTTAACATCTATATCCGAATGCTAGCTCTAATGGGCTCAGTGACATTGTGGAAAAACCAACTTGCCTGGTCTGCATTTTCCCCCTCTCACCTGTGACTGTTCTGAACATCAGCGTTACCTCATAAATCACACTGAGAGAACATCAAACTCTTCCAGAAATCAGATGTCTCAACTGTGCATGTCATCGGGATGGATTGTTTATACTTTCCAGGTTGCCTTATCCGCTTTCACACACAATCTCTCATCCCGAGTAGTTGTAAGGGACATTTCGACATTTTAAGAGCAATAACTGTGTGAAGAAAGTTTGAGACAGAGAAGAGTTGTGCACCCTTAATTGCAATCTCCCTGCCAAATTGGGCAAACCAGGGAAGGAGGCTGCTGGCTATCACTCCCGCCAGATAATGATCCACCACTGATTACGCTTTAAGTGTCAGACTTCAAAATAATTGGCTGGAATTGCTGTAAAAGCAAGAGAGCGAATAAACAGCGCCTTGGAGCAATTTGTCATCTGCTATTTTGGCCTGTGTTGCCGTGGAAATACGCCCCAGGCCCCAAAGGACCAATAAGAGGCTGTGTCAAGGTACTAGAAGAAATGAACAGGAAGAGAGCAACAGAAAGAGAGTACCACTTTGTCTTAAAAAAGTAGCCCAATAAAAGCCAATGTAACTGAATACTGAGCTTTCTTGACACTGGGTGAAATACTGACACGACAGTAAATGGAGTACGCCGCAGGCCACAAATAACATATCTCTCACTTTGCAATGTTCTGAGTCCACGTTCTTAACTATGACATGTCCATTCCTCGTCCAATCCGAGACAGAGTATGAATCTGACGAACTTGCTCTTAAATTAGTTGTCATGTTGTGATTATGAGTATCATTTCTTGACAGGGCGGCTGTAATGTAAGTGACTTGATGAATCTGACCTGACAAATCTAGGTCACTAAGACCCAGTCTTGTAAATGTACTTGGCTTGTGGAGGATTCTGGAGCTAATGCTGCAGGCGTGGGCCCTAGGTATTCCTATCTTTAGTAGTCAGACGTAAGGGGGAGCTGCAGGCAAGGGTGGCACCACAACTTCAAAATGTTATGATTAAGGGGTGTATAGTGTGTATTATTTTTGTGTGATTCTTAATGCTTTACAACAAGGTTGTGTACAATATCATTTGCTCATCTAACACGTATTACATTTTAAATTAGGTATCATGAATTAATGAATATCTTTTAAAGCCTTTTTCTTTTTCTTTTTTTGGTTAATGTTAATTTATAAATTAACTTTCGTTTTTTTATATTTATTGCATAAAGTAATAAGTCCCTTTTTTATCTTGACACTATACATCATTAGAAATGTATTTTTTATACCTCTATTTTGTTATAGTGACAATAATTTCTTATGCAAAATCGGGAAGATGTCTTTAAAATTAGCCCTTTTATACATCCTCTAAGAAAAAAAAATCCTGTACACTTTTCCTCAGAGCAAATTACAAAACAACGTCCCTCAGGGCTTTTAGTCCAAAGGTGTGCTCATTTGGAGAAAAATGTATATGTTTAACTGAAATTTCTATATGGAAAAACATTTTTTTTTACACAAAATGGGGTGATGTGAGCATTATGGAGCGCTAAAATCTGTCATGCAGTGTATGTTTCATTCATACTGGTAGCTGGAGGTGCCTCAGGTGCAAGAAAGTCCAAGACTCATAGACATAATAATACTTTATGAGGTTACAAGAAATCTCTTATGTGGACAAAGGCATCTAGCTATCAATGTATCTGAATATAATAATAATAATAATAATAATAATAATAATAATAATACTAATAAACATTTATTTGTATACACTGTAAAAAAAATCCCCTTAAAATTTTACGGAAAAAAAAAACGGCAGCTGTGGTTGCCAGAACTTTACCGTAAAAAATATGGTAGCAACATTTTAGGTTTTGCAGATTTAAGTTAAATTCATAGTAATTAACTGTATTTCATTAACAGAAATAATGTTAAATTACCAACTTATTGAAATACTAATATCTGTACCTCTGCTATATACTGACAACCACCAATCACAGTGGTGATGAATATCAGATGATAAATAAAAACTCATCACAAGCAGCTTTTAGAAGAACAATACTAATAGACAGAAGGTGCATTGTGTTATTCACACAAACACTAAACACCATCATGGTAACACACATGAAATTTAAAAAATGCAATAAACATTCATTTAACAACATTAAATGTAACATAAAACCCTGATGTATATAACTGATTAGAAAAAACTAAGAAGAAACATAGTTATTTCAACGAAAATACATCAAATGTGAAGTGTCATGCAGGGAATTCTGGGAATGTCAATTTACGGTTTTTCACTGTAAATTACACAACGACTTGTTCTTTTTCACTTCCAAAAACTGTAAATGTAACATTAAATGTAAGGTTAGATCTATTACAGTTATTCACCGTATATAGTACGGAAACTTTCTGTTAACCAGTTAACTGTTTTTAACCGTAGCATTTTTACAGTCTTTTACCGTTAAAATCACAATCACAATTTTTACAGCACTTTGCATACAAGGAATGCAACTCAAAGTGCTTCACAAGCATAAAAACAAATAATGGGGATACAAATGAACACAATGTCAATATTAAAATATTCAAAAATAACTATAAAAAAATTGACAATACAGATTTTACCTCAATATCAATATAAAATAATATTAATAAAACATAAAAAATAAAACAACTATAGGAGAAGCAGAAGGGAAAATAAAACCATAAAACAGACTTAAACACAACTTATATTACACACCATATTGTTATACTGATAAGCAACTTTAAAAAAATATGTCTTATTCTCTTTCAATTAATTTGGTAGACAATTCCAAATTTTTGGAGCAAAGCGGCTGAAAGTACCACCAGATCATTTATGATTTACTGTGTAATGTGACAGAAGTTTAGCGCTAGAGGATCTTAAACTACGATTTGGAACGTATCTCGAAAGACAGTCTGAAATGTATAAAGGTGCCAGATTATGCAGTGTTTTATAAACCAATAAAAGAACCTTAAAATCAATCCTTTGATGAACTGCCCTTACGAAAATAAAATATATTTCCCTATATATATGTGAATGATCAATATATTAATGATTTAACAGATATTTTATTTGAAAATATACAGTATAATATATTGTGTTAATATATTACAATATATTGAATAATACATAAGAAAATTCTGCTTTTCATATATTGAAAAATATGTTACCATATATTTACTAATATATCATAATGTATGTAATTTTATATTCAGTAATACACTTCATAATATATAGATATACTGTATATGTGATCAGATATGGTGTTGCATGTGTAATATATTGCAGATATAATATTTCTTATATTTAACAATAACTTACATTATTTATATTTAATGTTTTAATATATAGCTAGTAAAGTACTAAAGTATTTAGCAAAGAGACTATCACTGTGCTGAAGAGCGCACAGACATTACCTATTAAATAAAGCAATTATAGTCTTAATGGTCTTCGGCCGATCATCAACCTCACCACATGCTCTAATCTTCAGCACAATGGTAACCCCAAAAACTCACAAACACACCAGCAAACCTTTTAAATTCCAATATAATAGAACATTAAACACTAACAGATCTCCCCCTATATTAATATTGAGCAAAACATGTGAAATAACACTTAATTTAAACATTTACTCTCCTTTAACAGTGCAAAGCATGCTGGGAACTAGAAGTCTGTTGTAACCACTGATTGTAACTCATTCTGTGAATGTGTGTATATATGTATGTACATACATTCACATTTATATGGAAACATGTAAGTGCAATATATGAACACAATAAAGGATAAAACTTTATGAATATTACATGTAATGCTATTTTTATCTTTATTTCTAAATATGTAGCCATACATGATCAATACATATATTGCAGTATATTGAAAAATATAAGCACTAGTTTCCCATATATGGAAATGTATTATGTAATATATCACATTATATTTTGCAGTATATTCCAATATATTTTTGTTCTGTAAGGGTGGTAAGTAATGTAATTCCATTAAAACCAGTGTAATATGCTCTCTCCTTTTTAATTTCATTAGTTCTCTGGCTGCTGCATTTTGTATCAATTGTAACTTCGCTATAGAACCCTTAGGTAAGCCAGTATACATAGCATTACAATAATCAAGATAAGAGAAGATAAAAGCATGAATAGCATCATCCAAAGACAAAAAAATATAAAGCAGAAACGTTTTGACTGATGAAACATGAAGGATATAAACACACAATTGCGACAATGTATGGTTTATGTGTGTTTTATAAGAATGTTAAGTATATTCATAATGCAATGCTAATCGACATTGCCTATCACAGTATAGAATACTATAAAATAATATTTTATCTCTCATTCTATGAGAAGAAGCCTCATCAGGTCACAGAAAGAAGTTATTTCAAACACTCGACTGATCGTTATGTGAGTTTGGAGCAAAAACATGGTAGTGATCTAATATGGTCGTGTTTTGACGCTATTCTAAACTGACATGCTAGTGAGCCCTTAATGCGCTACTGTTGCTATAGTAACACAACTTTCAGACGCATCTGATTGACATAAACTGTACGCTCTTATTACAGTGCCGTCCATGCAAATGAATGAGCGGGGGGTTTTCAAGTTGCACAGGTATTGTCAATGGAATGACCCAATACAGGGGAGGCCAAAATTACATTCAGAAGCATAGCTCACTTACATTCAATGAAAATATCGAAACATTAGCCATACTGATTCAACATATAATTAAGCGGCATTGAGCAGCAAAGTGCGGTTCAACCCTTTATCGCATGTGCTGTAGTAGTTTGAAAAGTGCTGGGTCAAAAGCCAGCTCGCCCCCGTTGCTCTGGTGGCCCAAAACTTTAGAGAAACTTTGAAAGTTTTACAGTATATAACATATAATAGTTTCCTCTTAACACGCTAAGATCGATTGTGGCTCCAGATTATTGTTGTTCACCTTTCACTGCATGTTAAAACATCACACTCATATTTGATCTGGACAAACTGTTTATCATTAGAAAGATTCAAAACTCCAGCGTCGATATTTGACCACTGTTTATAATAAAACTCTGTTGCAGTGACATTCATTTCTTAATTTAGCATCAGCTATGAACTCTATATGCTGTGCATCAGTTACAGGATTTGTATTGTAACTATGTTTGACTGCATTGTCCCTGTTAAATAAATAAATAAATAAAAAAGTGTGCAAAATTATCAATTTTTAATAATAGTTTTTTTAATATTTTGAACAGAATAACAACACACATTCATATTCATGAACAGCGATCTAGTCCAAAAGTGCTAATATCTGGAGAAATATTTATATAATTAAACTTTTACTTAATAGTTCTTTAGACAAAATTATCTTTTCTATTAATTTTCCACTGATTTACATGATCTGATGAGCATTAGCAGCTTCCAGCGCAGCCTGCCTGTGTTTACTCTTCAGTGATCGCTGTTATGACTCAGAGGAAGATCGTTTGCTGCTCATATGTCACTTATATTATGCGTTCATAACCCACCCTGTCTCTTCCAATGAAAGCTTTCAATTACACTTCCGCGGTCTGGGGGGTATTTCAGAAAGCAGGGTATGCGACTTACCTGGGTAAGTTTATTCAGAGTAAGCAGAAAACCTCAGCTTTTAGTTCCAAAACCAGAGGTAATGTTCAGGGTATGTAATTAGCCATAGCAACTTATTCTCTGAGCATAACCTGCTCTGGAGGTTAGTTTATTTTTTAATTTATAATTAGCATAAAAAAATCTATATAATTCTTGTTCATAGTAATAAAAAAACTGATTAAAGATAAAAAAAAATGATTGCACAACTGCCCAGTAGGTGGTGATATGCACTAAGAATGTAAATTACCATTAAACAAAAGAAGAAGAAAGAATAAGTATGGCGTGCCGCTTCTGTTTCGACGCACGGTTAAGAATGTCTCTGTCTCTGAGTTTCATACTCCGGGTTGACTAAACTTATGGTGCATTCAAGTTGTGACACTGTCACACAAGACACGTTTTAATGTTTTAACCACTCTATATATTATAATGATTTTATGTATATTAGAGTTTTAATAGGTTTACATGTTGTCTTAGTCATTTTAGTCCATTTTATTCCTCTTATCTGTTTTAATGTGTGTATGTCTTTAAATGTTACTGGGTCTGCCTGTCATGTGACTGATCACATGACAGGAAACAGGAAGTAGACCAGCATAAAGGAGGCAGCATGGCAAACCAACAGGGGGTGCTTCTCAATTCTTATTTGTGCATCCTCGTTTCCTTTCCTCACTTCCTTTCCTCGTGTCTTAGCTCCACCCCTTCAGGATGCAAGGGAAGGACACAAGGAAAAGACGCGTGGACAGAGGAATTGAATCAAGTGAAATGATATATCCTTGCCCCCTTTAGCGTCACTTCAAAGCGTTGTCAATTAACGATGACTCTACATGGCTGGATTTAGCTTGCACGTTGGGATTCTTAAACATTGCTGATAATTATTTATATTGTAATTAGGGATGCACCGATGTATCAGCCACCGATATTTATCGCCCGATTTTTGATTTAATTATAACCATCGGCATATCGGCAAAAGCATGAAAAAGGCAGATACCGATGGTTTTTTAATTAACTGATTGAAGGCGATGAGTTGCATGTCTGTTGCATATTCAAAGTTTTTCTCTGGGTAAAATAATGAAATACTTACCAAAACAAAATGAAATCTGTACAAAATAAAATATAGTTTGTCAGATGTGGGTCAGGGTCAGGGTCAGGGTCGGGGTCGGGGGTCGGGGTCGGGGTGGGGAAGTTCACGTGAGAAATGCAACATTCACGTGAGAAATGCGTGCTGAATAGGAGTCTCGGAAAAATGTCTGCGGTCTGGGTAGCACGGCTAAGAATTTCAACACATCCAATTTAATCTGCCACCTGAAAAAGCATCCTGAACGGCATGCTGCGTTCCTCAGTGCTGCCAAGAAAAAACTGCCACCTCCCAGTGTTCCGACACCCTCTGTGGCTCAGGTATTTGAAAAAGTAAAAAAGTTTACTCAAGACAGTATCAAAGCAAAGGGCATTACCCAAAAAATTATGGAATTTATCGCACTGGACGATCAGCCGTTTTCCGTCGTGGAAGACGTGGGGTTTCGGAGGCTTGTTGAACACCTTGAGCCACGTTACTCCCTACCTAGTCGGCAATATTTTTCAGACGTGTGCCTGCCAGACATGTACAATGTTGTAGCCGCGCATATACACAAGCTCTTAGCCACTGATCTTTCAGCCATCAGTTTTACAACCGACATTTGGAGCTCTGATGTAAGCCTATAAAAATATAAAAATATTGCTGCACGCCCAAGAATTTACAGATTCACACACCGCAGAGGCGATCTCTTCAATATTCAACACAATGCTTAAAACGTGGAAAATTGACAAATTCAAGGTCCATGCAGTTGTCAGAGACAATGCAAGAAACATTACAAAGGCGAAGGATGTCAGTGATGTCGCAAGTTTACCCTGCGTAGCACATACTTTACAATTAGCTGTCAACGAGGGCTTGTTATGTCAACGGAGCATATCTGACGTGATAGCAATATGCAGACGAATAGTATAGCATTCCCCTCTTGCGTACTCACGCTTACACAGTGTCCAAATTCAGTTGGGAATGCAACCAAAAATTCTTCAGCAAAACGTTTCAACAAGGTGGAACAGTACTTTTTATATGCTGAGAAGCATCTTGGATCAAAAGCAAGCAATCGTGGCTTATAGTGCAGATTATGCTCTGCCTGTAACATTAACATCATTGGTGTTTAATTGAGAACACAGTGTAAGGGTGGGTCGCCTACAGTGGTTCAGGCTGCAGGGTTGCCGAAAGACTAAAGAAACGTTATGAGCAAGATGGTAGAAAACTGTACATTTCTCGTCTATATGCATCCACTGTACTTATACCAACGACGGAAATAAGTGCAGTTACAATAGCTAAATATGTGGGAGAGCGTTGCTATACTGTGACTATATTGTATTGCAATAGAGGTAGCACTTCAAAGTCAATACCAAATCAAAACTAGTTAGCAATCATTTATAATTGAAAGAATTTAATGACAAAAAAAATTACACTTAAAATAGTTACAAAATAGATGTATGAGATTATAAAAATGTATACCATTAATCGTACCCAGCATGAATAGAATGTTACCTGAGGGATAGAAAGAGAGAGAGGGAGAGAGAGAAAGAGAAGAAGAGAGCAAAGAAGAGAAGAGCCAAAGAGAAGGCCCCCAAGAAGAGAGAGAGCCAGAGAATCAAGAGAGCCAGAGAATAAAAAGAAGCAACAGTTACAATCTTCTTTTATACTTCCTTGACCATGTAACTCAAACCCTATTGTGAGTCATTCAAACTGACCAATCAGACCAAACTTCCCCCACTGTACTTAAGGGGTGACACACTTTGGCCTACAGGCCTTCAGAATCTCTTTGTCTTTAGGAATTCCAAATGGCCCTTCTGATAAGAAAGATGGGGGTTGAAAACAGTAAAGCAGTATGTCTTTGTTCAATTGCAAATATCAAATATCTTTGATTATTTTCAATCCTACAACAGTGTCTATCCTTTACCCATTTGAGCAACTAACGAGGGAGATGAGTGCATCTGGAGCATCTGCAGCGGATGTGATTCCATCAATTGTTGCGCTAAAGCGGCTACTGAGCAAGGACCTTGAAACTGACCAGGAAGTAAAAACCACAGAAAACACTACTAGACGCGGTGACAAAGCATTTTGCTAAAAACCTCTTTATTGTATCGCAACAATGTTAGACCCAAGATACAAAGATAACTACTTCGATACGGACAAAAATCAGACGGTACGCATGATGCTGCAAGCACAGCTGGATTTGAGCGACGAAAGTGGTGGAAAAAACACGGTGCGCCACCCAGAGGACAACCGAAAAGCCGAAAAGATGCGCAAGGACAATGTATCACATGGATTTAGGATTAACCCTACCATGTCACAAATGGATGCCTACCTCGCAGAAATCCCAATCGAAAGAAATGAGAATCCTCTTCAATACTGGTGTGTCAATCAAGGTCGCTTTCTGTCTCTTGTGCAAACTGCACGCAAGTATTTGTGTGCACCGTGCACAAGCACCGATAGTGAACGACTGTTCAGTGCTGCATCCAATGTCTTGGACAGTAAAAGAAACAGACTGCAATGTGAAAAAGCAGAAAAGCTTCTTTTTATAAAGAAGAACTTGCCCCTGTTTCTAAAGCAGCAACCTTAATACTTGATAACAGCAAATGAACTGAATGAACTGTTCATGAGTTTTGAAATTTGTCATGTCATGTTTTAATCTTTATGTTAAACAGATATATGTTCATTTGAAATTATTCACGAGATGAATGCACATGAGCCACAAAGTCGTAAATACGAGTGGGAAGTTCAGGATTTTCTTTGAGCCCCGATCTTTATGAGTTGGGGGCGTGTCAGTGAGAAACATGGCCCCACATACCACAATATTTATAGGTAGGGTTTGACATTAACCTTTTTGCTCACCAGCCACTGTGGCTAGTGAAGCCACTCAGCATTTTTACTGACCACAAATTTGACATCGATACCATGGGGGAAAACTGCCATATAGGGTGCCAGGCTCAGTCGGGGTGCCAGTTCTCCTCTGGCCAATTAACAAACAGTGTATGATTATTATTTTGGCAACCTTACAGGTCAGAAGTCATATTAGATCGGAATATTCGAAAGATCGGAGGCATCACGCCAGAGACGGGTTTATTGAGGATGACGTGTTGTTCCGGCAGACCTAGTTAATGCAGCCTAACAATCATTTAATTGATTTGAATAAAATATAATTTAAAAATGTTTTATGTGTATGCCATAGTAAAGAGATGTGTTGTTAGTCTAGATTTAAACTGACAGAGTGTGTCTGCTTCTCGAACAATGCTAGGAAGACTGTTCCAGAGTTTAGGTGCTAAATAGGAAAAGGATCGACCGCCTGCAGTTGATTTTGATATTCTAGGTATTATCAACTGGCCAGAGTTTTGAGACCGCAATAGACGTGATGGAGTATAATGCGTTAAGAGGTCACTCAAGTACTGGGGAGCTAAACCATTTAGTGCTTTGTAAGTAATTAGCAAGATTTTAAAATGTATACGATGTTTAATAGGGAGCCAGTGCAGTGTTGACAGAACCGGGCTAATATGGTCATACTTCCTGGTTCTAGTAAGAACTTGAGCTGCTGCATTTTGGACCAGCTGCAGTTTATTTATTAAGCGAGCAGGGCAACCACCCAGTAGACCATTACAATAATCTAGCCTTGAGGTCATGAACGCATGAACTAACTGTTCAGCATTTTGCATTGAAAGCATATGCCGTAATTTAGATATATTTTTAAGAAGGTAGAATGCAGTTTTACAGATGCTAGAAACGTGGCTTTCAAATGAGAGATTGGTATCAAAGAGCAAACCCAGGTTCCTAACTGACGACGAGGACTTGACAGAGCATTCCCATCAAGTGTTAGACAGTATTCTAGGTTACTACATGTGGAGTTTTTTTGTCCAATAATTAAAAAATCAGTTTTTTTAAGTTGCAGGAAATTACTAGTCATCCAATTTTTTATATCAGCTATGCATTCCGTTAATCTTGTGAATTGGTAAGTTTCGTCAGGGCGTGAAGAAATATAGAGCTGGGTATTGTCAGCATAACAATTAAAACTAACGCCATGCTTTCTAATGATATCTCCCAGTGGTAGCATGTACAGGGTGAAAAGCAACGGTCCTAGCACTGAGCCCTGGGGTACTCCATACTGAACTTGTGATCTGTGTGAAATCTCTTCATTTACTGCTACAAACTGATAACGGTCAAATAAGTATGATTTAAACCATGCCAATGCAATTCCACTAATCCCAACAAAATTTTTGAGTCTATTCAAAAGAATGTTGTGGTCGATAGTATTGAATGCAGCGCTAAGATCGAGTAACACTAACAGAGAGATACAACCACGATCGGATGATAAAATTAAATCATTTGTAACTCTGATGAGAGCATACTCAGTACTATGATACGGTCTAAATCCTGACTGGAAATCCTCACAGATATAATTTCTTTCTAAAAAGGAGCATAATTGTGAGGACACTGCCTCTTCTAGTATTTTTGACAGAAAGGGTAGATTTGAGATTGGCCTGTAATTGACTAATTCTGTAGGATCAAGTTGCGTTTTTTTAATAAGTGGTTTAATAATAGCCAACTTAAAAGTTTTCGGTACATATCCTAATGACAAAGATGATTAATGATATTAAGAAGTGGATCTATGACCTCTGGAAGCATCTCTTTTAGTAGTTTAGTCGGTATAGGGTCGAGCATACATGTTGTTGATTTTGATAATTTAACGAGTTTAGCCAATTCTTCTTCTCCTATAGCAGTGAATGAATGTAATTTTTCTTCAGTGACACTACAATGCACTGTCTGATGTGATACAGTAGTAGACGGCTGCATGGTTATAATTTTTTTCCTAATATTATCAATCTTACAAGTAAAGAAGTTCATAAAGTCATTACTGCTGTGCTGTTTACAAACATCAGAAGTTGAAGCTTTATATTTGGTATTTTAGTCACTGTATCGAATAAACCTAGGGTTATGTTTGTTTTCTTCTAAGAGAGTCGAGAAATATGCAGATCTAGCAGTTTTTACAGCCTTTCTGTATGCAATCATGCTCTCTTTCCATGAAATGCGAAAAACTTCCAGTTTTGTTTTCTTTCAGCTGCGCTCCACCTTCCTGGCTGCTGTTTTAAGGGCCCGAGTGTGCTCGTTGTACCACGGCATTGGACTATTTTCTTTAATCTTCTTTAAGCGCAGAGGAGCAACTGTGTCTAAAGTGCTGGAAAAGAGAGAGTCAATAGTTTATGTTGCAACATCGAGTTCCTTTAGGCTATCTGGGATGCTGAGGAGATGAAACTGTTAAGGAAGTTTATTTACAAAGCAATTTTTAGTCGCAGCAGTGATAGTCCTGCCATATTTGCAGCGAGGGGACATCTTTGCAGCCTTTGCTGAATTAAGTATACATGATACTAGGTAATGATCTGAGACGTCACCGCTCTGCTGCAGAATTTCAACTGTATCAACATTTATTCCATGTGACAGTATTAGGTTTAAAGTATGATTACGGCGATGAGTGGGTCCTGACACGTGTTGCCTAACTCCAATAGAGTTTAGAATGTCTCTAAATGCCAATCCCAATGCGTCTTTTTCATTGTCTACATGGATATTAAAATCACCAACAATTAGGACTTTATCTGTAGCCAGTACTAACTCTGATAGAAAATCAGCAAATTCTTTGGTAAAGTCTGTATTGTGCCCTGGTGGCCTGTATACAGTAGCCAGCACAAATGTCAAACGGGATTTATCAATTACACTACATAACGTTACATAAAGCACCAAAACTTCAAAGGAATTATATTTGAAACTAGACTTCTGAGTAATACTGAAGATATTATTATAAATTACAGCAACACGTCCCCCTTTACCTTTCAGACGTGGCTCGTGTTTATAACAATAATCTTGGGGGGTGGACTCATTTAAAGTAATGTAGTCGTCAGGTTTTAGCCAGGTTTCTGTCAAACACCAAGCTTTATCATTTGATCATCTGTATTATATCTGTTGTTTATTTGTTGGACATCAATTAAATTTTTACCGTTGAATGGTTTTGGTGGTTTTTTGTATTTACTAATTTGTGAAACAGACAGTCTTTATGTGATAATATCTAGGTGAAAGAGTCTCTATGTGTTGGGATTTTTCTCATAATTTGGCTGTGTGCAATTTTATTAGGCTGCTGTTACTTTAAGACCTGACACAGGGACCAATTATACTGTCTTTCTCAACTGTTTACGTACAAACATAAAAATATAACTGACTGTGTTTATGTGAATACTCGTCAAGACCGGCATTTTGACATTATTTAGTGTGTCCTGTGTGCTGACTGTTTAAGCACAATAAGCAGTGAAAAATAACTCAATTTAATACTGAGAGGCAGCTTTATGTGTGTGCACTTTGGGTGTAAGCACAAAATCTGCAAGAATGAGTTGAACCCACGCTGAGATTCAAGCCCTGTAACACCAACAATATTCATCCGGAGCAAATGAAATAAGTGAGCAACTGGAGGCGGGTTTGTCTGTCAACTCGCTATCGGAGAGAGATGAGATAGCGAGAAAGCGCAGCTGGTATCGTGTATCTGCGGAAAATGAGTATTGGAAGCATTTCAGATATTTTAGTATTGATATGTATCGAAAAATACAAACACTACACTGCACTTTATTTATTATTCAGCGAGGAAGGAACTTCTGGACCCTGGACTTCTGGAACTTCTGGCGTCTCTTCAGTCCTTGGCATCTCCCCATAGCCATGCTGTTTCAGCCCCAGGATATTAGAATAGTTAGAGGTTTGAGGGCTGAAAACACGATAAGACACAGGTTTTTCCACGTCCTCGACACCTCAGTGTGGAGGTCGGGAAAAATGGCAATCCCCAGACGAAGAGGTTGTGACATAGATGGTAGGAATCTTTCATCTAGTTTGCTTTTCTGCTTTTTTTCAATGTTCAGTTTGGCCACAGCATAGGTCACAACCTCTATTATCTCTTCATAAGCAGGAGTATGAGGTGACAAGTCCTCTCCTGTTTCGATACTAACAACATCCAACTCCTCAGAGCTGGATAGTTGCAGTACCGGTGCCTCACCCTGGGTGGAAGAAACCACAAAGCATGCTTCCAAACCCTGAGATAAGACACCAGAACTGGCAGGTGAGGGCAGAGAAAGGGCTGGGCCCGTCTCAAACCTCTCTGCCAGATCCATCTGTGAACCCCACAATCTAAGCCGCCGCTCAGCCTCAGCAGAAGTGGGACCCGTGGGGACCCGTGGGGACCTGTGGGAAACTCGTGCTGAAGCGCCTTCCTCAAAGAGCACCCGGCAGGAGTGGAGCATTCTCAAAGATAGCTGCTCACAATCAGCCTCCTTAAGGGCTGACTGGGCATGCTCCGCTCCCATACAAACAACACACAGCTTGTGTGTATCCCCACCCGTGATGAAACAAGGGCAGGGAGAAGCACACGGCTTGAACTGCTGTTTACTCGCCATTTTATATATTGTCACTTTTTACAATGATGAAAAACTCCTGAGAGAATGCTGTTCTATTTCTGAAACAGACACATACCAAAGTTGGACAAATGATTTGACATAGAGCCCTTGCTGAAGACTCAGAAGCTAGCGCTGTTTTTTCTGGGTATGTTTTATAGTTTCCTGGTCGATGACATTCCGTCACGCCATTGGACTGATTTCATACGTGCTTCATGATGCAATCACGTATGGGTATTCCCACAGCGTCTCGACGCAGCATGAGTTCCCTTGAAAGGGAATCAGGCAATCATTAAAGCCTGAGCAATGGCATTTTGTGCCAATCCAGCTTTTGTGCCTCTCGGTCTGTTCCAGCTTTTCTTCTTACAAACACCATGTGGCTGACAGGGCCAGAATTTCTTTATGGACCTTCGGAAAGTGATCTAACCTGGCAAGAGACCTTTGAGCTGGTGAATCCAGAGACAAATTCCGAGGTTCGTACTTTACCTCAAGTGAGCACTGCTTCCACTGCTTCCACAAGTATAACTCAGGAAACCACTTAGCTCCTGTCTGATCGGATTGATTGCTCCTGTCTGCTCCTGTCTGCTCGCTGCTGGGTGTTTGCATCTGTTAGCTCCATACAGCTTCGCTTTTGAATCTCTATTGGATATAATTCCTTGTTGTTTATACTGCTACTGCTAAGTTGTTTATAACTTACTCACAAACATATTTGTCTACTACTGCCTATCACATTAAATCTGACATTGCTAGCTTTTAATCCAAATCACTATCACAACGCGTTAGCATTTCGTTAGCCTGTTAGCCTGCCATCCGGGTCTCCTGTTTCTCTCTTGCGCGCCTTTTCGAGTCCATCATCAACTGCGGTGAGTTGGATTAGTCGACAGAGACCATCAAACAACTGTGGTGAGTTGGATTAGTCAACAGAGTCCATCAAACAACTGTGGTGAGCTGGATTAGTCAACAAACACGGTAAGCCATGTCATCTTCTCCTGTTATTGTCCTTCTCTGTTGGCAAAGAGGGCTTCATATGTGATAAATGCAGGGAGATAGTCAGGCTGACAGAGAAGATTTCAGAATTAGAGACACACATCCAGACTTTATCTGAGAATAGTGAGAATGTAACAGCTTTAGACACTGATTTGGATGCGACTAGCTTAGTGAACTCTGTACATTGCTCGGTTCCGGCTGTAGAGCCCATGCAGCAGGGCAACTGGGTGACTGTGAGACAGCATAGTCGCGGATCAAAAAACCACTCTTCCGTTCCGATTAGAACATCAAACAGGTTCTCCCCACTCAGTGAAGCACCCGCTGAGACTCCTGTTGAAAGTGCCCTAGATATTGGCGATTCTATTACACGGAACGTGAAAATAGAGACACCAGCCACCATAGTCACATGTTTACCGGGAGCCAGAGTGCCTGAGATCAAAGCAAATTTAAAAGTGCTGGCTAATGCTAATCGTAAAAAGATTATTATTCACGTCGGCACTAATGATGTTCGACTTCGCCAGTCGGAGGTCACCAAAATTAACTTTAAAGAGGTGTGTGAACTCGCAAGTACGATGGCAGCTAACGTTTTTTGCTCTGGTCCCCTCCCCGTTAGAAGGAGTGATGAGATACTTAGCAGAATATCATCACTCAATGGCTGGTTGTCTAAGTGATGTCTGCAGAATAACATAGGGTTCATAGACAATTGGAAAAGCTTTTGGACTGGTTTAACCGACCGTCTGCTAGCTGTCTCACGTCACAGAAGTAAGATAAATCCCAGCACATAGAGACTCTTTCACCTAGATATTATCACATAGAGACTGTGTCTGTTTCCAGAATTAGTAAATACAAAAAACTCTCGAACCCACTTAAGGGAAAAAAAGTTATTGATGTTCAACAAATAAAAAACAGATATAATACAGATGATCAAATGATAAAGCTCGGGTTGATGAATATTTGATCCCTTTCCTCAAAAGCGCTTATTGTTAAAGATATGATTACAGATCATAACCTGATGTGCTGTGTTTGACAGAAACCTGGCTAAAACCTGACGATAACATTACTTTAAATGAGTCCACTCCTCAAGATTATTGTTATAAACATGAGCCGCGTCTGAAAGGCAAAGGGGGAGGGGTTGCTGTAATTTATAATAATATCTTCAGTATTACTCAGAAACTTACAAATTCACAAGATTAAAGGAATGCATAACTGATATAAAAAAAATTGGATGACTATTAATTTCCTGCAACTTAATTCAGAAAAAACTGCATTTTTAATTATTGGACAAAAACCCTCTGCACATAGTAACCTAGCATCTGTAAAACTGCAGTTAGTGAACAGTTAGTTCACGCGTTCATGACCTCAAGGCTAGATTATTGTAATGCTCTACTGGGTGGTTGCCCTGCTCGCTTAATAAATAAACTACAGCTGGTCCAAAATGCAGAAGCTCGAGTTCTTATTAGAACCAGGAAGTATGACCATATTAGCCCGGTTCTGTCAACACTGCACTGGCTCCCTATTAAACATCGTATACATTTTAAAATCTTGCTAATTACTTAAAAAGCACTAAATGGCTTAGCTCTCCAGTACTTGAGCGAGCTCTTAATGCATTATACTCCTTCACGTCTACTGCGGTCTCAAAACTCTGGCCAGTTGATAATACCTAGAATATCAAAATCAACTGCAGGCGGTCGATCCTTTTCCTATTTAGCACCTAAACTCTGGAACAGTCTTCCTAGCATTGTTCGGGAAGCAGACACACTCTGTCAGTTTAAATCTAGACTAAAAACACATCTCTTTACTATGGCATACACATAGAATATTATCAATTTATATTATTCAAATCAGTTAAATGATTGTTTTAGGCTGCATTAACTAGGTCAGCCGGAACCGGGAACACTTCCCATAACACCTGATGTACTCGTTACATCATAAGAAGTATGGCATCTTTGCTAATGTTAGTCTCTCTGTTTATCTTGAGGTTTACTGCAGTCAGCCGGATCCGGGCCATATCCAGATCAGATGGTGGACCTGCGCCCAGACATGACCAACGCATCCCTGAAGTGTCTGCAGAGACCGTGTCAATCAGACTCCCCCCTAAAGATGCCGCATTGACACAACATCCTCATTAAACCTATCTCCAGCGTGACAACTCCAATCTTTCGAATAATCTTACGAATATCTTTAGATCTAATATGACTTCTGTTCTGTAATGTTGCCAGAATCATAATCATACACTATTTGTTCGTCGGCCAGAGAAGAGCTGGCACCCCGACTGAGCCTGGTTTCTCCCAAGGTTTTTTTTCTCCATTCTGGCCACTGAAGGAGTTTTGGTTCCTTGCCACCGTCGCCTTTGTCTTTTGGCTTGCTCAGTTGGGGACACTAAAATTTCAATTATATTACTGATCTGCCCGCATTGACACTGTATGATAATTGAAATGAGCTGGGTGACATCACTGTTTTCTCCAGAGCGGCTGTACAGCCGAACCAAATTCTGTTGCATCATTTTCCTGTTAACACTGTGAAGCTGCTTTGAAACAATTGGCATTGTAAAAAGCGCTATATAAATAAAGGTGACTTGACTTGACTTGACTTTAGTCTACTTTGGCACCCCCTAGTGGCAGTTATCTAAAAAATATGTGATCACATTTCACGCAGTCATCTTCTACTCAATCTTTGGATGCCATCCTTTGTTTTGGGTTTGTAATCACATGCAAGTTAATTCTTCATTACATAATGCTTGATGATACATATTTGTATGTAAACTTCTCAGGCTCCTTCAGGGCAGTGTTAGTTTTGACAGCAAATTTTGATTTAGTTTTAGTAATAGTCTTTTGACTAAAATGCCATTTAGTTTTAATCATATTTTAGTCACCTGAATTGTTTTTAGTTTTAGTCTAGTTTTAGTCGACTAAATATCATAAGATTTTAGTCGACTAAATCTACAGTAGATTTAGTCGACTAAAATCTAATGTTTAGTTAAATTTTAATGCATTAATTGAGCATTTAAGCATTACGTAACCGACTGCTACTTGAATATGTCAAAACTGACATTTTGACATAATTGTGTTTTTGACATTAAAAACACATCTGTATATTTTTTATGTTGTATTTCTGTTTTAGTTAGTATATCAGGTTAAGCTAAAGCTTCAAATAAGTTTGTTTATTTTTTTTTACATTTCAGTTAACATTTATTTAATTTCAAGTAAAAAAGATATTTTAATGGTTTTAGTTAACTATTATAATGCTTTATTGAATATTATGTGTCAAATACTGTTCTTAGTCTTTCCTCCTGACTATGAATTAAATGGGAATGAAATTAAATACAGTTTATTGTGTAACCAAAAATGTATATATATATTAGACTTTTAATTATAAACAAGCTCGAAATACTGTGACTCTTAATTTGAAATGTCTGCGCCTTACTATTGCAGTTGCAGGATGCTCATTCAAGTTCACATGAGGGAGATAAAATATGCATTGTTACAACCGTCTAAAACATATGACTATATAAACATCGTAGAGTAAACATTGTCATTATTCCTCAGCATTAGTTCATACACATAATTACCTGGCATAAATGTGCGCTATTCATTGATTGCGAACCGCTCTAAAGCAGTCTGAAGCGCTGTTGTGTGAGCCTGTAGAATGCACAACATCGCCGTGTTAGATTAGCATGTTACAATTCAAATGTGCGCATCTATTACACAGGCCACCAGTTCTGACTGGATCTCCTCCCTAATCGTCCCTCCCTAACATTTTCATCTAATTTTTATTTGTTGATGAAAAGGACAGTAGATTTTCGCCATAGTTTTTGTCACGCTTCTCATTGTGTTGTGTGCTGTTGAGCTCCCGGGCTGCAGTGTGGGTTGTCATGGCAACTCAGTGCTCGCTCTGCGCTCTAGGTGTGCTGTCCCCCTTGCCTATTTCCCATTGTAGTGCCCTCCCTGGTGGCCACCAGGAGAGGTCTACTTCGTTAAAATAGCTTGGGTGACCTGAGTGGAGGGCTTCTTCTTCAGGGAGCCAACCCCCTAGGGCCCCTCACCCTCTAATGCATCGCAAGCTGTGCAGCTTCCGGAAGGGATTGCTGGTCCTTCTCATGATGGAACCTAGTGTTTCATTCGGGGTTCCAGCTAAGGATCAGATGTCAATCAAATGTCAATCACAAAAATATGGAACACATACGTTTTTCCTCTCTCATTACCCTTGATGGTGGAGTGGCTGTGCCGCTGGCCGGCCTCCGCCCTGCATGTGAGGCCAAGGAGCACTCTTAATGACACTGTTAAGAACTGGGCCCAGCAGTTCTCCGCAGTCAGTAGCAAGCTAAGGCAATCAAGAGCCCTCTGCCCACCCTCTGCCCACCAGGTAAGCTTTGCACAGCACACTCAGACCCGCCGCAGGCTGCCTCCAAGAGAGAGCTGCCCCAGCACGGTCCTTGTGTTCCACCTGCCCCACTGTGGGTATGCCTGTGGTCCCTCTGGTCCCGCTTGCGCTCCCCAGTCCGTCTTGCTGGCTCATTCAGACCATCAGTCTCAGCTATGCGATTCAGTTTACCCGGCGTCCCCCCCAAGTTCATGGGCATCCAGTTCACTTCAGCGAAAAGGCTGTTGATGCCCATGTCTTGTGAGCGGAGATCGCAGTCCTACTGGCGAAGGACGCGATATAACCGGTCCCTCCAGCCGATATGAAGACCCTTACTTTATTGTACCCAAGAAACGGCCAATCTTGGACCTGCAAGTTTTGAATCGGAGCCTTCACAAGCTACAGTTCAAATTATCGCATCCTCAGTTATCTCGACAACTGGCTCATTTTAGCACAGTCCAGGGATCAGGTTTGTGAACACAGCCCATTCAGCCCATGGTCAGACCCCTTGTTTCCTCGGGCAGGAGTGCCCTTGGAACAGGTGTCCAAGCATGCTGTAGTGTTCACTGATGCCTCCGCCACAGGCTGGGGGCATGCAGTGTCAGGGGTTTGGATGGGCCTGCACCTGCATTGGCACATCAAGTGCCTTGAGTTGCTAGCAGTACGTCTTGCACTAAGCCGCCTCAAAAAGCCGCTACAGGGCAAAGATGTATTGGTCCATATGGGCAACACTGCGACCATTGCATACATCAACTCCCGTTGCATGTCGCAACTCGCCCGCCATCTCCTCCTTTGGAGTCAGAAGCATCTGAGGTCGCTTCGGGCCATTCATGTCCCCGGTGTGCTCAACCGTGTGGAAGACCCCCTTATATGTTCGATCTGTGCCGTGCTTTCCTTCTTGCAGCAAATGTTGGAGCGAAGGCTGTCTCCCTCCACCTTCAAAGTCTATGCTGCTGCACTATCTGCATATCACAAAGCTACTGCTTCATGTAACAAAAGCATACAGTGTCTAATGTATTTTAAGCTCCAAAAAGGAAAAATTACTATAAAAGTAGTCCATAACAATTGTGCGGATATATTGTATAATAATACAACAAGTCATTCTTCTCCACCCTTAGATGGATTAGCTGTTCCACGTCGGACCCTGTGGTCATTATTTGACACTTAGAAAACTGGCAAGCTTCAGTAGAAACAAATCAATGTATTTTGAATTCTGTCATGGAAACTAACGTATTCAAAATCTTAACTGAACAATTAAATTTACACCTATAGGATTCCGCTGTGGATCTCCTGGCGAGACGCGGGATTTCCTTCGACGTGTGGCATGACTCTCACAGTGCATTATGTGTATTCTCTAGCCATCGAGCGTACATTGGTTGTAAACTTGTTATTGCGGTGTATTGTGGGATTGAATGAGTGCACTCAATAACGTCCACTATAGTTTCGAACATCACTACAAATGGTTGTCCCATCAAATAGTGCCCTATTTAAGGGTATTCGGTACTGAAACCAAACTTTTTTGAAAACTCTTGCCAGGGTGAAGATTTTTAGAAACTCCGGTTGCAGTGTTGTCGTGTGCATGTGGACAGTGAAACCAGAGATTTTGGCTTGTTACGTCAAAACTGGAACTGGCAATAACCTTTTTTCCAGGCCTCTGATCGGCCAACATGGCTTTACGGTTAGGGTTATGTTGCCACCTGTTGGTTTGGCATGCTCTTGACAGAGCTTCATAGCGTGTTTTTGCGTTTTCATGTGGATGTGTTTTTTTTTTTTTTTTAAATGGAGGAGGAAAAACTCTGTTTATAAAAATCTCTGTGTATGTGTGGACTAGGCCTGAGAGTGTGTGTCACTTTGGCAACCCTGTGATTAATTACCGGGGCTCTGCCCTAAAGACATCCTGATTGCCTGTGAGTGCTAAATCAACCTGATATACATGTTTGCATTTTTTTTTTAAATAATGATTATACGTGGTTTCTAAGTTTTGGAAAAAAAATTGTCACCGCAATAAGGCCATAAAACACATACTGTATGGTTGTTCACAAGAATTTTGAGTTATCAGTCTCGAGGGCTAGTATTTTTACTACAGAATGGTGTAAAAAATAATTTTGACAACTCATTCACGAACAACAATATAATTTTCGTGTCAGCCCTGCTGTATGCGTGGGTGTTCATGGCCATGAATATTTATGTGATCCACACCAGGCAAAAGACAAAAGACACTCACCCAATGGCTAATGGCCCATCAAAGTGGAATGCTGTGAGGCAGCCTGAACAAAGAATTTGAGGAGATTTAATCTGTTTTATTGTAATTCCTCTATGTGGAGGAACTAAATGTTGTGCCTCACAGGACCACAGTGCTACATATATAAACATATACAGTACCGGTGAAAAGATTGGACACATTACTATTTTTTATATTTTTGAAAGAAATCTCTTATGCTCATCAAGCCTGCATGTATTTGAGCAAAAAATAAAGAAAAAAAACAGTAATATTGTGAAATATTATTACAATTTAAAATAATTATTTTATATTGTAATATACTTTAAAATATAATTTATTTCTGTGATCAAAGCTGAATTTTCCTCATTACTGCAATGTCATATGATCCTTCAGAAATCATTCTAATATGCTAATTTATAATCAATGTTGGAAACAGTTACGCTGCTTAATATTTTTTTCAGGATTCAGTGATTAACTAAAATTAAATGTTAAAAAGAACAGCATTTATTCAAAATAGAAATCTTTCCTAACAATATAAGTCCTTACTATCACTTTTTTTATAATCAATTTAACACATCCTTGCTGAATAAAAGTATTTCTTTCTTTAAAAAAAAAAAAAGAAAGAAAATAAAACTTTTGAATGGTAGTGTATATTGTTACAAAAATTTTATTTAAAATAGACTTTTTTTTACTAGTTCATCAACAAATCCTTAAAAAAAAATATCACAGGTTATAAAAAATATTAAGCAGCACAACATTTTCCAACATTGATAATAAATCAGCACATTAGAATGATTTCTAAAGGATCATGTGACACTGAAGATTCAACATTCATTCAACATCAGTCTGTTTTCCATAACAGAGTGGACTGCCTGTTTGTCACGAGGTGCATTCCATTTGACAGGGTCCCTACGCAGTGTTCACTGCTCCCTACTCCCTGAGCATGGTGTATCAGTTGAAGTGGACTTTGCTGACAATATTCGCTCATTTGGAATGCCCTGCAACGTCATCAAAGCTTTCTTTCAATGACGGGGTCGCGCAGATTATGGTACAACATAAATTAATATTGTAATTTACTTTCTAAATTTAAAACCATATAATAGAAATATACATTTACAAAACACACAGTATGTATCTAAAAATATAATCAAAACATTGTATTAGTCTATTTGTTTTATTAGTTTACATATTTAAATGACTATAAACAGATTTGATGCTGAATATGAAAATCAATATGATTTTGAATATGAACAGCTCAATACGAACATACATTTTGATTTGGGTAACTATGTATTAATGTGTTCTTAATCAATCGTCTTAATGTGCTTCCTTTCCCACGCGCAGCATAGTAAACGAGGTAAATAAAGTAAAAAATTACAGGCCTGCTTCTCAATACTTTTAATTTGTTTACATATTCATACAATAGAATATGCAAATACAACAGTCCATAACCATTCATACTCTAGTTTTGTATAATAATAACTATGAATATTCAAATGCATACGTAAACTCCTCCATCTCAGAGCCGTTTAAAAACTCTTCCAACAACTCTACTCCATTGTTAGTTATGGCTCTGGTTCAGACAGGTGATGCGATGTGCAATGACAGTTGGGTGATTTTTCCTGTGAAGTGATGTATCGATGTGCCCTTCAAACTGAACACGTTCGCTCCCTTCAGATTGAAATCTCACTTAAGATAGCGGAATACCGTGTGAAGTCCACGTCGCAGTCCACTAACGGTCGAATGGAACGCACCTATGGTGTGTTTGGGTTTTGTTCATGTTCATGCTTCCTGTTTGTCATGTGATCCCCTTGTTCTCATGTTCTGTCATTGGTTCATTGTTTGATCATTGTTCAAAGGTGTGTCTTGTCATTAGTCTTGTGTATTTTAGCCCTCATGTTTGCCTTGGTCCTGGTCGAGTATTGTTTATGTAACCCGCTGTTTGGTGAGTGTCAAGTCTGTTCGAGTCAAGTCTGTTCGAGTCAAGTCTGTTTGAGTCAAGTCGTGATGGGCAGACAAAGGCTTCGTGAAACACTGAAACAGTTGAAGCACGGTGCTGGTCAGAACAGTGTAAATGCAACAAAAACCCAGGCCAAACGTGCATAAAAACACCTTTTACAAATCTATTGCAAATGTTTTATTGAAAGTAAAATCTTTCAAATGCAATTAACTAATCTAATACAATTTAATATTAAGTGTCTGTATGTTCTTTTATCAATTGTCAGGGCTTGTTTTGTTTGTTCTATGGATGGCTCAGATAAACAGGCCAATACGAGACTATTAACTACTATTATTCCTTTTAATTATATTAATGTCTAATTAAAACATCTACAAATGTATAAAACTGATCAGTGTGGTGGAAAAATGTAATCATAGAAGAAAATTAATTCTAATCATTATGCATGTGTTAAAATCAACAGAGGGAGGGACAGTGACCAGCTCTCAGGACCTTAGAGGTCACTGTCCACCTAAATGTGGGTTTCATGACCCCAGAGGTCAGGGTACATCTAATTTTGAGGGACCAAGCATCAGGATAAAAGACATATGGGGTTATTTGAGTATGTGTGGAAAATTACAGGAGGAGTGCAGAGACGTTGACCTTGGAAAGGGTTTAAAAGGGAACTCAATTGTTTAGTCTGCAGTTAGCACTCTGCAGACATTCAGGATGACTGTATGACTGTGACTCTTTTCTTGCAAAAAAATAAATCTTTATAAAGACAATTGGCTAAGGTTTGTCTCTTATTCAGTGATGCAACTGAGAGTTAATTTTTGCCGCAACATCAGAGATCAGGTAAAACCCACAGACACTTTAATTGTTCTCAGTCACTCCTCATGATTCATGGGTTCACAGAGATCATCGCCCCCTAGCGGTGAACCATTGACATTTCTAAGTGCTTCGAAACGTTTCAAAACAGTGATGATGTAATGAAGCCTCGTTTACTGAAATCACGTGACTTTGGCAGTTTGATACATGCTCCGAACCAATTGATTCAAAACAAAAGATTTGTAAAGCTTCAAGCAGTGAAGCAGTGTTTTGAAATTGCCATCACTAGAGTCAAGTCTGTTCGAGTAAAGTCTTTGTTTAATTTGGTCATGTTTGGATTTATGTTAGTTATTATTTAAATAAACTGCACTTGGGTTAATCAAGCTTGCCTCCAGTGGGATCTGTTACAGAATACTCGGCCTTCTAACAGTTGTTCATCTCCTGTGTCTACGCCAGGGGAATCGTCCCCTGGAGGATTATGTCCAGGACTTTATTGAACTTTGTGATTTGGTTGGTTTTAATGATGTGGCGCTTAAGGACATTTTTAGAAATGGGCTGAATGAACCTATTTGCTCTCAGCTGCCAGGGGAGAAAATCCACTGGTCCTTGGAGGAATATATAAATTATGCCCTTCAGTTGGGTGGATCCTCATTCACTGTGGGAACGGTGGATGAGGAGCCCCTCCATTCCACAGTACCCGCCACACCAGAGTGTTTCCATGCCCCTAGTGTCATGTCTTGGTTAGTTCACGTCATGGCTGCCATGCCTGCCATGTCCAGCAACGTCTCCTGTCCAGGTCCAGAGTCCAGCCACTGATCAGCATCCAGAGACGGCTCCAGCCCCTGACCGGCATCCAAAGACGGCTCCAGCCTCTGACCAGCGTCCAGAGACGGCTCCAGACCATGACCCCATAGCTCCCCCCCAGAGAAAATTTTCCACAGCCCAGGTCGGCCTATGCTCTCAGGCTCATCTCTGCCTTGCCAGGTTCCATGTCCTGTCCCCCTGCACAGGCTTGGCCAACCATCCCTCCCCCAAGACCGCCCTCCTAGACTTTTTGTTTGTATAGTTTTGGTTTTTGTTGGGCGTCGGGAGCCGCCCATAGAAGGGGGATCTGTCACGGTGTGTTTGGGTTTTGTTCATGTTCATGCTTTCTCTTTGTCATGTAATCCCCTTGTCCTCATGTGTTATGTTCTCATTGGTTGTGATCTTGTCATGTGTTCTGTTGTCATGTTCTGTCATTGGTTCATTGTTTGATAATTGTTCACAGGTGTGTCTTGTCATTAGTCTTATGTATTTTAGCCCTCATGTTTGCCTTGGTCCTTGGGCCTGTACCATGATGGTAGTTTAACAAACTCAGGGTTACAGGATTAGTTTTAAGTTGACAAAACCAAACCAATCTATTCAGGCTTTGTTGGTCCCATGATGCTGATCATCAGCTTTCTCTTTCAAATCAGGCTTTGATCCGGAGTTTAGGAGTTTAGCTGTGACATCAGTAGTGAACAGCCAATCACATGCTGTGGATCAGTGAAACTGAGATTCACTTTTCACGAGGGAAGCAGTGAGATTCATTTCTCTCTTCTGCAGAATATTACATGATTGAAAAATATTTTTTAAACAAGAATTTTAAGAATTTAAGAATTTAAACAAATTTACACAGCAAGAAAAGAGCTGTCTAAAAAAGAGGACTACTTAAAGAAAAATAGGTAATGCTTTAGATTACAGCCCGGAAAGTACTAAAGCGAACTAAACTAAAGCGAATTTACAGCGTAAATTTCAGTAATTATAGTGTAACTATAAAGTAAGTACATGTAGTTATAAGGGAACAATATGTAATATTTGGGGAATAAAGGGGTAACTATCAGGAAAATTAACAAATTATTTACTTAAAGTATTTTTTAATTAAGGGGTAATTATCCATGTAGTTACAGGGTAAATGGTGCTTGTTATTTCATGTAGTAACTTACAGGGTAAGTATGAATCTGCGGGCTGTTAATAGTTTCATGTAGTTACAGGGTAAGTAGCCTACAGTAAAAAACACGTACAAAATCTGATATCACTCGGAAACATTTATTTAAAAACAACTTAATTCAAAACAGATTTATGACACTTCTTATTCATTTTTTTAAAATAACCTTTTCATTTCAAATAATAACGTCCTGACAGAAAGTGGCATGTTTTGTCCCTTTTTTGTTTCTCTTGATTGGCTTCCCCTACTCTTGTTCCTCTTCTTCTTTTTCGTTATTTCCACTGATGGATCTTAAGAGTAAATGTCTTTTGATATTCTGTATTATTATTTATTAAAAGAAAAAGTACATCCAGAAATGATCTCATAATTTACTAATCTTTTCACATCCGACCAACTGTTACCAGCACGTGCGTGAGTAAAGAAGCAACAGCAACACCTTCCCCTTTTCCTTTCAGACGAGGCTCGTGTTTATAACAATTATCTTGAGGGGTGGACTCATTTAGAGTAATGTAATCATCAGGTTTTAGCCAGGTTTAGCCAAGATAGTCGCATCCAAAGCAGTGTCTAATTACATTCTTACTATTCTCAAATAAAGTTTGGATGCGTGTCTCTAATTCTGAAATCTTCTCCGTCAGCCTGACTATCTCCCTGCATATGATGTGATAGGCAATATTAGACAATATATGGTGATGAGTAAGTTATATTTAGCAGTATAAACAAGGAATGATATCAAATAGAGATTCAGAAGCAAAGTTGTACGGAACTACAGACGCAAACACTCAGCAGCGAGGCAGACAGGAGGCAGTCAGAAATAAACACTTTATGGCATAGCTGCCATAAAATTGCATTTTTAAGTCTTTGTATTTTTGGGCTAGCCATCTTCTAACATTACACTCTGACACACAGTATTTCTTGCTTAATTAGAGTTGTTTGATGATTCTGCTGTGTTTATCAGTCCTGGGCAGAACACTCGTTTTACTCATATTTGGCGCCACCTATTGTTGTGTATTATTGACATGTAAAAGTTTAGATCCCGAATATAAGACAACAAAATTTTTTCAGATGTATTTCCAAGAAACATTGTCTTATATTCGTAACAATATGGTAATCATTTTGTATATAAAAAATTATTTGGAGGCGGATGCCTGCTGTTTGGGAACACAGTCATGTAAGACATTTCTGGGAGGTAATTATACAGAACCACTTTGAAGACAGACTTTGCTCAGGCATTTCAGAACAACCAAAACAGCATTTCAGATGCTGTGCAACGAAATCAGTCCGCTGGTTATTCCAGTTATGCCGTCCCATCGCAGACACATGACTTTTTTGATGTGCATCAAGGAATTTATTTGGTAAATGTGTTTCTTTTGTAGTTTATGCGCATGTTTTCTTATCGGATAAAAGTTTATCCGACTCAGTTAAGCACATAAGTTTGTAATGCACATTTTTTATGCACATTTTTGCCATTTCCATCCAGTTTTTTAATGCGATATCCCAAGATGTGCATAAAAATAGGTGGATGTATACATAGCTATTGTCTCGCATGTTTGGGTCATCTGATCAGCTCTTCTGATCAGCCTTTATAGAGACCACCAATCAAACTATATAAAGCTATTTTCTGCTGATAACAATCAGTGTCCGATCAATCGGAGCGCCCTTTGCAGATATACAAAATGTGCACTGTTGGGGATACACCAGGAACAGGTTTGGGAACAACTGCTTTCAAAAAAAGAAAGAATGCAAAGGGTGGTTATAGAGTAGAGCAAGTTGACACAGACAAACACAAGCGGACCTTTCTAGGTGTTAGTGCAGGGGTCGGAAACCTTTTTTGACCAAAGAGCCATTTTTTTATTTTTGGTTAATGCATTTTTCCAAAAGAGCCACAGTAAAAATAATATAAAATTATTATTTAAAAACATGCTCTTTTTCAATAAAATTTCAACAGTAGTAATTATTAGGTCCATAACTAAAAACAAATAAATATGCAGCGAACAATAAATAAGTTGCAGTTTGAAATTAATTTAGCAGGGCTTTCACTGTGAGGTTGAGTTATAAATCCTCTTCGTGTGTGAACGCACACAGTGCTTACATCTACTATGTTTATGTGAATACTCGTCTTGGCATTTTGAGATATTTAAATGTTCAGTGCTGTTTGCGACTCTTGCAAACAGCACTGAACACGCGCGGCAGGTACAACTTGAATATTATTATCATAAACTTTTCATTAACTTCTGTACAACAAGGGAATTGTAATTGGCTGCTTTTTTCTGCAGAGAGCGGATCTCTGTTGATGTGTTTTTATCGATCATTTGTTGGTAAAGGGTGAGAGACCTGGCGAGCCACATTATTTTTTTCAAAGAGCCAGGTGTGCATAGGTTCCTGACCACTGTGTTAGTTTCACGGAAGCTGATGCGGGTGTTGTTTGGCCATTTAGAACAGGTGCCAGAATTTTTTTTGAGCCTTGTTAGCAAATGCTTTCTCTCATTGCTTGGTTGCGTTCATAATTCTATAATTTGAAATAGTGACTGACAGTTCTATTTTTAGAGCCGCTTGGCATAAGGAAGACAGGTCCAGGTGGCACCACTGCCACCATTGCCTAATCAGATTTCATCAGTGCACAGGACACCACTGAGAACAAATGCATTGTCTCTTCAGCCCATAAACAGGAGTGGTTATTTACCTACTGTAGAGAAAATATGTGTTTGCTTTACACTGACAAGTGCTTCTTGTAAAAAAAAAAAAATTATATATATATATATATATATATATAAAATAAATAAACAAAACAAAATAACTGGTGCACATATACATTTTCCTTCCCCTCATGTCTGTCACACTAATTTTAATGAAAGTTTTAACTTTTGCAATTTAAACAAAGCATACCTTTATCAGACAAACCTTAACAACAACAAGTGCAGATCTTTTGAGCGCAGCTTGAGTGACAATTGAGTAATCAAGAATATCCTAATATACCAATACATTTTCTTTTGACTCCTCTGTCCTCATTTTCTTTCCTTGCATCCTTTCCTTACATCCTAGTAGGGAGGAGCTTGGATACAAGGAATAGAAGGCAGGAAAGGAAATGAAGATGCACAATTTAAGAAATGGGGAGTACCCCAAGACCTCTAAGTTTTTAAGATAAAGGAGAAAATCCAAGGACCAGGGTAGAGAGCTATAGTTGAGACTGAGAGCTACTGGTTTAGGACAAAAGCATGATTTAATATTTCCTATATAGTGCCTGTCAGTATGGTTCTGCTGTTTGTTACTATTAGTATCATTTTTATGATATATCTAGTGTTATTAGTTGTATACAATGTTGTTAAATGATAACAAAAATCCTCATATTTTGTGCTGGAAAAAAATTATATATATTGTATATATCTTTAATGTACTGTTCTGTTTCCCTGCCATGTGATAGTTTCTTATCTAGTTTCCTAGGCCGTTTCTCAATACCAAGTACGCAAACTTCTGACTTGCATCCTTGGTAGTTTAGACTTGCCAAGTTCGACTCGGGAGAACAAACTCCAGAGGAATCGTCATCAATCTCAATTGTGAATCGTCATTAGTCGCTGCCCAAGTACTGTTCCAATTCAAAGTTCACATCTAGCCAAGTACAGTTCAATTCCGCGGATGTGTCCTTGACCCGCCCCTTTTATCGAGGATGCATCGACAGACAGACTGGCATCCCAGAATGCATCTCGCACTGACCAGCAAGCGTCAATAGTGGATGAGAAACCGGTGTAATTTAAAAGTACTACTGTTAATATGTCACAAAATGTAGTTATACGTTTTTCAGGCGAGAATGTACTTTTTTAAATCTCAAATCTGTGGTTTATTTATAAAGAGAGCGCCTTTTTGACAATTTTATCTGGCGTTTTCAGAGTTGTGAGATCCAGTCGATCAGAAGGCGCTCAGCGCTCGTTAACCCGCTGAGAGCAAGCCTTTCCTCGGCTAGTCCTTTTGACGTCTGCCGCTGGCTCTGATGTCTCTGTAGTGGTTAAACATGAGATATAATTTGTCTTGTGTAGACTAGATCTAAGGGCTGATCTTTGGTCTCATGAATCTATAATTTGTTCCCTGCCAGATCGTTTTGGCTGAGGGCAAAGTGATGTTTCATAACTTTATATTTTTAGGCTATTTAACTGTAGCCTACCTTTAACTGTAAACTTTGTTTGACTGAATTGTTTGCTTTATTTATTGTATAGCTTCTTATACCTTTTATTTATACTTTTATATCATTGATCACACATAAACTGACATTTAATAAAAAGAGACTGGGTTGTGTTTTGTCATATTTCATTTTATTACAGTGATAATCATATGCACACTTGTCTGAACCACATATTAATGTTTTTATGTAAACGAAAAGAGGCAGGGTTTTTTATATTCCGTTTTGTTATAAATGTAAAAAGGAATGCTACTAGTAGCTCTCCCAATGTGCATTTGCCAGTTGGTAACAGACCCACTACAGAGCGTCCGTTGAGAGACGTTTACCACAGAAGATCAGGTATACGGGAATAACCCATTTATTGTCACCACAACTCAGTACATCAAATAAATTCCTTTTTGCACATGTGTGTGGTTTTATACAATTGAAAGATAAAAGAGAAATAAGTACAAAATAACAATGACAAATAACAGTAGTAAGAACAGTAATCTCCACAAGGAATATTTAAATACAATGGCTAATACAGTAAATAGGAAGAACAAATGTGCCATTATATAGGAAAGTGCACTGCTATAAATTACTAATTTGGTGCAGTTGAAATTCGACACCTTTCAGCACCGAATACAGAGACGGAGCCGCTCTGTCTAGCACAGTAGAGTAAAGAGTGCTCTAACTCTTAGAAATGAGCGATATATACCCATTAAAATAAACCATACGATAAATAAATGGCACATAGATTATGTCTTTGATGCATGACAGTGATATATGTGAGGAAACTGGTATGTAAATATACACACAAACAAGTTAGTTCGCATTTGTCACTCGCATACATTAACTTATACACACTCAAGGCAATCAAACCATTCATAACCAGAGTAGGAAACTATATACACTCACCTAAAGGATTATTAGGAACACCTGTTCAATTTCTCATTAATGCAATTATCTAATCAACCAATCACATGGCAGTTGCTTCAATGCATTTAGGGGTGTGGTCCTGGTCAAGACAATCTCCTGAACTCCAAACTGAATGTCAGAATGGGAAAGAAAGGTAATTTAAGCAATTTTGAGCGTGGCATGGTTGTTGGTGCCAGACGGTCTGAGTATTTCACAATCTGCTCAGTTACTGGGATTTTCACGCACAACCATTTCTAGAGTTTACAAAGAATGGTGTGAAAAGGGAAAAACATCCAGTATGCGGCAGTCCAGTGGACGAAAATGCCTTGTTGATGCTAGAGGTCAGAGGAGAATGGGCCGACTGATTCAAGCTGATAGAAGAGCAACTTTGACTGAAATAACCACTCGTTACAACCGAGGTAAGCAGCAAAGCATTTGTGAAGCCACAACACGCACAACCTTGAGGCGGATGGGCTACAACAGCAGAAGACCCCACCGGGTACCACTCATCTCCACTACAAATAGGAAAAAGAGGCTACAATTTGCACGAGCTCACCAAAATTGGACAGTTGAAGACTGGAAAAATGTTGCCTGGTCTGATGAGTCTCCATTTCTGTTGAGACATTCAGATGGTAGAGTCAGAATTTGGCGTAAACAGAATGAGAACATGGATCCATCATGCCTTGTTACCACTGTGCAGGCTGGTGGTGGTGGTGTAATGGTGTGGGGGATGTTTTCTTGGCACACTTTAGGCCCCTTAGTGCCAATTGGGCATCGTTTAAATGCCACGGCCTACCTGAGCATTGTTTCTGACCATGTCCATCCCTTTATGACCACCATGTACCCATCCTCTGATGGCTACTTCCAGCAGGATAATGCACCATGTCACAAAGCTCGAATCATTTCAAATTGGTTTCTTGAACATGACAATGAGTTCACTGTACTAAAATGGCCCCCACAGTTACCAGATCTCAACCCAATAGAGCATCTTTGGGATGTGGTGGAACGGGAGCTTCGTGCCCTGGATGTGCATCCCACAAATCTCCATCAACTGCAAGATGCTATCCTATCAATATGGGCCAACATTTCTAAAGAATGCTTTCAGCACCTTGTTGAATCAATGCCACGTAGAATTAAGGCAGTTCTGAAGGCGAAAGGGGGTCAAACACAGTATTAGTATGGTGTTCCTAATAATCCTTTAGGTGAGTGTGTATATATATATATATATATATATATATATATATATATATATATATATATGTAGACTGCTACTTACTTTGCAGGCTCGCACACAACTTTAGCAAAGATAAATAGCTATAACCTAGTATAGTAGTAGTAGTATAACCTACTATAAATAGTATAACCTCTCCCCAACCTTAACTTGAGCTGTTCTTACTCTGCTGTCTACTCCAGGGAATACCTTCGACAACTGGCCCACTGGCCAGAGTGCTCTGGGCAGCTGGGGGTCAACGATCAGTACAATGGCGCCAACCTTGAGGTCAGATATCTCATCTTGCCACTTCTGGCGGGTCTGAAGGCTGGGAAGGTAGAACATGATGAAACGCTTCCAGAATTGGTCAGCCAGAACTTGACTATGGCGCCACCTGCGTCTACTGATCACTTCAGATTCCGAGTATATCACAGGAGGAAGTGATGAATCTGGCCGCCCCATCAGAAGGGAGTTTGGTGTGATGGGGTTTAGATCAGAAATGTTAGATGAAGTGTAGCCTAGTGGCTTGGAATTTAAGATCTCTTCAATCTCCATTAACACAGTGTACAGTACTTTGAAGGTGACAGACTGGGCACAGAGTGTTGTCATCAAGGTCTGTTTTAGGGAACGAATGTCTCTTTCCCAGCTGCCACCAAAATGTGGAGAATTAGGGGGATTGAAGTGGAATTGTATTTGCTGGCTTGCCAGCTGCTCTTGCAGTTCTGGGATGATAGCTGTGTATGTTTCTCTCAGTTCTCTCTCCCCTCCTTTGAAGTTGGTCCCTTGATCCGATAATAGCTTGAATGGCTTGCCTCGTCTAGCGCTAAATTGTCTGAGAGCCATGAGGAAAGAATCAAAGTCGAGGCTATGAAGGCTATACAGCCCGGGTAGTTAGACATTTGATGCCCCATTTCTTCTCATTTCTGTGACCTGCTTTGACAGTATATGGGTCGAAGCAATCCATTCCTGTTGAGTAGATGGCGGGCTTGAATAAACGTAATCTGGCTGGAGGGTGGTCTGCCATTTTGGTACCTCAGGGTTTCTTCTCCACTTCTGAAAGTCCACACAAGCACTCTGACACCGTTTAATGGCCTCTCTGCCTCGAAGAATCCAATATTTACGCCGAAGCTCGGCAAAGACTCTTTCAGGGCCTGGATGGTGGAGTTTAGTGTCATAAGTCTGTATGAGCAATTTCGAGACCAGGTGTTTCAGGTCTAAGACAATGGGGTGCACTGTATCCGGATCTAGATAAGGGCTCCAACGTAGACGACCTCCTACTCTGATCAGCTGAGTCTCATGGTCAAGTTCAGGGGCAAGTGTCTTTAACCGACTGCTTCTGGGAAGTGATTTACCCGCGTTTAACTGCTCTAGTTCAGAGGGGAAGCACTCCTCCTGAGCTTTCTGTAGAACGCAGATTTCAGCTGTTTTGTAGTCATCAGCTGTCAGACTATTGCCTGCCGCCCCATGATGGGCCCTGGACTAGTAGTTCTTCGAAAGTCTTATACAGGCTAATGTCAGGGAATGACAGGCTGGCTGTGAAGCTGGTAAGGAGGCAGTGAAATGTTTTTCGAAGCTCTTCTTCATTTGCAGCCACAGGATGTGGGATTTCCAGCCACAGATTCGGAGGATCTTTGAGAAAGGATGGCCCTTGGTACCAATGGCTGTCTGGTCCCAGCGTACATAGGCGTTTCCCCCGTGTTATCTCGTCTGCTAGGTTATGAGTTGATGGTACATAACGCCATGTCTGCTGTTCTGTTAGGTCCAGGATCTCTGCGACTCTGGTTCCGACAAACACTTTAAATCGACAAGAGTCTGAATGCAGCCAAGTGAGGACTGTGGTGGAGTCAGTCCACAGAGTGAATTGATGTATGGGAATGTTCAGTTCTGTTCTGACTACTTTAGCAAGCTGTGCCCCAGTCAGCACAGCACAGAGTTCCAGACGAGGGATCGATTGCTGTTTTTTGGGTGCCACTCGTGAAGGCCAGGAAGGCTAGGAAGGCCACCTCTACCTCCCCACGTTGATCCTCTGTGCAGAGGTAAGCGACTGAACCAGCATGCTCAGAGGCATCACAGAAAATGTGTACCTCTCTCTGACTCATGTCTGTGTCTCTGATTGGGCTGGTGTAACACCTTTGAAGGACAATGTTTTGTAGGGTAGGTAGCTCCTCTACCCACTCTGACCAGTTCTGTAAAAGATACATGTCATTCCAGTCTCTTTTCTTATCCCAAAGGTGCTGCACTATGAGCTTGGCTCTAGTAGTGAAGGGAATGAGATAGCCATACTGACTGGCCACAATTTTGTAAATGGTACGCATGGTTGTCTCAGTGGTTGCTATGGGACGATACTTATAGGAAAGCGTGTCCGTTTTGTGATTCCAGAGAAGCCCAAGAGTAGATTCTTCGGTGTCGCTCTGCCCTTGTGAGATCCCAAGTTCGGTGCCATCTGATCTGGCTTCAGGAGGTAAATTGCTTATTGTCGAGAGCTGGTTGCTGGACACTGCCTCAGGTCGAAACCTCCATCTGACAATAAGCTCCTGATTTTGTCAAAGAGACTCTTGGCTTCTTCCACTGAGGAGAAGCTCTGCAGACAGTTGTCTTTGTAGAAAGACTTCAGGACAGAATGGCAAACATCTTCCCCAGGTTGGCTATGATCCAGGACATGTTTTTGTAATGCAAAGACTGCACAGCAGGGGCTGCATGTCGTGCCAAAGGGAAGAACCTGCCATTCATAAACGTTAGGTGGATCCTGTGTCTTTAGATCCCTCCAGATGAATCGCACAATTGGCCTGTCTTCTGGAAGCAATCTGATCTGGTGGAACATCCCCCGGATATCACTGCTGATAGCAATGGAATGCTCTCTGAATATAAGCAACACTGCAGAAGTGAGGGACCTAACACAGGCCCTGGGAGCAAGAGCTTGTTAAGGTTTTGACCTTGATATTGAAATGAGCAATTAAACACAACCCTGTTCTTTCCGTTGTGTTGGATTAGGTGATGGGGAATGTACCAGGTGTTGGTTGAGGATGTTTCCGCACTTCCACCTTGACTGCATAACCTGCCCGCTCTAGTTTCTGAATCTCTGCAGTGTAGGCAGCTGCTTGCTCTGGATCTTTGGCCAGCCTTCTCTCCATGGCTCGCAGATGAGGGAGAACAGCATTTTTGGGGGCCTTGAGGTCTGGCATGTTTTTAACGCGCAACAGTGGGGTTGCATAGCGCTTAACACCATCCACCTCTACTCTCTCTGTCTTGCTCTCCAGAATTTCCACTGCTTCCTGGTCTTGTCTGGATCTTGTGCCAGGGAAGCACGTCTATCTGCCAGAGTCTCTCCACTTGTTTAAGAAGATCAGTTTCTGGAGGTGCCATTGAGGTGAAAAGACACTGTTGTTCAGTGATCTCATGTTGCAGATGTTGTACAGGGCCTGCAAAGTCCAGTCGAGAATTGGCACTTGGTGAGGATGTGCAAAGCGTCAAAAACTTGACCGGAGGTCATGTGACAGCTTCCCTAGGATCCTGGAGACATGAGAGCCACACTGCAACTCAAAGGTGCCCTTCCTTCCTAGTTGCTCTAGCATACCAATGAGGGAACAAACTCTGAGGGCAAAAAGTCCAAGCAGGGCTCGCTGCATCCTGCGGTGGACGTCCAACCCGGCCCACATCCAAGTGTGACGTCAGAAGCCATGCCTATCTCCAATAACCCGGCCCACATCCAAGTGTGACGTCAGAAGCCACAAATATCTCCAATACGTAACCTTCCGTGTGACTTAAAACTGTGCAAAAACTGTTGTACTTCCTGTCAGAAGTATGTAGAAGTTAATGGTATCATTCGTAACTAATCTTTAGATAACTAATACATGTTTTCTTGTTTTTGTAATGGATGTCTAGGCTAAATGGCACAAATCAAAAATGGCACCACTACCATCAATTTGGTAAAGAATGTCTAAATAAACGGTATACGGAGATATTTCCTCATTAAAACAGCTGGTAAAACGCTTTCACTGTTTGATTAAAGTTAGGTTTCTTGTTAATAAAAATCTTTATACTTTACTTTATTAATATATGTAATGAGATAAATTCACATTTATTATGATCGATTTTGACCAACCTAACATTTTAAATGTCTCAAATTTAAATGGACAAGTAAATTTTGGTAGTCACGCTTAAGAGAGATATACATGTCCACTAAAAAGTATTTACTTTTTCATTGTCCTCTCCAGCCATCACTTCTCTCCTAGGTGACTGTTCGGTGGTGATGGTGGACTGACACCCTGAAGACATTTTGTCAAACTGGAAGACAATCCAGGCTAAGGTATGGTGGAGAACAAAGATTGGAAATTAGTAGAAATAGTGGGGCAGCTAAGTGCAAATTATGCATTTATGACGCCTACCATGAAAATTGAGTCAAATGAATTCATACCAATGAGAAAGTAAATATATAACACAAAACCGGATTATATGCACATGAAGTGACCATGACTGTTTTTTAGTTATGGCCAACACTGATTTGTTTACATGTTTTTGTGTCGTTGTTTTTTTAAATAAAGATAACTGGCAGCTATATTGTAGAATTATTGCCATGAAAGATTAACTCCAGAGAGAGCCAATTTCACACTTGTATCACCAGAATGATTTTGCACTCTGTTGCCCCACACTACTCACCAAACCACACCCATCCCTAACGCCATAGACAACTGCCAAAGACTTATGTGAGGGCCAAATAAAACTGGCCTGATTTGCTGACATTGTTTGCACCTATGACACTTTGTGCTTAGGTATATCAATATGCCATTGATTGATTGTTTAGATACAACAAATACACAGTTATCTGTCTATACGTATGTGTATTTGTATTGGTTTTGTTCATTGTGATGATTGTGTTTGTTTTTTATGTAGATGTTTTGATTTTATGTAAAACCCTAACCAGGGACAAGAGCTGCAAACTAGCTTTATGCTAGATGTCCTATCGGTTGTCTGTATGTAACGATGCTTAGTGTATTGCCCCTGTTAAATAAACAAATTACAATTTGAAGGGCAGCCGTCTATAACTTTCAGAGCATGCACAATATCGAGAATGTCATTTGTGGAACATCGTGCAGAGCACAATAACATTCAACCTTCAAAACCTAAGAAATGAAAATTACATGGAACAATGAACTTTTTTTTTATCAGAACAGCACATCATAAGGAACACTGTACCGTTCCAAGTATTTGGAAATTCAACCTGAATATGTGTAAATAGGCACTGTCGCTAAAACCACTAGGGTTGGCTGAGTCAAGCTGATAAATCCAAAAATGCTTTGGAAGCAGGACCTGTGAAGTACATAGTGTTGAGTACCTGTGCATTTGATTCACAAATGCCTTGACACATTACCTTTTGTGACTTTGGAATTTTGACTTAACTAACAAGTTGCATGTTCATTAAAGAATATTTGCAAAAACTGTCACTGTTTTCATTAGAAAATACATGCTCCTTCAAAATATTTGGCTCTATGCTACCAATTCAACTAGTGTTACATTTAAAAGACTTACGGTGAGAAACCAGTGTCCAGGTTTCCACACAGGAAAAAGGATGCAGTCTTTTGATGCTGCATCATCCTATAGGTGTTAATTGTGAAAAGCATTGCACACTTACCAAAGATACTGTGACCAAATCCAAATTTGCAACAACACCCATCACAAATATAAATAAGAAAGCCTACAATAAAAAGGCTATTATAAATAGCAATAACACAAATGGCATACCAGGCAACAAGGTGTAGAAATGGGTACAAAAAGGGAGTACTTACAGGTAGACTCAAAAATGGGTCTTGAAGATTAGGTGGATGCCAAGTGGAAACAACATTAGCATCTACTGCACAGACATCCTTTCCCTGATAAGATAAAAATTAAGTCATAAAAACAGAAAGCTTAAAATAATAGAAAATATTTAAATGTCACATATATTTCAACAACTTAATATATGCCTTTGAGGTCCCCAGAAAGTCTCTGAAGTAGTGTCTTAAAATACCAATCAGATCATTTATACTAGCATTCCTCTTTACACTCTATTTGAGTCCTGTTCTACACAAGCTGTTTCTGTGTCATGCAGCAGTTGGCATGTTTAGCTCTTGCCTTCAACATATCAGTGCAGTGTCAGTGAGGGAATAACAACAGACAACAAGCTTGATTGAAATTGATATTGGGACACACTGATATTGAAAAGACATGAAAAAGTGCATTTTACATAATATGTGACCTTTAAGAAAAAATTTCTTATTCCATTTATTACTTCCAAAAAGCTTTACAGACCTTCTCCCAAGCAATTTTGCAGATCATCTCTAAACAACAGTTGGCAATCTATATATAACAGAAAAAAGGTGAGTTATAAACAACTGACTTCTGAGACTTAAAATCCATATAGAAACACAGAATTGCTATAACCACTTACTCTCGCTTCCAACTCTTCCTTTGATCCCAAAGTTTGGAAGTCCCCTCTCGTCAAATTGTGGGTGCCTATTACTCCCACCAACTCAGTGGCTGATTTTGTGGGATCCAGCACAGCATCAAGCTATAGGATGAGAGGAGATTTAGGCACTTCATGAGGTACCACAACTTGCTGTATAACTAAATCATTAGGATCACATGATCTCTTTAATATGAATAATGGTCCACAACATTGTCTGTGCAGACCTGTAAAATGTTGACAGAACAACCATAAACACACAAACAACATATTAGGACCAAAACCTTAACTACCCAGAAATACTGTTATTAGGAGGGACTTTATATCCCCGTTTAACATACCTGTGAATCTAGGATGCCTGATCTACCACCTATGTGCTCCAGATGTGGTAGCCCACAACAGACAAAACTGCACCCTGGAAGATCTCCTGCCAAACATACAAAAACATTGTGTAAACTACCAACTACATCTAACTTTCTATTGTCAGCTGATGGTTAACGTTAAGCTGCAGAGTATCCTGTGAAAGGAAACATGACTGTTCAAATCCTAAACACATGGGTGTTGTAGGTTTTAATGGAGATGTAAAAAAAGGCCTGCAAAACAGCATACTGCAGTTATACCATGGGCTGGTTCCTCGGTTACAGAAGGTCCTTCAGCTTGTGCATTAGCTTCACATGGCCTTTCATCTGGTGCATCAGCTTGGGGTGTCCTTATGGCTTGTGTAGTTGATGCTGTTAAAAATAAAATAAAATCCAACAAAATGTACATAATTCAATTCAAATGGATGCATTTGTTATCTCCACAACATGTTAGCTTTGAGCAATGTAAGTTAATAATTTTTTGAGTCTAATACCTTGAGCTTTAGAAGCTCATCTGTCAGACGGTCCTCTGTGAGGTTAAACTCTGATTCCTCCTTCGCACTATAAGGAGAATGCACCTTCTGATATTCAGAATTGAGAACATGATCCCCGCTTCTTGTGTGAGGACAAATCCATGGAGCCCAGTTATGGTAGCTCGGACGAATCACAAAGGGGTTTGCCTTATTGTCTTTGAATAAGAAAATATGAATATAATTTTATATCAATTCCATGGTAAAGAAAGCAAACACTACAATGTGATACCAGCACTATAAATGGTAGTTACTGTGTGAATCATACTCACTTGGAACTAACCCACGGCTGACCATTTCCAGAGAAACCATTTCCCAGAAATTTTCAGCATTCACCTGTCCATCAAAATCCTCTGGAGGTTCCTCAATGCTGCTAACTTAAAAAAAAGACAACTAGACAAGTCTTACCCAAGTTGGACATGGAGTGTGCATCAAATAATATAAGAGTAAAACAACTAATAAATGTGTGGATTTACCAGGCATTCTAAAAACACCCTTCTTATGAAGGTCCATTACTACGGACACTGGACCGCATGTTACACATGAAAACGTGTAGGTGTTGTCAGAAAGTGCCTCAAAGCTTAAGTAGGCATGCAGGATTCTTTTTTTTGAAGGAAAGGTTTTACCCGAGATCTTCTCCAGTACCTCAATTGCACTACATTTGAAGACTGACATATATATTTATGACAAATTCTTTGTTGTTCGTTTAATATGACAAATTCAATTCAACATGGTTCTTACCTGGAGACTGTTGCGCAGAAAATGGCACAAGTGTATCGACAGAAGTATGTGGTCGTTAAAATTATGGACACCATCACACCACTCCTGATATCGATATACCATGCCACATCGGTAGCACTGTTTTCTGTACATTGAAATTCCTGCCAAAAGCAAGTAAAGGGGTTAAACATTTTTCTGTCACTGATATACAGTACAACCCTACTAAAATGAGTGCATGGAGATGTAGCCTGCAAGTGGAAAGGAAGACCTTTATTGTCATGGTCATCAACACTTAACAGTACATGCAGACAAAAATTAAATGATGAATTAATGACAAATTTAAAGAAAACAACAAACCTTCTATAACATTGGTCATTGTCAGGATTTTGGCTTTTGATGTGATGATAAAAGGTTCACTCTGTGCAACATTCTGTGCAAAAGGCTTCAGATGGTGTGAAGTTAAAAGGAAAATTACAAGTGTTTAACACATCTGAGGGGAAGACTGAAGGCAGTTTCTTTTTATCATAGATGTACTTAATCATCCGAGACAGATTCTGGCCTTCAGGTGGGTACTGGGCTTCTTCCTCTTCCTCAAAACTTTCAACATCGGTGGGAAAATTTTGTGTAATTCCATCCTCATCCTCTTCCACACTTCTGGTTTTTCTGAAGAGTGCCCTGTCCACTTCAAATAAGTGCCACTTCGCAACATTTTTGTGAAGGCATGACTGCCTTGGTTTGGCACAAGGACAATGCCAAGAAATGGTTTTGGCATCATACGTAACCATAACTCGGCCAATTGCCTCTCTCTGCCGTGCCAAACATCTATCCATCTTGTCCTTTCCAAACCACCTATCCACAACCATGGTCTGCAAAACTTGTTCGGTCAGTAAGGGGATGTCCCTTTTAGCTGGTGGGCAGTATGTGAGTGATTGAAGGTGATGGCACTCATAGGAACGGATGTTTGATCTTTCTGCAAATTCTGTGTTAATTCTACAGATGTCAAGTTCACATGTTGTTCTTTGTTCCAAGCCCCACGTCTTTTTGATGATGTGGATTGGAGTGTTGGGTGCTAAAAATGATTTGGCTACCGCATAGACACCATTTTTATAATCCACACACTGTGAGTTACGGTGGTTCAGAGCACTAATGTCCAATTGTTTTGGTGTATGCCGTCTCAGAATATGCTGTTTTACATTTCTTCTGTTAAAAGACAGTGCACAATGAGGACACATGATTGTGTTTCTCTTCTTTGGAATATTTGGGGGTGGTGCAAAGGAGCCTGGATCAGAGGGAAGGGGGGAAGACACTGGAGACGTCACTCTTTCTCTCTTCCTTAGTATTTGTGGCGGTGTGGTTGGTGCAAAGGAGGCAGGATCGGAGGAAAGGGGGGTAGACACTGGAGACGTCACTCTTTCTCTCTTCCTTAGTATTTGTGGCGGTGTGGTTGGTGCAAAGGAGGCAGGATCGGAGGAAAGGGGGGTAGACACTGGAGACGTCACTCTTTCTCTCTTCCTTAGCATTTGTGGCGGTGTGGTTGGTGCAAAGGAGGCAGGATCGGAGGAAAGGGGGGTAGACACTGGAGACGTCACTCTTTCTCTCTTCCTTAGTATTTGTGGCGGTGTGGTAGGTGCAAAGGAGGCAGGATCGGAGGAAAGGGGGGTAGACACTGGAGACGTCACTCTTTCTCTCTTCCTTAGTATTTGTGGCGGTGTGGTTGGTGCAAAGGAGGCAGGATCGGAGGAAAGTTGGCTATGTTTGGACCATCAATGATCTCTGCTATTCGTTGCAATGCAAGCTGATGAGGCTGCCCAGTATTGCTGATCCAGTGCTGCCATGGTCCTGGTGAATGGTTTTGTGAATGACTGTAAGAATCAGTGATAAGCAGGGCCTCCTCTAGTTTAAGGTGGTCAGTGAGTATTTGGAATTTGAACCTCTCTGTGGCAGTGGCGGGGAGAATGTTCTCCAGGGCTTGAGCCGTGAGAATTCCCTAGGGTTCGGATGTACAAAGTCTGGAATTGTGGGGGTCGGACCACGGTACATCTGCTCTAGCTCAAGAGGAACTGGGCTGGATGCTCTGCATGGCAGGTAAGAGCGTTGGGCAGATTCAAAGAGTGGAGGGGCTGCGTTCGCAAGTCAGAAGTTTGCGTACTTGGTATTGAGAAACATATATTTTAGGCTACAATAAAACAAAATGTGTCATAAAACACCACGCCTATTTTTTCATAAAAAAAGAAAATCTTAAACACATTAATAGCCACACAAATGTGGTTCAGGCAACGCATACCTTGATTATCTTCAATGCATGTATATTTATAATGTAACATGGGGATACGATTGGGTACTATTATAAAATTGACTTGAGTCAGTAGTTGTTAAATTAGTTTATTTTCATATTGTATATTGTTCCAGTTCTGTAAAAAGAAATGTACATTGTTATTGTTATTGTTATTCGACATGTAAAATGTTTATTTAATTTTATAAAGTGAAAGTCACGTGGGCTCAGGGGTGGGGTGTTATGCGCAAGGGAAGACGGGAAGAAAAAACTGTGGAGAGAGAGCGCAAGGAAATGAGACAGTAATATGTGAACAACATATTTCTTGGATTACATCTGATAGTTTAGGGTGTTTAGTAAGCGCGCGAGCTGTGCGGGACGAGAGACTGGGTGTTTGTTGACAAAACGAACCGGAGAGGCAGTCTGGATCAGTCGTCTGTTCCAGACTGAAACATTAAGTGTTTGTAAGAAAAATACCAATATTAAAAAAAAAAAATGAAATGGTAAACTATCGCTTCTGACCAGCAGTCATCTGCGTAAATGAGAGGGTTGAGTTCACGCTTGACGTAACTTGAAGCGTGACTGGTCACGCAGATGTTGGATGCTGTCTGTTTTTATTTTCATTTTTTTTAATTAACGTCCACAACAGTAAACAAACAATAACATAATATATGATAATAGCAATGAGAAACAAACAAGACTAGAAGACAGAGTCGCCACTTGCGCGAGAACGTCATGAAAGCTTGAAGCTTCTTTACTCACGCACGCCCTGGTAACAGTTGGTCGGATGTGAAAAGATTAGTAAATTATGAGATCATCTCTGGATGTACTTTTTCTTTTAATAAATAATAATACAGAATATCAAAAGACATGGGATTGCTCTTAAGATCCATCAGTGGAAAAAACAAAAAAGAAGAAGAAACGAGGAACAAGAGTAGGAGAAGCCAATCAAGAGAAACAAAAAAGGGACAAAACGTGCCACTTTCTGTCAGGACGTTATTATTTGAAATGAAAAGTTTATTTAAAAAATAAATAAATAAATACTTCTGAATAAAAAGTGTCATAAATCTGTTTTGAATTGTTGTTTTTCAATAAATGTTTCCAAGTGATTTTCCAAGTGTTTCCAAAAGTTTTTGTACATGTGTTTTATATTGTACTTGCCCTGTAACTACATGAAACTATTAACAACCCGCAGATTCATACTTACCCTGTAACTACATGGATAATTATCCCTTAATTAAAAAATACTTTCAGTAAATCATTTGTTAATTTTCCTGATAGTTACCCCTTTATTCCCCAAATATTACATATTGTTCCCTTATAACTACATGTACTTACTTTATAGTTACACTATAATTACTGAAAATTACGCTGTAAATTTGCTTTAGTTACACAGTACTTTCCGGGCTGTAATCTGAAGCGTTACCAAACATATTAATATGTAGTTCAGGTAATAAGTGTGCATGATTATCACTGACTGTAATAAAATTAAATATGACATAAAACAGAACCCAGTCTCTATTTGTTAAATGTCAGTTTATGTGTGATCAATATTAGCCATTATAAAAGTAGGCTATAAGAAGCTATACAATAAATAAAGCAATAATTCAGTCAAACATACAGTCAGCACTAGTAGGCTACAACTCTGTAAAGTTAAATATCCTAAAAATATAAAGTTATGTAACATCACTTTGCCCTCAGCCAAAACGATTTGCCAGGGAAAAAATGATAGATTCATGAGACCAAAGATCGTCCGTTAGATCTACACAAGACAAATCATATCTCAGAGACATCAGGGCCAGCGGCAGACGTCAGAAGGACTAGCCGAGTTAAGGCTGCTCTCGGCGGGTTAACAAGCGCTGAGCACCCACTGATCGACTGGATCTCACAACTCCGAAAACGCCTGAAAAAGAATTAAAACTACCTTTTGTGACACATTAACAGTTGTATTTTTAAATTATGCAGGGTTTCTCATCCACTATTGACGCTTGCTGGTCAGTGCCAGATGCACTACCATATATTGCCTATCACATTAAATCTGACATCGCTAGCTTTTAATCTAAATCACTATCACGTCCTAGTATTTGGCTAGCCTGCCAGCCTGCCATCTGTGCATCCGGGTCTCCTGTTTTCTGAGTCCATCAAACAACGGTGGTGAGTTGGATTAGTCAACAGAGTCCATAATCCAATTTACCACAGTTGTTTCCCTTACGAAAAATAACCACGGTTTTATTATAGTAAAAGTGTAGTGACCATGGTTTTTTGGCTAATTGATTATTTATATAACCACAGTTTTACCACAAATACCATGGTTAATCTATGGTTAATTTGTGGTTACCATAGTTTAACTACAATACTACAAAATAAATGCAATACTACAAATAAAACCATGGTTCATTTTCGTAAGGGTTGAGTCAACAAACAATGTAAGCCATGTCATCATCTCCTGTTATTGTCACTTGCACTGCCTGTTACATGTTCAGTATTACCTTCTCTGTCGGCGAACAGGGCTTCACATGTGATAAATGCAGGGAGATGGTCAGGCTGACGGAGAAGATTTCAGAATTAGAGACTTAGTGAACTCTGTACATTGTTCGGTTCCGGCTGTAGAGCTCGTGTTGAAAGTGCCCTAGTTATTGGCGATTCTATTACACGGAACGTGAAAATAGAGACACCAGCCACCACAGTCACATGTTTACCGGGAGCCAGAACACCTGACATCAAGTCAAGACACCCAGTACTTGAGTGAGTTCTTAACACATTATACTCCATCACGTCTATTGCAGTCTCAAAATTCTGGCCAGTTGATAATACCTAGAATATCAAAATCAACTGCAGGCGGTCGATCCTTTTCCTATTTAGCATCTAAACTTTGGAACAGTCTTCCTAGCATTTTTCAGGAAGCAGACACACTCTGTCAGTTTAAATCTAGACTAAAATGCATCTCTTTACTATGGCATACACATAATATATTTTTAATTTATATTATTCAAATCAATTAAATGATTGTTAGGCTGCATTAACTAGGTCAGCCGGAACCAGGAACACTTCCCATAACACCTGATGTACTTGTTATCAAGTAAACTTCAAAAGAATTATATTTCAAACTAGACTTCTGAGTAATACTGAAGATATTATTATAAATTACAGCAACACCTTCCCCTTTACCTTTCAGACGCGGCTCGTGTTTATAACAATAATCTTGTGGGGTGGACTCATTTAAAGTAATGTAGTCGTCAGGTTTTAGCCAGGTTTCTGTCAAACACAGCACATCTAGATTATTATCTGTAATCATATAATTAACAATAAGTGTTTTTTGAGGAAAGGGATTGAATATTCAGCAGCCCGAGCTTTATCATTTGTTCATCTGTATTATATCTGTTGTTTATTTGTTGGACATCAATAAAATTTTTACCGTTGAATAGTTTTGGTGGTTTTTTGTATTTACTAATTCGTGGAACAGACACAGTCTCTATGTGATAATATCTAGGTAAAAGAGTCTCTATGTGCTGGGATTTATCTGACTTCTGTTACGCGAGACAGCTAGCAGACATTTGGGTAAGCCAGTCCGTCTGCTTCCTGACCTGGGCCCTAGTTAGTCAAGGTTTAGCTTTAAGACTATGTGCCAAATTACGTAACGTTATGTAGTGAAATTGATAAATCCCGTTTAACATTTGTGTTGGCTACTGTATACAGGCCACCAGGGCACAATACACACTTTACCAGAGAATTTACTGATTTTCTATCAGAGTTAGTACTGGCTACAGATAAAGTCCTAATTGTTGGGGATTTTAATATCAATGTAGACAATGAAAAAGACGCATTGGGATTGGCATTTAGAGACATTCTAAACTCTATTGGAGTTAGGCAACACGTATCAGGACCCACTCATCGCCGTAATCATACTTTAGACCTAATATTGTCACATGGAATAAATGTTGATACCGTTGAAATTCTGCAGCAGAGCGATGACATCTCAGATCATTACCTAGTATCATATATACTTAATTTAGCAAAGGCTGCAAAGCCGTCCCCTAGCTTCAAATATGGCAGGACTATCACTGCTGCGACTAAATGGAGTTATGACCTCAGAGCTAGATTATTGTAATGCTCTACTGGGTGGTGGCCCTGCTCGCTTAATAAATAAACTGCAGCTGGTCCAAAACGCAGCAGCTCGAGTTCTTACTAGAACCAGGAAGTATGACCATATTAGCCCGGTTCTGTCAACACTGCACTGGCTCCCTATTAAACATCGCATACATTTTAAAATCTTGCTAATTACTTAAAAAGCACTAAATGGTTTAGCTCCCCAGTACTTGAGCGAGCTCTTAACGCATTATACTCCATCACGTCTATTGCGGTCTCAAAACTCTGGCCAGTTGATAATACCTAGAATATCAAAATCAACTGCAGGCAGTCGATCATTTTCCTATTTAGCACCTAAATTCTGGAACAGCCTTCCTAGCATTGTTCGGGAAGCAGACACACTCTGTCAGTTTAAATCTAGACTAAAAACACATCTCTTTACTATGGCATACACATACATTTTTTTTAATTTATATTTTATTCAAATCAATTAAATGATTGTTAGGCTGCATTAACTAGGTCAGCCAGAACCGGGAACACTTCCCATAACACCTGATGTACTTGTCACATCATAAGAAGAATGGCATCTACGCTAATGTTAGTCTCTCTGTTTATCCAGAGGTTTACTGCAGTCAGCCGGATCCGGGCCGTATCCAGATCAGATGGTGGACCAGCGCCCAGACATTACCAACGCATCCCTGAAGTGTCTGCAGAGACCGTGTCAATTAGTCTACCCTCTGAAATTGCTCATCGACATCCTCAATGGATTCATCTCCGGCGTGATGACTCCGATATTTGGAATAATATTCCTATTTAATAATTGTTTAATCGACACGCCATCCTCAATAAACCCGTCTCCGGCGTGATGCCTTCGATCTTTCGAATATTCCGATCTAATATTACTTCTGACCTATAAGGCTGCCAAAATAATAATCATACACTGTTTGTTAACTGGCCAGAGGAGAACTGGCACCGCGACTGAGCCTGGTTTCTCCCAAGGTTTATTTTTCTCTATTATGCCACCTGATGGAGTTTTGGTTCCTTGCCACTGTCGCCTTTGGCTTGCCTTGCTCAGTTGGGGACACTACATTTTCAAATAAATATCCAAATAAATGTAATTACTAAACTAAATTAACTATGTCAACTACATTACTATATATATGATAATTGAAATGAGCTAGATGACATCACCGTTTTCTCCAGAGCGGCTGTACAGCCGAATCAAATTCGGTTGCATTATTTTTCTGTTAAAACTGTGAAGCTGCTTTGAAACAATCAGCATTGTAAAAAGCACTATATAAATAAAGGTGACCTGACTTACACTGAAACTTTGTCTCCCTCCACAGAACCCGGTGACGGTGCCGATGGCGTACCACCTCCAGACATCGCCGAGGAGGAGACAATCTACCGGTCAACACCATCCTAAACTCCCGACAACGAGGGACACGCCTCGAGTACCTGGTCGACTGGGAGGGCTACGGCCTAGAGGAAACTTTACCTTTATTCACATCCACTGCCTGTGCCCTTCTTTGTTGTGACAATTATATTATTGTTACCGTATAGACTTAAGAATACATGCATTCCAGACACGGAAGACACTCTGATTTGAATTTACAACATATTTATTTTACCAAACAAACATGTTAGAAGTACACACACATACATTTAAATAAAATAAATAAAATCACATGACAATGTGATGTAAAAAAAAATAATACATTCAAAGAAAAACAAGGTGCTTGAATGCTCGAGCTACAATAACTTACTAAAAAGTACAAATAAAATGTGTGTGTCTGTTACTTGTATTGATTGTAAACTGAAGTCAGATTTTGCATCATAAAAACCATTAAAAGATATAACACTACAAATGGTTTGGACCTTAGAGAGATATAATGGGATGGGAAGCACTGGCTGCATACAGTGGAATTCGTACTGAATTATGCCAACTACTGAACCAAATAACCAGCATTCTCAACAGCAACTACATCAGCTGTAACCTCCTGGATGTGTTATTTTAAGACAAAAAAAACAAAAAAAACACTGTCCAGTACACATTATTCTTTGGCTATATTTTTGACATTTGACTATATTTTTGACATCAGATTTTCACAGATAGAGTAACTCTGTTTGATTGCCATAAAACCCACATTTGTCAAACTGTTAAAAGTCTACACCTTCAGCTTTCAGCTGTTAACAATATGTGTTGGCTTGAACTTACCTGAATATATGTTCAGGAATAATAAAAAAAAAAGTCTTCACAAACAAATCAGAATCAACAATTTAGGAGCAACAGAGTTATGGGAAAGGTTGCTTATCAAAATGCTCTCTCTCTCTGTGTGTGTGTGTGTGTGTTTGTACAGTACATGCATGCTTCTTGCATGTCTGTTCAGGCCAGCCATTAACTACTACTTAGGCTTGTTTACTTTGAGGAAAGTGCTTCTTTCCAAAATGGTCCAGTTACACTGAAGATCCTCTCTGTAAATGCCTGAGAGGCTGGCATTGCCAGGAGGTCCAAGGCCAGAGGTTTCAGTGTTGGAAATGCAGTGGAACAACACTGAGTAAACTCAATGCCGGACTCCTCAACCTCAGCACTAGTAGCAGCAGTCTGGTGGGATTGGACAGCCCCTCTTTATATTTTAAAATCTCCTGCCTAATGTTTGTTGTCTTGGCTGTCTTGGGCCTCGATGGACGATTAGCGCTGAAGAACTTAAATCTACGCCGTTTTGCGGGGGTTGACTCTGGAGCCTCTGTACCCTCATTTGTGACTTGCTCATCATCTGTCAACTGCTCTTCTTGTACTTGCACTCTTTGTGGCACAATATGTAGTTTTCTGCCTTTCTGACAAGATTCTGTACTTCATTGTCATAATTTTCCAGAAGGGTTTCAGCTACACAAGGGACCACAAAGCATGCTGCTGCAGGAAGTGGTGAGAAGTTGTCAGCCGTTATGTCAAGAAACACACTAAAGCACCTATCCATGCTGGACAGCATCTTCTGAGCCAGAGTAGCTGCATCTTTGTAGGATCGCCCATGTGCAAGCGAGAACTCCGACAGGTGGTTTTTGAAATCCAGGAGTGCTGGCACAACAAGGGAAAGTGATTGAGTGTCACTTTCAAGCGACTTAATGTGCTCCGCAAATGGCAGAAGGTGCAAGAAGCATCCGATCTTCTGCCACTCACTGGGCTGCAGGCTGTCCCAGCCCATGGACTCAGCCACAGCTGTGAGGTGTTCCTTGACTTCAAGACAGCGCAAAATCATAGCAAAGCAACTTGACCACCTGGTGGGACAGTCTTTTACTAGAACCAGAGAACACTTCTGCAGCAGCCGCTCTGTGGCGACAGATGATTTCCTAAATTTGTTCATCAAGTCTTTATGTACATGAAATTATACCACCGGCGGTACACCCCCTGCGAAAAAAATTAATAATCAAATTACTAAGCAACCACTGAATGTAATACATAATAGTACACAAAAAGAAAAAAAATAACACAAAAAGTATCATTTTAAAGCTTAGAATCTCAGCTTTTCAATGCATCTATCAATTTTGATAACTCTTAACGAGCGCTGAGTTATTCCTCTAAAACGGAGTGTACTGCCGGCGGGCGCCAACTAGCTGCGAAAAAATGAATTGTCATATTTTTCAAAACTACTACATTGATCAAGACAAAATAGGTGTAATTTTAAAGCTTAGAGTCTAAACTTTACAATGAATGTAGCCATTATGATTATCTCCAAAGTAGTGCTGAGTTTTTTATGGGGGGGGGGGGGTTACTATGTACTGCAATGTGTCAAAAACATCATACAGCTCAGATAGTCATGTGTCATTTGTCATTTGAAAGGTCTCACAGAGTAGAAGTAGTGTTTTGGGCTTCGACTAAACTTGAGCGAGTTTTTGTAAGTTAAGTCCTGCAAGACCCATATGTAAATAATATACTGATGTGGGATTCACGTGGCGTTTTTCACTCGTAACTTCATGAAACGTGGAAAATGGCACATTGTTATTTACAGCAGATTCTCACGATTAAAATCCGTCCATCTGACCATAATCCGTCACTCAGATCTCAAGATATTCCTCATTGAGGTATAACGCTCGAAAAACAGCATAGACGCACATGAGCGGAGTAAAAAAAAAAAAAAGTTGCTTAGACTTGGCGTTTTCATTGGTAACTTCATGAAACATGCTCTGATCTTTTTTCACGTTCAGATTCCTCCCTCAGGAAATCTAAAATTTCATTAGCCAAACATTTTTTTGGTCGCCTGGTGGGAGGAATGGCAGACCTGGTGGAAGGGCTGGAGACTGAGGCCATAGAAGGTGGGCTGGGGCTGGGGCTGGGGCTGGAGACTGAGGCCATAGAAGGTGGGCTAGGGCTGGAGACTGATGCCATAGAAGGTGGGCTGGGGCTGGAGACTGATGCCATAGAAGGTGGGCTGGGGCTGGAGACTGAGGCCATAGAAGGTGGGCTGGGGCTGGAGACTGAGGCCACAGAAGGTGGGCTGGAGCTGGAGACTGAGGCCACAGAAGGTGGGCTGGAGTTGGAGACTGAGGCCACAGAAGGTGGGCTGGAGATGGAGGCCATAGAAGGTGGGGTGGTGAAGAAAGTGGGAGAACTGATGGACAGGTGCTCATTTAATAGTAGTGATGACATTACTAGCGGTGGTGTAATTGATGCCTTCTGACCAATCGCCTTATCCATGGCAATATACCACGGCCATGAGGTTACCATTTCCTCCCCATTGTCTCTTCCTGACCCAGTTGGTGGATACTTCAATTCCTACAAAGAATGAATGAATGCATGCATAGTTATTTCTAATCGGTGTATAGTATATATTAAAACACAGATTAAAACTGATATTCTATTGTACTCCACATCATAGATACACAAGCTGATTTTATAATGTCTTACCTTGTACTTTTTTTTCAAGTTCTCCCACTTTCTAGATGCCTGCTGGACAGACACCTTGCCCTCTAGGCCCATCTCTTGAATCACTGTTCTGTAACATAGTATGGAAATTAGTTATTTTAACTACATTTTTATGTAAACAAGTCACAGTAGAAATGAATAAAGTCTCAAATAAGTAATTTTATATTCTATAATCATCAATAACACATATAATATAACCTACTCCCATCCACATTTTGCAGCGTTTCTCTTACCTGTAAAGAGATGCTCATGTCGGCTCCTTAACCGAATAAACTCAACAGTCGGTTCTCTGGACCCTAAGCACACAAACAAACAAACAACACACACGATAACATATATATCTAAGCACTATTTTACGGTTAACGTTAACTAAACTAATAAAAATAATTTTACTTCACAAACTTCGTTAGCTAAGCTGGCTACATTCACTGAGGTAAATGGTTTTAATCATCGTTTATAAATAAAGTCCCTTAGGACATACAAAAACAGTATATGCAAATGTAATATTCATCCCCATAACCATTAAAAATACAGTAATTTACATAATAATGACAAATTGTATAAATACTTACACACATATGTAAACTCCTCCATCATTAGCTATGACTGTTCTGACTCGTGACGTGACGAGCAATGACAGTTGGGTGATTTTCGCTCACCACTTCCTGTGAAGTGATGTATCGATGTTCCCTTTATCGTGTAAGCATGAGGAAACAGCTCAACTATAAATAGAAACTTGTCCAAAGAAGGATTAACTGTCTTCATTCTGATAACGACACCCTTACAATCTAGTGTTCACTTCATGAGATACTGTCCATTCACCTTACCAACAGCCGCTGGAGATTCGTTTGCAGGCTGATGTGGCTTCATCAGCATAGAACTTAAGTACTGTTTTATCTCACTACTACAACTCCAAAGACTAAGCTCTTGGTAGCCAAAATGCTACTATAAAAGACTGAACTTTTTGGTGGTTCATTTGCATCGGAACAGCTATGCATGTGGTGTGTTTGCTGTCTGTATTGTGATGGAAGTGTCTGGTCCCTTAATTGTTTATGTAGCATCAAAAATGTTTTTAAAGGCAGATGTTACAACACATGTCTGAGTTCGCAGATGCTGACGGCAACATTTCACCTCCATCCTCCTCACCACCACCAGGATGGTCCCTGCCCATACCTCCCAGGGGGTCGGCTGCGCCCCTGCAGAGTCTGTTACCCTCTAGACGTGCGCTACGGACAAACTACGCTAAAGAACCTCTTAATATAATACTTGCTGGTCTGTTAATAAATAAACGCATTGTTACTTCATCTTGCCTCCCGAGTCTTTCTGGTATAACTAAAACATGTGACAAACCCACCCAAAACAGAAACAAACATAGATAGCAGCAATCAAAAATTGTATTTTGTAAATATAAACAAATTTAGTTAAGTTGGTCAGTGAAAACATTGGACATATTTTCTGTGTACCTTAGTCAGTTAAATAAAGTTTTGAGAGAATTGACAAAATCACAGATTCTTGATTTTATTGGATTTTACAAAATGTCCAAACTTTTCTGTAAATGGGGTTGTAATTAACTTCCAGTATTTTGAAGGGTTATTTGGGTTCTGTGACTTATCTTTGACTGGCTTAAGATAAAACTCTAGCTTTGTAATTTATGATCATCATTAATATTAAGGTACACTTACCTAAAGTTCTAAATATAATCCTATCTGCAGAGAAGTTTGAAAATCTAGTTCTAGACTCGGGAGGCCAGATGAAGTAACAATGCATTAATTTATTAACAGACCAGCAAGTATTATATTAAGAGCTTCTTTGGTGGAGGAAATTAGTTCCACCAGGACAGAGCCCATCCCCAAAGAACTGTAAAGGAATTGTATACCCACCAGTCGTGCGATTCCTAATATATAAAATGTCAAACAAAAAATAAAAATTAATTAAACATGAAAGGAGCATGATAAACATGAAAATCGCGGAAGTCCTCGTGGATCAAGAGTTTAATCAGTGAAAGAGGGTCGTTTCCGCCATTTTGTGAGAGAACGGTGAACAAAGGAAACAAGAGAGCTGTAAAAGAGTGAACATTAGATGTTAAATAGCTACATAGAGACAAGGCCACATGGAGTCGAAGGCCATAATAGGCCACGTGAAGACAAAGGCCACAATATACCAAATGGAGACGAAGGCCACGATAGGCCACCTGGACAGAGACCACATTAGGCCACAGACAAAGTCCTTAAAGGCTATAGAGACTAATGAAACAGGATCAATGAGTAGTAATAAATGAGAAAACATACCATCACCACCAGTATTTGCTTGATAATTACTACTTGAAAGTGCTTGCTGACTCAGATCTTGGTTGGAACTTGAATGCTGGGGATGACCATGTACATAGCACCTTGATAGAGGATGCTGACTCCCCAGCTGCATTCGTAGCAGCACCAATCCTAAAGAATGTCCTATGCATAGATGAGTTGAAAAACCGCAGTTCTTTGCATCTGCAGATAGGAGGATTCTAAACCATTGGGCCTGACTCCCTCTCACAGCTTGATAGAACTCTGCCGATAGAACGCCATCTAACCGTCAGAACCTGTCGAGAGAACCCCCAAAAGAGAATAAACCAGACAGCATGATGGATAAGTAAAATAAATAATCAAAATACATAGAACGCATACGATTGAGAAACCTCGTCGGACAATGCACTTGCAGAAGGATAAGAATGTTTTATATATTATTAGCTAATAAAACCATAGCTTGCTATTGAACCCTGCAAAGCTACCAAACCTTTGAAAAAAGATAATCAATGCGAGTCATCATTGGATACTCTAAGCCAGGTTCATACTGTGTGATATTGGCCATGGTTTGGCGGTCTGAGACAAATATCCCAATCCTAAAAGATTCCCTTGACCCTGGCTAAAATCTGATGTCTTTGATAGTTAGTTTGACATGCTCACCAACAGCCGATTAATGACCGTTGTGATAATTTTAACCTGAAATAAATTCACTGAACGTTCTCTTGTGTGTGTCCGGGTGTTTTTTTTTTTTTTTTTTTTAAATACTTGTCTGATTGTCATACAGTCTGACATTAATGCAGCTGAGATCCCACAGTGTGACATGAGGATCATATTTGTACAGTCTGAAAAGCAACAATCACAGTGACTATTATAAGTCACACATATTGAAAATGTTAAGTCGTGTTAGTTTCAATTGTACGTTATACTGTATTTGACAAACTCACAGCACTTGCAAAGAGAAAAAGCTCACTGTGAGAGGGCCCTTGTCATTTGCGCTGTGGCCCGGGAATCAATAAGCAAATAGTCAATGCTATATATTTACTCCCCTGCATATTGTGTTTTCACTCTCCTGCATATTGTGTTAGTCTCTAAAGACTGTCAAATGTTTGCATTTACGACGCGTTTTGCAGTGTTGAGCATAGCCAATCACAGACATGTCTGTTGAGCGCTTGAATGCAATGACCAATTGAAGGAGTTTACATAACACAGAATACACACAATCAAGATCAAGTGGTTCAGCTCTTGTTCACTGGCTGAATTCTGCCTGCTAGTGAATACATTCAACCAACGAAGAGGAGAACATGCAATAGATTCATGGTGCAGTGTGGTCAGACTAGGCTATAACGGTTTCGCTAGAGTATAGGAGTTCTGCTGAACTGAAGCATTTGACAGTTTCAATGCGTTTATAAAGGGAGTGCATTCTGCTCGGTTTCTGTATTCATAAAATATTTGAATAATTATGTTCCCATGCTGCGATTTCAGTTGCAATACAGGATGCAATCTTTATGTAAAACGGGTCGGATTGAGTACGGAATTGCTGTCGAGTAACAAGTCGAACCTTGTTGTGTATGCAAACCTTTGATATACTCAAAATATGGTGTTGTGAGCTTTAGCGAGAATACACATTTCATAATCGTAGCCAGGGGTGTCCTAGCAAAGAAAGTCCATGTGAGACGTAACACAATATTCTAAAATATATATATCCTAAAATAGACAGAAGCATCCAGATATCACAGTAGCTGAATAAAACACAGATAGAGACATTAACTGGAGTAACACGAAGACAAAAGCACACAATTACTACTATATATAATCTGTTTGTGCTCAGCCAGACCTTTTTTTATTATTTATTTTTTTTTATAAATAAAGCATATTTATAATGCAGTATGCAACGACAGCCTTTATAGGAGCACAGAACGCTACAGGTTCTTCCTCATAAGAAAGGAAGCCATGTCAGATTTGAGCAAAACATGTACTCTGCTGAGCAACAGGCCCAAAACACTTCTAAGCTTGAAAATATGTTAAGTCGTGTTAGTTTCAATTGCACGTTATATTTGACAAACTCACAGCACTTGCAAAGCTGAATCTAGCAGCATTTAATGCGAACAGATCAATGCACTGATGTCGGTGCTGTACTTTAAAAACTACGCTGAACATATTAGCATATTTAATTCAACTTTAGTGATCTCATAACACTGAACCAATTCACGATTCCAGCTTAACTTTAGTTAATTGTGAAGCCCTGATTAACTGGGTGCATGTTGCTTTAAAAGCCATGTTTGAGGTTTCCTTGCATTCGTGGGAAGAATGATAGAGACTGATATGCTGTGCCATTCTGTTCTGCTTTGAGCTTTTCTAAAACAAAATATGACATTAACGGTAACCTGTGTTATGCAAATAATTTACGAGGCACTATGGTTAGGTTACAACGTGGACAAGCAACGACAAGCGAGTGATCACGTCGCACTGTACAGACCTGCTTGCGACATAAAACTGACATTGCTGTATGCGAAAAGAGCAAAAGAGTAAAATGCTACACCCAACATCAAGATCAACATCAGAAGTGCATATACGTATCACTGAGATAAATGCTGATGTAGTGATGACGCCAGAATGGTGATAAAGATTGCAGCCGTGTCTTTGATAACAGGCCCAGATAGTCCTCAATAAAAGTGATTGCTGAAAAAAAAAAAAAAAAACGAAAATGAAAGAAGGGGATCTGCATGCTTCTAAAATCTGAAACGTGACATTTTGGAGGGGTCAGAGAGCTCTCGGATTTCATCAAAAATATCTTAATATCAGATAAATCCCAACACATAGAGACTCTTTCACCTAGATATTATCACATAGAGACTGTGTCTGTTCCACGAATTAGTAAATACAAAAAACCACCAAAACTATTCAACGGTAAAAATTTAATTGATGTCCAACAAATAAACAACAGATATAATACAGATGAACAAATGATAAAGCTCGGGCTGCTGAATATTCGATCCCTTTCCTCAAACACGCTTATTGTTAATGATATGATTACAGATCTAGATGTGCTGTGTTTGACAGAAACCTGGCTAAAACCTGACGATTACATTACTTTAAATGAGTCAACCCCTCAAGATTATTGTTATAAACACGAGCCTCGTCTGAAAGGCAAAGGGGGAGGGGTTGCTGTAATTTATAATAATATCTTCAGCATTACTCAGAAGTCTAGTTTCAAATATAATTCTTTTGAAGTTTTTCCCAGCACATCAATCCTTCACATATGGGGCAAAGTGGAGTCACCAGCATGTCCACTGTGCTCCAGGCGTGGAACACTAGAGCACATTCTGAGTTGCTGCCCAAAGGCACTGGGAGAGAGGAGGTACAGGTGGAGACATGACCAGGTGCTGAAGGCCATCACTGAAGCCATTGCTGCAGGAGTCGAGTGGGCCAAGCGCTCCCGCCTCTCCAAGAAAGCCATCACCTCCATCAAAGCTGGAGAGCAGCCAAGACTAGCTGAAAAAACATCTGCAGGCATCTTGGCCACTGCGAGTGACTGGCAGCTGTTGGTGGACCTGGAGCAGCAACTCAAGTTCCCCAACCACATTGTGACCACCACCTTAAGACCAGATGTTATTCTCTTATCTGAGTCCACCAAACAAGTGGTTCTGTTGGAGCTAACAGTCCCTTGAGAAGACCGCCTGGAAGAGGCCTTTGAAAGGAAGCTCACCAAGTACGAGGGACTGGTCAGCGAGTGTCGACAAGCAGGATGGAGAGCAAGGTGTCTCCCAATTGAGGTTGGAAGCAGGGGCTTAGCGGCCTGATCCCTGTTCAGAGCCTTCAGTCTGTTAGGCATAGATGGAGTGAGGAGGAGAAGAGCTATCTACAATACCACCGAAGCAGCAGAGAAAGCTTCAAGATGGTTATGGCTCAAGAGAGGAGATCCATGGGGGCAAAGTAGCTAGATTCGCCAACTGGACACAAGCTGGGGTCTGATCAGCCTCAGCTGGGTCGCCTGGATGAGGGTGTATGATGTTGAAAGACCCGAAACACCCTATGATTCCAGGAACATCACTGAAGATGTGTCCAGTAGCATCAGTAGATGTATTTGCACAGGTGCTTTACGTAACGTTATGTAGTGTAAATGATAAATCCCGTTTGACATTTGTGCTGGCTACTGTGTACAGGCCACCAGGGCACTTTACCAAAGAATTTGCAGATTTTCTATCAGAGTTAGTTCTGGCTGCAAATAATGTCCTAATTGTTGGTGATTTTAATATCCATGTAGACAATGAAAAAGACGCATTGGGATTGGCAATTAGAGACATTCTAAACTCTATTGGAGTTAGGCAACACGTGTCAGGACCCTAGTCATTACCTAGTATCGTGCATACTTAATTTAGCAAAGGCTGCAAAGCCGTCCCCTCGTTTCAAATATGGCAGGACTATCACCACTGCCACTAAAGATTGCTTTGTAAAAAATCTTCCTCATCAGTTCCATCTCCTCAGCATCCCAGATAGCCTAGAGGAACTTGATGCAACAGAAACTATTGACTCTCTCTTTTCCAGCACTTAAGACACAGTTGCTCCTCTGCATTTAAAGAAGATTAAAGAAAATAGTCCTGCGCTGTGGTACAACGAGCACACTTGGGCCCTTAAAACAGCAGCCAGAAAAATGGAACGCAGCTGGAAGAAAACAAAACTGGAGGTTTTTCACATTTCGTGGAAAGAGAGCATGATTGCTTACAGAAAGGCTGTAAAAACTGCTAGATCTGCTTATTTTAGAAGAAAACAAACACAAGCCTAGGTATTTATTTGATACAGTGGCTAAATTAACAAGAAATAAAGCTTCAACTTCTGGCGTTTGCAAACAGCCAAGCTGTAATTACTTTATGAACTTCTTTACGTGCAAGATTGATAATATTAGGAAGAAAATTATAACTATACAACCATCTACTAAAGTATCGCATCAGTGTAAGTCCGCCCACTGGTCCAAGGACAGCAGCCAATGATGCGGGTGAAGGGTTCTCTGCGTGTTACTTGTCTTTCCTTTTACGCAACACAACAAGATTTAATTAAATACCATTTCCTTATATGTATTACCTCGTTATTTTATCTGACTCCATTAATGAAAAGGTTTCCAAAGATACTCAATAATCCATAAATATGAATGAACATTTGATTCTTCTATCCAACTCTTTATTTTATATATTTCTCGTTCATTAGGAATCTATGTCGCATAGAGATCCTCGCGTCGGCCGTAATGTGGGTTTCACGATCACAAACTTGTCAGTCTTGGTCACTAAACAGAGGTAATTGACTATACTGTTTTAGAGTGCCGCTCTCATGCTTGCTTTCTCTAACAGTATTTTATTTAGTCCCCATAGATCTGTATACACTTGAATTAAAATAACATTAGCTCTAGTCAGAGGTCATGACCACTACTATAGATATAGTTGACTAAACGTTACTCTTCTGATAGTAGTTTTGGCTTGGGTAGTTTATGTCATGGGTTACCCACGTACACTTAGCTAGAGTAAAATTACCTTAAACAGAGGTAAGGCTCACCCTATTTAGGTTGGTCGATCAACATTATTGTTGTCCTAAACGGAAATTACTTTTTAGCCTTTACAGTCTAAGTACACTTGAAATAGTGCCAAGAGTTAGTCAGAACTCCAAAGTTTCAGTTAGTAGCCTTATGCTCCACTCAACTGGATTTTGGTCCGATACTTAACCTGACGCAGATTTGCGGTAACATAAGTCTTCACTTAATCTACTTGAGAAAATAATGTCTGAGTAAGTCAGTATGAATTCAGGTAATCAAAATCATAATTCAAAATCCAACTCAAAGAATAAAAACAATCAATTATATACAAAAATCCACAATTCAGAGATCAAAGAGTTAGAAATATTTACCTGGTAGTAAAAACTACACACGGCAATCGTGCGGGAAATCGGTCTACAGAATTCCCTGTGCTCTGTGTATTACTTATTACTTACAAAGCTCTAAATGGCTTAGCTCACCAATACCTGAATGAGCTCTTAATGCATTATACTCCATCACGTCTATTGTGATCTCAAAACTCTGGCCAGTTGATAATACCTAGAATATCAAAATCAACTGCTGGCGGTCGATTCTTTTCCTATTTAGCACCTAAACTTTGGAACAGTCTTCTTAGCATTGTTCGGGAAGCAGACACACTCTGTCAGTTTAAATCTAGACTAAAACACATCTCTTTACTATGGCATACACATAGAACATTATCAATTTCTATTATTTAAATCAGTTAAATGATTGTTAGGCTGCATTAACTAGGTCTGCCGGAACCGTGAACACTTCCCATAACACCTGATATACTCGTTACATCATAAAAAGAATGGCATCTAGGCTAATGTTAGTCTCTCTGTTTATCCCGAGGTTTACTGTAGTCTGCCGGATCCAGATCAGATGGTGGACCTGCGTCTAGACATGACCACAACGTAGCCCTGAAGTTTCAGCAGAGACTGTGTCAACTAGACTCTCCCCTGTGAAGGCCTCCTTCCCTTCCCTTCCCTTCCCTTCCCTTCCCTTCCCTTCCCTTCCCTTCCCTTCCCTTCCCTTCCCTTCCCTTCCCTTCCCTTCCTTTCCCTTCCCTTCCCTTCCTTTCCCTTCCCTTCTGTACAGATAAAAACACATATGCACACATACGTATTCAAACGCACTTGCCTATAGGCTGAACACGTAATGCTTGCGTATATGCCGTCACCGTTTTCACAGATTCACCTTTTTTGGGGTTTGCACAGGGATGATGATGGTATAGTTTCAAAACTATTTCATGGTTTGCGTTCTCGAGCCACCAAGTGCTGTTGCCGTGTGGATGGTGTCCGGAACGCATTGGGGGTTTTCTGTTTTAGTTGAGGATGGTGTTGTTTAAGTGGCACCAAATTAAATAACTAATCAGTTTTTACAACAGAAATTAATAAAAAAATTCTTCTAAAATAAAATGAATTTCCTATTATCACTGTAAAGTTGCTTTGAAGCAATCTGTGTTGTAAAAAGCGCTATATAAATGAAGGTGACTTGACTTAATAAATTATCTTAACGAAGGTCTTAGGGGTTTGGAGTGGCATAAGGTGAGTAATTAATGACAGAATTTTCATTTATGGGTGAACTAACCCTTTAAATTAAATCTGAATGCCTGTCTAAAAACCAAAGATTATCCCTTTTTTTAAAGTATGTTTATTAATTTTCAAATATTAGAAAACATAACCTAAAATCAAACAAGAGAACAACAGAGATGGAAAAAAATTCAATCTGGAAAGAAAAGAGAAAATGACATGATTGTACAAACAATATGCCTTCCATATTTATACTCAAATATACCCTACATATTTAAACCTGTTTAAACAAACCCACTAGTAAGAATAGAGGAGATATTTAAACCCATATATATATATATATATATATATATATATATATATATATATATATATAATATATATCAAGATTGGATCCCACCTTCTGTGAAATATGACATCTTTGCTATGCACAGGCTAAGTAATCTAAAGATACATATTCAAGTATAACCCTGTGCCATAGCGCCATCGAAAGGGGCTTTATCCAATAACCAGTTTAGAAGAATACATTTTCTTGCACAGAATGTTAGAAACTCGTTTGTCTTTTTATGTTTGTCTGCAATAATGTCATCATACATCCCAAGCAACATATGTTTTGGATCACAGCCAATATTAATAGATAGAATAACTTAAAGTTCTTGTTCTACCATAACCCAAAACTTCCTAATTTCCCTACAAAACCAAAAACAATGGAGAAGATCTCCTTTCTCTGTTTTACATTTCGGGCACATTGGGGAGCAGTCGTCTTTAAACTTGTGCCTCCATGAGGGAGAAATGTGAGCTCTGTGCATTGTCTTTATTTTATTATTTATACTTAAGGTCTCTGCATTCTTCCATGCTTCCTCCCATTAATCGTCTGTGATTTGTATATCAAGTTTTCTTTCCCATGTCTCGTTTAGGAAGTTTGTTTTTGTAGAGCCTAAGGACCTTGTAAAAAGAACTATCCTGATTTGTGAGCAAAGTAGTGTCTTTTTTCACAAAGTTATATTATAAATAACAGAAGAAATCCTGTTGTGGGATACTGTACATGTCGACTAGTTTGTCAAATGACATTAAAATGTGCCCATCAATTAAATCATGCAACGTGGTGAGACCTTTATGTGCCCAGTCTCGAAAGTGAAACCACACTGTTCTGGACCCTTTATGTATCCAATCAAAGATGAAAGGTAAATACACAACTGATATCTCAGAATATCTAAGAAGGTTAAGACTTCCCACCAGAGATGAAAGCATTAGAGTTGAAATTTGAATATGTGCTTTGTTTAGCCCATATAAAGGAACTAAACCAACCATTCAATTTCCTAATGGTTTTGTGTGTGAAATTTATCAGAATAATTTAAATGGGGTAAAGTATCTTGGAAGAATATTCATCTTCAGAAGGGAGATCCGAGCCAGCAAAGAAATAGGAAGGACATTCCACCTTTCTAAATCCATCTGAATGCATTCAAAAAGTGGATAAAAGTATGCCTTATACATTTGTTTGAAGGAGGGGGTAAACGTTAATGCCCAAGTATATCAAGTCCTCGTGAGCCCATCTAAATGGAAATGCAATCTTATGTCGGTTATTTGCTACTGTTAACCCACAAATATTAAAATTTGTTCTTATAGCTTCTTTCAACGGTTCGATCATCAAGGCGAATAAAAGAGGTGAAAGGGGGCAGGATCCTAAATTTCTAAATGGGAACATGTTTATTAGAAATAGATACAACATATAATGAAAATAAAGGTTACTGTAGCACAAATTATGCAGAAAAAGTCTGCTCATCTGAGCTTTTAAACATATCTTTTAAAAATAAAACAGGGCTTTACCCTAAGGGCCTTTATATTTCTTATACAAGCAATTGCACAATGATCACCAACACCATTGCAAAAGATGCCATGAAGTGTATTGCATTAGTGAGATGCATTAGCTATAATTAAATCAAGCAAGGCCGATTTTTTACTTTCAGTATAACGCTCTCATTCTTTTTTTAATATGATGCCTTAAATTCAAAGGGTGTCAGCATGTTTTGGATTTGGTTTGGTTCTCAGAAGCAGCTCAAGCACTGATTTTTAATTAAAGGCCAACATTCAGATTACTTTCCAAGGGTTGGCACAATTTCTCCACCTAAATCTAAGAAATCACAGCAGTGTGTTAACTATTCATCTATTAGCATATTAATGAGAAATCTGTGTGAATCCAGTACATAATATTACACAGCAATTTGCTATGAAGAAAATTAAAATGTTGAATCAGAACAGAGACTTGTGAAGTCAATGTAAAATGAAATACACGTTATTATCCCCAAGGGGAAATTTTTTCTTGGACTCAAGGTGTGTTTGCATTGACAATACATTGGATTCATAAACAATAAATACAACAATACATAATAACAATACATTAGTAGCGAACTGTGACTTTTGAACCTTGGCCCTCTCAGCCCTTCCCCTCATCGGAAAAAAAGTAAACTCAGCCTAAAATCAGCCTAGGTTGCCGTGTCCTCTTTTATAATACTACATGTTACCTTTGACAAGAAACACCACAAGCAAACATCAGAGTGAGTATGAGAGTTATAAAATAAGTAATAAATAAGTAATAAGTAATAAAATGCAAATCATCATTACAAATAATTGCATCATCACACAATCTGTCATTTCAGCGGAATATGGTGGCCACAAAACCAGCAAAATTCAATGTAAGCCGACGCATCAGCGCTCAGACCAAAGCGACAGACACTTCTGCATCATAGACAGTGAACAGCGTTTTTTTTTGGCATTTTGGAATCCATCACCACAAACAAGCAATGCTGATAATAAATCATATCATAAAAAAATCATAGGATTTATGTTGATAATAAATCATATCATAATAGGCAGATTTGAAGGGTTTATTTCCACAAAAAGATTTAGATGTTTATTGTTAAATGATGAATTCCTAAAATAACATTAGAACTGATTACTTTTTATTTAAAAAGTTTTTACTTTTTAAACTATTATTTAACATTTTGTAAATATTATTTTTTTACAATAGTTTAGGCCCTCTCTGAGGGCCCTGATGGTTCACATCTACAATACATAATAATAAAAACACTCCCTATAAAAACACATTTAGATAACGAACAAAGGGACAATAGGTGTGCTAATGGTGACTTGTGATGCTCAGTACTGTTTCACAATGGATGATGTGGGAGCCTGCGGTCATCAGAGTGACAGTGGAATCTTTAAGGAGAGTGCTTTCGGATCTAGACTCCTGGAAGGCAAACTATTAATACCAGTGCCAACCACAGATGTCATGGCCCCCTACAGGTTTGTGGGTGACGCAGCATTCCCGCTGCACCAAGATGGCGTTCAGGTGGTCTGGTGGTGGCATTCTCCAACCTCAAGAGCCGCTTCATTTCGGCTCCCATTCTCATAGCCCCTGATCCCTCATGTCAGTTTGTGGTGGAGGTCGATGCTTCAGAGGTGGGGGTAGGCACGGTTCTTCCGTGGATGACAAGATGCACCCTTGTGGTTTTCTCTCATCGCTTGAAACCCACCAAAAACAATTACGGCATTGGCTACAAGGAGTCCCAGATAGCAACATTATGTCGGCCCAGAGAAATGTGGAATACTGATCTGGGCCCGTATTTATCAAGCCTCTGAGAATTACTCACAAGAACACTGCTAAGAATTGACTTAAGAGTAAAAAAATTATTGGCTAAAAGCTGCGCTTAAAAGTTAGTTATCAAGCATCTCAGTCGTAATTTAAGTGAAGTGTAGGACTAAATCTTAAGTGTCAGTCTTAGAGATGATTCACGACACTTTGCTGTGCCACAAACGGGATTTTGGATGACGATATAGGCATGGACCAATCACTGAATAGATTTCCTTATTTAAGAATATTCTCTGATAAATTCACATTGAAGGGTGAAATTCCTCAGAGTTTACGTTCAACACACATTTGACAAGAATTTTCAAGAGAATACATTATGATATACACATTGAAAATGAAAGATAAACAAGTTTTCCACCATGTCTCAATTACACATTTTAAACCTGTGTGCTGTTAACTGACCTGCCTATATATAGCCTAGATTTTATAATATAATCAGCCACCATGGATTTCAAAAGAAAACCGAACTGGCGGGAGGAAGAAGCGCTGACAAAGATGATGCCTGCTCTGTCCAAACGATACCGTTTGATTAACTGCTCGTCGTCAAACATTTCAAAAACTTTCTTCCTCTCCTGAAAGATTTGCGCACGTCTCTGTCTCCTTAGTGCCATGACAAGCCCCTACTGGCAACTCCTAACTACTATACCTCTCAAGCTGTCTTAAATAACTGGAAGAGTGATTCTTAGATTTAAGAAATTTGATAACTTGCTTTTATACTTAAGTTTGAAAGTAGGAGTAAATTTCATGAATTCTCAGCACTTTAAATACTAAAATAGCACTTTGAGAAGCTTAATAAATACGGGCCCTGGGCCACAAGCAGGCCATAGCAATGCCACATGTCAGCCAAGAGCAAAGAAATAAACCAGAATTGGACTTTATCTGAGCCACAAAATCTGTATATATTAAATATGGAGTCAGCTCAGCCTTAATAAGCCTGTTAACAAGCAGAATCACTGAAAGAAAGAAAAGAACAGAAAAAGAGACGAGCAGAAAGACAAGAACTATAACTGACGAAATGAAATCAACTGAAGATAAAACAAGACATTAAATCTTTGAAGATCTCAGCAGATGAGGATTAAACAACACAAACAGCATTACCAGCTTCATGCATTACTAACCAGACCGACTTTATTTCTGTCAGACGTCTACAGAAGCTCTTATTGATAATTAACAGGGGTTTAACTCTAATGTGTTTCATTTGAAGTCACCATAACAGTGATCAGTGTTTCCATTAATTGGGCTCTTAACCCTTATTATGTGTTTGTAAAACACATTTTAAGTATCAAAGGAAGCTAAAGCAAAATGACATCAGGTGATGATGATAGTTACTTGTTGATGGCTTTATAGTCATCATGAAATCAACTGATGTCATTTGATTCTAGCAATTGTGTTATTCATGCATTTTCATTATAAACCTTGTGTTACTGCAGCATGAGATCCAGCAAAAATCAGTTAGAAGATTTTAACAAACATGTGCACAAAAAGTTAATCTACAATAACATGCAGACACACACAGACATCAACAATCAGCACATGAATCTCAATAATGGTGACAATCAAAATGCCATGCTGCAGTGCATGCTGGGTACCAACATAGTACAGAACTCCCAGAATGCACTGCATCATGAATAAATTATGCAGCTGAATTGTCCTATTATTTTGTTTAGTTGTAAATATTTGATTTGATTTGATTTTTATTTTTTTTTGACATTTAGTAGCTTTTTTGTGATGTCCAGAGTTGATCTGATTATTTGAATATTTTGTTGACTGTCACTATTGATGAGATTCATATGCTGATGAATGTCGTCATAAATTAACTTTTTGTGCTCTGTTAAAATCTTTTAACTGATTGTTATAATGCTGCTGGATCTCATGCTTCAGTAACGTAGAGTTTGTAGTGTAAATGACACACTTAAATAACACCAGGTAATTTCATGATGATTATAAAACTACCAACAGGTAACCATCATCATATGTCATTTCTCTTCCTTTGCTACTACAAATGTGTTTTACAAACACTATCACAGCAACCAAAAAAGACAAACAAGTATTTAGAGTTAAAGGAACACTCCACTTTTTTTTTTTTTTTTTTTGCTCATTTTCCAACTCCCCTAGAGTTAAACAGTTGAGTTTTACCGTTTTCGAATCCATTCAGCCAATCTCCAGATCTGGCGGTAGCACTTTTAGCATAACTTAGCATAATTCATTGAATCTGATTAGACAGTTAGCAACTCGCTCAAAAATGACCAAAGAGTTTCGATATTTTTCCTATTTAAAACTTGACTCTTCTGTAGTTACATTGTGTACTAAGACCGACGGAAAATAAAAAGTTGTGATTTTCTAGGCCGATGTGGCTAGGAGCGAGCTGACACGCTATCAAGAACGCTGTTGTTCCGTTTGCAGAATTACCAGACTTCCTCTGGAGTTCGTTCTCCTGAGTCGAAATTGGCAAGTCTGAACTAACAAGGACGCAAGTCTGAAGTTTGCGTACTTGGTTTTGAGAAACGGCCTCTTCTGAATTGTCTCTCACAAACGTCTCTATGGTTACAAGGCATGCTCCTTGTGCAAGCAGGTTGTCACGTTGGTTATGCTGACGGAAGTTAGCCTATTTCCAGGCGCTGCGTAATATCATTGCACCCATGGTACGGCAGCAAAGTTCCTTGATTATTACGCAGGAATGAGAGAATAGTTCCAGAATAACCATATCAGCCTAGAAAATCTAACTTTTCATTTTCTGTCGGTCTTAGTACACGATAAAACTACAGAAAAAGTTTTAAATAGGAAAAATATAGAAACCCTTTGATCATTTTTGAGCAAGATGCTAACAGTCTAATCAGAATCAATGAATTATGCTAAGCTATGCTAAAAGTGCTTCCGCCAGATCCAGATATCAGCTGAATGGATTCGAAAACGGTAAAACTCTATAACTGTTTAACTCTAGGAGAGTTGGAAAATGAGCCTATTTTCAAAAAAAGTGGAGTGTTCCTTTAAGATCCCAACTAATGGAAACACTGATCACCATTATGGTGACTTCAAATGAAACACATTAGAGTTAAACCTCTGTTAATTCTCAATAAGAGCTTCTGTAGATGTCTGACAGAAATAATGGTTAGTAACGCGTGAAGCTGGTAACGCAGTTCCATGACAGTCAGTTTTGTTCCGTTACGAGATCGAGATGTGGAGTTGTTTAATCCTCATCTGCTGAGATCTTCAGAGATTTAATGTCTTCATTTATCTTCAGTTGATTTTTTCTAAGGCTGTGGCTGAAGTTTCTTTTTCTGTTATCTTCTTTCCTTCAGTGAACAAAACCGACCGCATTTGAAATCTCATACTGTTATGAAACTGACTATCATTGAAAACTCGTAACCAAACAAAAATGTCCATCATTGAAATCTCAAATCCGAACAAAACCGACATTGAAATATCACTAGGTAACAAAACCTAATGGCCTTGGAAAAAAACAGCCGTCATTGAAATCTCATAACCAAACAAAACCGACCATCATGTAGGATTTGAGGGCGCACCAGACACAAATGAATCTCCCAGATGATTCGTTCAAACATAATTCCACACAAAACCCAACTCAACACTCCAGACCCCGAATCAACAAGAGTGGGCTCCATTCTGTCTGCGCCAACTAACAAACCCCCAGCTAAGTACTTTATGGCCTTGCAAACTTTGGGCCACCCCAAGATAATGGCAGAGGTTGTTTGATCCTCAAGACAAAAAGCGAAAACAGATCCCCTTCTTCTCAATGACCTTTAAATGAACTCTGAGTGACACAGTTAAAATCCACAGGAAAACCCACAGAGACTGTTGTTGCATATAAACTGCATCAAATCATTCAAAAAGGGATGATAGCCGGACTTGCATTCAAACAGCCATCTACAGCATAATTCTATATCATGTCTATGACCAATACACGTGACCATTATGCATATATATCACTCACAATTTGTGTAATTGTTAGAAATATTGAATGGTTGATTGAAAGTGTGCCTTGCTTGGCATCAGTATGATTGTATGCTCATAATTCAGAAGATAATTTTGAAATTTGTGTAGAATGTATCGTGTTCTTAATAAGAAATCATGTCTAACTACTCTCTGCTTAGAGCGGGAAGGGCTGGGGAAGCAGTCACCTCTGAACCAGAGATGATACCTAATTGGTCAGAACCCATCCAGGAGGATAGGCAGACATTTGAGTTTAAAATCTCAGAACACGAACAAAGAATCAGACAAAGAACCATTATTAAAACCTTGTAATGAAAAGAAACTGACTTCCATTGAAATCTCGTAACGAAACAAAACCGACCGTCACTGAAATATCATTAGGTAACAAAACTGAATTGCCTTGAACAAAACCAACCATCATTGAAATTTTGTAACAGAACAAAGCCGACCGTTATTAAAATCTCGAAACGAAATGAAAACGACTGTCATTTAAATCTTGTAACCGAACAAAACCGACCATCATTGAAATGTTACAATAGAAAAAAATCGACTGTCATAGATCTCGTAACAGAACAAAACCGATCATCGAGATCTCGTAAAAGAACAAAGCCAACCATTATTAAAATATTGTAATGAAATGAAACCGACTGTCATTGAGATCTCGTGACAAAACAAAACCGACCATCATTGAAATCTCATACTGTTATGAAACTGACAGTCATTGAAATCTCACAACCAAACTAAACCAACCAACATTGAAATCACAAAAGTGAACAATACCGACTGACACTTATAAGATTTCAATGACATTAAGTCTGTCAGTGGCAGTCCGTATTATTCAATTTCGTGATTTTAATGTCAGTTGGTTTAGTTTGGTTGCAAGAATTCAATGACTGTCAGTTTAATAATAATATAAAAATTTCAAAGACGGTTGTTTTTTTTTTCCAGTTTTGAGATCTCAAAGATGGTTGGTTTTGTTCTTTTATAAAATTTCAATGATAGTAGGTTTGTCAAAGACAAAACCCACCATCATTGAGATCTCGTAACGGAACAGAACCAACCGTCATTGAAATCTCATAATGAAATGAAACCGACTGTTATTGAGATCTCGTAACCTAAATAAAAGTGAAATAAACTTATATATTATATAATTATATATATAATTGAAATAAAACTTCTAAAAAATCTCGTAATTAAAAGAAACCGACTGTCATTGAATTCTCATACTGTAGGGAAACTGACCGTCATTGAAATCTCATAACCAAATCAAACCAACTTTCACTGAAATCTCATAAAGGAACAAAACCAACTTCACTGAAAGTTCATAACAAAATGAAACAGACCATCTTTAAAATCTCATAAAGGAGCAAAACTGACCATCATAGAAATCTTGTAACAGTCCACACAATGCGGGCCTCTAACCCAGGTCTCTGGCATGGGAGTTAGACACTCTAACAAGGAGCTAAAGACAGCAGCCTCCAGTGTCAGTTTGCCAGAGCGCCTATTGAGATCGGGGGAGTGAGGTTTACTTGCACAGCTCTCACTAACTTGATTCTGTTACACACACATTCACATTTATATAGTATGTGCAATATATGTTCTTAATAAAGAATACAACTTCACATTATATTTTGCAATGTATATATTTGTGTTACATTGGGGGGTCTGTGGTTGAAGAACATTTGAGGAGGTACTTTATATAGTACTTTATTTAGTTCTTGCAACTTAAACTCAATTTTTTTTTTTAATTAGTATTTTTAATGTTTTTAAAAAAAGTATCTTATGCTCATCAAGTCTACATTTATTTGATAAAATATACAGAAAGAAACAGTAATATTGTGAAATATTATTACAATTTAAAATAATGGCTTTCTATTAATATACTTTAAAATATAATTTATTTCTGTGATGCAAAGCTGAATTTTCATCAGCCGTTACTGCAGTATTCTGTGTCACACGATCCTTCAGAAATCATTCTAATATGCTGATATATTATATTATATTATATTATATTATATTATATTATATTATATTATATTGGAAACAGTTGTTCTGCTTAATATTTTTTTGAACCTGTGATACTTTTTTCAGGATTCATTGATGAATAAAAGGTTAAAAAGAACAGAATTTATTCAAAATAAAAATCTTTTCTAACAATATAAGCCTTTATTATCACCCTTTTCATCAATTTAACACATTCTTACTGAATAAAAGTATTAATTTCTTTAAAAAAAAGAAAGAAGAAAAACTGACCCCAAACTTTTGAACGGTAGTGTATTGTTACAATTTTTTTTTTTTTTTTTAAATAAACGCTGTTCTGTTTTCATTTCTTATTCATCAAAAAATCCTGAGTTTATCACAGGTTACTAGATTAAAAAAATACATGTTTGTTTAGCATTATCAGTGGTGTAGTCAGTAAAGCATAATGCTCAAGGATCTATGTTTTGACGCGATCGACCCGGGTTCGAATCCGCCTTTTGTCAAGCTCGCTCTTCTCGCTTTTCCCATCACATATCACATCGGAAAGGCATTTACTTTCAATAAAAATGAAGAAAATGTTCTAAAAGTGGAAATAAAGTGCCTAACAAAATGTTTAATAAAAATATTTATTGGGTAGGGTTAGGCATAGGTGTAGGGAGGGCTTTTATTGTCCCAGAGGTGGCATCCATTTAATAATTTTAATAAATATAATCATTTACACTATGTTATTATTGTATCCTGTTAATGTACAACAATACTAGTATGCAAATAGTATGTATCTGTCAAAATAAAGTATAAATAGCATCTAATTACTATTTAAACATATTGCAAATGCTACTTTTACATAGTGAAATAGCATACTAAGTGAAAATAGTGATATTTACACCGTCATTTCACAATATTATTATTTTTTCTGTATTTTTTATCAAATAAATGCAGGCTTGATGAGCATATGAGACTTCTTTCAAAAACATAAAAAATTGTAATGTTTCCAAACTTTTAACTGGTGCTATGGATTACTGAATCAGGCTGTCCCTTGATTGCTTGGTTCAGTCATTACACAGCATTACAAATATTACGATCAATTATACTGTGTACACAATAGCACATCTGTCATCGAGGTTTCCAGGTGTTCCTGCTAGCAACAAAAGACACATAATCTTAATCATTTACATGCATCTTGTCTCCACAAACTTAATAAATTCTAAGGGCGTAATCAAGTGTAATTTCAGTGTCAGTTGGCTTTGTTCAATTACGAGATTTCAACGACGGTCGGTTTTGTTTGGTTACAAGATTTAAATGAGAGTCGTTTTTTTTTTCCGTTGTGAGATTTCAAAGACTGTCAGTTTCGTTTCGCTATGAGATTTCAATGACGGTCCGTTTCGTTAAGTTATGAGATTTCAAAGACCGTCAGCTTTGTTTGGTTATAGTTTTGTTCTGTTACAAGATTTCAAAGACTGTCAGTTTTGTTCCATTATACGATTTTAATGATGTTCCGCTTTGTTCTGTTATGAGATTTATTATGAAAATGTTTATATTCAAATAACATTATTGAATCAGGCTACACTGTAAAAAAAATTCAGGCCTCTCTAATTCAAATTTTCTAGTGACTGGTCACATCTAATATATTTTTTTTAAATTCCTGTGAACTGAATTTTTTCAATTGTGGCAACAATCTGTTAACATGGGCTCAATCAGAAATTATATGTTGAGCCAATGGAAAAATTTTATTTACCAAACTGTGACGTTTGTCCAATTAAATATTTTAAATTGTAGTAACAATTGTTTATTTCTCACTGTCCCAAAAGACAAAAATGATTAAAAACATAAATATATTAAGCAAAATACAGAACACAGACAACAGGGTTGACATTTTATCACATAATTTTATTAACAAGTCAATTCCAACACAGGATATTTGGTGAAAATACCTTATTTTAAGTAAGGAAAAACTCTGAAGACATTCAAGAAGTCTTCTGCATAATAGGATGTAGAAAGAAAACTTGATGTGGTGAAGAAAAAGCGGCACTGCATAGGCTAAAAACCTGCAAATAAAAATAAAAACTAACATTAATGACAAAGTTCCCCTGCATCACATCTGGCAAGTGACAGAACAGAAGTTACTTAATTATATAATGAGGATGAGACGAATGAATGGATGAATAAGAAAATCACGAGCTTGACGTGTTTGATATTAAAAGGCAATAAGCCCTGAAAGAGGCCGACGCTGAATGCAATCTAACGGCACTGTGTTCAATGGTTGCATGGCGCACATATCACACAAATGACTTAATTTACTTATTACTTATTATTTTAGACATATATGACATGAGGAAAACTACTGTTGGCTACCATCAGATAATTATGTGGTAACGTTAACAGGGAACCAATGAAACCATGAAAATCATGAAACCAATCATGAATCCAGTGAATGCATGAACTCGTGATTCTACAAAATGGCTTTTAAACTTCATACCGGGTCATAAAGCAAAACTTTGGAGAATAATTTTAGTGCTCAATACTCACCAACGTCTTGTGACGATGAATATCTCTATTCTCTTGGTAATGTTTGTTTCAGTCTTCAGCACCGGCTGGTTTGGCTCTGTTCGCTCTTCCACGCATTCGTATTTAAAATCTCCATACCAACGGTTTTCCTCAGGCGCATTTTGCACATGCGTATACAGTTCTCTTTTATCATCTCGTGTTCGAGATCCACCTATGGGAAGGGCATCCGTACCTGACCTCTGCAGAAGCATCCAATTGCACCAAGTCTGACAAGACAGACAGGAGCGCGCAACCAATGCACAGTAAGGCCCCACTCCTTACCTGCGGGCATATATAGCTTGCATGCGCTACTGTACATCAGTTGACATTTCGCTTCTCGCAATCTCTGCACTGACACAGCTCGGTCGAATTTGCGCTGCTCACTTATTGTCTGCAGGAGGAAATATCTTCAGATCAGCCTCCGCTAGGCGTGACAGTTCTATTCTGCCAGTTTTACTGTGTCTGCTCTCGGAGCCGCCCGCGCTCTCACTCGTCTTTCCTGTTCCACGGCTGCCGCCACAGACTTTACTGAGTTTTTCACCGGTATGTCGCTCTCTATCCCTGCTTCTTCTGGCAGTAGCTCATCACGGGCCTGCCCGGCCGCGTGTGGTGCTCTCATCGCCGCTAATTCCGGGTGGTTTGCTTGGGCCTCAAGCACGCAGAAGAGGCCATAGAGAATCCGGAGAACTGCAGTCACTGCCTAGTGCTGCCTAAGAAACTCCTGCGACGCCGCTTTAAAGTTGCTGCTACCCAGTGTGGCGAGCTCGACTTTTCGGACTCAGATGTGGGACACGGTGATGACAGCGCGCTACCGGGGACCTCCCGGGACGCGACTGCTCTTATCTGGGCTGACCAGCCCAATCCTGAGTTCCCTGAAGAGGACATCTTTGCGGGCAACCCCCCGCTCGCCGACGATCCGACCAGGTCCGGTGATGACGCCGACGTGGGCCTTCTCAGGGTCTCAGAGGACGAGGAGGCCATCCCGCCCTCTGGTATTCCCCAGGCTAGCGCCCCCACGGCCTTGCCTCAGTCCATCCTCCTGGATGTGTGTGAGCGAGCGCCCACCCGTCTCAACATTGAGTGGCCGGCTCCACAGAGCGCCACCGACCAGGAGAGGGATATTTATGACGGGAAAGTGCTGGGAGCTCCCCCTGGCCCGAGGAAACAACTCTTTCCCGTTCTTCCAGCGTGCGCTAAGCACATGAGGCACTACTGGAGTGACCCGCTTGACTTTAAACACGGTCTCGCGGGTCTGGAGGTTAAGGATATGGCGGCTCTCGGCATGGGTGAACCGCCTGCTATTGAGCCCTCGATCGCCAACCACCTCAACCCAGCCCAGGGAGGGCTGCTCACCAAACAAGATGGACCGTTTCTCTGCCTCGGTGCACCAGGCCGCCTATAAATCCTCGGCCTTGGCTGTTAGGGCCCTGAATGTCTCCTCCCTCCTCTCCGCTTACCAGGTGGAAATTCTGGACGACCTGGGCCAACAGCTGGACAAGGGATCTCCCTGGCCTTCACTATGGAAGGAGATCATCACGGTTAACGACCTCATTCTCCATAACGCTCGTCAGGCCGTTTAAGCCTGCGAGCGCTCCATGGCGCTTTCCGTGGTAGGAGAGCGTGCGCTCTGGCTCAAGCTTTTGGGCCTCCCGGATAGCGAGAAAAGACGCATCGCAGGCGCCCCGGTAGAGCCCGGCCGGGCTCTCTTTGGCCCCGCCGTCGAACTGATGCAACAACGATGTGACGACAAGAAGAAGGAGGACGAGGCCTTCAAGTTGTGCCTTCCTAGGAATGCTGCCCCACGCCAGGCGCCCCCTGCGTGTTTTCCTAACCCCCCGGCCTCGGGACGTAGCTTTCATCAAAGCAAGGAAAGGCCCCGCAACAAGCCCCCGCCACGGCAGAGCAACCCACCCGCTGCTAAGCCCTGGGGGAAACCTTCTCCTGCCGCTGCGGGAAAACCCCCGAGCTCTAGCCCTGCCGACCCCAAACGCAAGCGGCCGGCCTGATGTTTGGCCTATGGGGGCTTGGGGTCCACGTTCTCGAGCGACAAGTTCTTTGAACTCCCTTCCTGCCCCAGAACCCCTGTCCAAAAGACGGAGGGTCTCTTCTGGAGGGTGCCCCCCTCCCGTGGCTGCCCAGTCCATGTGTTTAGTGGACGATGTGTGTTCCCCCCTGTTCAGGGGGTCTGTTGTGAGGAAATGTGCAAAAGCTGTGTCACCACACCACATTCATTGTGTCCCCCTCACCCAGTTCCAAAAAACAAAACACACAAAAAAACACATTAAATCAAACGAATCAAATGAATTCGTTACAGAGAGATACCCTCTCTCTGTAGGGAAAGTTCCTTTCTCTGCAAAGAGTGGACACCCCTCTGAACCCACGCATGCAGTCCCTAGTTTCTCCACTAGAGGGCGTAATTGCATCACAAATAAGCCAGCTGGGCATGCACGAAGCCAGCATGGCCCGAGTGGGCACGCTCGCGAGCCGTGTGTCGGCTTGGCGAACTACAGCACTACCCGAATGGGTAATGCGTACAATATCGCAGGGTTATCGTCTGCAGTTTGCTATGAAACCCCCACGTTTCAGCAGCGTTCGCTTTTCTCATACAGAGGAAAGCACAGTGCACGTTCTGAAGGAGGAAATCTCCTCTCTTCTGAGCAAAGGTGCAATTCAGTTGGTACCCCCCAATCTGATAAACCAGGGTTTTTTTTCTTGTTATTTCTTGGTTCCAAAGAAGGACGGTTCCCTCCGTCCTATTCTGGATCTCAGGATGTTGAACAAACATTTGAGGAAATACAATTTCAGAATGTTAACTCATGGTTCGCTCGCCTGCGCCATAAAACGGAACGACTGGTTCACATCGGTCAATCTGAAAGATGCTTTTTTCCACATAAGCATTTATCCACCACACAGGAAGTTTCTTCGTTTCGCCTATCAAGGCATTTGTTATGAATTCACGGTCCTGCCCTTTGGTTTAAGCCTAAACCCCCGCACATTTTGTCTGTGCACGGAAGCGGGCTTGACCCCCCCTGAGAATGTCTGGTCTACGGATCCTGACATACATAGACGATTGGCTCATCATAGCTGATTGGGAAAAGGTGTTGCAGGACACCTGCCATGTGCTCACGCACATCACATCACTGGGCTTCAGGGTGAATGTGAACAAGAGCAATTTTACACCCAGCATATGCATCTTCCTGGGCATGGAGCTGAACTCAGTCTCCATGCGAGCGCGTCTCTCACAGGAGTGCGTTTTCTCTCTAATGGACTGTCTGTCGCAGTTCAGAGAGGGGGCGAAGGTGCAATATCGCACGTCTCAGGCTACAGGGTCTTATGGCTTCATCTATCCAGGTTTTGCAGGGACATAATTTCCCATAGGTGCCTCGTCTGCAGGGACATCATGTGCTCGTACGCTGCGACAATACCACGGCAGTGGCTTATATCAATCGTCATCGTCAATATCGAAACTTCATGCTCTAGCTTACAAGCTTTTAGTATGGAGCAGGCGGAGGTGTTGGAGCTGTCCGCCTTTCACCCTCTGCCCTTTTCCTCCGTGGAGGATCAAAGGTTGAATGCCCTGTGTCCGGTCCGTGCGTTACAGACGTATTTGGCTAGGACCAGTGCGTTCCGGAAGAGTGACCAACTCTTTGTTTCATGGGCTCCTCCCCACAAAGGGGATCCCCTGTCTAAGCAACGGCTTTCACATTGGCTAGTGGACGCTATAGTTTTGGCTTATGAATCGAAGGGAGTGCAACCCCCAGGGGACATCAGAGCTCATTTCACGAGGGGCTTAGCCGCCTCTTGGGCTCTGTTCAGGAGAGTATTATTGCAGAATATCTGTTCTGCTGCCAGTTGGGCTTCTCCCCATACGTTTGTGCGTTACTATAGGCTGGATGTCACCAGATCCTCGGTAGCACATTTGGTTTGGGGGGTGGGGTCTTTATAATCCTGCCTTCTTTTGTGTGAGCCACACACGTTTCATGCCCTGCTTGTACACCGCAGTTACGAGTGTGCATCGGTGTGGCGGGTTCATGATTATGAGACGTGTCAAGCACCGCCCCTTGGGGTGACCGTCTCCTTGCCGCACGAGAAGCGAATATACTTACTGATGTACAGTAGCGCATGCAAGCTATATATGCCCGCAGGTAAGGGGTGGGGCCTTACTGGGCATTGGTTGCGCGCTCCTGCCTGTCTTGTGAGACTTGGTGCAATTGGATGCTTCTGCAGAGGTCAGGTACGGATGCCCTTCCCATAGGTGGATCTCTCCACTTAATGTTTCAGAGAACCGGGGTTACGACAGTAACCTATTGTTTTTTGGACGTAGGACTTGTTCATACAACATGGATTTTTCACTTCCACTTCATAGATTGACTGAGCACAATTAAATATGTTCGTTGAATATACATTTTTAATTTTGAGTGAAGACCTTAAAGCTATGATTAGTACAATGTATCTTTTTGCAAGGGGATAATTATTTGGAAGTCATTTATTGGGCCAATAATTATTTTATCAATTTCCACAATTTTTCAAAATGTTTTTTTTTTTTTTTTTTACAGTGTATTTCATGATGAGCACAAAACCATCAACAGATAACCATCATCACTTGATCTCATTTCACTTTAACTTCCTTTGCTACAGCAAATGTGTTTAACAAACACACTGTCACAGCAGCCAAAAACAGACAAATGTATAATAAGAGTCCAACTAATGGACACACTGATCACTGTTATGGTGACTTCAAATGAAACACATTGCTATGGCCTGCTTGTGCCCCAGATCTGGAAAACAGGAGTGGACTTATTATCTCTTCACTCACTTGGGAGGTTGAGTCAAAGATTCACAATGCCTCACAAGGGGTAACGCCTCCATCTGGTTGCCTAACGGGTCGTTTGTTTGTGCCGGAGAATTTAAAATTTGACGTTATCAGATGGAGTCATTGTTCTAGCGTTGCTTGTCATCCAGGGGTAAATCGAACCAAGTTTTTGATCAAGCAGCGATTCTGGTGGCAATCTATGCCTCGTGACATTCAGAGTTTTGTTTTGGCCTGCTCGGTTTGTGCCAGTTGTAAGACTTCCAGTCAACCCCAAGAGGGGCTACTTCAACCACTTTCATTCCCTTCGTGACCCTGGTCCCACATTTCGCTAGATTTTGTCACTGCCCTCCCAGGGCAACACTGTCCTTTTTAACTGTAGTGGACCGGTTCTTGAAGGCAGTCCACTTTATTAAGTTGCCTAAATTACCCTCTGCCAAGGAGACAGCAGTTGCTGTCGTTGATCATGTCTTTCGCATTCATGGCCTTCTGTTAGACGTGGTTTCCGACAGAGGACCCCAATTTGTTCCCAAATTTTAGAAGGAATTTTGTCTTTCTTCTGATTTTCATCCTCAAAGCAACTGCCAGACGGAGTGTACTAACCAGGACTTAGTGTTACAAAGTGTGGTGTCTTAGAATCCCTCCTTCTGGAGCCAACAACTCTCTTGGGTTGAGTACGCACATAACTCATTGCCAGTGTCGTCCATGGGCCTCTCGCTGTTTGAGTTGAGGTTACCAGCCACCCATTTTTCCTAGTCTGAAATCTGAAATCATGGTCCCCTCCGCTCACGCCTTCATCCAGTGGTGCTGTCGCACCTGGAAAAGAGCCCGACGGACTCTCCTCCAGGTAGGATTGCGCACCAAGGCTCAGTCCGATCGCCACTGGTCTAAGCCTCCGGTCAACAGTGTGTATCAAAAAGTGTTGCTTTCTTCTAAGAATATCCCTCTCCTTTAGCTCCTAAATTTATCGGCCCGTTCACTGTCACTAACATCATTAATCCAGTGGCTCTCCGCCTCAAACTTTCTCCGCCGTACAGGAGGATTCACCCCGCGTTTCCAAATTGAAGCCTGTTTTTCATTCACCCATTAACCCGCCTGTTCCAGTTCCCCTGCCGCGTCTCGTCGATGGGGAGCAAGTCTATTCGGTTAACCCTCTGAACCTGACGAATGCGCCCGCGCGTTTTGCTGGATTTTTGACAGTGTAAAACAACTTAAAATACTCCGTCATTTTTGGCCTCACAGACATGGACGATATGTCTTTACAAAGCTTAAAGTGTCTACTTTTTTTATGTACACTCAAAATAAAAACAAAATGTTGTGCTTTTCGCTAAATAAACAAACAGGATGCGCGTTCTCCCGTCTGTTTTCCCATGATGTCCACTCAGCGAATACTTGCCACACAGACACGACAGATATCTCTTTATAAAGCTTGGAATGTCTAATTTTAAATGAAGTAATTTATATAAAAAACTAATGTTCTCTGTTTGTGTAATCCATATGAAAACAGCGAGAGCTACAATTGCTCCAGCGGAGCCTCATTATCTTTAATGTGACCACACCCACGCAAGCAAAATGATTCACATGCTAATCATCCACGTGAAGAAAGGCGAACCTGTAAACGCCCCAAAACAAATCACCTCAAAACAAAACATCATTCTTCTGATTTTCATCGAGTTTGGAAGACACGCTGTGAGAAGAAACAGAATGCGATTTTAACGTGAATTATTAATTTCTTATATTATACTATATTATTTCTTCTCACTTATATTAGCATTATTGATGCATAAACTTCACATTGAAGGCTACTAGTTGAACTATTGCTAAAATGTGTGAAATCAACGGAAACATGTTGAAATATGAAATAGGTAGGCAACCTTTCAATGCTAAATAAAGATACACGTACGACATGAGGATATTTATATGCTCTATAATATTAAACACAGCATGATATAAAAGTAGGGTTGCCAACTGTCCTGTATTAGCCTGGACGTCCTGTTTATTGGGGCCTAAATGTTACCTCCCTTGTCTCGTGTATTGACTGCTGATCTAACCAAATATAGCTCAAATATAGAGCTTGTGACACTCAATGCGGTGTGGCGCGCTCGTTTTTCCCTGTCTATGCGCAACGAGATGAAAAAGCAACGGCAGACATGGCAGGAACATCTGTTTGTGTATGCATTTGTAGATTATATTGCAAACAAATCATTATGACATTCACAGTGAATTCTTGCTGACCCCAAACTTTTGAATGATAGTGTATAATGCTACAAAAGCTTTAGATGGTTTGTGTGTAACAACTGACATTAATTTCTATGATGTTAAAATTCTTTTTAGGATTAAATTGTGCATTAATAGGTTAAGCAAAACAAATGTGTTTATATCTGAGAACCTTTTATACACACAATTAACTGTAGACACTAAAATGACATACAAAAGTCTTGTGAACAAATATTCAGAATGTGTTTTATGGCCTTATTTCAGTGACTTAAAACTTTTTTTTTTTCACAAACCACGCATAAATGTAATTTTCTCAAAACGACAAACTTTTACATACGTGCTGCTCACATATTATTGTAGCAGAGTTTGTGCTGAATACAGTGTAATCAGACTTTAGCCATGAAAATGTTACAAGTAACAGAAATTCACGAGTTCACACTTACATATATATGGAGAGTAAATTTAAATGCGTATTTGCCGTGCTGTCCGGGGAAAGGGCTTCGAGCTCAGAATTTGGCCCGAACCCAGAGTACCCCCCGTGTATGTAAGTGGTTAGAACTAAAAGTGTGGAGAAGGGGTGGTGGAGGGATGCTGTTAGACTGTCAACAAACAGAGGTAAGACTGCTGCGTATATATACCTCTTATTGTTGATTAGCTGAGTGCTCTCCACTTGTGTCAATTATCTGAACGTGCTCCTGCCGAACTTTGTTAATAAAACATTAAGCACAAATGTCAGGGCATGTCAAAACACCTCCAGGGCCCAGAAAACAGCTCAGGGCTCAGAGGGTTAAACATATTCTGGACTCGAGACGGAGGGGATGCGGATTCCAGTATCTGGTGGACTGGGAAGGTAACGGTCCAGAGGAGAGAAGTTGGGTTCCTGCTAGGGACATATTGGATCACTCTCTTATAGCTGATTACAATCTACGGGTAAGTTCCACTGGGAGTCCCAGGAGGCGCTCCTAGAGGGAGCACTCTCGCTGTCTTTTACTATTGGTCTCTCCTTCTGTGAGAGTGAGAGCTTTTTGAGTCATCTGACACACCTGATCCTAATCAGTGTGACACTATTTAACCTGTGCCTTTTCTGTTCTGTGTTGTCAGAAGTTTGGTGTTTGTTGTGCAGTGTGTGCCTACTCTCAGTTTGTTCCTTAGGGCTGTTCCTGTCTGGATTATTCCTGTTCTGACGGTTTTGGATCTTGATTATGGATTGATTGTTTGCTGCACTTGGCATTGCCTGGATACCACCTACTCTCTGCACCTAAGACTCCTAAGGCATTTGACTGCTTTTGCACCAGTGTTTATCTAAACTCACTTTACTGCATTTGTTATTGCATCTGTCTTAATCATCCCTGACACATTGTTGATATGGTTAACTTTTACTGAAGTGATGCCATAAAGGTTTTCTGTGATTGTACAAAATTGTGCACAATGATGTGTATTTAATTGTGCAACAAATGCATTTGGGGTGTCGGACTCATATACTTTATTTCAATGCAAATTCAGGGGCACTTCTGAAATATTTGAGTACCCTCTGGCACTGGCCAGAATGAGAAACCATCCACTTCCTTAGACACGGTCTTCACAAACATTATCTTAGCCAGAAGATAAGGATCAGGACCCATTTAATTCGACTTCTTCCCAGCAAGATTCTACAGGTTTGTTTGTGCACTACGCACTGCATATATGTTTAGGTGTATTATACACGTTTATGTATGCTTACGTGTGTGTCTGCATAACATACATGCAAAATAAATGATTTTGCTTTTGCTACGTTTTAAATTTCCATATTGTAGGTAACATTGATTATTTTAATATTAGTGTGTATGTTAAGGTGACCAGATTTCTGTAATGGAAGCTGGGATATTACCTATTTGAGTAGTCAAAATATCATTGAAATCTCATTTGTTATTATCTATTAATTTAATTATTTTTTTTTAATGTTTTTGTTTCTTAAATTGTTGTGGGTTCCCAATATTGTTATTAACATTAATAATTATTATGATTTAGTTTGACAGGATTTTTGGTCTGGTTTTAATACAATTCACCACACCCGCAAAAAAAAAAAAAAAAAAAAAACTGAACAAAACAAAAGAAAAACAGTTAATCGTAACCATTGTAAATAGCAAGCAGTTCAAAACAATATTACAAAAAAAATTACTTTAAAAAATACGAACATTACATAAATAAAACTGTCACAGATTCAACAACACCGTCTCTCCAGCCATCAGCACCAGATCCGCCTACTTCTTCACAATCACTGAAGTTCTGATCACCTGCATCTGTGCACCCTTATCAAGACACCCTTGTAAGATTTTCCATGAATGAAGCTCAAACAAACACAACATAACATTCCAAAGATCCAAAGACCTCCCCTCACCGAACCATTAGCAAGTCATAAAAGTAGGCCATGGGGCCAAAATGGCCAAAGAAGGGACCTTTTCCCCATGCCTGTGTGAAGGAGTGGTACAGGTTTCAGACACAAGGAATTTCGACTACGCTACCCTTGGGAATTTTACCCAGGGAAATATGAATGACACCTAAAAGATTGTTATTAGGTCACACAGGTTTGACTCTCTTAAGAAGGTAGGCAGAAACGTGGGTATCAAAAGTACAAAATTGTATTAATACAAAATTAAATTTTAAGAAAAACAAAAACAAAAACAAAAAACATTAAAATAGCATCCGTCTGACGGCTTGTTAGAGGTGCATGGCTGTCAACGGTTTCAAATAAACAAATAACAAAAGACACATACACAACACTTTACATAACTAATATTTGCACAACTCACAAAAAAACAAATTTACAGGGCTGAGGTTCACCACAGGAGGAGTGATCACTAAGCTAGTTATCCAAAAGCACACCTTCACACACACCAACGTGCACTCAGATCACACAACCAAAACACTTCAAAAGTGTCACACGGCAAACGTTGGAGGAGCACCACCACCACAAGAGATCCTTCACCCCTGGGACCCCAGCGCCTGAAAGGAAATCAAAAACAAACAAACAAACAAAGTTATAATAAACCACAGTTTGATGGTGTCACAGTACAGTCATGGAGCAGATAATAATAATAATAATAATAATAATAATAATGAATAAGCAATCACAAATCAAAATCGCAAACAATATACAAATATTCAAACAATAGAAATAAAGACACGTTAACTCAATTCGAACAGCAGGGGAGACAGGCTTGCATGGAGCAAACACAAAGTTTGTGCTCCTGTTCCAGAAATCAGTGAGCATCAACCCCAAATTAAAAGCAAACTATAAATCAATGAAACCAGACAGCAACAATCCCCTCTATTAGTTGAAAGATAACGGCGTTCTCGCAGTGTGGCAGCAGAGAAGCGACAGGGCTGTAACTATAGCGACAGAGAAAATGATCGTCACGAACGAGAGGGAGAATCCTAAGCCAAATACAAACAATTGATGTTTTATTAACAAAGTTCGGGAGGAACACGTTCAAATGATCTATCCAATCATCATGTCATTCTAACCAGCTGTCAGCAATCATCATGTCTATCCAATCAACACAAGTGAAGGACTATAAATACCCAGTCAACTCACCAATGTTCATTGAAATTTTTTCAGTATTTGGTCTGCCAGTTGTTTGCAAATGTCAGAAATCCAGCTCTACCCTTTCGATGATGAGTCCCTCATCTCCCAGGAATCTTCACCTCACTCTTCAGTTGTCATGAGCACCCATGCTTTACCGGACGTCTTTTCTCAATCCCAGAAGCCAATACTTGGATGTCAGCCCATTAGAGCCGCTCCCCGTACTCCACGACGCCAAAGATTACCCTCACCTCCTCCATCAAGACACCAATCAGCATCTTTAGTGTCTTCTTACACCTCGGCCCATCAGACAATTCCTGCAATAGAGAAATAGACAGTCGTAAGTCTAAGACAAGCGCTCATCAGCGCAGAGGTTCACTTCTCTAGGAAAATGACTAAAGCACAGTTATACGCTCTGTATGCGTCTCTTCAATCTACCTCCTCTTTTCCCAAATCCACTTCTCCTTCCAAGAATGCTAAAGCGAGCACGAGTCGCAAAGCCCCGTCTTTGCGTCCACAGAAAACGTCTCCTTCATTCGCAAGACCAGGCCCTCTTCACGCTTTAGGCTGCGGCAGCAGGCCTTCAGCAAGTTTGGGCCGCGCCCCAGACTCAACGACTGCCAGGCCTAACTCTCCTCTTCCTTCCGCTCTGCCCGCAAGCAGTTCCTTTAACGTGAGTATGACTCCGTTAGAAGCACAGGTCCAGTCTTCGCAACCTTTTTCTCACGCTGTTTCTATTCCTCCTCCCTGTCCATGGCCTGCAGCCCCATCATCAGACCCTAGCACGAGGCTGCCTCCGCTAGCAGCGCAGGCTCAGACACACTATTTTCATTCTCAACCTGTCTCTCTTTCTAACATCTTCGTTCCTCCCCGGGCTCCAGGGGCCGACCCGAGCGTGAGGCTGCCTCCACTAATGGCTTCGGCCCAGATGCCTTACGTTTCTCCTCAGCTTCCCTCATTTCCTAACTTTCTCGCTCCTCCCCAGGCCTCAGGGGCCGACCTGAGCGTGAGGCTGCCTCCGCTAATGGCTTCGGTCCCAGCTTTTCTTCCTCCTAATACTATCCCCCAAAAGTCAAGTCAAGTCACCTTTATTTATATAGCGCTTTTTACAATGCCAATTGTTTCAAAGCAGCTTCACAGTGTTAACAGGAAAATAATGCAACAGAATTTGATTCGGCTGTACAGCCGCTCTGGAGAAAATGGTAATGTCATCCAGCTAATTTCAATTATTATATAGTGACAATGCGGCAGATCAGTAATTTAGTTGAAATTTTAGTGTTTAGTTCTCCTCTGGCCGACGAACAAATACTGTATGATTATGATTCTGGCAACATTACAGATCAGAAGTCATATTAGATCGAAAGATATTCATAAGATTATTCGAAAGATTGGAGTCGTCACGCCGGAGACGGGTTTAATGAGGATGTTGTGTCGATGCAGCATTTACAGGGGCGAGTTTAATTGACACGGTCTCTGCAGACACTCCAGGGATGCGTTGGTCATGTCTGGGTGCAGGTCCACCATCTGATCTGGATACGGCCCGGATCCGGCTGACTGCAGTAAACCTCGGGATAAACAGAGAGACTAACATTAGCGTAGATGCCATTCTTCTTATGATGTAACGAGTACATCAGGTGTTATGGGAAGTGTTCCCGGTTCCGGCTGACCTAGTTAATGCAGCCTAACAATCATTTAACTAATTTGAATAATAGAAATTGATAATGTTCTATGTGTATGCCATAGTAAAGAGATGTGTTTTTAGTCTAGATTTAAACTTTTAAAATGTATACAATGTTTAATAGGGAGCCAGTGCAATGTTGACAGAACCGGGCTAATATGGTCATACTTCCTGGTTCTAGTAAGAACTCGAGCTGGTTCGTTTTGGACCAGCTGCAGTTTATTTATTAAGCGAGCAGGGCAACTACCCAGTAGAGCATTACAATAATCTAGCCTTGAGGTCATGAACGCATTAACTAACTGTTCAGCATTTTGCATTGAAAGCATGTGCCGTAATTTAGATATATTTTTAAGATAGTAGAATGCAGTTTTACAGATGCTAGAAACGTGGCTTTCAAATGAAAGATTGGTATCAAAGAGCACATCCAGGTTCCTAACTGACAACGAGGACTTGACAGAGCAGCCATCAAGTGTTAGACAGTATTCTAGGTTACTACTTGTGGAGTTTTTTTGTCCAATAATTAAAAATTCAGTTTTTTTTCTGAATTAAGTTGCAGGAAATTACTAGTCATCCAATTTTTTTTATATCAGCTATGCATTCTGTTAATCTTGTGAATTGGTAAGTTTCATCAGGGCGTGAAGAAATAGAGCTGCGTATCGTCAGCATAACAATGAAAACTAATGCCATGCTTCCTAATGATATCTCCCAGTGGTAGCATGTACAGGGTGAAAAGCAACAGTCCTAGCACTGAGCCTTGAGGTACTCCATACTGAACTTTTGATCGGTGTGACCTCTCTTTATTTACTGCTACTAACTGATAACGGTCAGGTAAGTATGATTTAAATCATGCCAAAGCAATTCCACTAATGCCAACATAATTTTCGAGTCTATTCAAAAGAATGATGTGGTCGATAGTATCGAATGCAGCGCTAAGATCGAGTAACACTATTAGAGAGATACAACCACAATCAGATGATAAGAGTAAATCATTTGTAACTCTGATGAGAGCAGTCTCAGCAGGAGCTCAGCTCTTCTGACTAACTCCTCCACTGCCGCAGCAGTGACGTTTTACTCTGCTCCCGCAGGAGCTCAGCTCTTCTGACTAACTCCTCCACTGCCGCAGCAGTGATGTCACCTCTGCTCCCGCAGGAACTCAGCTCTTCTGACTAATTTCTCCACTGCTGCAGCAGTGATGTTTTACTCTGCTCCCGCAGGAGCTCAGCTCTTCTGACTAATTTCTCCACTGCCGCAGCAGTGATGTTTTCCTCTGCTCGCGCAAGAGCTCAGCTCTTCTGACTAATTTCTCCACTGCCACAGCAGTGATGTTTCCTCTACTCCCGCAGGAGCTCAGCTCTTTACCTTTTTTCTCCACTGCCACAGCAGTGATGTGTCCTCTGCTCCCACAGGATCTCAGCTCTTCTGACTAATTTCTCCACTGCCACAGCAGTGATGTGTCCTCTGCTCCCACAGGATCTCAGCTCTTCTGACTAATTTCTCCACTGCCACAGCAGTGATGTTTCCTCTACTCCCGCAGGAGCTCAACTCCGTCTAAACTCACCTTCACTGCCACAGCAGTGATGTGTCCTCTGCTCCCGCAGGAGCTCAGCTCTTCTGACTAATTTCTCCACTGCCACAGCAGTGATGTTTCCTCTGCTCCTGCAGGAGCTCAACTCTGTCTAAACTCACCTTCACTGCAGCAGTGATGTTTTCATCCAATATGACGAGAACTCTCCCAGTCCTTCAAAACAAATCCCCCAAACAGCACAATCAGCCTACGCATTGCAATTTTTTGGGGGTCATCAGTAATGTTACGGCTGCTGTCCTGCATTGGTTCACAATTTTTGGGGAGTACTCTGGGTTCAGGCCAAATACCGAGCACGGAGCCCTCTCCTCGGACAGCACGCCAAATACGCATACTACTACGAATAATATTATGCATACTATTTACTATCTGATTATTTGTAAGTGTGAACTTGTGAAATTATGTTTTTTTTAACAAAGCTCGGGAGGAACACGTTCAAATGATCTATCCAATCATCATGTCATTCTAACCAGCTGTCAGCAATCAGCAATCATCATGTCTACCCAATCAGCGAAGTGAAGTGAAGGACTATAAATACCCAGTCAACTCACCAATGTTCATTGACAGTTTATAAGCTCATAAATACATGCACGAAGACACTTACCGGAAAAGGACAATGTGCTCTATTATTCCTTCACAGGCACGGGTACACAGCATTCATATAAACCGCTGTTTAACTGAGATACTGCACATAATTCAAAACATCAGCCAATCCCTAAGCCCCGAGCGAAGCTAAACAATCTGCTTTCCACAGAACAGTTAACGTACATACCTGAGAGGTGAGCAGTCTTAGAATCCACTAATGAAGCAAGCCGAAGGAAACACAAGGAGATGAAAAGACAAGCTAGAACGCAACAATGAATCATTAATACCACCGCACAGCAACTAAAACTTAAGCCAAGCAAAACTGCTACCTGTTAACGGCACATACCTGCAGCTACGGTCAACAACAGAAAAGGGAGGAGCCGGACGTGACGCATCACAGGCTATAGCCAACCAGCTCTTAAATAGGAGGCACTCCTTACTGATAGGTGCTCACAGATGTCAATCACCACCACTTATCTCATTCATTCAGAACAACAGAAAGGGGAGGAGCCGGACGTGATGCATCACAGGCTATAGCCAACCAGCTCTTAAATAGGTGGCATTCCTTACTGATAGGTGCTCACAGATGTCAATCACCACCACTTATCTCATTCATTCAGTTACACCTGCCTAATCTCAAACCAGCATTGCAAGGACAGCGCTGGTTAATAAAGAAGACTTTTCTTTGTTACATAAAACCCCCATAAAGACCACATGGGCAAGGAACACCGCTGTGACCCTCATGCATAAATCAAAGTCTTATCAGGCAATGAACGTTTGTGAAGACATTCCCATGGCCCGCAATCAGCACGGACCTTAAGCAGTGACACCTTGCTTCCCCCTGGACACCTCCTCCCTCTCAATCTGCACATTTCAGAGACCTTCTCTAAAAACCCAACATAGATTTCAAAGAACTCACTAATGGTTTTAACAAACAACATTCTCAAAATCGCTGCCAATAATATGAATTAATCACCAGTAGGTGCCTGACATATATCTTATGTATAATGTATATCTTATACAACCTGTGAAGTTCTTTCTGTGTGTCAAACATTTATTACAGCCGATTTGTATGTTTGTCCACCTCAAGTATAGGAAGTTATCACCAGAAGTTGCTCTAAAATATATCTCATTGTATCATGTGTGTTTCATATAACCTGTGGAGTTCTTTCTGTATGTTAGACATTTATCACAGCTAAATTCTTATTAAATTCTACCTCTATTAGCGAAAATATATTTTATTTGGTATCTGCATCAAAGTACTGGAAATCATTTACCCATCGAACGAAGTAGATTTGTATAGGCATATTCACACTATGAAAGTTGGTTTCTTAAAGAGTTTGCCTGCATGTGACCATGGTTGTTGCTGGTAGAGGTGTTAGTGAGGCCAGCAGGGGGTGCTCACCCTGTTGTCTGTGTGGGTCCTAATGCCCTAGTATAGTGATGGGGACACTATACTGTCAATTAGCACGTCCTTCGGATGAGATGTTAAACCGAGGTCCTGACTCTCTGTGGTCATTAAAAATCCCAGGATGTCCTTCGGAAAAAGAGTAGGGGTGTAACCCCGGCATCCTGGCCAAATTTGCCCATTGGCCTCCTGATAATCCCCATATACTGATTGGCTTCATCACTCGGTCTCCTCTCCACCATAAGCTGGTGTGTGGTGGGCGTTCTGGCGTAATATGGCTGCCGTCGCATCATCCAGGTGGATGCTGCACATTGGTGGTGGTTGAGGAGATTCCCCCCTTCCATGTAAAGCGCTTTGAGTGCCTAGAAAAGCGCTATATAAATGTAACAAATTATTATTATTATTATTAATATCTGATTGGTTGGAACACTTTCAAGGAAGTGCTTATAACCGAATGACAAGCAGTTTTGGCTTTGCTTTTTGCCTTGGTTTTGCAGTGACTTTTGCTCTTGCTTTAATTCATGCTGACCTTTCCATCGTCCTGCCTGCACGTTTAACTGCTCTTCAAGCCACCAAGAACTCTTTCCAGAACTCATCAACTCCGTTTCCTCGCCGAAGAAAACTTATTTCCGTGCATCCAGCCACTCACAGAGTTGCACAGAAACGCGCTACCCAGGAACCCTGCAAAGCCAACCATCCATTCAACAACTGAGTGTTGTCCCTCTGAACGCAACATCAACTGACCGCCAGCCAATCAGTGCCACAGAAATCCCTTCAGCAACCTCGTCACAAAAAGGAACCTGCGCTCACAGGAGCATCCAAACGCAAGTACACAACTCCTCATACTTGTTGAACTGGTGCAAATCTTATTAAGCAAACAAACTAAGGTTGAATTTCTAGTACATTTATTCTCTTAGGTTGCGGTCAAGAAACAATGTCTAACGCTAGACATTTGGGACTCCATTCTTCCTCCTTTAACAATATCACATTTCCCTGTCACTGTATGAATGAATATGTGTGTGTTTTCATTAGATTAGTTTGTGTGTATTAGAGTAGTTCAATAAAGTCTTGTTTAATTTTTCACATATACAAGTGTCTTGTACTGTGTGCTTACAAGTTACCGCCTTAAACTGTTCAATTTTGTTACCTTTCTCATAAACAGTAATCATAAATAAATTTTATGATATTATTACCGTTGGCCACGGAGTAATATCCTGACCAGAATTGGCAAAATACTCTAATCTCAACTTATCATTGGACGAATCATTGATAAATTGTTAAATAATAATTCTGAACCATTTATATGTAATTCGGTTCTCATTCACTGAGTGTTACATGTCTAGTCTGTTTTTCTTGTTTTTGAGTTTGTTCCTTTGTTCATTTTCCCGCCACTCCTGTGTTCCCATGGTCACCGTCATTATGAGTTCATTTGTTCCAGCTGTGTCTTGTTAATTAGTCTAGTCATCACCTTGTTTGCCCTGTGTATTTAGTTATCAGTGTTTCTTCAGTGTTTGTCCGTCGACGGTCATGTATACTGTTGTTTCTGAGTGTGAATTTCTTCATTAAAGTTCCTGTTCCAAGTTCTCCTTCGTGAGTTTTGAGTTACACCAAGTTTGTAACAGATCGATGGACCAAAACCATTTGTGGCATTTTCCCCTTTTCTTTGAGTTATTTTCCTGTTTCCCATGGCCCTTCCCGCTGTTCGCCTTCTCTGCCTGGAGCAGGGAGACCGTCCGCTGGAGATCCATACACGGGAATTCCTGGACCTTGCGTGGCAGACGCACTTCCCTGACCGCGTTCTCGAGTATAAATAAGCAGCTATAATGCAAGTAGGTGATTTTGAATTGATATTTCATGTCGATATACAATGGTTACACACTTAAAACTGATGGTAGTGTTTATATCTTTGTAAGACTGGCGAATCTATAGAACAATGGCAAGAAAAACTAACTTTACTGCACTTCGAGAGCCCCCTAGTGGTAGGAAGCATTTCTGTTGTGTTGTGGCTTTTTTGCTGTGTTGTGAACTTATGTTTGCTTTATAAATTTTGTTGTGTTGTGCACTACTAGGCCACCGTAGTCAAGGCATGGACTCCACTAGACCCCCTGAATGTGTGCTGTGGTATCTGGCACCAAGATGTTAGCAGCAGATCCTTTAAGTCCTGTAAGTTGCGAGGTGGGGCCTCCATGGATCGGACTTGTTTGTTCAGCACATCCCACAGATGCTCGATTGGATTGAGATCTGGGGAATTTGGAGGCCAAGTCAACACCTCAAACTCGTTGTTGTGCTCCTCAAACCATTCCTGAACCATTTTTGCTTTGCGGCAGGGCACATTATCCTGCTGAAAGGGGCCACAGCCACCAGGGAATACCGTTTCCATGAAAGGGTGACATGGTCTGCAACAATGCTTGGGTAGGTGGTATGTGTCAAATAACAAAGAAACCCAAGATTTCCCAGCAGAATATTGCCCAAAGCGTCACACTGCCTCCGCCGGCTTGCCTTCTTCCCATAGTGTTCTTCCCGGGCCCTTAAAACAGCAGCCAGAAAAATGGAGCGCAGCTGGAAGAAAACAAAACTGGAAGTTTTTCGCATTTCGTGGAAAGAGAGCATGATTTCATACAGAAAGGCCGTAAAAACTGCTAGATCTGCTTATTTCTCGACTCTCTTAGAAGAAAACAAACACAACCCTAGGTATTTATTCGATACAGTGGCTAAATTAACCAAAAATAAAGCTTCAACTTCTGATGTCTGCCAACAGCACAGCAGTAATGACTTTATGAACTTCTTTACTTGTAAGATTGATAATATTAGGAAAAAAATTATAACCATGCAGCCGTCTACTACTGTATCACATCAGACAGAGCATTGTAGTGTCACTGAGGAAAAATTACATTCATTCACTGCTATAGGAGAAGAAGAATTGGCTAAACTCGTTAAATCATCTAAATCAACAACATGTATGCTCGACCCTATACCGACTAAACTACTAAAAGAGATGCTTCCAGAGGTCATAGATCCTCTTCTTAATATCATTAATTCATCCTTGACTTTAGGATATGTACCGAAAACTTTTAAGTTGGCTATTATTAAACCACTTATTAAAAAACCGCAACTTGACCCTACAGAATTAGTCAATTACAGGCCAATCTCAAATCTACCCTTTCTGTCAAAAATACTAGAAAAGGCAGTGTCCTCACAATTATGCTCCTTTTTAGAAAAAAATGGTATCTGTGAGGTTTTCCAGTCAGGATTTAGACCACACCATAGTACTGAGACTGCTCTCATTAGAGTTAAAAATGATTTACTCTTATCATCCGATCGTGGCTGTATCTCTCTGTTAGTGTTACTCGATCTTAGCGCTGCATTTGATACCATCGACCACAACATTCTTTTGAATAGACTCGAAAATTATGTTGGCATTAGTGGAATTGCATTGGCATGGTTTAAATCATACTTATCTGACCGTTTTCAGTTTGTAGCAGTAAATGAAGAGATCTCACACCGATCACAAGTTCAGTATGGAGTACCGCAGGGCTCAGTGCTAGGACCGTTGCTTTTCACCCTGTACATGCTACCACTGGGAGATATCATTAGGAAGCATGGCGTTAGTTTTCATTGTTATGCTGACGATACTCAGCTCTATATTTCTTCACGCCCTGACGAAACTTACCAATTCACAAGATTAACGGAATGCATAGCTGATATAAAAAATTGGATGACTAGTAATTTCCTGCAACTAAATTCAGAAAAAACAGAATTTTTAATTATTGGACAAAAAAACTCCACATGTAGTAACCTAGAATACTGTCTAACACTTGATGGCTGCTCTGTCAAGTCCTCGTCGTCAGTTAGGAACCTGGGTGTGCTCTTTGATACCAATCTTTCATTTGAAAGCCACGTTTCTAGCATCTGTAAAACTGCATTCTACCATCTTAAAAATATATCTAAATTACGGCATATGCTTTCAATGCAAAATGCTGAACAGTTAGTTCATGCATTCATGACCTCAAGGCTAGATTATTGTAATGCTCTACTGGGTGGTTGCCCTGCTCGCTTAATAAATAAACTGCAGCTGGTCCAAAACGCAGCAGCTCGAGTTCTTACTAGAACCAGGAAGTATGACCATATTAGCCCGGTTCTGTCAACACTGCACTGGCTCCCTATTAAACATCGCATACATTTTAAAATCTTGCTAATTACTTACAAATCACTAAATGGTTTAGCTCCCCAGTACTTGAGCGAGCTCTTAACGCATTATACTCCATCACGTCTATTGCGGTCTCAAAACTCTGGCCAGTTGATAATACTTAGAATATCAAAATCAACTGCAGGCGGTCGATCCTTTTCCTATTTAGCACCCAAACTCTGGAACAGCCTTCCTAGCATTGTTCGGGAAGCAGACGCACTCTGTCAGTTTAAATCTAGACTAAAAACGCATCTCTTTACTATGGCATACACATAAAACATTTTAATTTATATTTTATTCAAATTGTTAGGCTGCATTAACTAGGTCAGCCGGAACCGGGAACACTTCCCATAACACCTGATGTACTCGTTACATCATAAGAGGAATGGCATCTACGCTAATGTTAGTCTCTCTGTTTATCCCGAGGTTTACTGCAGTCAGCCGGATCCGGGCCGTATCCAGATCAGATGGTGGACCAGCGCCCAGACATTACCAACGCATCCCTGAAGTGTCTGCAGAGACCGTGTCAATTAGTCTACCCTCTGAAATTGCTCATCGACATGGCATCCTCAATGGATCCATCTCCGGCGTGATGACTCCGATATTTTGAATATTCCTATTTAATAATTGTTTAATTGACACGCCATCCTCAATAAACCCGGTGTGATGCCTCCGATCTTTCGAATAATCCAATCTAATATTACTTCTGACCTATAAGGCTGCCAAAATAATAAACATACACTGTTTGTTAATTGGCCAGAGGAGAACTGGCACCCCGACTGAGCCTGGTTTCTCCCAAGGTTTATTTTTCTCCATTAGGACACCTGATGGAGTTTTGGTTCCTTGCCACTGTCGCCTCTGGCTTGCTCAGTTGGGGACACAAAATTTTCAAATAAATATCCAAATAAATTTAATTATTAAACTAAATTATATCAACTACATTACTTGAATATATATGATAATTGAAATGAGCTGATGACATCACCGTTTTCTCCAGAGCGGCTGTACAGCCGAATCAAATTCTGTTCATTATTTTCCTGTTTAACACTGTGAAGCTGCTTTGAAACGATCTGCATTGTAAAAAGCGCTATATAAATAAAGTTGACTTGACTTGACTTGACTTGACTAGTGCATCCTGGTGCCATGTGTTCCCCAGGTAAACGACGCACACGCACCCGGCCATCCATGTGACGTAAAATAAAATGTGATTCATCAGACCATGCCACCTTCCCTTGCTCCGTGGTCCAGTTCTGATGCTCACATGCCGACAGTGGACAGGGGTCAGCATGGGCACCCTGACTGGTCTGCGGCTATGCAGCCCCATATGCAACAAACTGCGATGCACTGCACTGTGTATTCTGACACCTTTCTACCAGAACCAGCATTAACTTCTTGAACAATTTGAGCTACAGTAGCTCGTCTGTTTGATCGGATCACACGGGCCAGCCTTTGCTCCCCATGTGCATCAGTGAGCCTTGGCCGCCCATGACCCTGTCGCCGGTTCACCACTGTTCCTTCCTTGGACCACTTTTTTAAAGATACTGACCACTGCAGACATGAACACCCCACAAGAGTTTTGGAGCTCTGACCCAGTCGTCTAGCCATCACAATTTGGCCCATGTCAAACTCGCTCAAATCATTACGCTTGCCCATTTTTAATCAGTGTTACTCACTTCATCTCTCAGTGGTCATAATGTTATGCCTGATCGGTGTATGTTCTCCATTAGAAATGCCTGTAGCTGTATTCCCCACCTAATCCTGCTGCTGTGGATGAACCACTGTGTACAGACCCTGCTGACTGGCCTTTAGTTTTGACTGATAAAATTCATACACAACTTGTTTGCAGAGGACTAAATAATGGCGCTTTTCCACTACACAGTACCAGCTCGCCTCGACTCGACTCGCCTTTGTTTGGTTTTCCACTGTGTAAAAGTTGTACCTGTACCTGCTTCCAGATACTTTTTTTCTTATCACCTCCGGCGAGGTTCTGAGCGAGCTGAGGCGATACTAAAATGTGACGTGAAAACACGGCAGACTGCTGATTGGTCAGAGAGAATCGTCACTATTCACTGCGTCATCATTGCACGCGCCAGACGGAGTATCCTGATTAACCCTGCCATTTTTAAATAGTTTGGCCAGAGATTGCATGATATACCCATTACTATTATGTGTGGGTAGCGGGTGTGTGTTTCCTGTAGTTTCCTGCAGCGTCGCTATGATGACCAGGTACTATTGTGGAGGTACTATCTGCAATGGAAAACGGAGCGAAAAGCGAGACGAGACGAGTCGAGTCGAGTCGAGCTGCTACTGGTAATGGAAAAGCGCCATAAGGTACCACCAAACTTTGTTTTCCCAAAGAATGAGAGTGATGGAAAAAGTTGCTACCACAAGTATTTTAGGAAGACCTTAGTGAGTGGTGAGAAAAATTCCTAGAACTTGGTTGGTGTATATAGAAAGAAACAACAGCCTTTTCTGCTTCTGCTGCAAACTCTTCTCTAAGAAGAAAATTCATTTAGCAACCTCAGAAGTGACAGATTGGAAAAAAAATGCACGTTTTTCGCTGACTTTACATGACAGAAGCCGAGAACATCAAAACTGCATGAAAACATGGAAAGAACTATCAATGAGGATCAAAAAACAATCGATAAGCAGGAGATGGTACTTCTGGAGGCTGAGAAAATGAGATGGAGAGAGGTGTTGACACGTCCCTGGCAATTCGAAATCTGGCACTAAGAGGACGCATAGAAAAACTGTACACAGAAAAACTGTGCTCTCCATTAAATCCATTAAATGAGGTTGAACTGATGGCACAATTTGATCCAGTCATGAAATAGAACCTTAACTGTGTCCAAGAAGTCACACCAGCTACTAGCAACCAAATACAGAATGACCTCATTGATTTGTTGAGCAGCAACGTCATTTCAATTATGGTGAGGAACATCAAGATGGCAAAATTCCTCTCTATCATTCTAGATTGCACTCCAGATGTCAGCCACACTGAACAGTTGTCAGTTGTCATTAGAATTGTGTCACTGGAAGAGGAGGCCCACATAAAGGAATATTTCATGTTTTTTTTGGAGGCAGAGGAGTCCACGGGCCAACATTTGGCATTTCTGATTCTCAAAAGTTTAGAGGAGCTAAAAATTCTTCTCAAGGACTGCAGAGGATACTCTTGTGATAATGGGGCCAACATGAGTCGCAAAAACAGGGCCACAATGAAGCCCTGAAGGCCTTCTTCACTTCACTTTCCCTCTGTACAGATGAAAACGTTATCTTAATTATTGGAAACGACTAAAAACGCTATATTATGCATGCCAGACAAGTAATTTGGCAGTCATTTTGTAAATAAAAATGAATACATTTACATTTGTACGTTTGTAAGCATGTGTTTTGTGTAAAAATGCAAATAAAGTTTTATGCACACATGGTTTTGTGAAGTCCACATGCAAATAATAAAGTGCACAACAGAATACTGTAAATTATATTAAAAAAAACCAACAGAAATATTAATATGGAATCCCAAAGCTGCCAATATTAAAAATAAATAAATACATAAATAAATATACATAGAAAAGCAAAAAAACAAAAATAAATAATTATTTCTACATTTATTTCCTTATTTATGTATATTATTTTATTTATTTATTCATTTCTACATTTATTTATTTTTGCATTTGTGTCCGTAGGGTAATGAGGAGGGCGTGGTTTACCTCAGACATAGCAATCGAGCTCAGAGTAGGTGAGGGCGAAGCGTTGAGGCCACAGTGACACCTTGTGGCACAGTGACACCACTGTACTGATGTTGATACTGTCTGTGATGAATGACTTGGATAGGTATATGGCCAAAATCTTATATCAAGATTTGCTGTTGCTGTTCATGTTTGTTAGCCCAGGACATTTTACAAATCCTGACCAGACGATGATCTACGGCCATGTCCGGAATAAAGAGTAGCCTATCCATGTCACACAGTACAGTTAGGGTGATATGACTTAACCCGTGATATAAGATTTTGACCATATACCTATCCAAGTCATTCATCACAGACAGTATCAACGTCAGTAGGCTATACTTATTGTATTTCGGCCACACCACAAGGTGTCACTGTGGCCTCAACGCTTTGCCCTCTCCTACTCTGAGCTCGATTGCTATGTCTGAGGTAAGCCACGCCCTCCTCATTACCCTACGAACACATAAATGTAAAAATAAATAAATGTAGAAATAAATAAATGTAGAAATAAATAAATGTAAAAAATGAATAAATGGGGAAATAAATAAAAATAGAAATAAATAAATGTAGAAATAAATAAATGTGGAAAAAAATGTATATATACATAAATAAGGAAATAAATGTATAAATTATTTATTTTAGTTTTTTTTGCTTTTCTGTGTATATTTATGTATTTATTTATTTTTAATATTGGCAGCTTTGGGATTCCATAATATGATGGTAACTGCTATTAAAGGGATACAGTAGAATTGTACAAGTTAAGGCACACAGGTGGCATTAAAGTCAAAATATAAATATGAAAGAGCACAACTTAAAATTAATGATAAAAATGTCAACAAATATGGTGGCAATGCTATAAAACAAGACAAATGGTAACTACAAACATTTTGTAAATAAAATATATAAAATTATTTTTTTAAATAAGACACTTTGATATATTGCTATACGCATATGCACACACATATTTACATTGATATGCATATTACAGTCTTTGACTGTTGACTGCAGACAGATTTACAGTTTCAGATTCAGACTCTCCCTTCTCATCCACTTCTTTGACTTTGAAACAGGCAGAGAGGGTGTCGGGGAGGCAGTTGAACGCCATTTAAAGGGCCCAGAAGACGATGGGGATGATAAAGGGGATGTGCATGGGGAGGACTGGAATGAAGTGTGCTGGTAGATGGGCCCGAGGCGATGCACTCAAGGTTCAAAGTGACCAGTGAGTCAGCTTGATCACTACACTTGTTCTGAAATAATAAAAAATAATATCAGAAATGCAAAACAACAGACATAGCATAGCATGGTTTTTCAATGTTTGAGTATGTCTCTCTGTGTTTGATGAATGTTGAGAGCCATCTGAGCAATACCACAATCTGGGGAATTGTTTTTTCCCTCCCGCATCTCCACTCCATCAGTGTTTTTGTAGCCCTAAAATATCTGTTGCATGGATATTTCCACCTTTGTCTGCAGTATGTCTCGTCTTTGCCCAGTGTTTGGGCAATCTCTTGCCATGAGTTATAACCTATGTACACGTCTTTTTACTCTTTCCAAATGAGGGTACTTTCTGACCTCTTTGCGCAATGTTTCATCCATGTTGGCATCCATTGTTGCTGTAGCTTTTACGCTTTTCAGTCTCTTCCGTTTATGCAGTTTTTCTTCCACTACCTTGTGAATCAACAACTCTGGGGCATTGTTGCCATTTTGTTGTCAAACTAATTACTGCAGAAAAATTACATGCGCATGTGCGACCTGCGCATACAAAGTACACATTTCGTCACCAGAATAGTATGCACACCAGTTTTTGTGACTCTCGCGTATGCGTAAAAACAAGTATATTTTGGGCTTTACTGTTGGTCGCACTACTCAACCTTTTTGAGCGTCACGGGCCTTCACTTAGATTGCTGTGCTCTGTCACTACACTAAAAAATGCTGGGTTATTTATTTTTTTTTAACCCAAATGCTGGGTTTAGCCTGCTGGGTCATTTTATTGGGTTATTTTTAACATTTTTACCCATGTGCTGGGTCACTCTGAAAAATGCTGGGTTATTTTTTTTAACCCAAATGCTGGGTTCAGCTTACTGGGTCATTTTATTGGGTTATTTTTTTATATTTTTACCCATTGCTGGGTAGTTTTTCTGTTACTCAGTTATGAAACCCTATGTTGGGTAGTCTGTGCCAAACCGGTTAAAACTGGATACATTTGTCAACGGTCATTTTGTGTTCTGTTATGAGCGAAAATGTCCTGAGGGGAAACTTCCTGAAGGAATACTATGTAATACAAAATTTCATATCAAATTATTACTGTGCAAAGAGGAAAATGTCTGTAGTCTCACATTTTACCTTTTTTGTTTACATGTACGTCACAGCTAACGTCTTCTGGGAACACTAGCTCAAACGACGCAGCAGCGCGAACAGGAAGTTTCACCTCCGGCCAAACAAATGCACGACTGAAACTTAAATGTCTGACAGACAAAATGGCACAAGGTAAAGCTGTTTTTTATGTAACTTTTCAAAAATGAATATATAAGATTGTCATTTAATGAACTGGAACAGCCTACTGATAGCAGATTTATTCCCACAGATTCATATTGGCTGCTGTTGCTGCTCCTGTCACGTCCTAAAACATTTACTAAATGTTTTTGAGTATTTTATGACTGTAAAAGACTGACTTGCCATTGAATAAAAAATATTGTATATGAACTGGTCCTGTCCTATATAACAGAGATTTTAGAGTGCATTTTTATTATTTATTTATTATTATATTATTTAAAACTGAAGAAACCATTTGTAGCCAAATTTTTTGCGGAATGCGATCTCATGCTGCAAATCCTGGACTGTTTAAACAGTGGACGAAGTGGTGTGTTAATGTCCAATAAGCAGGGCGCTAACTTGGATAGGTTAACTGTTAACTGTTCCCAGGACTGTTTCAAGTTCTGCTTTGGTCTTTGGTGGCTCCATGTGCTCCCTTAGACCTTTTCGATGCTTTGCTTTTCTCTGGGTTGAGTTTTACTCCTTACTCACAAGACCTTTGCAGCATTGCATACAGGTTGTGTAGCCTACAGGTTGTCGTGGATCAAGGCATATTCTGATCTTGTCAGTTCTTGTTTTTTTCACAACTATGAGAGTCAGTGAGCTCTGTTACCCTGGATGGCTCTTCTTTTAGCCTGCCACGTAGAGCCAGTGGTTACCTTCTCGGTGGATAAACGAATGGAGTTTTAGATGAATCATGCACTCTCCTTGAAATAATCAGATGCCATCGAATACTTTAGCATATTCCTCCATGATGGATTTATCCTCTTTAAGTGCATACTCTGAGAGCACTAGTTTGATTAAATCCAGCTTTTAGACCTAACACAGGTGGTGCTTGCATGTTGACTATATAAAAGTTCATCAGCTCTGTCTTTGTATCTGCATGGCAATGCAAATGTCCCTTTTACCGTGAGCATTTGACCTTCATATCAAGTTAGGCTTCATTCTCGCGAGAGTCATCTTTGCCCACTGCATGGATATTCCTTTTATAATCAAAATGACACACTTTGGAAAAGTGATTGCACTTTCCGCATTTGGCACATTGGTTGTCTTTTAACAGGGCATTTCATGAGCCTGGTTGCCATAGTTCTGGAGAAAATTGTGTTCGTTTTGGGCATCACATAAAATTCATATCTGTCATAATATGTTTGCAAAAACTTTGCTTCAAACCCCACAGGTCGCATTCCCAGTGAATTGCTCTCCAAAAGCAAATGCAATAAGTTTGCTTCCTTTTTTTCTAAGAAGATCAATAATATCAGAATGGCGATCCGCACGTCGTGTTGCACCGAGGTCAGAAAGACTCAACCACATTTTCAGAAGCAGTCACCATGTCTGATTTCAAGGCAATTGATGGTAAAATCTTGGAAGAAATGTACAGCATCTTAAAGTGGTTGAATGCCTCACTTCTTTCTGGGACTTGTCCAATATGCTAAAGTATTCGAACACAATTTCACTGAAAATAGCAGTTGTTAAGCCCCTCCGAAAAAGAGCTGAAAATCTGCATAATCACATTATATTGTGCAACTACTGCATATACTAATCTTAAGTCTTCCTTTTATATGCAAGTTGTTTTCAATCAGCTGAACAAATTCTTAAGCTTAAATGGATACTTTTATCACTAAGATCTGTCATTCAAAAACATGGCTTTTCCTATGACTGCTATGTTGATGACACACAACTCTACCTCTCATTCCAGTCAGATGACTGGACGGTAGCTGCTCGCATCTCAGCCAGCCTGACAGACATTTTGGACTGAATGAAGGACATCCACCTTCAACTCAACCTTGCAAAGACAGAACTGCTTGTGATCTCGGTCAACCCAAAATTTCATCACAACTTATCCATTCAGCTAGGTTCGTCATCCACAAAGCCAGGAACCTTGTGATCCTTGTGATTGATGATCAGTTAAACTTCACAGACCACATTGCTAGAACAGCTTGGTTCTGCAGATTTGTCTTATACAACATTAGGAAGATCAGGCCCTTCCTATCAGAGCATGCTACACAACTCCTTGTCCAAGCTCTGGTTCTCTCCAGACTGGATTATGCTCTCTTGGCAGGCCTTCCAGTTGTACTGTCAAACCTCTGCAACTGATCCAGAATGCTGCAGCGAGTGTGATCTTTAATGAGCTGAAGAGAGTGCACATCACACGTCTCTTCATCAATTTGCACTGATTGCCAATAGCTGCTTGCATCAAATTTAAGACATTGATGTTTGTGCCCTCCAAAAGTTTGCATTCTGCAAGTCCCAAAGAAGCACAAAATCACTTTCACAGACCTTTACCCAGACTGTTTCCTGCAGGTGGAATGACCTGCCTAACTCAACCTCTAGGCTAGCTATTTTCAAGAAGCGGCTAAAGATGCTTCTTTTTTGTCAACACTTGACCTGTTACTACTGACAGTTAGTATTCTATTTTATTTCTATTCGATCTATTAATTTTTAAAAAAAAATTGCTGTGTGTACTATGCTAGACCAAAGGCACCCACACACTACAAGATAATCGGGCTGATTTTGGGCCCAATTCTCCGCTTCCGACAATCCTAGGAAAGTCCTGGTTATCTTGATGGTTCTACAATTTTTGTAGCAGATTTTTCTGTGGTGTGAGGTGTGTTAAGGGTGATTGAATCTGCTCAGAAGAACTTAGGGGCTGCACCGATCTCAGATCGTAAATACCCAATGTTGACGCAGTTATCACTCTTTTTTCTTGCCCGTCATCTGCCATGCTTGTTTACTCTAAATTCATGCTTTACCACGAGAGATTTTGCGAGATTTCCAGTGCTCGCATTCAGGAATATGGTTGTTTGTGAATGGAATCTATCAATGTGTAGTGTGCTGTCTTGGTCACACACGGCACTCCACACACTATGGGAGCAAAACTGTTAAACACATTTTGAAAAGATTGAAAAAATATTTTAGTGTTGGGCAGCCTTAACTGGGACTTGTCACAGTCCTTTTGTTGATTTGATTGCATCCATTCCCTGCTGAAAAATCCAGTAGACACCAGAATGGATTCCATGCTGGTTTGTGCCAGTATAGTGCTGGTCTAGCAGGTGGACCAGCACATTCATGCTGATCTCAAGCAAACCGGAGCTGGTTTACCAGCATGGTCTTGCGGGTTTGAATGCGAGTAGGCCAGCTGTCTGTCTGCAAGCAGTGTTTTGGGGACAATCATTGTTTTATCTTGCAGATTTCTATATTTAAAACATTAATGGTGAAAAAAAATTTGGTAAAACATATGATTTACTGAATTATATGATTATAACTTTCTCATTTTTTTGCTCCCTCTGCTGAAAGTAGAATAGAACATTTTAAATGTTTAGTTATGATTATTAATAAATGTCACTGGTAAACTGGTAAAACATTTCAAAGCCTCAAAGGAGTTGTCTCTTGTTTCAAAAGATCTGTGCACATATCTGTTAAAATCAGTTAAAAAGAGCTTGTGTACATTGCAAAACAAAAACATTTACAGACATGAAAACCAAGAAAAATGCCTAACTCATACTAATTTGGGAACTCACATGGGTTAAAATCCAGCTGTCAGTCACTGATTCCAAAAAGTGGACATAGTAAAAAGTATGTCATTCCAGTCAGCCGCATGAAATCTTTTTGACAAAAGTGATAGCATGCACTTTCAACAATTGCTGAAAGATAATTAATTCAACCAAAGTCAATGGCCAAGTACCCAACTAAAGGGCTTCAACAACATTTGTACTATATGGAAGAAAGACAAACTGGTTTGTAATAAGTGAATATGGTAGTTCTGTTTCCCTTTCAAGGGAACTCTCGCTGCATCAAATTTACGCTGTGGGAATGCTCTGCATGATTGCATCGTGAAGCACGTGTGAAATCAGTCCAATGGCATAGGCAGGTGATGTCATGACCAGGAAGCTATAAAGTGAACCCAGACCAAACAATGTCAGCTTCTGTGCCTTCAGCAAGCTCTCTGTGTAAATCGTGTCTGTCTTTTCTAGCAAAGTAAAGTAAAATAGTATCACTATGGCGAGCAAGCAACTGTGTGTTTATCCCTGCTCTCGTTTCGTTATGGGTGGGGACACACAATCTTTGTGTTGTTTGTTTGAGAGTGGAGCATGCACGTCAGCTCTTGAGAGGGGTGACAGTGTTCATTCATAAAAATGTCCCGATGTGTAAAGAAAAGCATGCACTATCAGGAGTTTTTAAGCTCCGCTCCTGTTGGCTTTATTCTCGAGGGAATAAAAGTCTAATGCGAGGCTCGATCTCGCATTTGCGAGGCAGCGCGCAGATTACTGGTCTTCAATAAGAATCTGTAGCTTGGATCTCGCGTTTGCAGAGGCAGCACACAGATTACTGGTCTGTAATAAAGTTAGTGGCTTGGATTTCATGTCTGCCAAGGCAGCACATTGATTTCGTGTCCGCAATATACAGTATATTTATATTCGGAGAGAGCGGAGCAGACGGGAGTTTCCCTTTCTCTCTTGTCCCTATGATCACTTGTAAACTATTACGAGCCTTGATTCTTTTTGGATTTGAGATTCTATTATATTCAGCCTGTCATTCAGATCATGTATACTTGTCTGATTGTTTGCTGGCTTCATTTCATTTTGAGAAATTAAATGAGATATTGTCTGCTTTGAAAATGTTATGTCTGTATGAAGATACTGTTCAGCTTCTCATCCAGACCGTTTTTACTTGTCTGGTTGATATTCAACTGCATTTATTCGATAAATCGATTTGAGTGTGAATGTGTCATTTTGAGTAGAAAATGAACTTCAGATGTCACAAAATCGCAAGTTACTAAACCTAACAATAAAAGCAATGATAAAACAGTGAAAATACAAATTTGTTATGGAAAGAAAAGCCAAGAGAAAATGTGATCTGGTGATGTTGGCTATTCATTGACGATGATGATGATGACATCATCATGTAGTGGCTGAATCACTGATCTCATTCAGAGTCTACCACCAATGGGTACCACCAATCAAATCTCCCCCATGGGTCCCAGCATGCATTGCGGCATGAATAAATTATGCATCTGAATTGTGACTAATTTTCTTTGATTCTTAGTATTTGCTTTTACTTTTGCTGTTTTTGTTGTGATGTTTTTGTAGCTTGTTTTATGTTCAGACTTGATCTGTTTACCTGAATTTTTTTTTGATTGTCATCATTGTTGAGAGTCATACATTGTATCTTGATGTTTGTGTGTGTCTAAGTAATGCTGTAGATTAAATTTTTTTTAAACCCTCATTCTAACCCTGTTGTTCTCTCAAAAATACAAGCATGTACATACATGTTGCTCTCATATTATGGTAACCCAGTTTGTGAATACAGTGTAATGACACTTTTGCCATTAATATGTTTATAAGCAACTGAAAAAAAGCACAAATGTCAGAGCATGTCAAAAAAGGGCCCCAAGACATCTCAGACTTCAGTCTGAGGCTATCATAATATGAGAGCAACATATATGTACATGTTTGTATTTTTGAGAGAATAACATTTATGTGTGGTTTTTGAAACAACAAAAAACGCAAGTCACTGAATTAAGGCCACAAAACACACAATAGATATGTGTCCACAAGACTTTTGACTAATGGGTGTTGTTGCCTAGAGTTTTTGCTTCAAACTTATGTGAGAATCATTGTGCCTACTCATTCACATAAACAATATATTGATTTACATTTTGTATGACACTTTTTCTTTACAAAGGCCGTATGCGATGGGGTGTGAAGGATCATGAATAATGCTGTGAATCACACCTGAGAGACAAAAGAACCCATAATGACCTGCATAATGACCTGCATAATGAATGAGCCTCAGGTATGTGACAGAGAGCTAAACAACAGGACAAAAGAAATATATTTTGTTGTAGTTTATTTAGAATGTAGTCAACAAAGGCGCATTACAAAGGCCTACTATATTTTAAATTATCAAAAGATTTGACTACTATTTTTAATGTTTTTGAAAGAAGTCTCATGCTAAAAAAACTGTAATATTGTGACACTGAACACAATTCAGTATTCAGTAAATACAAATAACTGAATAATTGGTAATGATGAATGGTATAAGTAAAATATTTGGGATTTAAAACCACATAATGCAATGCAATTATGATTTCAAAGAGTATAGGGTGAATTCAGGTTGATTGGGACACGTTTTTTCCCCAGTCATTTCAATGGCAAAAATTTTCTGAATCATTTGATTTTGTAAACTATCCGATACACAGGTAAATTATTCCAGGATTTTTCCTCCTCACTGCGTCTCAAAACGATGTAAAGTAGGCCTACATGCAGGACTGTCGATGTGTCTATTTGAGTTGATGTGGACGTTGACTGCTCTAATGGATCGCTTTGTGGGGCTGCTCAATGAGAAGACACACCCTGACCGGCATCCCATCCCACAAATTCAAGAGATCCTAGAGAATCTAGGGGGGAACTCCTGGTTCACGGTGCTGGACCAGGGTAAAGCCTATCATCAAGGCTTCATGAGTGAAGACAGTAGGGCATGCACAGCATTCATAACACCCTGGGGGCTCTACAAGTGGGTACGGATACCTTTTGGCATCACAAATGCACCCGCCGCCTTTCAGAGGTACATTGAAGAGTTTCTAGGAGAGTTGAGAGATGATATCTCTGTTCCCTACCTTGACGACGTGTTAGTCTTCAGCAAGGACTTCGACCAGCACCTAGAGGACTTGAGGAGAGTGCTACAGCGACAGGAGCAGTGTGGTATCAAGCTAAGGCAGATGAAATGCACCATGTGGGTCGAATCATCTCTGAACATGGGTATAGCATGAACCCCAAAGAAATAGAGGCTGTGCAAGCATTAAAGAGGGAAACACCAAGCACTGTTCGGAAGGTGAGAAAGCTCATGGGTTTCCTTGGTTACTACAGATCATACATTGCTGACTTTGCCAGAATAGCCAAGCCTCTATATGAACTGTTGACAAAACCTGGTATGTGCAAGACAAAAGGGTCAGGAAAGAGAGGGAACATTTCCTCACAAGCACCTCCATCACAGCCAGGAGAGTGGACAGGGAGACATCAGGAAGCGCTGGAGAAGTTGATTGCAGAGTTATCAAATCCACCCATTATGGCATACCCAGACTTTGAAAAGCCATTCGTCCTTCATGTTGATGCGTCAGAAGAAGGGCTAGGAGCCGCATTGTACCAACGACAGGGAGGCAAACTCAGAGTAGTGGGTTATGGGTTTTGGACGCTGACCCCTGCCGAAAGGAACTACAGGCTGCACTCTGGGAAGTTGGAATTCCTGGGGCATTTGCGTCATGAAGACGGCAAAGCTCAATGCAGCGGTGGGTTTCTGAGCTGGCAGACTACCATTTCACTTTGGCCGTTCCTGGTCTATATTTCAATCGAGATGCAGACTTCCTGTCACGGAGACCGGTGCCCATTGAAGTCACAGTCAAAGAGTGTACTCAGGAATGTGAGCTAGAAGTTCTGGGATCAATCGGGGAAGCCCTCAGAGCACAACGACGTGGAGAAGCGGACTGGATATCTGCAATCACCTGTAACATAGATGTCTTACCTGAGGAGCTGACAGGTGGACCAGTGACCTGTTGACAGCTAAACCCTCAGGATATCAGGAATGCCCAACTGATTGATCCAGTCATCAGCTGAGTACTTGTACTACAAATCTCAAACACATGTATAAATTGAAGAAACTGGAAGCTGTGAGACGACTCCTACGAGAATGGCATCACCTGCAGATTAATTAGGAAGTTATCCTGCAAAGAAAAATAATACCAGAACAGAATAATACAGAATAAGACCAGAACTCAGTTAGTTGTCCCAGAAAACTTAAAAAGTATGATATACAAGCACTTGCATGAAGATATGGCTCACCTCAGTGCCGATCAAATGGTGGCAGCAGCTCGTACACGTTTCTTCTGGCCGAGAATGAGAGAAGAGATAGAGCATTATGTCACAAGAGTGTGTCGATGCCTAAGCCAGAAGAAAGCAAACCGGATCACCAGAACCCCAATCCAGAGCATTGAGACAACAGCTCTGTTTGAAATGATCTCGATTGATTACCTACACCTGGAGAAAAGTAGAGGGGGAGCAGAGTATATTCTCGTGGTCCTAGACCATTTTTCAAAGTTTGCCCAGGCATACGGCACCAGAAACAAGTCTGGAAAGACAGCAGCCCGGAAGATCTTTGAAGATTTTATCATGTGCTCTGGTTTTCCTGCAAAGATCCACCATGACCAGGGGAGGGAGTTCGAGAACAGTCTATTCCAAAATCTACAGAGTTACTGTGGGATTAGGCATTCACGTACAACTCCCTACCATCCCCAAGCTAACCCGGCAGAGAGGTTCAATAGGACGCTGTTGGGGATGTTGAGGACACCTAGAGGAGACAGAGAAGTTGAATTGGGCAGACCACCTTAACAAGGTTGTCCACGCTTATAATTCTACAGTGCACGAGTCAACAGGATTTTATCGTTTCTTTCTCCTCTTTGGTCGAGAGCCAGTTCTTCCTATTGATCTGGTACTCCCCACAAAGCAAGTCAAGAACACTCTCACGCCGACTATGCTGAGAGATGGAAAAAGTCTATGCGAGAAGTATATGAGACTACGACAAAGAACATGAAGAAAGCTGCTGCAAAGGGGCAGAGGAATTACAACCGGAGTTCTGTCTTGGAGCCAGGTGATCATGTGTTGGTAAGGAACCTATCAGAAAGAGGCGGTCCAGGAAAACTGCGAGTGTACTGGGAAAAGAAAACATATGTGGTGAAAGAAAGAAGAGGACGAAATGGCCCGGTCTATGTAGTAGAAACATTGGATGGGACTGGGAAGGAAAGAGTGCTGCACCGGAACCTTCTATTACCTTGTCCTTACCTGGTTGGTGAGCGGAGGACAGCCGATGTTCGTCTGGAAGGAAAAGGATGTACGAGGAATAGGTCAAGACAGGAAGCACAACCACAATGAAATACCATGACAGCACTGAGACATTTTAAGATAAAACAACAACACATTGTCCTAATGTGATACTTTGAATTTACCTAAAAGAAATTTAGATTCTGTGCAAACAAAATTTTTTTTGCAACAACGTTGAGACAGTTCTTTTCCTAACGGTAGACCTGCTGAAGAAGAAGTGACATGCAGGGGGACTGGATGTCACTTGGAACGTGGGAGGACCTGGACCGTGGAACGTGGGAGGACCTGGACCGTGGAGCGTGGGCGGACCTGGATCGTGGAGCGTAGGTGGACCTTGACCATGGAGCGTGGGCAGATCAGGATCATGGAGCATAGGCAGATCTGGATCATGGAGCATAGGCAGATCTGGATCATGGAGCAAAGGCAGATCTGGATCATGGAGTGTAGGCAGATCTGGATCATGGATCATTCAGACTGCACGATTTTCAAAAACGTCGGATCATTGCTCTTTTCACACTGCATGACTATCTGGGGTAGCATTCAGTCACTGCTGTGTTCACACTGCAAGATATGATCGGTGACAGGAGGTTTCACACTGCATGACTTTACAATAGGAAGAATTACCAACAACTATCTCCGGTGCGCAAACTATGTTTCACAACGAAACACACGTGAGATGTGACAAGTAAACAACGCGAGATCACGCGTGCATCAGACTGGAGTTCTCGCGCGAGAGTGTAATTGTTATTAAAAATGATAAACTGCAGAAAGTTTGTGATCCAAATTGTCTGTGCGCTGATTTGCAGCGAAAAGGAGAAAAATAAAAAATAAATGGAGGAAATGGTTGGGGAGACACAGGGAGCAAGGATTGTGTTCTGCAAAGAGAGGTAAATAAATAATTTTGCAATATGCTGGTCAATCAAATGTTTGTGCTTTGTTTTTGTTTGATAGAATTGTAAATATATATATTACAATATTGTTCACAACAAGTTAAAAACTATATTTTTATTAAAGTTATTAAACTATACTATTGCTCTCCTCACTTGTTAGTCCCTTTGAATAAAAAGCTAAATGTAAATGTAAATCTTCCCTGTTCCTCACTCTTGGTCCGGTAACCGTTATGTTAAAGTGTGCTGTTGTCTGTCTGCCTACCTTCCTTTAGTTGATTCACAATTAAACGTTTGGAACTTGATTCTTTGGTATTCGTCTTCCTGCCTGCACTATACCGTGACAATAGCAGTGCGTTTTTTTTATTTTATCAAGATGCAGCTTACATTGATTTAAGCCAAAATGCAATTTAATTATGTCTTGACTAAATCTTAATGTGGTATCCCAAATTAAATAATAATCTTATATAATAATCTAATGATTAAAAATGGTTAAAACAACACAAATTATAAAATGTAAAAAAAAATTTATAAAACATTTCTGACTTACCTTTTTTTTTCACAGAAAGATCTATATGAAAATATTCGAAGACCATGCAAGAAGAATTGTACTACAAGTTAAGCCACAGACTGTTTCATCCCATGAAGACAAAAGTTATCAAAAGTTCATTTTTGTGTTGAAGAAGTGTATGTAACGTGAGTGGTAAGATAATGTTAACAAATGAGACTTTATTGTAATGTATTAACTAACATTAACTAACAATAAACAATACATTTTTACAGTATTTATTAATCTTTGTTAATGTTAGATAATAAAAATACAGTAGTATTACTGTAAAATATAGTAGCAATAGTCGTTCATTGTTCATATTCGTTTATAGTGCATTAAATTAAAGTGTGATATTGATAACCTATATACAATTAAATAATTATAAAAGAGCAGGGGCATTTTTGAATTTGCTTGCATTCTAAATGTGCACTATCCTAACCTCCTACACTTCATCACGTAGTGTATGCGTGCACTCTCTGGGTGTGTTTTTGCTAAATACTCGATAATGTCAGATCACACATCATTAAAACAACAATTATGATTTCAGTTTTGGCAAATGACATACAAAATTAGACTTATTTTATCAGAATAGTGAACTTTTCAGTAACATAGCAAGTTATGAAAGCAATGCAATTACAATTTTTAAGCAGTTTCAAGCACTTTTCAAACCTTGAAAACATTAAAATTCAAGCATTTTTAAGGATTTCCAGCACCTGTACAAACCCTGTTTTAATAATGTATTAGTAAAAGCTGAAATTAACATGAACTAAGATTAATAAATGCTGTATTAATGTATTGTTCATTCTTTGTTAATGTTAAAAGTTTAGTTCACCCAAAAAGGAAAGTTCTTAAAATGACCCTCATGTCGTTCCAAGCCCATACGATGTTCATTCATCTTCAGAACACAACTGAAGAACTTTTTGATTAAATCTGAGAGCTTTCTGTCCCTCCATTGACAGTACGCAACTACCACTTTGATGCTTCAAAAAGTTAATAAAGAGATCGTAAAATGAATCAATGTGAATTGAACGGTTTAGTCCAAATTTTCTGAAGAGACTCGATCACTTTATATGGTGAACTGTACTGTACAGTTGGTGTGTAACGGTACACAGAAGTCACGGTTCGGTATGTACCTCGGTTTTGGGGTCACGGTTCGATACGGGTTCAGTACAATAGGAAATATATGACCATTTAGGGTGTCATTTATATATGACACTTTAGGGTCCAATTCTCACTATTAACTAACAATTAACTATGACTTTGCCTCAGTAAACCCCTAATTACTGCTTATTAGTTTGTAAGGTTGTTAATCTTAGGTATTGCATTAACTAGGTCAGCTAGAACCGGGAACACTTCCCATAACACCTGATGTACTCGTTACATCATAAGATGAATGGCATCTACGCTAATGTCAGTCTCTCTGTTTATCCCGAGGTTTACTGCATTCAGCCGGATCCAGATCAGATGGTGGACCTGCGCCCAGACATTACCAACGCATCCCTGAAGTGTCTGCACTGTCAATTAGTCTACCCTCTGAAATTGCTCATCGACATGGCATCCTCAATGGATCCATCTCCAGCGTGATGCCTCTGATCTTTCGAATATTCCGATCTAATATTACTTCTGACCTGTAAGGCAGCCAAAATAATAATCATACACTGTTTGTTAATTGGCCAGAGGAGAACTGGCACCCCGACTGAGCCTGGTTTCTCCCAAGGTTTATTTTTCTCCATTATGCCACCTGATGGAGTTTTGGTTCCTTGCCACTGTCGCCTTTGGCTTGGCTTGCTCAGTTGGGGACACTAAATTTTCAAATAAATATCCAAATAAATGTAATTACTAAATTAAATTAACTACGTCAACTACATTACTTGAATATATATATATGATAATTGAAATGAGCTGGATGACATCACCGTTTTCTCCAGAGCGGCTGTACAGGGATCGTTGTGGATTACCTGGGTTTATTCTGGCTGTTTTAGGAGTGTGGACTGCCGATCCTTTGTGGAGTATATCCGTTTCTTTGGAGTGTGGATTGCTCATCCCGGAGGACTTTAAACAGCTGGAGACCCCACAGATACTGCTCACGGATTTATCATCCTTGTCTGTGAGACTGATCTGACTTTGTATATAGTACACGCTGGACTGAGAGACTTGCACACACACATACACATACATATATTCACGATTGTACAATTGTTTACTGGCTATATTCTGTTGTCGTCTTGTAATACACTGGGGATTTTGGCTATACTATTTGGTTTGTCTTGTGTTTTATACTCCTCCATTATTTGGATTTATTTAAATGGAACAATTGTTCTCCTAATTTAGTGTAAACTCTACTTATTTGTTTAGTGGAGTGTTACATATTGGTGGCCCGTACGGGGATGTTCTGTTTATTTTTCGATTTTCTTTTATGGTAGAAATCTGTAAATATGGAGGAGGAGACAAATGTAAATGTAGAAAATGTAGTGAATGTAAATGTGGTACAAACAATGCAATCAGAGATGGATAAGCTCAAAGTGGATTTATTGGCCCTTAGTTCAAAAATTACATCAGTTGAACACGAATGTAGGCACTCGGCTGATAGTTCACTTAATCGGGAAACTAGTTTCCGGGAGGCAGTGGACAATGGCTTAGCAGAGTTAGAGGATTATTTCCGTCGCTCCCTGGAAAAGTTGGAGAGAGCTGTGGCTGATTGTTTCCTGAGAAGAGATGAAAGATGGGAAAACAGTGCGAAAACTTCCTGGATATCAGGCCACTTCCCAGTGTGGAGCTGGTTGGCACCCTTAGCATGGTTCTGAGAGGACCTGCTCTGAGCTGGTGGAAGGCGGAGAAGAGCAAGGTAACAGACTGACAATCTTTCAAAGAGGCATTTATGTGTGTGTTTCTTCCAGATGACTACCTCACAGAAGTGGAAGACAAGCTGAGGTCTCTGGTTCAGCAGCCACGTCAACGTTTGAGAGATTTTGCCTATGATTACCGAGCACTTTGCCTCAAGTGGAAGCCTGATATCACAGAGGAAGAGATGGTGAGCCGCATCCTTAACAACATCAACCCCAGAGTCGCGGGCTGTCTAAGAGGGACGGTGAAGACTGTGGAACAGCTGGTGAAAGTGGGATCTATGGTGGAGAAGGATTGTATGGGGGCGAAGGATTACTGGCAGAAAGTGGACAGTCAGAATGGTAAAGAAAAGACCAATAAAAAAAACACAAGAACATCATATTTCCAAAAACTTGGCAGAACTCTCTATAGCTCAACCTCATTCACTAAATTCTCTTCTCTTGGTGCCTGTAATAGTTAAAGGTAAAGAAGGGAAGGCAGTGGTGGATACAGGGAGTACTTACACACTGATGCAGGAAAACCTTTGGAGACAACTAGGAGGTGAGGCGTCAACTGACACTCCAGTTTCACCTCAACGCTTCATTATGGCCGATGGAAAGGTGCACCAAGCTATGAACCAGAAAACCATCTGCTATAAATGGCATGATAACGTATGCAGGATGGAGACTTATATAATGAGAGATGATCACCTGGTGTTTTCCATTATAGCTGGCTTAGATTTCCTGAGGGCAGCTGAAGCATTCGTGGATGTCGGCCAAAGTAGATATGGCCTGAAAATGGGGAAAGGATATATATACTATCCCTTCTTATCTGCCCTGATTAATTCGGAGCTGTCTACAATGCCGGTGGGTGAAAGAGGATCCCATACTGCCACTCACAGTTTTTTTTTTACTGTGCATTACCTCACACCTGGGAACCACCACTCACCACCCTGCACACTGAGGTTGCTCCGAGCTGGGACTCCGACAATCAACAGGAGTTGCTAAAGCTGCTGGAGACCTGGCCTCGTACTACATCCAATATCCTGGGCAAAACATCAGTGGAACATCACAAAATCATCCTATCTGATGAAATGCAGATTAAGTCTAGAGCATACAGGGTCTCACCTTTCAAGAAGAAGATAATTGATGACCAGGTCGACCAAATGCTAAAAGACCACATCATTGAGCCATCCTGCTCTCCATGGTCATCACCAGTAGTATTGGTTCCCAAACCTGATGGATCTTACAGGTTCTGTGTGGACTCACCAGCTCAACAGCAAGACCATTCCTGATGCTTATCCAATGCCGCTTATTGATGACATCCTGGAATCAATGGAAGGCGCCACCTGGTTCAGCACATTGGATTTGCAGTCAGGATATTGGCAGGTGGATATGGAGGAAGGGAGCAAAGGAAAAACAGCCTTCATTATCAACCAGGGGCTATTCCAATTCCGCTCCATGCCATATGGGCTCCGAAATGCCGCTGCCACATTCCAGAGGCTGATGGAAAAGGTGCTGGCAGAATTAAGAGGAAAATTCTGTTTCGTGTACATAAATGATATTATCATCTATTCACGATCATTAGAGGAACACATAACACACCTGAACGCCATAATGCAAAGACTTGACCAGGCTTTCCTTACCCTTAACATGAAGAAGTGTCACTTCTTTAAAAGACAGTTAAGGTTCCTTGGCCACATCGTCTCAGTTAAAGGAGTGGAGGTTGATAGTGAAAAGACAATTGCCGTTGCCCAGTATCCTCCTCCCAAAGACCTGAAAGCTCTCCAACGCTTCCTAGGATTAGCAGGATGGTACCACAAATTCATTCCCCATTTTGCTGACATCACTGCCCCTTTGAATCACCTGAAAAAGAAGGGAGTAAAATGGGAATGGACTTCAGAGTGTCAAGCCAGCATTGATACCATCAAACAAGTGCTACAAGACCCTACGGTATTGATGCAGCCCGACCTCAACCAATCTTTCCAGGTGCATACGGACGTCTATGTAGCGTGGCCACACATCGGGAGCGCGCTCTCTCATTCACAAAACGGTCGCGATCGTTGTGGATTACCTGGGTTTATTCTGACTGTTTTTGGAGTGTGGACTGCCAATCCTTTGTGGAGTATATCCGTTTCTTTGGAGTGTGGATTGCTCATCCCGGAGGACTTTAAACAGCTGGAGACCCCACAGATACTGCTCACGGATTTATCATCCTTGTCGGTGAGACTGATCTGACTTTGTATATAGTACACGCTGGACTGAGAGACTTGCACACACGCACACACGTACATACACTCACCTAAAGGATTATTAGGAACACCTGTTCAATTTCTCATTAATGCAATTATCTAATCAACCAATCACATGGCAGTTGCTTCAATGCATTTAGGGGTGTGGTCCTGGTCAAGACAATCTCCTGAACTCCAAACTGAATGTCAGAATGGGAAAGAAAGGTGATTTAAGCAATTTTGTGCGTGGCATGGTTGTTGGTGCCAGACGGGCCGGTCTGAGTATTTTTACAATCTGCTCAGTTACTGGGATTTTCACGCACAACCATTTCTAGAGTTTACAAAGAATGGTGTGAAAAGGGAAAAACATCCAGTATGCGGCAGTCCTGTGGGCGAAAATGCCTTGTTGATGCTAGAGGTCAGAGGAGAATGGGCCGACTGATTCAAGCTGATAGAAGAGCAACTTTGACTGAAATAACCACTCGTTACAACCGAGGTATGCAGCAAAGCATTTGTGAAGCCACAACACGCACAACCTTGAGGCGGATGGGCTACAACAGCAGAAGATCCCACCGGGTACCACTCATCTCCACTACAAATAGGAAAAAGAGGCTACAATTTGCATGAGCTCACCAAAATTGGACAGTTGAAGACTGGAAAAATGTTGCCTGGTCTGATGAGTCTCGATTTCTGTTGAGACATTCAGATGGTAGAGTTTAATTTGGCGTAAACAGAATGAGAACATGGATCCATCATGCCTTGTTACCACTGTGCAGGCTGGTGGTGGTGGTGTAATGGTGTGGGGGATGTTTTCTTGGCACACTTTAGGCCCCTTAGTGCCAATTGGGCATCGTTTAAATGCCACGGCTTACCTGAGCATTGTTTCTGACCATGTCCATCCCTTTATGACCACCATGTACCCATCCTCTGATGGCTACTTCCAGCAGGATAATGCACCATGTCACAAAAGCTCGAATCATTTCAAATTGGTTTCTTGAACATGACAATGAGTTCACTGTACTAAAATGGCCCCCACAGTCAACAGATCTCAACCCAATAGAGCATCTTTGGGATGTGGTGGAACGGGAGCTTCGTGCCCTGGATGTGCATCCCACAAATCTCCATCAACTGCAAGATGCTATCCTATCAATATGGGCCAACATTTCTAAAGAATGCTTTCAGCACCTTGTTGAATCAATGCCACGTAGAATTAAGGCAGTTCTGAAGGCGAAAGGGGGTCAAACACAGTATTAGTTATGGTGTTCCTAATAATCCTTTAGGTGAGTGTATATTCACGATTGTACAGTTGTTTACTGGGTATATTCTGTTGTCGTCTTATAATACGCTGGGGATTTTGGCTATACTATTTGGTTTGTCTTGTGTTTTATACTCCTCCATTCTTTGGATTTATTTAAATGGAACAATTGTTCTCCTAATTTAGTGTAAACTCTACTTATTTGTTTAGTGGAGTGTTACAGCGCTATATAAATAAAGTTGACTTGACTTGACTATTGGGTAGGATTAAGGAAGGTCTTGCAGAATAAGGCAATAATATGTGTACTATAATTACTGTGTAATATAAGTACTAATAAACAGCTAATATCCTATATTGATAATATAGATATCCATAATTATAACTTTATAAACTAAAATAACTAGCTCCCGGCGGACGACTTGCACCAAAAGTGTGACCTGTGACGTGATGTATGATGTAGGAGTAACGTAAGATTAGACGTCTCTTGTGGTTCAAACAAATACGGATGGGCAACAAAATCTAGCTCTTCTTCTCTAATATCGAATCCTTAAAAATGATTGTTTTAGACTTCTAATTCGTGACCAGTGTTTCGTTTTGCTCTATTCTCTGCATATCTGCGTTCGTCAATACATCATGCATCGGGTCAGAGGTTACTCTTTTGGCATAAGTCAACGTGTACGGTCGTCTGCCGGAAGCTAGTTATTTTAGTCTATAAAGTCATAAATATGGATATTTTTTGTACAAAAATGCATGGCTTCGCTATTGCAGAATCTTGAACCCTGATCACTCCCATTATAAAGCTTGGAAGAGCCAGGATATTTTTAAATATAACTATGATTGTATTCGTCTGAAAGAAGAAAGTCATATACAGCTGGATGGCTTGAGGTGGAGTAAATCATGGGGTAATTTTAATTTTGGGGTGAACTATCCCTTTAATTCTCTTTGATGATTGATGACTATGACACTGTCTTCAATGCATTGTTTTATTTTTTTCCTGTGCAAAGTTCAATTTGCTATCAAGTTGAAATTGTAAATTACTCATGTGGAGTATAATTTGACATTGTCACATTCACATTGTCAAATTTGTTGACAAATTTGTTCGCAAAGTCATTGACTGAAATCATATGGTTAATATATGTAGAGATATAGTAATATTACTGCTGTAATATGAGGAATTATGTGGAAACATGAACCTTGAAGAGCAAGCACACCATTTCCCTATATAAAAAAATTAAATCTGTATGAAATGCATATAAATAAATGACACAAAATGTAAATAAATCCTATATGACTTTAATTTGACTAGCATATGATTCAGTATAAGACCTTTATATGATTTGTATATGAATATCAGGTATTTTCTGCTAATACCATACACCATTGCATACTGTTGACATGTAAAACTCATATAAGACTTTTTACAGTATTCATATATGGCCCAAAAATCCCCTACAAGTTTTATGAGTGCTTTTTAGTATGATTTAGTCTGATTTTGTGTAGTACATGTATTGGACTGACATGAACACATAAGATAATTCTGGCTGATTTAAGTAAGGAAGATATATGGTTGCTGTATATGAACCATATAGAGGCCAGTTATAGTAAGAGCTTCATCCCTGCAGTCATACAGATTTTAAACAAACAATCCTTTCAGTGCACATAGAGGATCAGCCACTGGTGTGTTATGCCTTTGTCATTGTTTGTGATTATTTGGTGTGTGTGTTGACACTGTTGACACTTCCCTTACACCTAACCCTACCCTTAAACTTACCCATACCACGACACATGTCCTTAACTTTACCCGTATCCCACCTCAATATCAGCAAAAGTGTTTTGCCATACAATATGAACACAATTGTACTTATTTTACTTATTTTTGATGTAAGTACATAGTAGTTAAGGCCACCTAATATAAAGTGGGACCACATTTTTTATTCTTTGCATTTATTATTTTTATTTCTAATGCATTGATTATTTGATGATACTTTAAATAATCAATTTCAATTAACATTGTGTATGAAATGTGCTATACAAGTAAACTTGCCTTGCCTTTAAGTACTGCAAGCAGCAGGACATGAATAAAAATGAATAAAAATACAATTGGCAATGAAATTTAAATGGGAAAGGAGAATAGGCTAAGAAAAGTCTACATTTTCTTTTCTCTGCAGATCCTTTTTGAGAAACAGTTCAATAAAAATGAAACTGTCATCTCGGCTGGTGCAGTGGAATAAATCAATGATGACAGGGACTATTAGGTGACAGCTGGTGACACACCATGACGTTTGTTCCTAAAGAGTGGTGTGCAAATTCACCTCTACCAACAAGAGCTCTCCTTTAACTCACCACACCACAAATATGATGAACAAGAAAATGCCATGAGTCTAAAGTAAAATGAATTGGCAATATGAACACTGACACCTTGTCTACTCTGCAAGCTGGTGATCTAATGTGGCAAAAAGAAATGGCATGCAACAGAGATGAGCTACATGTATTATAATGAAATTGGAATGACCAATATGGTGGCTATTGTAATTAAACTCCCAACTTCCAAATAAGAGTCAACTGTAAATCAGCCAAGTCATTGCTCCAGATACCATATAAAAATCTGTGGTTAAAAGTGGTTAATGATGTGAAACTTACACTCCGCCTTTGCTCTACACCACATAAGCGCATTGGCAGAAAAGTGCCAAAGTGCAGACCTTGTAAGGGATAAAAAGGTACACCAAGGTGGACAGTGTTTGGCTAACAAAAAAATTTGATAATTCTAAATGAAGAGAGGTTCTGTGAGTTCTGAGTTCGGGAAGTTCAGATACAATACCCCACTGACTTCAGACCTGTAACATTGGATGTTTCAGACTACAAGGACCTTCTGAGTTCTCCAGGAGTACAGCATTCCCCAGCACTTAGTGTTTAAGGCTGTGGAGATGGAATCCACAGCACAACCAGTGGAAGATGTTGCCGTTATCGGACTCATCACTTGACTATGCAGAATATAAAAATCTCTAACCAAAACCTATTTCAAAGATCTTGGCTTTAGTGCAAGGGTTCCAAATTCAAGTCTTTGTGCCTCCCTGCTCTGCACAGTTTGTATGTCTCTCTTATCTGCACACCTAATTCAGTATCAGCTCTTTAGAAGAGAGCGCCTTGAACTCGTTTGCGTCCCGATTGACAGGGTCCCTATTTAGTGTTCACTGCTCTCTACTCCCTCAGCACGGGATATCTGTTGAAGTTCACTTAACAAAATGCATTCATTCGCAACACCCTGCAATGCCATCAAAAACAGACGAAACTCAAATTGCGCATATTAGAGGAGTTTAAGTTAAGTTTGATGACAATATAATTTGATAAATAAATATAATATGAATTACCATACTTTCATTTAATATACAATATTATGTGTATTAAATCTCTATAAATAAATATTTTATTTATATAGTATCAATATACATATTAATTACAAGATTTCTAATTAGCGTGAGAGCGCAATTCCAAAAAAGCGCCGCTGGGAGTGGAAAGTTCTGCGTGTGATCTACTGACAATGTGCAAATTAAAGAACACAGACGCAGCCGGATCATTTGCATAATGACCAACGCAATCTACCAGGAGCAGCGCAAATTAGCTCCTGGTTTAAGGCATGCTTTTTTGTGCGGTAAATAGTGGCGCAAATAACAGTAAATTGAGGAGTGCAAACCTTAGTAAATAACCTTGCATGATTCATAGTCTGAAAGGGATACGCCTACAAATGTATATGCTAATAAGGGCAGCAACAAAAATAACTCTGTCCACGCCTTTTCAGCGCTAATTTTTCACTGCGTGTCTTTAGTAAATCCTGACAGTACTTTTTTTAATGCACCATTACTTGCATTTTTTTTCCTGACAACTGCGAAAGAGACTCAAAATTCGATTTTGGCCATACAGATAAGTGTTATACATCATTTGAAGCGGTCAAAGATTTTTTACAAAATAAAGAAAACAAACAGGATGTGCGTTCTCCTGTCTCTCTCAGTGAAGTCCAGTCTGAAACACGTCAGAAAATAACTCAGCGAATACTTGCCACACAGACATGAGAGATATGTCTTTAGAAAGCCTGAAGTGTCTTCTTTTAAATGAAGTAATTCATATAGAAAACAAATATTCTCTGTTTATGTAATCTGTATGAAACCAATGAGAGGTACAATCTTCCCCTTCTGACCTCATTATCTGTAATCCCTTACAAAAAAATACTGCCGTCCCGCGGGTATAAATAGGAAGCGGATGCAGCACACATTTGTCATTCACTTCGGAGCCGACACGGTGTTGATGAAGACTGTTCCTGCTTCAGCAGAGAGAGCGAAAGAGAGAGAATGAGAGAAGAGGGTTCCTGAGTGCTGGGAGAGAAGGCCAGATCAGCGGCAACCACGAGCTCACTATTCAGTGAAAAAACTGCTGTTTTTACAGCATCTAATTTCCTTTTGGTTCGGTGAGAGCGTTCCAAACGGTCAAGTCAAGTCAACTTTATTTATATAGCGCTTTTTACAATGCAGATTGTTTCAAAGCAGCTTCACAGTGACATCTTGAGCAACTGAGCAAGCCAAGCCAAAGGCGACAGAGCATACACAGGCTGCACTATTTCCTGTATTTTGCCGCAGTTGTCCCTGGGTGCTTCAGCACAACTAAAAGAGCTTTCTTCTAAAAGAGCAACTGTGTTTCTGGTTGTGGTCGTTCCCTGTCACCAGCTGACGGTCACAATCGTTGTCTTACGTGTCTGGGCATTCAGCACGCTGAGGCAGCATTTGTGGATAGTCATATTCCCGCAGCGGGAACACGAACTATCTCGGCACTAAGGTCGAGACTCTCCTACCTACAGGAAGGCGGAGTCCCCTTACCTATACCCCGATCTAGAGCTATTCCTGCCCAGCAGAATAGACATACTTCAGCGAATAGCCAGTATAATACGTTAAGAGCTCGCTCAAGTACTGGGGAGCTAAACCATTTAGTGCTTTGTATGTAATTAGCAAGATTTTAAAATGTATGCAATGTTTAATAGGCTGGAAGCGTAAAACTATCATTTTCATTTTCATTTTTTTTGGGGCTACAGGCCAATTAAATCTAGCATTCTGCACACTTTAAATCAGGCACAGAGATACATTAGTGTGGTTGGATTACATTTATTTGAATGAATAAACGAGGGAGACAGAAAGAGATTGTGAATATGTGAATTATCTGCGTCTATGCAGCATCACTCTAGTAAAGCTGTCAGTTGAATTACTTCAGAAACAGCAACGTTAAGACCTTGTTTCTTATAAATATGGTTCAGTGTGAGAGTGACTATTACCCCTTTTCCACCAGAATGAACTAGGTGCTAGTTCAGAGCCAGTGCTAGTGCCAGTTCGGAGTTGGTTCGACTGACGAGCCTTCTAAGAACCGGTTTGCCTTTACACATGCTAGACAGCCACCACAGAGCCAGGTCTTATGTCACTGTATACGTCTCATCTTTCTCAGCGAGGCAGTGGGAAACACAAACACACCAGGCTTGTTCCACTTTTTCTGGTTCGGAGCTGGTGCTTTGGGTGTGGAAAGGCAAAGAACCGATTTGAAACTAGGCTCTGGCTCCGAACCAGCACCAGCACTGCCTTGGTGGAAAAGGGGTATATACACTCACCTAAAGGATTATTAGGAACACCTGTTCAATTTCTCATTAATGCAATTATCTAATCAACCAATCACATGGCAGTTGCTTCAATGCATTTAGGGGTGTGGTCCTGGTCAAGACAATCTCCTGAACTCCAAACTGAATGTCAGAATGGGAAAGAAAGGTGATTTAAGCAATTTTGAGCGTGGCATGGTTGTTGGTGCCAGACGGGCCGGGTCTGAGTATTTCACAATCTGCTCAGTTACTGGGATTTTCACGCACAACCATTTCTAGAGTTTACAAAGAATGGTGTGAAAAGGGAAAAACATCCAGTATGCGGCAGTCCTGTGGGCGAAAATGCCTTGTTGATGCTAGAGGTCAGAGGAGAATGGGCCGACGGATTCAAGCTGATAGAAGAGCAACTTTGACTGAAATAATCACTCGTTACAACCGAGGTATGCAGCAAAGCATTTGTGAAGCCACAACACGCACAACCTTGAGGCGGATGGGCTACAACAGCAGAAGACCCCACCGGGTACCACTCATCTCCACTACAAATAGGAAAAAGAGGCTACAATTTGCACAAGCTCACCAAAATTGGACAGTTGAAGACTGGAAAAATGTTGCCTGGTCTGATGAGTCTCGAATTCTGTTGAGACATTCAGATGGTAGAGTCAGAATTTGGCGTAAACAGAATGAGAACATGGATCCATCATGCCTTGTTACCCCTGTGCAGGCTGGTGGTGGTGGTGTAATGGTGTGGGGGATGTTTTCTTGGCACACTTTAGGCCCCTTAGTGCCAATTGGGCATCGTTTAAATGCCACGCCCTACCTGAGCATTGTTTCTGACCATGTCCATCCCTTTATGACCACCATGTACCCATCCTCTGATGGCTACATCCAGCAGGATAATGCACCATGTCACAAAGCTCGAATCATTTCAAATTGGTTTCTTGAACATGACAATGAGTTCACTGTACTAAAATGGCCCCCACACTCACCAGATCTCAACCCAATAGAGCATCTTTGGGATGTGGTGGAACGGGAGCTTCGTGCCCTGGATGTGCATCCCACAAATCTCCATCAACTGCAAGATGCTATCCTATCAATATGGGCCAACATTTCTAAAGAATGCTTTCAGCACCTTGTTGAATCAATGCCACGTAGAATTAAGGCAGTTCTGAAGGCGAAAGGGGGTCAAACACAGTATTAGTATGGTGTTCCTAATAATCCTTTAGGTGAGTGTATGTGTGTGTTACAGGAAAGGCAGCACATTTTAATTCTTACTACTTTGGATGCAAAGAACAGCTGTGTAGGTATTTAAAGTTTTACCTCAGTGATGTTGTTACCCAGTTAGATTGTCTGGATATTTCTTTGAACATAGATGGCTTACCACTTTTCAAAAGTAGCAATCAGTCACTGTGGCCAGTTTTGTGCAAAATCAATTTGGCTCCTTCCACTGTCTTTCCTCTTGCTCTCTGTTTTGGGGTGTCAAAGCCTAAAAATCTAGATTTTTTTGACAGATGTAGTGCATGACCTCAGAGACATTTTACTGAATGAATTAGAGACTGACAGGAGTCGTTTAAGAGTTAATCCGCGCTGTATCAGTTGTGATGCACCTGCAAAATCATTTGTCAGATGCACAAAGTAATACTCTGGTTATTTCGGTTGTGATAAGTGCAAACAGAAAGGCTTCTGGGATGGGAAGCAAGTTATATTCCCAGAGATGACTAATATTACTCTGAGAACAGATGCATCTTTCCGTGAGCAGCTTCAGGAAGAGCACCACCTATCATCTGGGGTGTCTCCTTTTTGCATGCTCCAAATAGACATGATTCAGCAATTTCCTGCAGATTACATGCATCAGTGCTGTCTTGGAGTGATGCGAAAACTGATTTTTTTTGTGTTTTTGCGTGGAAAACTTATAACCAGATTATCTTCTGGCCAAGTAAGGGAGATCAGTTCCAGGATTCTTGGTTTGAGACCATTCATGCCAGATCTTTTCGCAAGGAAGCCACGTAGCCTAGAAGACACTGACCGATGGAAAGCTACTGAACTGCGACAGTTTGCCCTTTACACAGGCAAAATTGTGCTGAAAGGTGTTCTCTCTGATGAACTCATTTTTAATTGATGCAGAAGATGATGTCCAGATTGTCCTTACAGTGCTCCATTCATTTTGAGCAGTTATCTAAAATCCCTTTTCACCACCCTTTACAAATAAGACTGTTACATCTGAATGCCGATTTTTCCATTTAGTAGCAGCAAATAACTGTCTCATTTACTCACCCCTTATGATGCTCCAAACCTATATAACTTTTTTCTTCTGTAGGTCGCGCATACTGTGACTTTGCCGAAACAGCACTCCATATGTGTGCATTATATTCTAAATGTTCCAAAGCAACAAACCACAATTTTAGCCATTTGTTTCTGAAACCTCTTTACCATTTCTCTGAAGTCTCATTCACGTTTATGTATGATTTGATAAAGCACATTTTATTTGATCCTAAAAGGCATTAAAGGGATAGATCACCCAAAAATGAAAATGACCCCATAATTTACTCACCCTCAAGCCTAGGTGTATATGACTTTCTTCTTTCAGAGTTATATTTAAAAATGTCCTGGCTAATCCAAGCTTTATAATGGCAGTGACTGATGCTCTGTTTTTGAAGTCCATAAAAGTGCATCTATCCATCATAAAACCGCTCCACACGTTAATGAAGGCCTTCTGAAGCGAAACGATGCGCTTGTGTAAGAAAAATATCCATATCTACAACTTTATAAAGTAAAATATCTAGCTTCCGCTGTAACGCCTCTCACAGTTCAAAATGCTTATGCTTACATCTGACGTCATACGTCACGGCAGTTTTTTTTTCCGTAAGTTGAATATGGAAGGCGGTCGGGTGGAAGCTAGCTATTTTACTTTATAATGTGTTAAATATGGATATTTTTCTTACACAAACACATGGCTTCGCTTCAGAAGGTCTTTATTAACCCCCCGGAGCTGTGTGGAGCACTTTTATGATGGATGGATACACTTTTTTGGGATGCCATTCACTGCCATTGTAATGCTTGGATTAGCCAGGACATTTTTTAAATATAACTTTGATTGTATTCGTCTGAAAGAAGAAAGTCATATACACCTAGGATGACTTGAGGGAGAGTAAATAATGGATAATTTTTATGTTTGGGTGAACTATCCCTTAAATCAATACTGTTTTGCAGTTGTCACAGTGGTCACCATATTAGTGGATTAGAGAGATTTAAGAGCAAAAGCAAGGTTGGTATTTTTAGCTAATAATAACCAAACCAAGATTTGGTTTAGGTTCGTAGAGGCAAAGAACCACCTGACTCAAAGTGGAGGCTTGTTGCTTTTTGTTGGGGGATTCTTTCCCTCCATGTTGTGTCAGAATCACTGAACAAACACCTTAGTTTTGGTTGGACTTGTTTTGCTCCTTACTGGTTTTGGTATGTTGCTCAAGCAAAACTGTACGGTGGCCGAGAAATGCAAAACAAAATCACAATTATGAAAACAAAATAACAAATTCAAAAACAAAACAACAAATTATAAACGCAATGGAAAGTCTAAAAACAAATTAACAAGTAAGCAAACACAATAACAATTCCGGAAACAAAATAACAAATCAGAAAACACAATGACAAGTCGGACAAAACGGAAAAGATAGGTATATGTGGCGAATGGAATACTGACCGCTGATTGGATGAGACATCTGTCAATCAAGACATGCAGAACGTACAGCAGGCTGCGGCAGGAGAAAGTTGATTCGCGTGTGCATGTGTAAATATTAGAGATGTATCGTCTATGATAATAATTGTTTTTTTTAATTATCTGCAAAGCTGCGAGCTATTATGTCACTCACTTTGCAAAAAACAAACAAAAACACTATTAGAAAGCAGTTATAATGCATTCCAGGGGCCCCATGTTGCATAGAAACTGTCCTACGTTTGATCTAAGATCGTTTCTCAAATGTGTGTACGTGTGATTCCGAAAAACTAACTACGCACAAAAAAACGTGCATAGCCTATAATTTAACTTAAAATAATTTCATAGGCTATATCAATACAATAAAACAAAACATTACTCGTATAGCATGCAGTGTAAATGCATTGTGTAAATTCCATTTCCTTGCCAATTGAAACTTTTCTTGATTTAAAGTTGGCAGAGGCTATTCTAGATGTGCATAACGCCATTTAGTGCAAATAGATTATCATATTGTAGGTCTATTAAGTAGGCTACCTTTTAGACACTTTATTTTTATTTAAATTAAATGCCTCTCCAAGCTGATAAGTGATGGGTATAGGGAAAAGAAAGGGATCGGGAAAAGGGAAACTCGAACTCAGGTTGCTCGCGTTTAAAGCTAAATCTGTTGTTCTTACTCTACATGCCACTCTCTCACTTATCAGATCGGGTTTTGTAATTTTGTGTGACTCAACCAGACAGTGGTAGGCATATTTAATATGAAACGTTTTTCTTTCTCCATAATTAATCGCACTAAAGTAGCCTGTAAAAAAGAGACGGCTCTAATATTTATACATGCACACGCGAATCAACTTTCTCCTGCCGCAGCCTGCTGTACGTTCTGCATGTCTTGATTGACATATGTCTCGTCCAATCAGCGGCCAGTATTCCATTCGCCACACATACCTACCTTTTCCGTTTTGTCCGACTTGTCGTTGTGTTTTCTGACTTGCTATTTTGTTTTCAGATTTGTCATTGTGTTTTCAGATTTATTTTGTTTTTAGATTTGTAATTGCGTTTATAATTTGTTTTCGGAATTGTGATTTGTTTTGCAATTCTCGGCCACCGTAAAACTGTCAAGTGGCTTTAGAACATATGGTATAGTGTACACTTTAATGGAGTATTTTTATGGTACTTTTTCATCTTTATGGAGCTTCTCCCTGCTGTCATTTTGTGGCAAATAGCTGTTAGAGTATTCTTCAAATTATCTGTAATTATATTACATAGAAGAAGGTCATGAAGCACAAGGGTTCTTAAATTATGTTTTGTAATTAGTTAATTGGTAAATAGTGAATTGTGGAAACATTGTATGTAAACTGTCAGAGGGAACAGAATGCTAGGACTTGTCTGTATATTGCAGAATGCCAGCTAAAGTTAATGGTGAGAGTGGAATAAAGGTAGTATGCTATAAGGAACTGGCGACACTGAGCTAAATACTTGTGTATATGTGTTTATGTGCAGTATCTCACTTATCAAGTGTTTGGAGCCAAAGGGGTTTCGAGTGCAGATCACTTTAATTGCACTTATGCCCCTCTGGCTCCAAACCCTCAGTATATGGTTTCTCTTTCAGAGATACCCAGTGATTAAGTTCCCCCAGGACAACACAGTTGATGTTGTGCCTTCCAACTGGCTTGAAGTAACAAAAGAGGTATTTATAATTAGTAGTATATCTGAGTAGTTTAAAGGAATAGTTCCCAAAAATGTCATATTGTCATAATTTACTCACCCTCAAGTTGTTCCAAACCTGTATACATTTCTTGTTCTCCTAAACACAAACGTAGATAATTAAAAAAAATTTTGTAACCAAACAGTTGTTTGGCACTATTGACTTCCATAGTGAGAAAAAAATATTATGGAAGTCAGTGGTGCCCCAAAAGTTTGTATGAACAACCTTTACTAAATCCAGCTTTTTTCAGCTATGTATTAACTTGAAGATCTTGAAGCTCTCAACAGGGTATATATTGCTACTGGCCAAGATTTTTTTTTTCTGTCAAAGCAAAAAGAAGAGACACTCCAGGTACTACCTCCTGGTCAAAACATGTTGCAGTGGTTTTGGTGTATGCAGGTATTTAGGATATATTTAGGTTTTCTAATATATGTCACATACATGGTTAATACCATTCTCTTTCTGGTCAAACCAAGCTGCCATGTTCTTTCCAGATAGCTATGAGGAAGCCAGACTGAAGGCCAACCAGGCCACAGTGACATCAAACCTGGAGAGCGATAAGGAACCTCAACGGAGACCAGTATGACCTCCAGCTAGATATAGGAGGCAGCTGGATAGTGGTAAATACTTTTGTGAACATTTGACAGAGGTGTATTTAAATAGTTTTTCTAAGGTTGCTTTCTGTCTAAAACACAAAACATTACAATAATAACGAACGTAAACCATTTATTAATGGCTATTTTTAGAACTTTTCTTCTAACGTTTCGTAGGCTTGTTGATTTGGTTCAGGAGGTAAAAAATGTAAAAAGTGGCTGCTGCCAGTTTGGTTTGGTGACTCTAGTAATGCGTCTACAACTCTGTACATGCTAGCCCCTTTTACGCATACAGTCTCTACCAGTAAATTACTGTTAAGAGATTATGTGTGAACAAGGCTACGTGTCCGCGCACATGCATTCAAACGCGCATGCCTATAGACTAAACACGCAATACTCATGTGCATGCCGTCACCGATTAACATTTTTTAAGTTTACATGGAGATGATAACATATGATATAAGATAATGATATCAAAAACTAGTTTTCAAAAACTTGCACTTTGAAGTTTGCGTTCTCAGACCACCAAACACTTGCCATGCAAATGAACTGCCAGAACTCATTAAAAGCTTTCAGTTGAAAGCGGTGTCGTGTAAGTGGCCCCTCAGTTAATAACTAATGATTTTTACAAGGGAAATTAATCAATCAAAAACTTAAGCTGGACAATAACTTTCTTCTAGAACTGCTGTACAGGCAAAACAATATTTGTTGCATTAATTTCCTATTATCACTGTAAAAAGTGCTATATATAAAGGTGACTAGACAAGGCCATTTTCAAAAATACAGATAAATTGGTTCTGGCAATTTACCGGTATGAGATGTTGTAACATTACCATTATATACTGTTAACTAGGTGATGACAAAGACCCACCGCTACCTAAGATGCCACGCATTGTAAGCACACCTAAATGTGAGTTTATTATTTAAAATGTTTTAGTTACCTCATTACATAGCTGCTTTCATTGTTCAATTAAATATTTATTTAAAGGTTTTTAACTTTGTTTCAGTCACCCCAAGACCAGAATATTTTGGAGAAAAAAGAATGACACAGTGTGAGTATACACATTCAAAGAAGACAGAGAATCCTTTCATAATACAGCATTGTCATGACTGTTTTTTGTCACTTAATTAGCTTGTCAGTTAAAACATATATTTCAAGCTGTGGCACCACTCAAAAAAACGATATCGGGATTTTGATAAATGCTCGATATAACATTTATGCGCCAAAAAGCAGAGCAAACAGCGCTACTCATTTGAACTTCGCCACACGGACCATTTATCTGCTCAGCTCAAAGTTCCAACGACAATGTGAGCAGATGCGTTTGCTCTCTGATCGGTCCTCTGTCACACGACCACTAAACAGCACTGAGAGATCCAATGAGAAGCGCTTAAATTCAGCGAAGAACACAAATGTGTTACGTCCAAGGACGTATGTTTATTTGTTGTTGCAGTGTGTCATGCATTTGTGTATGTGTTTGGGTGTTTTGCTCTCTTTGTCTCTTGTTCTCTCTTTTGTCATTCCGACAGGTACAATGACCAGCTGTATTCAATCTAATGATGCATGATGTGATTGGAGGATGACGGGGAGGAGCCGAGATATAAGCAGAAGCGGATTGATTGAGAAGAGAGAGAGACTTCCTTTTGACAGGATGAATTCTTACTCCTGTCTTTCCAGACATTGTTGCTTAAGTTGTTGATTTGATTCTGATTGAGTGAGCTCAGGATCTTGTTGTGAGTTCTTTAGTGGGAAGAGAACTGAAGTGTTACAGTCTATTTAATTACTTTTACATCTTATGTTAAGTGTGTTTATATAGCACTTTTATTTGTAATCTGGGGATTGTAGGGGGAGGGTGCCATTTATGTTTGTATTCCTCCTTTCTCCTGTTTATGGGTAGGTAGGGAGTAAGGGAAGTCTGATGTCTTTTATTTCTATGATCTTTTTCTAGGACATTTATTAAGAGTCTTGGGTTAGTTATCCAATGTTTTGTTTGTTATTTTGGCCATGCTCTCCCCTTAAGTATTATCCCCTGTTTTTGATTTATTATTGTTCTTTGAGATTGTATTTCTGTTACCCTTTGATGAGACTTGTAGTATTCTTTATCTTTTCAAATTAAAAGATATTAATTTGAATTTGTTGTTCTCTCTCCAAGATTTATTTTCATTATTTTTTGTTTTGTTACTGACTACCAACCCTAGACGAGTAGTTATGTAACAAATGTCTCTGTGATTTAAACTAGTTTAAAGCCAGATGAAACAGCGCTGACAAACTAGAGAAACAGCGCAACGATACAGTAAGAAGGCTTTTCAATCTACAAATTGCTATCATTTACTATGAATTTACTGTAGTAACACTAGCTGCACCATGGTATAGTGGCAGAAATGTGGATATCGAATTGTATTGTAATATTAATGTAGACATGTATTAAAGGAGTAATGCAATATAATTACAGTATTTTTGGTGATTAAGCTATAGCTTTTATACTAAATGAATGTAAGCTACGGTTTTTCATACAAATACCATAGAAACAATAAAGTTACAATTTACCATGGTAGTGTTACAAACTTGGTGTAGATGAAACTGAAGGACAGCAGTGATGGTGGGGCTGTGGAACTGGCTGACTGAGGAGGTGGGAGAAGGAGGCTGGGCGGGAACTCCTGACAAGGAGACGCTGGAGAGACAGGGGACGCTGGAGAGACAGGGGCGCTGGAGAGACAGGGGCGCTGGAGAGACAGGGGCGCTGGGTACCACATCTCCAAAAAAAGTCAATTAAATTGTCCACATCAATGTCTTTCAGTTCCTCCATGTAGCCGCCAGAGGTCCTCGTTGCATCCACCGCGGCGGGGTGGTGGGCAGGGCTCCTTTCCCAGCCCTCCAGCTCCACAAGGACTCCCTTCACGACGCATGATGTTGCCGGCTCACGCACTTGATCAGACCCTCGCTGTGGTCCGGGCTCCGGGGCGATGACTCCTCTCAACCTCTGCCTGGGTTCGGGCTCGTCGATCGCGGCAGGCCGGTCTCCACGGTCTGTGGCGGGCACAGGCAACTCCCTTGTGCCGGTCGTGGTCGGTGGTGGATGGCTGGTCTCTGGCGGTGGTGGAGTGGGACTGGTAATGCTTTCCTCCTCAGCAGGGCCGACGGTGAATGCCGAATTGTTGTTTACCAGTACCCACTCCACGAAGGCGGCGAAATCCTCCTTGGGACCGTTCGCTGGAACGCGGTCTGGGAAGTGCGTCTGCCACGCAAGGTCGAGGAAGTCCCATGTATGCCCTTCCAGCGAACGGTCTTCCTGCTCCAGGCAGAGAAGGCGAACAGCGGGAAGGACCATGGGGAAACGGGGAAAAACTAAAAAAAAGGGCAAAACGCCACAAAAAAAACTGTTTTGGTCCGTCGATCTGTTACAAACTTGGTGTAGATGAAACTCACAAAGGCGAAGGAGAACTCGGAACAGGAACTTTTAATGCACAAACTCACAGGGAACACTCGAAAACACCAGCATACGTAGATGTCGACGGACAAACACTGAAGAAACACTGAGAACTAAATACACAGGGCAAACGGTGACTAGACTAATTAACAAGACACAGCTGGGACAAATTAACTCATAATGATGTGACCATGGGAACACAGGAGTGGCGGGAAAATGAACAAAGGAACAAACTTAAAGACAAGCAAAACAGACTAGACATGTAACAGGTAGTGAGGTGCTATAACATTTTTCTATTAAGATATTTAGTTTGTTAAGGAAAAATTACTAGAAAATTGTAAAGAATTCAAAAATGTAAAGTAGTTTAAAACCACAATTAATGGTTTCTACAACTTTCACTTAGGAGCAAAAATCTGCCTTAAACTGCCTTTATTGTGCTAATTATCGATATCGACTGATATTAACATTTTTATTGCAATAACTTTTTTTGCCATGTCACCCAGCCATAAGTGCTACTATTACACCACTTTATTTATCAACAAAAAAGCATCCCTGAATAATTGTCAGGAAACATATTTTGGAATCTTGTTTTTCAGGTCTTCTAAGTGCCTAAGAAACACAAACCCCCATGTCTGACAGAGAAACTCAACATGAAGGTAGGAAAAGACATTTAAATTATATTATTTTCACATTTAGCAATGTGACACTTTGTTACTATTTGATGAACATTTTTATTAATTATCTGAAAATAGTTGGTTTATTATTTTTCATGAATTTTCATTATGAAACCCCCTTTTTCTGAATTTTTTTGTTAATTAGTTTTCAATGAAAGACACCTTTGAAATGTCAAAAAACATTTATTATGTGAGAATTTTTAGCTTAATGAAGAGATTGTGTTTTTTTTTTGCAATTGCCGACTGACAATTTTTTGACACATTGGGCCCTATCATACACCCGGCGCAATGAGACGGCAGGCGTGACGCAAGTGTTTTTTGCTAGTTTCAGCCCAACGCAGTTACCATTTTTATGTCCAGCTCCACGTTGTTTAAATAGTAAATATATAAAATAAATACACAATTGTGATAGCCTATTTGTCTGATTTCTTCAAGCAGTCGTATTTACCATTTACTATGATAATGGTTACCGCAAATAGTCTTTTGCAGCATTATTTCTGCCTTATAGTGATCAGAATCTACATCGGATTTCAAACACTTTTAAAAGTCTTTAATGCTGATGTATATGAAATCATCCACACCCGCGGCGCTGCCGTCTAACTCAGGTAAACTCTGCCTTTGTTCATAAACACTCCTCAAGCCCAAGCTGGCCTATTTTGGACCAAGGTATTCGGCAGGCCAAAAAAAACCCTAAAAAACTCTGGCCGGTGGCCCCGAGGAAACCCCAACAAGGCCCGATCAAGCCCCGGAATTGACAGTGGAAACGCGGCTGGCCCTGGCACGCACTAGCACACGCTTTTGGCCCGACAGTGGAAACACGGCTATTAAGAGACTAGGGACAACCCTTTTGGACCATGCGCCGGATACGCTGACCATTTTGGACACGCCCTAAGTGCACCTGCCATGCGCTTCAGACCATGCGCTCAGATTGTTAAAATAGGGCCTCTAATTAGCAGTCCATCCATGCTGTGAGTGCAACCAAACAAAATGGCTTTTATTTGTCATTCATTATCACAACATATCAGTCCCACAAGTTAGTAAAAATGTTCATGTATATTTTTGATGCTGAGTACAAATGCAAACATATGATTTATTTGTGCATTAAAATTAACAGATCATCTGTGTGTACGATGTAATGTATTATGATCTTGTAAATGTTTAATATGTTCATTAAGTTGATATTGTATTTCTTATTTTTAGCTGATGTGGCCGCAGATGTTTTCTGCATCAGCCAGGACACCAATTTGTGTGAGTACAAATTATAAAAACTTTTGAATAAAAGAAAACATTTGGTGCCAGTAAGATTTGTTTTTAAAAGAAGTCTCTTCTGCTTAGTAAGCAGTGATATTGTAAAATATTACAACTTAAAATTTAAAGACTTAAATTTTATGGAATTAACTAATAAATAAACTAAATAAACTAAACGGAATTTTCAGCATCATTACCCCAGTCTTCAGTGTCACATGATCCTTCAGAAATCATTCTAATATTACAATAATATAACAATGTACTGTTATATGTTATATATTGTTATGTTAAATTTTACAATATAAAAGAACTGTCATGCTGTACAGTTTTATACAACTTATAACAAAGGTCCCGCTGTTTTGTTTATCGCATTCTGTATCTTTGTGGTCTATAACGGGATATAATGTAAAATTTCCTTTGCTGTCAATATTATATAATAAATCCATGTTAGTGGCAGTCCAATGGCAGTATCATTTATTTTCCTGAGACTAAACATGCTTGCCCTTAAAGCAAACATTAATAATATTAGTAATAATATAACTACCTGAAACGATCCCTTGTATATTTTGTACTCTAAAAAGTATTTTCCAACATTTGAAGGACATTATTTTACATCCATTATGAGTACATTAATTAAATGTAGATACATTTCTGACAGTTACAGTTCTTTTGAACTGCTTCTCTTCTGCATGTTAACTGCACGTACAGTGTGAACTGCACATTTCAGACAACACCGAGTTGAAGAAACTTGAACGAGCCATGTTTATTCGACTTGACAAAATGGACCAAAAACTGTCAGCCATAGAAACGTCTCGGTTACGTATGTAACCCTCGTTACCTGAAGGAGGGAACGGAGATGCCACGTCGGAGTACTGACGAATAGGAATCTCGCTAGCGAGAGCCAATCTACTTCGAGTGTAACTAAACGGGCCAATGCACATTGGCATGCAATGATTGCACCAGCTGCTCATGCCACTCAGCGTGGGTATAAATGAGGCACAGGTGCTTGCATCAAATTAGTTTTTTGCTGAGGAGCCGAGTAGGTGAACTGGCACCCCAGCAGGGTAAAGAGGACATGGCGACGGGACGTGGCGTCTCCGTTCCCTCCTTCAGGGAATGAGGGTTACATACGTAACCGAGACGTTCCCATTCAGTCGGTCACTCTCTATGCCACGTCGGAGTACCGACGAATAGGAATCCCTACCAAAGCGCCATGGCATCTGCCCCCTTCCAGTGCCCTGTGTGAAAAGTCCATCACTGCTGTTCCGCATGACCCGCTCAGTGACTTATTGGATAACACTGGGAAAGTGTGCCCTAGTGGAAGGGAACGCTGCGGAACCCACATCGTACCCCGAAGGAGTTATGTGGAGTACAATGCTGAGCCATAGCCCGCAACAGAGAGGGGGCTTCAGCTCCACTGAAGGGGGGGCTCTCCCAAGGGAAAGACACAGGCTTCCATAGGAGCGAATTCCCTCCAGAACGCGGAGGTGAACTGTGGTCCCCTGTCAGACAAAATGTCCGAAGGGAGACCATGGATCTTGAACACGTGATCCACCATAATCTGGGCGGTCTCTTGAGCAGACGGTAACTTAGGGAGTGGGATAAAATGCGCAGCTTTAGAAAAACGGTCCACGACAGTAAGAATGACCGAATTACCAGCCGAAGAAGGCAACCCGGTAACAAAATCCAACGCGATGCGAGACCAAGGACGCAAAAGAATGGGAAGGGGTCTAAGAAGACCCGCCGGAGGACTATTACTAGATTTGGTCTGAGCGCAGACGGAACAAGCAGCAACAAAACGCCTGATATCGCGATCTCGAGAGGGCCACCAAAATCTCTGCCGGATGACCGCAAGCGTGCCTCTTACCCCGGAATAAGCAACCAATTTAGAAGAATGCCCCCAGCGAAGGACCGTAGGGCGAGCGGCTTCGGGCACGAACAAAGTTCCCTCCGGGGCGCGGGGTGGTCTAGGGATGCGCGAGAGACAACGCTTAACAGTCTGTTCTACTTCCCAGACGGCTGCCCCGACCACACAGTGCTCAGGGCAAAATCCCCTCATCGATCGTGGCAACCTCTGACGAGTCGAACTGCCGAGAAAGAGCGTCAGGCTTAAGTTCTTTGAACCAGGTCTAAATGAAATGGAAAAAATCTAAACGATCGAAAAACAAAGCCCAACGGGCCTGACGGGCATTAAGACGTTTCGCAGAGCGGATGTACTCAAGATTGCGATGATCCGTCCAGACTATGAATGGTACACTGGCTCCCTCAAGTCATAGTTATGCTCCGCGGGTGAGAGGCGATGGGAGTAGAATGCGCACGGATGCACCTTGTCATCCTTTGAAGAGCGTTGTGACAAAATAGCTCCCACCCCAATGTCGGAGGCGTCGACCTTGACGATGAACTGACGCTTAGGATCGGGAGTGATCAAGATGGGCGCGGAGGTATAGAGACTCTTAAGACAGTCAAACGCACCCTGAGCAGCCTCCGTCCAAGCGAATTTGGTCTTGGAAGAAGTGAGGGCGGTAAGGGGGGCGGCAACCTGACTAAAGCCACGAATAAAGCGGCGATAAAAATTGGCAAACCCCAGAAACCGTTGAAGAGCGACTCAAGAATCTGGGAATGGCCAATCGAGAACCGCATTAACCTTGTTAGGGTCCATGCTGATCCCCTCCGTGGAAATAATCAAGCCGAGAAATGTAACTGACTGGGCGTGAAAGATACATTTCTGTGCCTTGACGAAAAGACGGTTCTCTAACAAACGCTGCAGGACACGACGGACATGTCGTGAACCTGGAGGGATGGTGAGAAAATAAGAATGTCATCCAAATAAAAGAACACAAACACGTTTAGCATGTCTCGTAAGACATCGTTAACCAAGGCTTGAAAAACCGCGGGAGAGTTGACCAGCCCGAAAGGAAGGACCCGATATTCAAAGTGCCCGACGGGAGTGTTGAACGCGGTCTTCCACTCGTCCCCCTCCTTGATACGCACCAAATGGTAGGCGTTGCGCAAGTCTAACTTGGTGAATATCTTTGCGCCCTGTAGGATCTCAAAAGCCGACGACATAAGAGGCAAGGGATACCGGTTCTTGACTGTTATGTCGTTCAGCCCTCGATAGTCGATACAGGTACGCAAAGAACCATCCTTCTTCTTTACAAAGAAAAACCCAGCGCCGGCAGGTGACGAAGAAGGAACAATAATTCCTGCTTCGAGGGGCTCTGAGAGGTATTTCACCAGAGCCTCTCGCTCGGGCGCCGAAAGAGAGTACAATCTACCGCGAGAGGGTGCAGTGCCAGGAAGATGCTTGATCCCACAGTCATAAGGACGATGAGGCGGTAAGGAAACCGCCCAGGAACGACTGAAAACCCCCCGCAGATCATGGTACTCCTCCGGGACTCCAGACAAATTGTCAGGCTCCTCCTGGAAAACAGAAACAGAAGATACGGCAGAAACGGCAGAAACCAGACAATTCACATGACAGGACAAATTCCAAGAACGAACAGACCCTTTAACCCAGTCAATTTGAGGATTATGCTGAATAAGCCAGGGATGCCCTAAAACAATGGGAGTATAGGGGGACTGAAAAACATAAAAAGAAATAGTCTCTTGGTGGTTGCCGGAGACGGTGAGACTAACCGGACAGGTGACGCAGCAAACCGAAGAGAGTTCTCTGCCGTCCAGGGCAAAGACGGTAGTGGAGTCAGTCAAGTCAATCAAGGGAATCTTGTGTTCACGAGCCCATCCCTCATCGATGAAACTGCCCTCAGCCCCCGAATCGATAAGGGCAGGACCAATAGCTGAAGAGCCCGCCCAACGTAGAACAACAGAGATCGTGGTGCGAGATCTGGAAGAGGAAGAAATAGTAGAAGCGTTCACCAGTACTCCTCTGCCTACTGGTGAGCTCTGGCTTTTAACGTGCACGATGAAGCGAAGTGACCAGAAGCTCCACAGTAAAGGCACAGACAATTGAGAATCCGTCGTTGACGTTCCTCTGATGAGATACGCATGCCCCCAACCTGCATGGGAACTGCCTCAGTCTGGTTACCAACGGGGACAGTGACGGAGGGAGAGACATCACATGATCTGGAATAGGAAGAACGAACACGTCGCATCTGCTCGAAACACCTATCCAAACGAATGGCCAGATCGATGAGCTGATCCAACTGAGTGGGTGACCCCCGCGAATAAATCTCTTCCTTAAGGTCCAAGTTCAACCCCTCCAGAAAGCGAGCGATTAGTGCCGGCTCGTTCCACTCACTAGTAGCCGCCAGTGTCCGGAATTCTATTGCGTAGTCGGCCACGGATCTTCTGCCTTGACGTAGAACAGCAAGAAGACGTGAAGCCTCACAGCCGAAGACAGATCTGTCAAAGACCTTGATCATCTCATCCTTAAAAGGCCCGTACCCGCTGCAGCATGCTGCTCCAGCCTCCCAAACGGATGTTCCCCACTCGCGTGCACGACCCGTGAGAAGTGAGAGAACATAAGCAATGCGCGCCCGATCCTCTGCATATGTCTGGGGCTGCAGAGAAAAGACAACCTCACATTGAATGAGAAAGGCTCTGCACTCAGTGGGCTCACCGGCATAACAAGACGGATTGTTCACTCGTGGTTCAGGGGGCAGCTGTTGGCTGGGTGACATTGTTGGTCCCTGGTGAACATGGAGCAAACGAGCAGACAGATCTGAGACTTGAGCTGACAGACTCCTTACTGCTTGATGGGCTGCGGCCAACTCCTCCTTGTGTCTACCGAGCATTGTTCCTTGGATCTCGACCGCCGACCAGAGAGGCACTTCCTCTGCTGGATCCATAGTGTTGGTTGGATTATTCTGTCAAGCATATAAAAGGATCCAAAAGCAGAGGTGACAGGATACAACAGTCTTTAATGAAAAATCAAACAAGGCAGTCTGTCGTTATGGCACACAGAACTGGAAAAGCAAACTCAGAAGTAGCAGAGAAGATCCTGTCTTGGAGAGGGATTAGATCTGGAAACCCCTGGAGGTGGAGGCTGTTCCTTTATGGGTAACAAGGCCAGGAAAGAGGTCCGCAAAGGCTCACATGCAGCAGAAACAGGATACAGACAAGACTAGGCACTAGGCTGAACCGGACAAACAAGACAAGGTAAGTACTTTCAAAACTTAATCAGACATGGAGGAAACAGCAGCCGTACAACAGGACAAGTAATAATAATCCGACAAGAAGCAGTGAGAGCAAACACTAGATAAAGGGTGAGCACTAAGGGCAAAGTGGGAACAGGTGTCATCGCAAGGCAGCGGGAGCGCTGATTGCGATGACTAACAGGTGCAGGAAGAGAGAGAGAGCGCACAAAGAGGTGCGTGTGTGTGTGTGATAACCAGAAACAATCAGGAGAAAACAAAAGATAGAGAGGATCAGGGAGAGAATAACCCAACAGTTCTATGCGCACAATGTGTTTAGTACAATTACAAATCTTTAAAATACAAACAGGATCATTTCAATTTGGATGTTTAACTATTAAACTCATTGCTATGAGACACTAACCCACTAGCAAGTGAAGTGAACAGCTGAAGGCCTTGCGTAAACAATGCAGTTAACTCACTAAGAGTTTTACCTGCAAATGAGCGCTGATCTTTGCCCTTAGTCCCATCGCTGTTAAGTGTTTTTTTAGCATTTTGCTTAGCCTTGAGATCTGCAATGGTCTCCTTGTGATTTTTACATTTTTCAATCAGGGCTAACTGCTCAGATAGAAATTTATCGGTAACACTTTAGATTACAGCCCAGAAAGTACTGCGTAAGTAAAGCGAATTTACAGCGTAACTTTCGGTAATTACAGTGTAACTATAAAGATAACTATCAGGAAAATTAACAAATTATTTATACTGTAAGAATTTTTTAATTAAGGCGTAATTATCCATGTAGTTACAGGGTAAGTGGTGCTTGTTATTCCATGTAGTTACAGGGTAAGTATGAATCTGTGGGCTGTAAATAAAGTGGTGTTTGTTCCCCTCTTGTTTCATGTAGTTACAGGGTAAGTGTGAATCTGCAGGCTGTAAATTAAAGTGGTCTTTGTTCCCCTCTTGTTTCATGTAGTTACAGGGTAAGTATGAATCTTCGGATTCGGATGAATTTTTCGGATTTCATGGAAAGAGAGCATGATTGTGTACAGAAAGGCCTTAAAAACTGCTAGATCTGCTTATTTCTCGACTCTCTTAGAAGAAAACAAACACAACCCTAGGTATTTATTTGAAACAGTGGCTAAATTAACAAGAAATAAAGCTTCAACTTCTGATGTTTGCAAACAGCAGAGCTGTAATGACTTTATGAACTTCTTTACGTGCAAGATTGATAATATTAGGAAGAAAATTATAACTATGCAACCATCTACAATATCGCATCAGACAGTGCATTGTAGTGTCACTCAGGAAAAATTCCACTCATTCACTGCTATAGGAGAAGACGAATTTGCTAAACTCGTTAAATCATCTAAATCAACATGTATGCTCGACCCTATACCGACTAAGCTACTAAAAGAGATGCTTCCAGAGGTCATAGATCCTCTTCTTAATATCATTAATTCATCTTTGTCATTAGGATATGTACCGAAAACGTTTAAGTTAGCTATTATAAAACACAACTTGATCCTACAAAATTAGTCAATTACAGGCCAATCTCAAATCTACCCTTTCTGTCAAAAATACTAGAAAAGGCAGTGTCTTCACAACTATGCTCCTTTTTAGAAAGAAATGGTATCTGTGAGGATTTCCAGTCAGGATTTAGACCGTATCATAGTACTGTATCTGCTCTCATTAGAGTTACAAATGATTTACTCTTATCATCTGATCGTGGTTGTATCTCTTTGTTAGTGTTACTCGATCTTAGCACTGCATTCTATACTATCAACCACAACATTCTTTTGAATAGACTAGAAAATTATGTTGGCATTAGTGGAATTGCATCGGCATGGTTTAAATCATACTTATCTGACTGTTATCAGTTTGTAGCAGTAAATGAAGAGATGTCACACCGATCACAAGTTCAGTATGGAGTACCGCAAGGCTCAGTGCTAGGACCGTTGCTTTTCACCCTGAACATGCTACCACTGGGAGCTATCATTAGGAAGCATGGCGTTAGTTTTCATTGTTATGCTGACGATACTCAGCTTTAAATTTCTTCATGCCCTGACGAAACTTACCAATTCACAAGATTAAAGGAATGCATAACTGATATAAAAAATTGGATGACTATTCGTTTTCTGCAACTTAATTCAGAAAAAAACGGATTTTTTTTATTATTGGACAAAAAAAACTCCACAAGTAGTAACCTAGAATACTGTCTAACACTTGATGGCTGCTCTGTCAAGTCCTCGTCATCAGTTAGGAACCTGGGTGTGCTCTTTGATACCAATCTTTCATTTGAAAGCCACGTTTCTAGCATCTGTAAAACTGCATTCTACCATCTTAAAATATATCTAAATTACGGCACATGCTTTCAATGCAAAATGCTGAACAGTTAGTTCATGCGTTCATGACCTCAAGGCTAGATTATTGTAATGCTCTACTGGGTGGTTGCCCTGCACGCTTAATAAATATACTGCAGCTGGTCCAATAATGCAGCAGCTCTTACTAGAACCAGGAAGTATGACCATATTAGCCCGGTTCTGTCAACACTGCACTGGCTCCCTATTAAACATTGTATACATTTTTAAAATCTTGCCAATTACTTACAAAGCACTAAATGGTTTAGCTCCCCAGTACTTGAGCGAGCTCTTAACGCATTATACTCCATCACGTCTATTGCGGTCTCAGATTTCTGTCCAGTTGATAATACCTAGAATATCAAAATCATCTGCAGGCAGTCGATCATTTTCCTATTTAGCACCTAAACTCTGGAACAGTCTTCCTAGCATTGTTCGGGAAGCAGACACACTGTCAGTTTAAATCTATACTAAAAACACATCTCTTTATACAGTGTAATTTACAATTGCATTAACCATGAAAATGTATTTATCACAACAGGATTCAATAACTCTGAACTTTGCACTTTATCATGCTCCTTAACAAAAACATTGGTGTGGAAAGATTTTGAGCCAGACCATGTAACAATTCATCAGTGTGAGTGCCCCTGATCACCACCAGAGGGCACTCCAACCCGGACTGTCATTCCATCATAGACTACATCACCCATAATCCTTTGCCCGGACTCATCAGTAGGGATGGCTGACGCGAAACTGACGTTTCGAAGCTTTGTCGAGATCCCGAAGCGCAGATGTTTCGAAACACTGCTCCGAACTGTGATTCAAAACACCCATGTCACGTGACTACGGCTAAATGAAGCTTCGAAGTGTTTCATCAGATGGCGTCTGTCGAAACTGCGTTTGATTGAAAGGGGCGGGAACAAACCACACAGTCACAGATCTGTATGAACCTAATTCCCCACAGTTTAAAAGTGAAGTTAATCCATCTTCACTTCGTGGGTTTTTTTGAGAGGAGAGAGATTTTGTGCTAGCAGTGAATTTGTGATATAAGTGAGATTTATAGTGTGCTTTGGTTAGTTATATTTAGGCTAGATTTAAATTAGATATATTGACTGATAGGTATAGACAGTGACAGATAGTTAGGATAGATATAGTGACATTCATATAGGCTAAGTTAGATAGTGACATAAGTTAGAGATATAGAATTATATAGATATAGATTCATAGGTGATATATAGATAGATATATTAATAGAATAGATACAAATGGAGGCTCTACGTAAGAGATGCTGTACATCTGTGGTGTGGGAGCATTTCCATTTGGAAACACCAAATAAAGTGAGATGTGTGTATTGTGATAGGCAGCTAGCCTTCTGCAACAATACATCATCCATGATGCGCCATTTGAGGAGCACTCATCCTGCCATTTTGGAGGGTGCAGAGGATGGTAACATTCCCCCTGTACCTAGGCCTGCTACTGACACTGCTGGGCCGTCTAAGCAAGGTATGCATTGTTTTAAAAATAATTGGGACACTGTTTAGAAAGTCCATAGTTTTGAATAGGTAAACCACCCCTGAAAACTAAAGTCCCAATCACAACTCCCAATCGTGTTAAACACCGCTTCACTATGAATACTTAAATATAACACTTCACAAACTTAGCCACGTATTAAATTAAAAACATTTATAAGCCTACAAACTAACCCATCGACAACCAGTGAAGACATCACTTTGGTTTTCCTAATTGTTGTAGTTCTATATTCAGTTTGATCTGTCTCTGTCTGAGCATAAACTTTACCAAACATAACTTGTTTGTTTAGAAAGGTTACCAAATAATGAACCTGTAGGCTACTTTTTCTATATATTTTTTTCAATGTATCTGTCTGAAAGTAGCTTTCATCTTTTATCTTTATCTTCTTTTAAAAGGAAGACAGAGGGAATTGGATGAGGCTCTTGTTAATATGGTGGTGAAGGATTTGCAGCCCTTCACCGTCGTGGAGGATGAGGGTTTCATGGCCTTCGTGAACAAGCTTGATCCAAGCTATGTTCTCCCATCCCGGAAGGCGCTTAAAACAATGGTCACCGAAAGGTACAACAACACCAAGGAGAAGACAATGGAGGACCTAAAAAAGGCAGAATTTGTTAGCCTTACAGCTGACATGTGGTCCTCTATTAATATGGACGTATACCTTGGTGTAACTTGCCACTACATAACACCAAAGGCAAAGCTGGCAACTGTTGTACTGGGTGTAAGGAGGTTTAACCAAACCCACACAGCCCAGCATCTCATGGAGGCTAAATCCTTGCTAATGGCTGAGTGGGGAATAACATCCAAAGTTCAGTGTATGGTGACTGACAATGCATCCAACATGATCCTAAGTGCCCAGCTACTCAACCTTTGCCGTGTCCCATGTTTTGCCCATACTTTGAATTTGATTGTGAAGAAGGCCCTAGATCAAACCCCAGTCATCGATGAAATACGGCAGAAAGCCAGAAAGATTGTGGGGTTGTTTAGATCCAGCTGCAAAGCAAAGGACAAGCTTGTGGAGATGCAGGGCTTAATGGGCAGACCAACTCTGAAGATGATACAGGAGGTTGAGACGAGATGGAATAGCACTTTCGACATGATGCAACGCTTGTATGAGCAACGAGAGCCAGTGGGTGCTGCACTTTCCAATTTAAAGAGTGATATTGCTCCGCTGACAAGTTTTGAGTATGACATTATTCAAGAATCATTGTCACTACTGCAACCGTTTAAACTAGCAACAACAGAGTTGTCAGAGGAACAGAGGGTGTCAGCTTCAAAACTTATACCACTGTACAGGATGTTGCAGCACAAGCTTGCACAGAAAAAAGGACAACACAGGAATCAACTTTACAATTAGGTAGGCCACAATGACAATTCTACCCATGTAATTGGCTATAAAAGTCATATTGTTGTCATTTAATATAATTAATATGGTTTGCTCCTATTTTGAACAGGCTCACACCTGCAAGAAGGTCTGCACTCCAGATGTGGGGTGTATGAGTCCTTCAGGGCCTTGGCAATTGCTACACTGCTGGACCCAAGGTTAAAAAATGTGGCTTTTGGAAATCCTGCCAAAGGCCAAGAGGCTGAAAAGAACCTCACACTGGAGTGCGCTTCGCTGATGCGTTCAAACACAGCAAATCCTGGTGAGCAGTTTCAGTCTTCATCTAACTTTATGGAGATAGTTCATCTGAATAATTATGTAACTTATACTTCATATATGCTGTCAGTTTATGCTTTGTAACTAATTGTTGTTTTAATTTTAATTTAGAGCCACAAATGTCAACATCAGGCCCATCACCATCATCAACAACAACATCAACAACACCAGCAGAAACCCAGGACAGTTTATGGGAACTGTTTGATAGTCGTATACGTGAAACCCAGACGACACACAGTGCTACAGCTGATGCAACAGTAGAAGTGAAAAAGTACCTCAAAGATGCGTTTTTGCCCAGAACGCATGATCCATTAATTTATTGGAAAGAGAGAGCAGTCATTTTCCCTCATTTGTATGTACTTGCTAAAAAATATCTGTGCATGCCAGCAACAAGTGTCCCTTGTGAGAGGATTTTTTCAAAGGCTAGAGAAATATGTAAAAAAAAAAAAGTCGTCGGCTAAGTCCTTCAACAGCAGAGCAATTGATATTTTTGAATAAAAATGTTATGTAACAAATGTGACACATTGTGGCTTTATTTATTTTATTAATCTTCATTTTACATGACCAAAAAAAACCATAGTTATTCACAATGAGGAGGCTACAGGTTTCAAAACCAAGATCATGTAGCTGTCAGACAGATGTTAAAAACTATTTTTTTTTACATGGATCATTGTCAAGGTTATTTCAGATCAACACATGCAAGTGACCACTAGGTGTCGCCGTAGAGACGGGTGTCGGATTGTTTCGAAGCTTCGAAACAATATGGCACATTTGTTTTAACTGTTTCAGTGCTTCACGAAGCCTCGGTCTGCCCATCCCTACTCATCAGCACTCACTCTTTATCTGTTACATACTGCTCTGAGAGAGACAGGTAGAGAATCCAAATGCAGCTTTAATGAAGGGTAATCCACAATCGTAGTCAAAAGTACAGGCAAGGTCAAAACACAGGTAGGCAGTCCAAACAGGCAAACAAGGCAGGAGACAGAAGCAAAAGGGTAATCCAGGAAACAGGCAAGAAACCCAACAAATCAAGAGACATGAAACCAGGGAAAACACTCAGAAATGCAGTGTAATACTAAACAAGACTTAACAAAGAATGACAGGGTGAACAGGCTAGATATAGGCAGAGGTAATGAGGTAAATGAGACACAGGTGTAAACAGTGAGTGCTGAGGAGTCCGGGCAAAGGATTATGGGTGATGTAGTCTATGATGGAATGACAGTCCGGGTTGGAGTGCCCTCTGGTGGTGATCAGGGGCACTCACACTGGTGAATTGTTACAGATCACACCTCATACTCACATTTTAATGCTGGCTCCCTGTTACAACAGGACCAAATATGCATCACAATTGTAAACCATTGGGGTATGATGTTTGGGGCATGATTGAATTTACACATAGCCACATCTAAATGCAGCCACATAGATTTGATCTACACACAAAGAGTCAAATCTACATCTACATCTGCCTCACAAAATATGCATACAATGTTATTAAAATCTTTCCATCTAGACTGTACTATAACTGTGGATTTCTTCCAGTTATTGTTTGTTTTGTTTTTATTTAGATTTACTAAATCAGTTAGTTATTATTTGTCTCACCAAGAAAAATATCAAAAGAGTATTTCTCATTCTTACCAAGTGCATTTCTATTATCATTGTATTGTAATAATGCATTTGATTTGAAACATTTCTGAAACTTATTTGATTTCTGATTCTTTGTATGTTGTCCATTTGACTTGCAACAATGTTTTGGGCATTCATTAAATTGAATCTCTTTATTTGGTGTAATGTCTAGTGCATGGGGTTTTCAAACTGGGGTCTGGGGTCTGGGGTCTAGGGGTCTAGGGGGTCCCCAGAAAATTTCAGAGAATAAAAAGACAAAGCAAAAATAGATAAAGTCTACCAAACATTCTAACCATTTAATTTCTAAATGTTTCTCTTCTTTCTTGCTGTACTTTCCAGAATTGTGCATGTTCGCCTTTTCTCACTATAGTCCCCTCTATCTTGCCCACTGGGGTTGTAAGGCAGTATTCTTAACACAGTATAGACGCTGCTTACATACATTTATTGTGAAAGTTGTTTATACAAATAATTTTTAATTGAAAATGTTCTTCTTCAGGTTTATACATCCAACATTAAGTATAGCCAATTTAAGTTGGGAAACGATATGTTATATTTATAATGCCACACTTACTATTTATCTCGTTTTATTACACGGCTCTGTGGAATACTTGTTTCTGATTGGTCAATTGCGCATTCCAGCGGTATGTTATTCCCAGATAACAACCGCTAAAGTGAATAACACACCGCTCATCCGGGTACTACGAGTTATCTTGACCGGTACTACTTATATGCTTAACGTGTCACTCTGCTGTCGTTGACTGTCTGGTGCCATCTTGTGACTGAAAAACACTTAACCACCACGGGTTACAATGGAAGACTTCAAGGAGTTTACCCACAAATGAAAATTAGCCCATGATTTACTCACCCTCAAGTCATCCTAGGTGTATATGACATTCTTCTTTCAGACTAAATAAAATCGGAGTTATATTAAATAAACTCCTGGCTAATCCAAGCTTTATAATGGCAGTTATTGTTGCTCTGTTTTTGAAGTCCATAGAAATACATCTGTCTGTCAAATAACGTGCTCCACACGGCTCTGAGGGGTTAATAAAGGCTTCTGAAGCAAATCGATGAGTTTGTGTATAAGAAAAATGACCATATTTAAAACCTTATAAAGTAAAGTTTCAGCCGATCGCCTTCCGTAATCAATTTATGGGAAAAGTGTTGAAAGTGCCTCTGCAGTTCATAATGCTTACTCTTCCAGTTACGGTTGTCAGATATAGTGTAAGCATCTTGAACTACGAGAAGGCAATTTCAACACTTTTTCCACGAAAGGCGATCGGCCGGAGCTTTACTTTATTAGTTTTAAATATGGATATTTTTCTTACACAAACGCATCGATTCACTTCAGAAGGCCTTTATTAACCCCCTGGAGCGTGTGAGCATGTTATTTGACGGACAGCTGCATTTTTTATGGACTTCAAAAACAGAGCTACAATCACTGCCATTATAAAGCTTGGATTAGCCAAGACTTTTTAAATATAACTCCGATTTTATTCGTCTGAAAGAAGAATGTCATATACACCTAGGATGACTTGAGGGTGAGTAAATCATGGGCTAATTTTCATTTATGGGTGAACTATCCCTTTCATTAATTTCAACATATATGGTAAAAAACAAATCTTTTCAGCAATAGACAAAGGCTTAAAGCAGTTTGGAACTGTTTTTCTTCGCGGAAGCTTTGCGTAAGAGCTAATAAAATATTTAAACTCAAGACAATATTTCGTGTCTAATTTACTTGAGACAAGTAGTCGTGTAATAAGCGGGATAATGTACACCCAGCCGGTTGTTATAGCAGAATAAACCGGCTGGCTGTACATTATCCCTTACTAAAAAAAATTTTCATGCATAAAAATAGATGGGTTTTAGGAAGGGGTCCCTCATAAAGGTTCATCATATTTGGGGGTCCTTGGCATCATAAAGTTTGAAAACCCCTGGTCTAGTGTGTTGGTTCTGTTTCATGTTCATGTTTCATGTTCTTATCTTGTTTCCCCATTGTCTTGTTTCCTGGTTTGTCATGTGATTCCATTGTGCCCTCATGTGATCATGTCATGTGCTTCCCTAGTCTCTTTTGTCATGGAAGGCTTGTTCGGCTTGATGCAGCGATGCGCAGACCGATCGGTGGCTGACTTGAAGCATTGCATGCCGGTTAGAAATTTTGTCCGACTTGAGACAGCGCCGACGCCACGTGACAGTGACGTATGGCATCAAAGTACCGCGAGAGTGATTCGAGAGCAGTCGGCTAATACAGCAGGTGCAGCTTTTCTATTGCGGCTGCACCAGGCTGCACAAACTCTGATGACAACACAGCTGTCCCACGATTGGCTAGATTCACGGCATGACAGTGATCACGTGTGTTTCGTGTTTATTCTAAAACTTTCAGCTCCACTAATGCTCACAAATCAGTTTTTTTATAACGGTAAAACCTCTTTTCATGTAGTCGGGACGTTATATTGTGTCATGTTTATCGAAATAAAACGCATTAAAAACGTATACACCACTTCATTGATAGCGTAGGCTTATGTTGAACTTTATTCTTATATAAACAGACGCTGTATTATGCAGTACATGAAGTATTGAATTAAAATGTCTCTGAAATATCTGTGTATTTGACAAATATTGCATTTATTTAACTTCAGCTGTGATAAAGTATGCAAATATAGCGCAAGCGTCACTACGGGAAGCAGAAAGTGTCCGACTTCACATCTCATGTTTGCAACTCCTCCCCGACGGCATGTGGCTGCTCTCACCGATCAGTTGCATCCAGCCGCAGCTGATGTCGAACACACCTGTTGTCATTGGTTAATTTAGTCATGTGGGGTTCTTAGTTCAGTTCTGTCATTGGTTCATTGTCTTGATTGTTCACAGGTGTGTCTTGTTTAGTCATTAGTCTTTGTGTATTTAAGCCCTCATGTTTGCCTTGTTCCCTTGTTGAGTATTGTTTCCTCGAAACCACTGTTGGTGAGTTCTGTGTTTAGTCAAGTCTGTTCTAGTCTAGTCCTTGTTTATTTTGTATCTGTTCATATTTGTAAATAAACCACACCTGGGTTCTCATCAAGCTTGCCTCCAGTGGACCAAACGTTACATTTGGTTACTCTGAATATTTTGCTGATACTCTTCATGAAAAAGGGGGGGTTTTAAAACCTACAATGATTGTTGTTTTGTTATAATGCAATTTATCTCAATGTTTCCAGAAACAATGTAAAAGCTTGTGAGATCTTTTATTCTCACCTTGACCACTTTATCAAGTTCATCGATTTAAGGGCTTATTGGCAAAGACTATTTTAATCTGACCACATCAAAATTATGACCAATGACAAATGCCTTGTATGCTTTTGCTGTTTGCTTTAATCTTTTTTTACCTCAAGGGCCATTTGGAATTCCTAAAGACAGAGGTGTGGATAGTCCTGTAGGCCAAAATGGAGAAGTTGTAATTATCTGATAGGTCAGTTTTAATGTCTTGGGTTTCAGTCACATGGTCAAGGAAGGGATAAAAGACGATTGTAACTGTTGCTTTTCTACTCTTACTTTCACTCTCACTCTCACTCTCACTCACTCATCAGGTAACATTCTATACATGCTGGGTATGATTAATGGTATAAGTTATCATCTCATACATCTATTTTGTAATTTTAAATGTGACCATATCCAGATTTTGTCATTAAATTCTTTCTCTTACAAATGATGTGCTAGCTAGTTTTGATTCGGTATTGACTTTGAAGTGCTACCTATTGCAATACAATATAGTCACATTATAGCAATGCTCTCCCACATATTTTGCTATTGTAACTGCGCTTATTTCCGTCGTTGGTATAAGTTACAGCAGCCTGAACCACTGTAGGTGAACCACCCTTACAATAAGATCCAGGGGAGAAAGGAGGTAGCCCATAACTGAACAGGGTCTTTCATATTCAGCAGACATCAAGTCCCTGTAACTTTTTAGACCTCAACTTTAGCCTAAGAAGGGTTCATTACTTTCCACTTTAACTGGCCAATTTAGAAACGGTGTATGATGATGATTCAGGCAAACATTACAGTTCAGAAGTCAGATTAGATCAGAACATTCAGAATAGTTGTCCAGTTCCATCTGGTTGGCGATGAGGCCTTTACAGGGGAGAGTCTACAGACATTTGCAAACCTCCACTTCAAGGTTAATTTGTCTGCATGTTTCAGACTGTTAAGGACCTTGTGCACCTACTTGAGGGCCTCATCTGCGTGTTCCAGATTTTAGGACCCTTTGGTGCTCCAGGAGTTCAGCATCCCACATATTCGTGTTTAAGGCTGTTAAAAAAGGATTCCATCCCCTTTCCCCACTGCGTTGTCACCCAGCACAATCAGTGGAAGACGTCATCTCCATCGGACTGCTCACTTGACCACATGGAACGTAAATATCAGTTAACCAACTCTTTCCAGAGACCTTGCCATTTTATATTATCAGTATATGATTTTCTAATTTACATTAGAGATAATATAACTGATGCTAGTTAATAATAATTAAATCATTCATTTATTTGTTTGATGCATAATAAGGTTCTTCACCTATTTAGTTTCAGAGAAACAACAGTTTATCTTTCCATAACTCTTCCATAGCCACACTCAACTTAATCACTTGTATTTTATGCATCTCATGCACTTTATTCCTTTGTCATTTATGGTATTAATTTAGTAGTTGTGTTAGTTATTCTTGTTTATCTGTTTTTGTTAATGAAATGTATTTTATTATACTTGTGTTTTCCTTGTGCTGACTTTACCATACAGACTTTACCAAAGAATTTTCTGATTTCATACTTTCATACATCAGTACTGGCTGCAGATAAAGTACTAATTGTTGGGGATTTTAATATCCATGTAGATAATGAAAAAGACGCATTGGGATTGGCATTTAGAGACATTCTAAACTCTATTGGAGTTAGGCAACACATGTCAGGGCCCACTCATCGTTGTAATCATACTTTAGACCTAATATTGTCACATGGAATATATGTTGATACCGTTGAAATTCTACAGCAGAGTGATGACATCTCAGATCATTATCTAGTATCGTGTATACTTAATTTAGCTAAGGCTGCAAAGCCATCCCCTCGTTTCAAATATGGCAGGACTATCACTGCTGCCACTAAAGATTGCTTTGTAAATAATCTTCCTCATCAGTTTCATCTCCTCAGCATCCCAGATAGCCCAGAGGAACTCGATGTTGCAACAGAAACGATTGACTCTCTCTTTTCCAGCACTTTAGACACAGTTGCTCCCCTGCGCTTAAAGAAGATTAAAGAAAATAGTCCAACGCCGTGGTACAACGAGCACACCCGCGCCCTTAATCCCTTGCCTGTCACCCCCCATTTTGGCAAGTGGGGCATTTTGACATACCCAAAATAAAAGGGCTGCTGCTCGCATGTCTTTCTGAATATACACATAAGTAACATACAGGTGCTGGTCATATAATTAGAATATCATCAAGAAGTTGATTTATTTCACAAATTCCATTCAAAAAGTGAAACTTGTATATTATATTCATTCATTACACACAGACTGATATATTTCAAATGTTTATTTCTTTGAATTTTGATGATTATAATTGACAACTAAGGAAAATCCCAAATTCAGTATCTCAGAAAATTAGAATATTGTGAAAAGGTTCAATATTGAAGACACCTGGTGCCACACTCTAATCAGCTAATTAACTCAAAACACCTGCAAAGGCCTTTAAATGGTCTCTCAGTATAGTTCTGTAGGCTACACAATCATGGGGAAGACTGCTGACTTGACAGTTGTCCAAAAGATGACCATTGACACCTTGCACAAGGAGGGCAAGACACAAAAGGTCATTGCAAAAGAGGCTGGTTGTTCACAGAGCTCTGTGTCCAAGCACATTAATAGAGAGACGAAGGGAAGGAAAAGATGTGGGGGAGATTCACAAAGAGTGGACTACAGCTGGAGTCAGTGCTTCAAGAACCACTACGCACAGACGTATGCAAGACATGGGTTTCAGCTGTCGCATTCCTTGTGTCAAGCCACTCTTGAACAACAGACAGCGTCAGAAGCGTCTCGCCTGGGCTAAAGACAAAAAGGACTGGACTGCTGCTGAGTGGTCCAAAGTTATGTTATCTGATGAAAGTAAATTTTGCATTTCCTTTGGAAATCAGGGTCCCAGAGTCTGGAGGAAGAGAGGAGAGGCACACAATCCACGTTGCTTGAGGTCCAGTGTAAAGTTTCCACAGTCAGTGATGGTTTGGGGTGCCATGTCATCTGCTGGTGTTGGTCCACTGTGTTTTCTGAGGTCCAAGGTCAACGCAGCCGTATACCAGGAAGTTTTAGAGCACTTCATGCTTCCTGCTGCTGACCAACTTTATGGAGATGCAGATTTCATTTTCCAACAGGACTTGGCACCCTCACACAGTGCCAAATCAACCAGTACCTGGTTTAAGGACCATGGTATCCCTGTTCTTAATTGGCCAGCAAACTCGCCTGACCTTAACCCCATAGAAAATCGATGGGGTATTGTGAAGAGGAAGATGCGATATGCCAGACCCAACAATGCAGAAGAGCTGAAGGCCACTATCAGAGCTAGCCACTATGGGCTCTCATAACACCTGAGCAGTGCCACAGACTGATCGACTCCATGCCACGCCGCATTGCTGCAGTAATTCAGGCAAAAGGAGCCCCAACTAAGTATTGAGTGCTGTACTTGCTCATACTTTTCATGTTCATACTTTTCAGTTGGCCAAGATTTCTAAAAATCTTTTCTTTGTATTGGTCTTAAGTAATATTAAAATTTTCTGAGATACTGAATTTGGGATTTTCCTTAGTTGTCAAAATTAAAAGAAATAAACATTTGAAATTATATCAGTCTGTGTGTAATGAATTAATATAATATACAAGTTTCACTTTTTGAATGGAATTAGTGAAATAAATTAACTTTTTGATGATATTCTAATTATATACCAGCACCTGTATATCTAGAAAGCCAACGCTTAAGAGTTTACAATTCAAGACTCAGAATTACTCAGACTGTTATTAATATGGAGATATATAGGCTCAAACATTAACCCCTTAGCAGTCAAGTATCACCAACGGCCCCAGATTACTGTTGTTCAACATTCACTGCTTGTTAAAACATCACACACTTACTTCATCTGGAAAAACTTGGTATAATTATAAAGATTAAAGCCTCCAGCTTCGTTATTTGACCACTGTTTATGATAAAATGAGTTTGCAGTGACATTAATTTCTTAATTTATGTCAGGAGTGCAAAATAATTGATCTGTAATGAACAATATTTTGAATGAAATATCAACAAGAATCAAAAGCCAGTCACGTCTTCTCCGTTTTATTTGTGGTCACATACATGCACTAAACAGCATCCGTTCGGGCTCTTAGTCCAAACGTGCGCATATTTGGACAAATATAGATTTAATATCAAATGTTTGCAAAATATTTCGTCATACAGAATAACATTTCTATTCATTTCTCACTGAATTATGCTGATCTGAAGAGCTGAATGACATTTAGAACGATCTCTCTGTGATCTCTCTCCTGCTGCACGTCACTTATGATCTCAGAGAGCTTTCTCATTCACTGTACAGCTGTCAATCATCTTACGTGACTCAACGTAACAACAATCCTGCCCCATCTGGTCACGCTGATCAGTGCACTTCCTCATTCTCATCTCTCTGTTGTAACCCTTGTCAAAAAATCCTAAAGGATTCCAATAAGAAACCTGTACAGGATTCCATTTAGAATTTCTACATATTTTGGAACCGTTCTTATAGGATTCCGTTAGAAATAGTCTTATAGGATATTTATGTCTTTTCCTATAAGTAATACAATAATACTACATTCACATAATATTTTTATACATTTAAATATATATTATTAATATTTTTGATTTTTGTTTTAATGTTTGAGCCTATATATCTTCATATTAATAACAGTCTGAGTAATTTGGAGTCTTGAATTGTAAACTCTTAAGCGTTGGCTTTCTAGATATATGTTACTTATGTGTATATTCAGAAAGACTTGCGAGCAGCAGCCCTTTTATTTGGGGTATGTCAAAATGCCCCACTTGCCAAAATGGGGGGTGACAAGCAAGGGGTTAAACCCGTCTCCGGGCGTGACGACTCCAATCTTTTGAATAATCTTACGAATATCTTTCGATCTAATATGACTTCTGACCTGTAATATTGCCAGAATCATAATCGTACACTATTTGTTCGTCGGCCAGAGAAGAGCTGGCACCCCGACTGAGCCTGGTTTCTCCCAAGGTTTTTTTCTCCATTATGGCCCTGAAGGAGTTTTGGTTCCTTGCCACCGTCACCTTTGTCTTTTAGCTTGCTCAGTTGGTGACACTAAAATTTTAACTATAATACTGATCTGCCCGAATTGACACTATATGATAATTGAAATGAGCTGGATGACATCACCGTTTTCTCCAGAGCGGCTGTACAGCCGAATACATTCTGTTGCATTATTTTTCTGTTAACACTGTGAAGCTGCTTTGAAACAATCAGCATTGTAAAAAGTGTTATATAAATAAAGGTGACTTTGTTTCTATGGTTTCTGATTGAGTTTGTTCTGTTCAGGTGTGTCTTGTCAATTATCTAGTTAGTTTCTCCCTCTGTTTGTGTATTCAAACCCAGTGTCTAGTTCAATTTGTTTGTCTGTTATTGTTGCGTTTTACCCGGTTGTTCTGTTCCAATTTCTGTTTTATATCCAAGAGTGTTTTTGTTTCAAGTTCCTTTTATGAATAAACATAAAATAAACATTTGACTGCTGCACTTAGATCCTCTCCACTTTATTTTTCAGCTGCGGTGTGATGGGTATGTGTTCTCAGAAAAGCACCTCTTCCCTCTACAGAGGGCAAAACTAAATAGCTGAGCCCAGGAGGTTTACAACAACATAGACTAATCATAGGAATTCTGATAACATCAAAAATCCTGACTGGCAGTTTACTCCATATATGATAGACTCCATAAAGCCCAAACATTTTTGTACTTCATGATGCAATATCTTTAAGGTATTCGTTATTATGTGCTGTTGTGACTTTTCGACACACAGGCAAAGGAACTATTTACAGGTCACATTATAGCTCTGTGTTGATGATGACATTATTTCAGCAGACGAAAGCTGAGTGGAGTTTGACAGTGTTGGCTGTTATTTCATTACCCTTCCTGTTTGAAGCCCTGACCAGAGTGGCATTCAGTAATGGAATTTATTTTCCTAGGAATGCATATCTTCTGGGTGTAGACGGTGCACGTTTTCTCTCAGAACGAGAACTAGCAAGCACAGAATTGATATTGCTTACACATCAAGTGGTATGGCAATACACAAACGCTACATGCGCTATTCCATTTTACACAAGCAATAAACATAGTTGGCTTGTCAATCAACACTGAGTGCTTGCAGCTATTTTTTCTGGCCTAGCATAGAACCTAAAGCCTTATGAAAGATTTGTTAATTGACTTGAAAATGGTCTGCAGATATTCTCAAAGCAAACATTAAAGTGAAAAAGAAGGTCAAGGAATAGCTAACGTAACTCAAGCAGATGAGGTGTGTAAAAATAGAAGGGCCAAGATTTTCCCAAATAACAATATTTTACTTACCAGACATGTATTCTGCAATGTTAGTTTATGGTAAAAAGTACATTCCTAGAATGTTAGCAACTGTTCTAACTCTTCCATGGTCATTAACCCCCTCCAAAAAGTGAAGGGCACGAGAAGGTATTCGCAAAACCAAGCTTGACCGTTCGACCGGGAGGGCTCTCGCAGCATCCAATGGGAGCTTGAATTCTCACGCCATTGGACAGGTAAGCCCCGCCAGCAGTTGAACAGTAAACTCTTGAATACGCCGCGTGATTATACGCGCATAATTCAGGATCGAGTTTAGCTGTTCGATCGGAAGGGCCCTCGCAGCGTCCAACGGGAGCTTTGGAGGAAAGTGCTTGCAGCATCGGACGGGCAGGCCCCACCTGCAGTCAAACAGAGGTTACCCACTGCATTTGGTCGGGAGGGCTTGACCATCACTTTGAAGGGGGCTGGGACACTGGAATCCCTCGCTGCCCAACGAACGGGGAGCCCACGCAGCGACGCGAACGTGGGCGTCCGACGACATCTAAGTCAGGTAGTCTCTCACTGCTGTTTGAACGGGAGGGCTCAACCGGTGCTTCGGGAGGGGGGCTGTGCCAAGCCCACGAACGGGGAGCCCACACTGTGTGCCAACGGGGGAGCCTGCAATTGTTTGTAAATATACTGAAACAAATTACAATATATGCTAAAATTACAAGTTTATTCAGGAGTGAAATAATTAAATGATAAATAAAGAAAAGACGTGACAATGTAGAGGATCTTAATGTTTGGTGCAGCCTTAGTCTGTAATCGCTACAAGCTGATGTGCACAGCAAGCACTGCATTTGTTGCTAAGAAACTGCATAGTAATGCTGACCTACTTTTTTTTACATGTTACACATTATGGCTTCAGTGATGGTGTCAAGTCATTGACATATAACTCTACAAACTTCTTACCCTATTGTGGCTTCTGGCTCCGGCACTCCTGATGTGTTCATTTATGCTTCCCTGGCTCTCAGCACAGTGAGCAGCAGGTACCATGGATATTCAAAGGCCATGTGCACTAGAAATAAGACTTGTTTACTTTTAGTTTTCGGGTGGCAGGAAACAACCCCTCTAAAATCTTTTTGTTGTTCCTCTAAGCTAATCTTCCCATTGTGCCAAAGTAAACAGCCTTTGTTTAATTTTCTGCATGAGATGAAAATGATTTGTTCCAAGAGAGAACAGATATTATTCACAATGGGCCCGCCTTTCAACATCTGCGTAACGACTGTGAATGTGCTTCTCACTACTCATGGGTGAAATTTGGTGTGCTACTAGAAAACACCCCATTATGATGCGGCAGCACTTGCTTGTCCCTGCTGAACAACAGGATCCATTAAACATATTTGCTAACAGCTCTCTTTACTAACTTCAAACTGAAATAGACATAAAATGAGGGCACCCAGAGACGTAGGAAGCAGATTCTAAGGGGAAAAAATCTATTTTATTTCCTGCCTCTGATAGCAGTGTCAAATGGGATGCTACTGGAAAAATGGAAGAACTGGTGGACAGTGTACTGTAAGTGCACCTCTATCTTACAGTTACATAAGTAAGTAACATACACTTCTCAACACAACCTTAACTTACTGCTGTTACTCTTGTCAGTGCTAAAAGCCTTGGCCTCTGTGAAAGCACCTATTTCCAAGATGTAGCTAACCTTAATCCTTCATGGTAGTGGAACTTAACTGCAGGTAATTTGTGCCCTGAATCCATGAAAGGCTACTCATTCAGCCGGAACTAATTTACGCAGAATCAATTTTACCTTCCTCGTGTAATAGCCCTGCCAGAAGAGTTGAATGAGTGATGTTCTGATTATTAGCAGAGGCATAATTATGCAAAACCATGTAGTGAGGGAAAAGCAGCCAAGCAAGAACAAATCACATCATATTTTCACTTTCCTCAGATTTTTTCATGGGTCCCTCACACTTGTCTTTATCATGCTGGGTTTTGAAAGGCAAGTTTTTCCCAGGTGATGACAAGAATCCCAGTGCATTTATTTTAAATGAAAATTCTGTCATCGTTTACTGACCCTCATGTTGTTCTAAAACCATAAGACTTCTGTTAATATTTCAAAATTAAGTTATTTTCAATATTCTCCCAAAATCTAGGCCCTTTTTAGGGGGGCTTCAGCCATTCGCTGAATTTTTCGCTGCATTCACACCCTTCATCACACTACTTTTCCTCCAGCTAAAATGGAATGTGAAGACATACTGAAGAAAATGTTATTTTCACAAAATGTAAAATTTCAATTAAAACATATTGTTTTGGATGTGGCATTAGATTAACATCATGCAATTATTAAAGACAATCACACTGTACAATTATTTTTTGGTTTAACTTGAAGTAGCTTAATCTGGTTGCCTCAAAATTTTGAGTTAATTTAAAAAAAAAATTTGAGTTGATACAAAGAAAGACAAAAACTCCAAATATTGTTATCTAAACAACATTTATGAATCCAAGCTGATTTGACAAAAGATTTGTGAAAATATTTTTTTATAGTGCAGTGACAGACAGCACCCAGTCAATACACTCATTTAAACTGAGTGAATGAAAGAGAAACATCATGTTATTTCATTCTACTCAGTGTTCAAATTGGAAAAAAAGTGCCGGTACTCCCTCATGTTCCGGGGCCAGGGTGGTCAGATTACCGGTGTGGTCAGGTCCTTCCTCAAAATCGGGTCTCTGTTAGGACCCCAAGTGACCACAATGACTCAAATTACTTTTAATAGGTACTCTCTTTAACACCTTATTACAATACCTATAAAATCATGTTATGATAAATGCTGTTTGAACTACGTTATAATGACCATTAATGTCTGTATTAATTATCTTATATGTTAGCATAGCATAGTTTATACACGCATTTGTACTTACCCTACATGTATTCACGTTTACTTTTAATGTAATTACATGTTAATTTAAGTGTAAAAAAGTCCAAATATTTCAGTTATAAAAAGAATGTTATGATGTTCAATTATTCACTTAATAGGCTATTATTATTATTATTTATAATTATCAAGTGAAAGAAATGACATTCAATAAATTTGTTTTATTATGCACAATATAGTAAGTTATACATATTTTAAATTAATATTGTTCATAATATCGTTCGTAGGCCAGATTTGTCATGACATCGGCAACATGTGAGAAGTGCCTGTTTGCAAGAAAAAGTACGTTTACGCTACAGATTAAAAGATAGAAATGCCGGTACTGCGTACCAGCCCACTTCGAGCACTGATTCTACTAAATAACGACCCAGCAGCTGATTATGACATACATTTATTAGCCAGGCTACGTTCACACTGCAAGCCGTAGTGCTCAAGGTTCTAGTGCTGTCACTGTAATACTTGTGAGCTCTGACACATCCCTGTCCTACCTTTTAAAACTGTCTTAATAACTTTCGGTATGTAAAATCTTTCAAGTGACTCCCATGAGCGCAGAATTGTGACAAATGTTGCTCTAGAGTGACGTAAAAGACGCATGAATTCCGTTATGACTGTTCAGACTGAGGTCACGTTGCAAAGCATCTGACCTGTATCGGATTTAGGACCACATATGGAAGTGGCCCAAATCAGAATAAAAAAGATCAGATTCCATGTGGTTTGTGCCATTCACACTGTCATGACAAAAATAGATTCCCATACGAGCAAAAAAAATTGGATTTGGGCCACATTTACCAGCAGTCTGAACGTAGCCTTCGAGTAAGGGGATTTGTGTTTTTTGATGTCACCTTAAATTATAGAAGTGAAAATGTATAGATTCATGTGCTGTTATTTAATTTTTTAAATAGAAAACAAAAAAATAATGGGTAGATTAAGCATACTGCCAATCTAGACAATTACAGTAATATAAGTTTTGTCTATATTTTAAATTAATATTAATGAATATGAACTGATTAGTTAAAATTATTTGAAATAAAATCTATATTCAGGGTTTGACATGATATGTAGTATAGAACCTATTGTATGTATTGTTTCTGCCTACCCAAATATACAAACAATATACACCGATTAGGCATAACATTATGATATTCCTAATATTGTGTTGGTCACCCTTTTGCTGCCAAAACAGTCCTGACCTGTCGAGCATGGACTCCACTAGACCCCTGAAGGTCTGCTGTGGTATCCTGTAAGTTGCGAGGTGGATCAGACTTGTTTGTTCAGCACATCCCACAGATGCTCGATTGGATTGAGATCTGGGGAATTTGGAGTGCTCCTCACACCATTCCTGAACCATTTTTGCTTTGTGGCAGGGCGCATTATCCTGCTGAAAGAGGCCACAGCCACCAGGGAATACCGTTTCCATGAAAGGGTGTACATGGTCTGCAACAATGCTTAGGTAGGTCCATGTGGATGTACGTGTCAAAGTAACATCCACATGGATGGCAGGACTTTATCACTGGGACCACTCCATCTTTCAGCATTAGACGAGCTACAAATCTGGCGTTGAACTGGGCCTTGTTTATAAAAACAATCATCGCCGAAATGAAGGGAACAAACAAAAACACTTGCACAACTCTGTTGCTGCTATGGAAAAACAAACCCCATCCACTGTCCCATTTATGCTCTGTTCTTTGCGAAGCTGCACAGGGTTGTCTTGCCCTGACAACTAAAAACACACTTCTTTTGTGACATTGTTGATTTCGTGAAGTCCTGTGACTGCAGTGCAGCCGGCTTCCCTAAAGCCGAGCAAAGCGCGTTAATGGGCATGCATTTGCTCTCTTGCTCTGGTTGCGCGTGTGCGTCCTTCTGGGAGAAGAGCCCGTACAAGGACATTCCGCCCTTGTTGACGTCACGCAGACCCATACTCAAAAAAAACTTTCCGAAACTTGTGAGAAACCGGAAGGAGTATTTTTGCCACAGAAATACTCCATCAAACGTCCAACTTATTTTTTTTAAACTTCATCCATGTTTAGCATGGGAATCCAAGTCTTTAACAGTGTAAAAAGCTCAGTATGCATGAAATAATATTTTAACCCCCCCTTTAACCAAGCATTATCTAGCTCTTTACATACAGCTATTTAAACAATAACACTTAAATTTAATTACAGTGACAATGAATGAAGAACTCACTATTTAGCATATAGCCTAGTCTATTAATGTATTCACTACAGTTTAACTATTAATTAAATATAAACTAATAGTTTGCAAATGATTTATAAGTCCTTTGTTACTGTATACTTACTATAAAGTGTTACCAAAGATATTGGTTTGTTTATAATATATTTATTTGTCATTGTACTGAGCCAGTGCATGGGCTTAGTTATTTGGTTTAAGGTTAAAACATTAAAACCAGTTAAAAATCCTCTTTGGTTAAAATGTAATTTTAAAATACATAGCTACATTTTTAAAGCTACAATATGTATTTTTTTCACCGCTAGGGGTCGCTAACCTCTACGCTAACCTAAACAATAACAAAGGTGTAGATTGATGACGCAGTGAATGAGCGTGGAATCATGGAACTTGATTCGTCATACCGATGGATCTAATAATGTTTATGGGGAAATAATGTTTCTGGATGAGTGAATGCATTCATGTTTTTAACATGACCAGAGCAACAGGTAGAGAGAGTCATTCATTCATTAAATGGATTTACAGAAATGAAGCAAGTGATACGTATTTGTGATGATTATCAGGGCCAGTATATATATGGAAAAGCTGATAAAGACACAAAAGCAGTGTTTACATTTAAGTCTTTGCAGTTACTTTTGTACATGTAAGCAGGTTTCTCTACCGCACATAGATAGCCGCACATTTAGGGACCGTCTCTAAAGTTACAAATGACATGTATGACACGTTTCTAACTTCACTAGCATTTGAAGAGAATGACTTACAGTCATATAACCAACTGTAAAGTGTTCATGTAGGTGTCGGGCATGATGCAGACCTTTTAATTTTTTTAAATAATTAGTTTTAATTAGAAACGTGTATACGCATGTCGTATGTAACTTTAGAGACGGTCCCTAAAATGTGCAACTATCGTCCAATGTCATTGTCAAGTTTTTGACAGTATATCACTGGGAAATGCTTAGCGTGAAACTTTGTGCCTTATGTTCATATTCTGAGTCCACCTGCTTGCCTGTAGCCTATACAGTATAGTCTACATTCCCAATAAGATGCGAGTTTGGTATTTTATATCACTGTATTAAGCTAAGTTAAGCGTCCCGACGGCAGGGGAGTCCTAGAGTATGACGTATTGAGGGAATCCCCAGTACTACAGCACAGCACTGTGATATAAAGTTAAGGAAACTAAACAACTGAGAGAAATATATGTCTACCTCAGATGTAACGTTTGATCTGTACGTCAGCATCGGGGAGTAACATTATAATCTTGGTTGAATGGATTCAAAAATGGTAAAACTCAACTGTTTAACTCCAGGGGAGTTGGAAAATTAGCCTATTTTCAAAAAAAGTGGAGTGTTCCTTGAAATGTGTTTAACGTGTGAGTTCACACTCACGTTGCGCCGCATCCAATGTAGACAACATCATGGATATTGTAGAGTTATGTGGTATTTCCCTTTAAGTTACCGGACCCAGAGGTAGTTCTAACCAAATTCTCTGAATTGTGCTTAAAAACGTCATCATGGATAGACGCGTTTAATACCACTGTTCAAAAACCAGGTGAATCTGTGCAAGCATACGTCTCCACTTTGAAAATCCTGGCAAAGAAATGTGAATTCGGATCACTGCAAGTTGAACTCATTAGAGACTGCATAGTTTGTGGTATAGAAAATGACACTGTTCACAAACAGTTACTCCGTGAAGAAAAACCTACCCTGGACTCTGAGAGAAGTATGAGAGAGCAGAGAAAAGACACAGAGGTATGTACTTTGCAAAAAACACGTTGCTCAAACTGTAATGGGCAACATTCTTCAGAAAAAAACAAGTGCTATGCATACAACAAACGCTGCAACAACTGTGGTAAACTAAACCACTTTGCAAGATGCTGCAGGTCTGCACCAACACAAGAAGCACCAACACAAGAATGCTAAAACATTCTACCAGCCTAGGACCCAGCAAAGGGATAGAATACATGAGCTGGATGCACAACCTGATAACAATATGGAAATTATGACGAAAAGAACCACCTACCTTCCTGACATGAGAAGCATCACAGTTATCGCAAAGCTGAAAAGACATTTCGCAGTACATGGTATCCCGCACACTTTAATGACTGATAATGCTACTCAGTTTGTGTGCAAGGAGTTTGCAGATTTTACACGCACATGGGACTTTAAGCATATTCGCAGAACCCCTTACTATCCCCAATCCAATGGACTGGCTGAGCGTGCTGTCAGATCTGCCAAGCATCTTCTGGAAAAATGCTACCACGACCATACTGACATCCGTGATGTACTTCATAATCTTCCCCGAGATGGCTTACCATCCTCTGCGCAACGCCTTCTTTCCAGGCAAACAAGGACCTTCCTCCCTCTGACCAAGGCAATGCTTCAGCCTGTTGTTCACACAAACGTAAAGGACACTATCACAAAACAAAGACTGAGGGGAAAAGACTATTATGACAGAAATGCTCATCAACTCCCTGCACTGAAGCCAGGGCAAACTGTCAGGATGCAGACAGCACGTGGTTTTGACAGACTAGCAATTGTGAATTTCCCTGGGTCATTAAATTGGGTCATTTATGTAGTAGAAATGTGAAATTATTTTAGAAGTTGGTGCCTTCTAGACTGAGAAAAGCCAGAAAATGTCTTTTTGGCTCATATGGATGAAAGACAACAACTCCCAGAATGTACTTGCTTCGCTGCCCTACGAGGCCACTCCCACCAGTTACATCACTTGCCCACCGTGGCACCACCCCACTGTCGTTTTGATTTTTATAGTAATAAAATCATTTAGTTCAGTTAGAGAACAGACACTACAATTAAAAACTGAACGTGTCTGCTCAATACAGCATGAGCCAAACGAGAGTCGCCGCACAGACCAGCAGCAGGAGTCAGATTTCATTCATCACGAGAGACAAGATGATCACGGAAGATTTGGTTTCAAAGCGAAATGTAAAAGCACCTATTTAAGTGAGTTTGTCATTGTACCGTTTTGTTGTTGTGTTTTTCATTAAGAATAATAGGTTAAGTAACCCACAATTCAAGCAACCCGCCCCCGAATTGGCGCTAATTCAAAACCAAAAACTAAAATAAGCACGGCCGCCCGGCATTCATTCACGGCCGCATTGTCGTTCATTCACGGCCTCACAGTCATTCACGGTGTGTGTGCACTGGCACATTTTCAGTTCATGCCTATGGAAGCTTAAAGAAACACTCCACTTTTTTTGAAAATAGGCTCATTTTCCAAGTCCCCTAGAGTTAAATAGTTGAGTTTTACCGTTTTTGAATCCATTCAGCCGATCTTTGTATCTGGTGGTAGCACTTTTAGCATAGCTTAGCATACATCACTGAATCGAATTAGACCATTAGCATCTCGTTCAAAAATGACCAAAGACACTTTCAATATTTTTCCTATTTAAAACTTGACTCTTCTGTAGTTACATCGTGTGCTAAGACCAACTGAAAATGAAAAGTTGTGATTTTCTACACCGATATGGCTAGGAACTATTCTCTCATTCCTGCATAATAGTCAAGGAACTTTGCTGCCATACCATGGGTGCAGTGGCGCAATGATATTATGCAGCGCCTGACAGTAGTCCCCAGCTAGGTAACTTCTAATGTGACCGGCACTAAGTTTGTGTAGTTGCAGAGAAAGTTTCAGGCTTGCAGCCGGCAAATTAGGTAGTCAATTTACCTGTGCGATTAGCCATGGTTCTGTGCGTTGTAAAGGACTGTGATAGTAAGTCGAAGGTGTATTCTACCATCATGTTTCACAGAATACCAACGAAAAACACAGAACGAAAGAATCAATGGTTGGCTGCTCTGAACATAGATCTCAAAACACCGGTAGAATCAATCAAGAAATTGCGTGTTTGCTCAAATCATTTTGGACATGATGATTATTTGGAAAACATGGACAGTGTTACCCGTACCACGGTTCGGCATCTAAAGGATACGGCCATCCCAGCAATCTTCAGAGGACAGACAGGACCAAGTGTATCATCACCCATGTCTGTAAGTATAACATTATTATTTTTAGTTAGCTTGAACGACCAGATTAAAAAAGCACTACTGTTGTCTTTAGCTAACGTTACCTGTAAAATGCAACCACTGAGTGTGGGGGTTTGCTCGACCAGTTGGTTTATACAGTATATAACGTTAGTAGTTTTGTTGTAGAGTTCTGGTGCACTCACTTTCGGTCGGCATAGGTTGGCCAGACCCACACTTGCACCACCAGTTTGAATCTGCTCTCCTCAACCCTTCTGCCCGAGTCTGTTCAGCCACACTTTCTTGCCTTTCACGTTCCAAAAGCTCATCTTCAGTGTATTCTGGTTCAAATAGATACGGTTCAGGATCTGCACCAAAGTAAATATCCTCGGAATCGTCTCTCACAAATGTCTCCATGGATACAAGACACGCTCACTGTACTAGCAAGGTTATGTTGACAGAAGTTAGCCTATTTTCAGGCGCTGCGTAATATCATTGCGCCTGCTGCACCCATGGTACGGCAGCAAAGTTCCTTGACTATTACGCAGGAATGAGAGAATAGTTTCTAGCTATATCGGCGTAGAAAATCGCAACATTTTATTTTCAGTTGTTCTTAGTACACAATGTAACTACAGAAGAGTCAAGTTTTAAATAGGAAAAATATTAAAAGTGTCTTTGGTCATTTTTCAACCCCCAATATTATTGTTATAAACACGAGCCGCGTCTGAAAGGTAAGGGGGGAGGTGTTGCTGTAATTTATAATAATATCTTCAGTATTACTCAGAAGTCTAGTTTCAAATATAATTCCTTTGAAGTTTTGGTGCTTTATGTAACGTTATGTAGTGTAATTGATAAATCCCGTTTGACATTTGTGCTGGCTACTGTATACAGGCCACCAGGGCACAATACAGACTTTACAAAAGAATTTGCTGATTTTCTATGAGAGTTAGTACTAAAGTCCTAATTGTTGGTGATTTTAATATCCATGTAGACAATGGAAAAGACGCATTGGGATTGGCATTTAGAGACATTCTAAACTCTATTGGAGTTAGGCAACACGTGTCAGGACCCACTCATCGCCGTAATCATACTTTAGACCTAATATTGTCACATGGAATAAATGTTGATACAATTGAAATTCTGCAGCAGAGCGATGACGTCTCAGATCAAAACCTAGTATCATGTATACTTAATTTAGCAAAGGCTGCAAAGCCGTCCCCTCGCTTCAAATATGGCAGGACTATCACTGCTGCGACTAAAGATTGCTTTGTAAATAAACTTCCTCAACAGTTTCATCTCCTCAGCATCCCAGATAGCCTAGAGGAACTCGATGTTGCAACAGAAACTATTGACTCTCTCTTTTCCAGCACTTAAGACACAGTTGCTCCCCGGCGTTTAAAGAAGATTAAAGAAAATAGTCCAATGCAGTGGTACAACGAGCACACTCGGGCCCTTAAAACAGCAGCCAGGAAGGTGGAGTGCAGCTGGAAGAAAACACAACTGGACGTTTTTCACATTTCGTGGAAAAAGAGTATGATTGCATACAGAAAGGCCTTAAAAACTGCTAGATCTGCTTATTTCTCGACTCTCTTAGAAGAAAACAAACACAACCCTAGGTATTTATTTGATACCGTGGCTAAATTAACCAAAGATAAAGCTTCAACTTCTGATGTTTGAAAACAGAACAGCAGTAATGACTTTATGAACTTCTTTACTTGTAAGATTGATAATATTAGGAAAAAAATTATAACCATGCAGCCGTCTACTACAGTATCACTTCAGGCATTGTAGTGTCACTGAGGAAAAATTACATTCATTCACTGCTATAGGAGAAGAAGAATTGGCTAAACTCGTTAAATCATCTAAATCAACAACATGTATGCTCGACCCTATACCGACTAAACTACTAAAAGAGATGCTTCCAGAGGTCATAGATCCTGTTCCTTATATCATTAATTCATCTTTGTCATTAGGATATGTACCGAAAACTTTTAAGTTGGCTATTATTAAACCACTTATTAAAAAAGCGCAACTTGATCCTACAAAATTTTTCAATTACAGGCCAATCTCAAATCTACCCTTTCTGTCAAAAATACTAGAAAAGGCAGTGTCCTCACAATTATGCTCCTTTTTAGAAAGAAATTATATCTGTGAGGATTTCCAGTCAGGATTTAGACCGTATCATAGTACTGAGACTGCTCTCATCAGAGTTACAAATGATTTACTCTTATCATCCGATCGTGGTTGTATCTCTCTGTTAGTGTTACTCGATCTTAGCGCTGCATTCGATACTATCGACCACATCATTCTTTTGAATAGACTCGAAAATTATGTTGGCATTAGTGGAATTGCTTTGGCATGGTTTAAATCATACTTATCTGACCGTTATCAGTTAGTAGCAGTAAATGAAGAGATGTCACACCGATCACAAGTTCAGTATGGAGTACCGCAGGGCTCAGTGCTAGGACCGTTGCTTTTCACCCTGTACATGCTACCACTGGGAGCTATCATTAGGAAGCATGGCGTTAGTTTTCATTGTTATGCTGACGATACTCAGCTCTATATTTCTTCACGCCCTGATGAAACTTACCAATTCACAAGATTAACGGAATGCATAGCTGATATAAAAAATGGGATGACTAGTAAATTCCTGCAACTTAATTCAGAAAAAAATTAATTTTTAATTATTGGACATGAAAACTCCTTATGTAGTAACCTAGAATACTGTCTAACACTTGATGGCTGCTCTGTCAAGTCCTCGTCGTCAGTTAGGAACCTGGGTGTGCTCTTTGATACCAATCTCTCATTTGAAAGCCACGTTTCTAGCATCTGTAAAACTGCATTCTACCATCTTAAAAATATATCTAAATTACGGCATATGCTTTCAATGCAAAATGCTGAACAGTTAGTTCATGCGTTCATGACCTCAAGGCTAGATTGTTATAATGCTCTACTGGGTGGTTGCCCTGCTCGCTTAATAAATAAACTGCAGCTGGTCCAAAACGCAGCAGCTCGAGTTCTTACTAGAACCAGGAAGTATGACCATATTAGCCTGGTTCTGTCAACACTGCACTGGCTCCCTATTAAACATAGTATAAATTTTAAAATCTTGCTAATTACTTACAAAGCACTAAATGGTTCAGCTCCCCAGTACTTGAGTGACCTCTTAACGCATTATACTCCATCACGTCTATTGCGGTCTCAAAACTCTGGCCAGTTGATAATACCTAGAATATCAAAATCAACTGCAGGCGGTCGATCCTTTTCCTATTTAGCACCTAAACTCTGGAACAGTCTTCCTAGCATTGTTCGGGAAGCAGACACACTCTGTCAGTTTAAATCTAGACTAAAAACACATCTCTTTACTATGGCATACACATAAAACATTTTTAATTTATATTTTATTCAAATCAATTAAATGATTTTTAGGCTGCATTAACTAGGTCTGCCGGAACCGGGAACACTTCCCATAACACCTGATGTACTCGTTACATCATAAGAAGAATGGCATCTATGCTAATGTTAGTCTCTCTGTTTATCCGGAGGTTTACTGCAGTCAGCCGGATACGGGCCGTATCCAGATCAGATGGTGGACCTGCGCCCAGACATGACCAACGGATCCCTGAAGTGTCTGCAGAGACCGTGTCAATTAGTCTACCCTGAAATTGCCGACACGGCATCTTCATAAACCCGTCTCCGGCGTGATGACTCCGATCTTTCGATAATTCTATTTAATAATTGTTTAATTGACAAGTCATCCTCAAAAAACCCGTCTCTGGCGTGATGCCTCCAATCTTTCGAATATTCCGATCTAATATGACTTCTGACCTGTAAGGTTGCCAAAATAATAATCATACACTGTTTGTTAATTGGCCAGAGGAGAACCGGCTCCCCGACTGAGCCTGGTTTCTCCCAAGGTTTATTTTTCTCCATTATGCCACCTGATGGAGTTTTGGTTCCTTGCCACTGTCGCCTTTTTGAACGCCTTTTTGAACATTTTTGAACGAGATGCTAATGGTCTAATCAGATTCAATGATGTATGCTAAGCTATGCTAAAAGTGCTACCGCCAGATACAAAGATCAGCTGAATGGATTAAAAAACGGTAAAACTGAACTATTTAACTCTAGGGGACTTGGAAAATGAGCCTATTTTCAAAAAAAGTGGAGTGTTCCTTTAACTTTCATAGGAATTCATTGAAAACACTCGCTTTGTTCCGCACCGCTCCGTTATGACCAAAAAAGCCACCGATGACACAAAATGAAGATATTTGCGTCATCGGAGGCTTTTTTCCAGACATAAAATACATAAATCTCTCGTCTCAGGGGGATATGAGGAGGGAAAGCATGATCATTCGAATATACTACTGGGTTTCTACTGATACAAAGCCTAATGCTAATCACTGAAGTAACCCTTTAAGAGCTCGCTCAAGTACTGGGGAGCTAAACCATTTAGTGTTAAGTAATTAGCAAGATTTTAATTTAAGTCAAGTCAAGTCAACTTTATTTATATAGTGCTTTTTACAATGCTGATTGTTTCAAAGCAGCTTCACAGTGTTAAACATAAAAATAATGCAACAGAATTTGATTTGGCTGTACAGCCGTTCTGGAGAAAACGGTGATGTCATCTAGCTCATTTCAATTATCATAGTGACAATATGGGCAGATCAGTAATTTAGTTCATATAGTTCATTTAGTTTAGTAATTAAATTTATTTGGATGTTTAGTTGAAAATTTAGTGTCCCCAACTGAGCAAGCCAAGCCAAAGGCACCATGTTTAAAGAGCATTACAATATTCTAGCCTTGAGGTCATGAACCCATGGACTAACTTTTCAGCATTTTGCATTGAAAGCATGTGCCGTAATTTAGATATAATTTTAAAATGGAAGAATGCAGTTTTACAGATGCTAGAAACGTGGCTTTTAAATGAAAGATTGGTATCAAGAGCAGTTTTTTTGGTCCAATAATTAAAAATTAGTCATCCAGTTTTTTTTATATCAGCTATGCATTCCGTTAATCTTGTGAATTGGTAAGTTTCGTCAGGGCACGAAGACATATAGAGCTGAGTATTGTCAGCATAACAATGAAAACTAACGCCATGCTTCCTAATGATATCTCCCAAGGGTAGCGTGTGTGCTGCATCAAAGAGGCATGTGCATACTTTGATGTAAACAAGGCCAACATGCATGATCAGCATGGCGGAACGAGTGAAGGATACGTACTGAATGAAAATGCACATTCACTCTCTGACAACAGATGGCACTTATGGAACAGCAGAAATGCAGCCGTTACACTGGTAACCCCGCAATCAAAGCAGCTGCGCTACTTTGTGTTTCTGAACAGTATTTAGATGTTTTAAACAGCCATTCAGATTTTTGTATTCGCAAGGGTGTTCATCACAGCACCATATTCTTAAAGACTTAATAGGCTATTTATTTACAAACAGACATTTATACATTTTAATCTGGACTACAAAATGCCCTAGGATATTTATTAAAAATGTTCTTATTCTTTATTATTGTTCAGTAACACTTTACAGTAAGGCTCCATTAGTTAATATTAGTTAATTCATTAGTTAACACAAACTGACAATGAAATTAAGCATTTATTAATCTTAGTTAATGTTAGTTTCAACATTTCATAATACATTGAAATCAAAACCTAAGCTAACATGAAATAACAATGATCATTTGTATTTTTAACTATTATCAAAGAATAATTTCTGTAACAAATATAGCTATTGCTCATTGTTAATTTTAGTTAATGCATGATCCCATGGCATGAACATTTCACTTTATGAGGTTTTTTAACATTAATATGAGTTCCCCTAGCCTGCCTATGGTCCCCCAGTGGCTAGAAATGGCGAAAGGTGTAAACCAAGCCCTGGGTATCCTGCTCTGCCTTTGAGAAAATGAAAGCTCAGATGGGCTAATCTGGAATCTTCCCGATACAGGTGCTGGTCATATAATTAGAGTATCATCAAAAAGTTAATTTATTTCACTAATTCCATTCAAAAAGTGAAACTTGTATATTATATTAATTCATTACACACAGACTGATATATTTCAGATGTTTATTTCTTTTAATTTTGATGATTATAACTGACAACTAAGGAAAATCCCAAATTCAGTAGCTCAGAAAATTAAAATATTGTGAAAAGGTTCAATATTGAAGACACCTGGTGCCACACTCTAATCAGCTAATTAACTCAAAACACCTGCAACGGCCTTTAAATGGTCTCTCAGTCTACCATTCATGGGGAAGACTGCTGACTTGTCAGTTGTCCAAAAGACGACCATTGACACCTTGCACAAGGAGGGCAAGACACAAAAGGTCATTGCAAAAGAGGCTGGCTGTTTAAAGAGCTCTGTGTCCAAGCACATTAATAGAGAGGCGAAGGGAAGGAAAAGATGTGGTAGAAAAAAGTGTACAAGCAATAGGAATAACCGCACCCTGGAGAGGATTGTGAAACAAAACCCATTAAAAAATGTGGGGGAGATTCACAAAGAGTGGACTGCAGCTGGAGTCAGTGCTTCAAGAACCACTATGCACAGACGTATGCAAGACATGGGTTTCAGCTGTCGCATTCCTTGTGTCAAGCCACTCTTGAACAACAGACAGTGTCAGAAGCTTCTCGCCTGGGCTAAAGACAAAAAGGACTGGACTGCTGCTGAGTGGTCCAAAGTTATGTTCTCTGATGAAAGTAAATTTTGCATTTCCTTTGGAAATCAGGGTCCCAGGGTCTGGAGGAAGAGAGGAGAGGCACACAATACACGTTGCTTGAGGTCCAGTGTAAAGTTTCCACAGTCAGTGATGGTTTGGGGTGCCATGTCATCTTCTGGTGTTGGTCCACTGTTTTCTGAGGTCCAAGGTCAACGCAGCCGTATACCAGGAAGTTTTAGAGCACTTCATGCTTCCTTCTGCTGACCAACTTTATGGAGATGCAGATTTCATCTTCCAACAGGACTTGGCACCTGCACACAGTGCCAAAGCAACCAGTACCTGGTTTAAGGACCATGGTATCCCTGTTCTTAATTGGCCAGCAAACTCTCCTGACCTTAACCCAGATCCAGAAAATCGATGGGTATTGTGAAGAGGAAGATGTGATATGCCAGACCCAACAATGCAGAAGAGCTGAAGGCCACTATCAGAGCTAGCCACTATGGGCTCTCATAACACCTGAGCAGTGCCACAGACTGATCGACTCCATGCCACGCCGCATTGCTGCAGTAATTCAGGCAAAAGGAGCCCCAACTAAGTATTGAGTGCTGTACATGCTCATACTTTTCATGTTCATACTTTTCAGTTGGCCAAGATTTCTAAAAATCCTTTCTTTGTATTGGTCTTAAGTAATATTCTAATTTTCTGAGATACTGAATTTGGGATTTTCCTTAGTTGTCAGTTATAATCATCAAAATGACAAGAAATAAACATTTGAAATATATCAGGCTGTGTGTTATGAATGAATATAATATACAAGTTTCACTTTTTGAATGGAATTAGTGAAATAAATCAACTTTTTGATGATATTCTAATTATATGACCAGCACCTGTATGTATTCTCGCTTGTACTCACAGCACCATATTTGGGTATATCAAAGGGTTGCATCCACAACAAGGTTCGACTTGTTATTTGACAGCAGCACTTATCCGACACACAATCCGACCCATTTTACATAAAGATTGCATCCTGTATAGCAACTGAAATCGCAGCATAGGAACATAATAATTCAAATCTTTTATGAATACAGTAAGTGAGCAGAGTGCGCTCCCTCTATAAACGCATGAAACTGTCAAATGCTTCAGTTCAGCTAAACTCCTACACCTATCGAACTGTTATAGTCTAATCTGACTACACTGCACCATGAATCTTTTGCATGTTCTACTCTTCATTGGCAGAATTAGGCAGTGAAAAAGCGCGAACCACTCGATCTTGATTATGTGTATTCCGTGTTATATACACTCCTCCAATTGGTCATTGCATTCAAGCGCTCAACAGACATGTCTGTGATTGGCTATGCTCACTGCAAAACGTGTCGTAAATGCCAACATTTGACAGTCTTTCGAGACTAATGATATCTTGACAGTCTGCACATGCTTATTGATTCCTGGGCACACCGCAAATGACAATGGCTTTCTCGCAGTAAGCTTTTTCTCTTCACTAAAGCTGGCACACACGGTGCAGCTTATCATTTTGATTCATTGCTTTTCAGACTGTGCAAACACGATCCTAATTTCACACTGTGGGAATTCAGCTGCATTAATGTCAGACTGTACAATAATCAGACGCACAAGAGAACATGTCCGGAATTTTTAGGATTGCAATATTTGTCTCAGACTGACCTATCGTAGCCTTCATCTCTACGTGGCATTGTCTCCATGTGGCCTACCGTGGCTTTGTCTGTGTGACAATATCTCAGTGCACATCCCTGCACCCCTAATCATTCTGCAATGGGTCTCCCATATCAAGATGGTGGTTTTAAAACTCACCTAGTGACAGTCCTACAGAACTGCAGACCATCTCATCGGTATACCAGACATTCATTCAGGATTATATGCTGCTACAACAGCAGCTGAACACTGGATTTTATGATGGTCAAGATGGTCTTCTTCAGCATTCGAATCCTACAGGATGCTCCAACCATCAGGCATGTTCAGTAAACTCTCCCGTAATCCAAAGGTAAAACTAAGATTACCTATGTGTCTTAACAAGCATCAGGTAAGTTCACAGCTTTTCATTTAACTCCTAATACTTAAATCTTATGTGGTAAGTATACTATCTACACAAACTTCTGGTCATGGTGGCAGTTCCTATATCTATTATTGTATAGGTTTATACGGCTCACTTTTCCATTTGGTCTGTCGAGGCCAACACAAGTACCCACTCTGTCTTCTCCTCACTATGAGCTATCGTGGCCTTTATTCGACCTATGCGGCCTTCCCCGCCTCATTCTCAGCTATGTGGCTTTTTGTACCCTGGCCTGTCGAGGCAGTATACACGGCCTAACGTGGCAGTCCATACAGCCTACGCGGCTTTTGCAGTAGCCTAACAATTCCTCTGTTATTGATTTAACACCTATGTCAATATTCATATCTATCGTATGTTCATTGTCCATATTCTAAGTAATCCTCATTCAAATACTGGTGGTGGTGTCACGGCATCACGTTTTCACATTATTACCCATCCCGTTCGTCAGTCTCTATAGCTCTTATTCTTCGACAGTGGCTTATCGTGGCCTTCGTCTCCATGTTGCCTAACGTGGTCTTTGTTTACATGTGGCCTAACGTGGCCTTCGTCTCCATGTGGCCTAACGAGGCCTTTGTCTCCATGTGGCCTAACGTGGCCTTCGTCTCCATGTGGCCTTTGTCTGTGGCCGTTCAAGGCTTTTGTCTCTACGTTGCCGATCAAGGCTAGTCTGTGGCCTATTAAAACGCTTCTGCGGTTAAATTTATTATGCTCAATTTATGGTTAAATAACATCTGTCTTTTTGCACTTTCAGGAATCGCAGTATTCACGACGGGTGAGTATTTCACAAATCTTTGGGGGTGGGTAGGCCCCGTCCCAGAGGAACTACTTTCCTCCACTAATTCTTGGGGGTCGGCTGCGCCCCTGCCTTCATCTTCAGGCAGGAAATGCAGAGTCCGTTACCATCGAGAAGAGAGCTATGGACAGGGCCTATGCCAAAGAACCTCTAAATATAATACTTGCTGGTCTGTTAATAAACTTGTTACTTTATTGTACTTCATCTGGCCTCCCGAGTCTTTCTGGTAGAAATGAAAGCTCTAGCGTAAAGTTCTGCCAGGAAGATTCAATGTTATGTCACTCATCACATTCAGACCTAACCAATCATGTCCTTATTCTCAGAGTATAAAAGATGGTCACTTACACATGCCTGAGTTCACAGATGCTGACGCCAACATTACCTCCATCCTCCCCACCACCACCAGGATGGTCCCCGCCTATACCTCCCAGGGGGTCGGCTGCGCCCCTGCCTTCATCTTCAGGCAGGAAATGCAGAGTCTGTTACCCCCGAGAAGAGAGCTACGGACGGGGCCTATGCCAAAGAACCTCTAATTATAATACTTGCTGGTCTGTTAATAAACTTGTTACTTTATTGTACTTCATCTGGCCTCCCGAGTCTTTCTAGTAGAACTTATTCTGGCCACCTCCACGGTCAGAGGCAAGATTAAACCAATGGATGGCGTAAGATTCTATATCAGTATATGCTGTACTGGTAGAAGACTGGTTACTCCTTACAGCTACTGTTGAGAAGAAAAAATGTTTTGCAATAAGCATCTCCAACTTCCCCAAACTAATAAGCTCCTGATTGATAGTTAAACAGGTATATCAATGATTTAAATATTAATTAAAAAGGGATAGTTCACACAAAAAAAAACCATTCTGTTAATTTAATAGCTACCTGTCACATAATGACGTACGTGCAGCAGCTCAAACGGGAATCTGTGATCAATCTACCCGATTGCGACTGCGAAAGTGAATGTAATCCTAATTTTTTTATATATATTGCGGCAACCAGTACAAGCCCAAGTAGTACTTTAATGAACAATACAACATACACTTCTTCCCTCTCTGTTGTAAACAAACATTGTGCCAGCTCACATGTCCCCTAAAGGGACATGGTGGTGATCAGTGTTGGGTGTAACTAGTTACTAAGTAATTAATTACTGTAATTTAATTACTTTCCCTTGAACAAGTAAAGTAAGTCATTTAATTACAGTTACTTCTGTTGTAATTGAACTAAATACTGCGTAAAGATTGTAGAACAATTATATATAATACAATAGTGGAATTAACATCAACATTTAAAGTCTAACTTCAGAATGCATGTTTTTATGTATCCTTCTCACATTTGTAATACTTTGGTCAGTTAAATAAGAATAATGTATGTAGTTTTATATTACTGATTTGAATGAATTAAAAGAGCCGTTCCATGTCTATCCATGAATCACTTAACTAGTTGAGGTTGATATAGCCCTTGTCAAAAAATCCTATTGGAATTTCAGTTTATCCTGTAGGATCTTATTGGATTCTTAGAATCTTATTGGACATTGTGTTTTTATTTAATGGAATTTCACTTTGTCCTGTAGGATCTTATTGGATTCTTTGAATCTTATTGGACATCCTGATTTATTTTAATGGAATTTCAGTTTATCCTGTAGGATATTATTGGATTCTTAGAATCCTATTGGACATTCTGATTTATTTTAATGGAATTTCACTTTGTCCTGTATGATCTTATTGGATTCTTAGAATCCTATTGGACATTGTGTTTTTATTTAATGGAATTTCACTTTGTCCTGTAGGATCTTATTGGATTCTTAGAATCCTATTGGACATTCTGATTAATTTTAATGGAATTTCACTTTGTCCTGTAGGATCTTATTGGATTCTTAGAATCCTATTGGACATTCTGATTAATTTTAATGGAATTTTCAGTTTGTCCTGTAGGATCTTATTGGATTCTTTGAATCTTATTGGACATTGCGTTTTTATTTAATGGAATTTCACTTTGTCCTGTAGGATCTTATTGGATTCTTAGAATCGTATTGGACATTCTGATTAATTTTAATGGAATTTCACTTTGTCCTGTAGGATCTTATTGGATTCTTAGAGTCCTATTGGACATTAAAATGTATTTAAATGGAATTTCACTTTGTCCTGTGATATTTTTTATTATTACTTAATAAATAAATAAATAAATGATTAATTACTTTTTAGAGTCACCCTGGAATGAAAATAAAGTCACCCTTCTGTTGGCCAGACACTCTATTCGCGTTCGGTGTGAACGCAGCATAAGGTTTTGCGGTGCTCGGCCATTACTCTGTGCGCTTTCCTGTGAGTGTGAGCCGTCAACGTATTACTATAACTCGCACTGTTGTCATGGCACCCAAACACGACTCTAGTCTCTTTTATAAGGTAAATAATAAGAAATAATACTATAATACTATAATGAGGTAAACCTCCTGAGGTGAATGCTTTGTACCGGTTGTCATGACAACATTGAGTGAGCGCTGACTGCTCTCACACACTCAGAGGAACGCGTGCACAGAGTAACGGCCGAGATCAGTATTTTGACTGAATAATACGGTTTCTTTCTTGCAAAACCTTATGCTGCGTTCATATATGGCGCGCTTCTCCCTGTATCATTGCGTGATACTTTTGTATCCTTTTTGTAAAGTTTTAGCCTGGTCGCCATTCACTGCCATTATATGGAGGAGCACGTGCAGGACGTTTATCAAAATTTCAGAAAAAAGATAGAAGGACATAGGGCATTGGAACAGCAGCAGGGTGAGTAAAAGATGGCTTTATTTTCATTTCAGGGTGAACTATCCCTTAAACTTTTTAGAGTAACATTGTGTGTGTGTGTGTGTGTGTGTGTGTGTGTGTGTGTGTGTGTGTGTGTGTGTGTGTGTGTGTGTGCAAGCGTGCGTTTTTGTGACATATCAGGACACAAATGTGTATAATGACATGGGTATGACATAGGTATTACAAGGAGAGGGTGACTTATGAAGACATTACCCCATGTCCCCATTTTTCAAAAGGCTTATAAATCATACAGAATGAGTTAAAATGTGTAAAATAAGTAAAATAAGTAAAAATGTGCAGTTTCCTGTGATGGGTAGGTTTAGGGGTAGGGGTAGTGTAGGGCGATAGAAAATATGGTTTGTACGGTATAAAAACCATTACGCCTATGGAATGTCCCCACAATTCACAAAAACAAACCTGTGTGTGTGTGTGTGTGTGTGAGAGAGAGAGAGAGAGAGAGAGAGAGAGAGACCCAATTGGATCCCATTAAAATCCTGTAGAAATTATCCTACAGGATATTTATGTATTGTCTTATAAGACAATTCCCACAGAATCCAATAGGAATTAGATGAGTATTTTATAGGACAAGACATAAATATCCTATAAGACTATTTCTAACGGAATCCTATAAGAACGGTTCCAAAATATGATAGAAATTCTAAATGGAATCCTGTACAAGTTTCTTATTGGAATCCTTTAGGATTTTTTGACAAGGGAGGCTTTAGAAAGTAATTAGTAATACGTAATTAAATACTTTTTGGACAGAGTAATTTGTACAGTAATCTAATTATACTATTGAAGATGTAATTAGTAATTAATTACTTTTTTAGAGTAACTTACCCAACACTGGTGGTGATAACATTTGGGATGGGAGGAAAAGATTTTTCAAATCTTTTGCGTTCTCTCGCAAAACTTTCACATTCTCGCAAAAGTATTTGCATTCTCTCGCAAAACCTGTTGTGAGTTCTGAATTTGGTGACAGTACTGTGCATTACAGTCAAATTAGCTGAATATTGTTCATAAGAAAAAAAAATCATAACAATTATGCAAAAGCAAATTTTATCAAACTGTATCAAAGTGTATGACAAGCATGGGAGCCTTGATGTGTAAACTGAATTTGGTGACAGTATGTCCCTTTAGGGGCTCCGAATGGTCTTCACTGCAGAAAACGAGATCCAGGGGGAGGGGTTGGATCTACTTTATATACTTTGCTATATTACTTTGCTATATTACTGCAACAATGGATTTGCAAACTTCACATACTTTTGAAAATCCAACGTTTAGTTGATCCTGGTAAGCACTCATTGTCACAGTTGTAAACACGAAGGCTTTCTTCTTCCACAAGGGAGTTTGGCATCACGGCATTTGTTTCCAGGCGGACCGTTAAAGAACGCAACACACACATCCCCTGGACATCCTGTAGAATTCAAACAACCAGATAACGACTTAAAAAATCCAGAAGTGTTTCCAGATAAGTGTGCTATATGCATCAGATGTTTAGCCAACAGTTTGGGGACGTAACGTCTGAGGCTGAGCCTACACCTAACCCAACCCTAAACCTACCCAACTCTACGCCCTGGATCTCTTGTTCTGCAGTGGGGAACTACTGCGCACATGTGTCATCAATTGCTCCAGACTGCAGAGAACGCATTTAGGACCCTTTGCCGAGGCTTTGGATTACAGGTAATAATGCTGTAAATAATGTTCAGTATTTTGCACAGACCAATCGTTTCGCTTCATAAGACCTCGATGTATAGTCAGGAGCCACAGGTATTAATCCATTGACTTGCATTATATGAATCACCAAGGACCACGGCCCTGCTGAAAAATCCAGCATAAACCAGCATGGATTCCATGCTGGTCCAGGCTGGTTTATGCATGTATAGTGCTGGTCTAGCTGGTGGACCAGCATATCCATGCTGTTCTCAAACCAACCGGAGCTGGTGAAGCTGGTTCATCAGCATGGCCTAGCAGGGTTGAGTGTGAGTAGGCCAGCTGTCTGTCTGCAAGCAGTATTTTGGGGACAAGCATTGTTTTTGCTTTAATATTTCTATATTTACCATTAATGATGTAAAGGAAAAACAACATAAGGTTAAAACATATGATTTATTGAATTATATGATTATAACTATATTTTCTTTTGCTCACTCTGCTGAAAGTAAAACTGAAAATCTTAATTGTTTTAGTTATGATTACATTATTAATAAATGTCACTGGTAAGCTGGTAAAACTCTTCAAAGCATCAAAGGAATGGTCTCCTGTTTCAAAAGATCTGTACACAAATCAGTTCAAAAGAGCTTGTGTACATTGCAAAACAAAAACACTTAGAGGTATGAAAACCAAGAAAAATCCAAGTCCTTCCAGAAAATGTCCCATGTCACACGGATAAGGTGTGCACATCAAGTAACTGCCAGCAGTCTCCACATCCTGATGACAAAAGCCATACACTGAACCAAGACTATCTGCTGATCTGCTTGTCACCATTGACAACTGGTCTACCATGAGACAGCAATAAAGCCCTCAATTTGCTGTTTTTAAAAGACACGTGTCAAAATCCAGCTGTCAGTCAATGATTCCAAAAAGTGTACATAGTGAAAGGTATGTCATTGCAGTCAGGAGCATGAAATATTGTCGACAGTAGTGATAGCATGCACTTTCAACTATAACTGAAAGAGAATTAATTCAACCAAAGTCAATGGCCAAGTGCCCAACTAAAGGGCTTCAACAACCTTTGTACATGTACCAAATGAAAGAAATAAAGCCAAAGTGGTTTGTAATAAGTGAATATGGTAATGCTGTTTTTGGAGTCGTTTAATCATCCTCTGGTGAGATTGATTTTATTGGCAGTTGATTTCATCTAAGACTGTGTGGCTGTAAGTCTGTTGTAGTTGCTGTGTTTCTGCTGGTCTCTTTTTATTTTCTGTTCATATTGTTCCTCTTATCTTTAGTGATTTTGCTTGTTAACTGCAGGTGTCATCATCACTATTCTCAATCATCACATGTAGAGTGAATCTTCTTTATTTCCTCTTGTCAAAAAATCCTATTGGAATTTCAGTTTATCCTGTAGGATCTTATTGGATTCTTAGAATCTTATTGGACATTCTAATTTATTTTAATGGAATTTGAATTTGTCCTGTAGGATCTTACTTAGAATCTTATTGGACATTGTGTTTTTATTTAATGGAATTTCACTTTGTCCTGTGATATTTTTTATTATTACTTATTATAATAAATAAATTATTAATTAATGAATTACTTTTTAGAGTCAGCCTGGAATGAAAATAAAGTCACCCTGCTGTTGGCCATATGTCCTTCTATCTTTTTCGGACCTCATAAGCAGAAAAAAAAAAACATCCTGCACGCGCTCCATGGCAGTGAATGGCAGTGAAATCCAGGCTAAAACGTTACAAAAAAGGGATACAAAAGTATCATGTGCGCATCGTTACTCTGTGCGTGTTCCTGTGAGTTAGTATTACTATAACTTGCACTGTTGTCATGGCACCCAGGATAAGCACACACACACGCACCATTTTGAGAAATTGAGAAACAAACGCGACTCTCGTCTCTTTTATAAGGTAAATAATAAGAAATCATACAATAATGAGGTAAACCTCCTGAGGTAAATGCTTTTTACCTGTTGTCATGACAACATTGCGTGAGCGCTGATGGCTCGCACACACTCAGAGGAACGCATGCACAGAGTAACGGCCGAGATCTGTATTTTGACTGAATAATACGGTTTCTTTCTTGCAAAACCTTATGCTGCGTTCACACCGAACGTGAATAGAGTGTCTGGAGCGAGTGATTTCACCTCCTGAACACTTTCCATATATGGCGCATGTCTCCCTGTATCATTGCGTGATACTTTTGTATCCTTTTGTAAAGTTTTAGCCTGGTTGCCATTCACTGCCGTTATATGGAGGAGCGCATGCAGGACGTTTTTCAAAATTTCAACAAAAGATAGAAGGACATAGGGCATTGGAACAGCAGCAGGGTGAGTAAAAGATGGCTTTATTTTCATTTCAGGGTGAACTATCCCTTGTAACATACATCAACTCGATGCAACCTGGACACATCATCAGTGATGTTACCTGGGGTCACGGAGTGTTTCGGGTCTTTCAAGCATCATACACTCTTACCCAGGCGACCCAGCTGGGGTTGATCAGGCCCCAGCTTGTGTCCAGGTAGCACTACCCCACCCATGGTTCTCCTCTCCTTATCCACAGCCACCTTGAAGCCACTTCTGCTGCCTCCGTGACCTCCTTGATAGCCCTTCGCTTACTGGCCCCTATGATGCCCAGGATGTTATAGGCCCTGCAAAGAGACTGGCCAGCAAACCCTCTGCATCCCACCTCAATGGGCTCACACCGTGCTCGCCACCCATTGTTCCGGCACTCCTCCACTAGCTCAGTGTATTTTGCCCTCTTCCTCTCATTGGCCTCCTCAATACGGTCCTCCCAGGGTACGTTGAGTTCCAGGAGAACGATCTGCTTGGAGGTCTCTGAGATGAGTAGCATATCAGGTCGCAGTGTTGAGGTGGCAACAGCTTCTGGGAATTTCAGTTGCTTCCCCAGGTCGACTTTCAACTCCCAGTCTCGTGCTGTTGCTAGCAGGCCAGCTGAGGTGGCCCTGGCAGCTAATGGTGGCTTCTCCCCAGCCCGGACGAAAGCAATGTTGTTCTTTACTGGGTGGAGGCGCTTGCAGTGGCCAATTCCACAGCTGATGGTATTCGCTATGACCTTCAGGACTTGGTCATGGCGCCACCGGTAGCGGCCCTCGCCCAGGGCCTTCGGGCAGCAGCTGAGGATGTGCTCCAGGGTCCCCCTCTTTAGGCAGAGGCTGCAAGTTGGTGACTCTAACAATCCCCAGCTGAACAGGTTGGATGGGCTCGGTAGTACATCGTAGACAGCCTGGATCAGGAACCGTATGCGATGGGAGTCTGCTTTCCACAGCTCTGCCCATGAGACTCTACAGTCCACTGCATGTTCCCATCTTGTCCAGGCTCCCTGCTGCCGCATTCCAACCATCCTGCTGGCCCGCTCCTATCTTTCCCTCAACACTGAGCAGCGAGATGTTTCTGAACTGGTTGATGGTCTTTGACTCTTCCTCCTTTGGAATCCACACCCCTTCTGCAAACCGCCACTGCTGAGCAACTTTTCCCCTCCTCCATATGACCTTCAGGATCTTCCAGAGCCTGTGGAGTAGCTTCGGGCAGTTCTTATAAACCTTGTAAGGTTAAACTTTTTAGAGTAACATTGTGTGTGTGTGTGTGTGTGTGTGTGTGTGTGTGTGTGTGTGTGTGAGTGAGAGAGAGAGAGAGAGAGAGAGAGAGAGACCCAATTGGATCCCATTAAAATCCTGTAGAAATTATCCTACAGGATATTTATGTATTGTCTTATAAGACAATTCCCACAGAATCCAATAGGAATTAGATGATAATCTTATAGGACAAGACATAAATATCCTATAAGACTATTTCTAACGGAATCCTATAAGAACGGTTCCAAAATATGATAGAAATTCTAAATGGAATCCTGTACAGGTTTCTTATTGGAATCCTTTAGGATTTTTTGACTAGGGTCACTAACTGCAACATTGCTTCAGTTTTACTTTTACTCTCTATAGATTGGAACCATATAAAAACTGAGCAGTGATCATTTTACATTTAGTATTTTACTGTGTACAACAACCAGTAAACAACCAGCAACATGCGTTTTTCTTTATTAAATAATTTATTAAAATTCATTTGGAAAATTGTCTTGGCCTTTATTTAACTACTACCACACACTAAGAAATGTGATATGTAACACATAAGTAACTTTCGTTGGGGTCTTGCTGTGATCATAACAGCACCCAAAGACAACACATGCTGGTCCACCAGCACACCAGCATCCAATGCTGGGTTCCAGCAAACCAGCAACCAGCATACCTTGCTGGTCTCAGCATGCAAAACACCTTATGCTGGTGATCAGCAATGCTGGATAGGGGGTTTCAGCTAAAAATGTCACTGTTTTACTAAAATCTTTACTGTTCTGAGGGTGAGTAAATTAACAGCAAATTTTCATTTTTGGGTGAACTATGCCTTTAAATGGATCAGAATCAGGTATCACCAAAGTAGTTTATGTTGTGTATTTCTGTTCGATGGGATTTAATTACAAAAGTAAGAAATTAATAATAAAAAAATAATATCTTAGCCACATATAACATTTAGGTTGTGGAGATGGTTTAAGAAAGATTTCTAATACTCAACTTCTTGGTATTATATCATACTTACTGATCAACAAACTTCTTGTAAGCATTTCCTTAAAGCACTTCTCCCATTGACTCCTTTTCAGTTTATTTGTTTAGCTACTGCATCTAAGAAAAGCTTTGAAAGTATGTTCCTTTCGAAGGGAACTCGCACTGCGTCGAAAAACGATTTGGGAATAACGCCTCAGTGTGACAGGTGTCTAAAGTCAGTATCGAATCACAGTAATCCTATTGACCGGCGACAGCCCATGATGTCATCAACGTGCGACCAGGAAGTATATAAGGGCGCCTTGTAACACAACATTCACCGTTTCGTCTTCAGGGACTGTCTGTCTGTAAGAAGCGCTAAAGAATCAGAGGTATGAAGAGCACTAAGAAAGCAGAACGCTTTCAGAAGTGTGCAGACCCGTGCCCAAGATTTTTGTCGCTGGGTGACACACATGAGTTGTGCGTTATGTGTCTTGGTGAAGAGCATGCACAGGCAGTTCTCAAGGGAATTGCCTGTGCAAATTGTGAGCATTTTTCCTTAAAAACGCTCCGCTGTCATCTAGCTCTCTTCTTGAGGCCTGGCTCCCGCTCATGCTGAGGCAGAGCGGCGACGCGCGTCATGGGGGTCCCAGATGGAGCTCGCCGATCATCTAGAGAGGGGTATAAACCTCTCAGACGGTTCGGCGGCTGACGAGAGTGAGCTGCAGGTCGAGGTGGAAGATGAGAGTCTTCCGCCGAGCTCTGCAGGACGAGCAGGAGATGGCAGAGGAGGGTGGTGACAGTAATCAGGAAGAGCCTGAATCCTCTCAGCCACCCTGCCCCACGTATGCTGAGCTGCTGGATGTCGTGGAATGCGCCGCAGGCAGGCTGCAGCTGCCTTGGTGGCGCGTTAGGGGAGAGATCGCTCACGGTAGACTGGACGACCTACCAGGTCTAGCTCAGTGCTCTCTTCACTGAGGGTTGTTTGTGAGAACGCAGCCGCCTGAGTCTGATCGGACGGTCACACTCCCTGTTAGATCAGTCTGTAGGCTTTTCCGGCATAAGTGCTTTGTAGATCCCTGGATCGAGCAGTTAGACTCCCCTTGCTAGCAAGGGTTGTAAAGCGCTACGCTGAGTATTGCTCTCTGGGATACCCGCCTCTGAGATCCGGTCTAAGGAGTACTGCCAGTTTTCAGTCCCTCAGTCTGGATGCCTCATCGAGGCAGTGTCCAGAGGCTCTGTTTCTGAACAGACAGGGTTGGCCAAACCGAAGTGTTCAATATATGGGCACCAGGTCAGGCCTCCCTGGTGGCATTCGGGTGAATATGTTCCCCGAGTAGTGATTTGGCTGGGGTTCCTTCGGGTCCCCTGGCCACATTCCCTTAAAGGGACCCCTTCTGTTGAAGTGGTTAGTCCCAGGCCTTTGAGCAGTCTGGGTAGGACCTCATGTGAAGTGAATTAAGGTTCCTCTTGAGGCTTATAGCTTGGGCTATGACCGTAGGGAATGCTGTCACTGACAGCCCAGTGTGACCGGAGGGAGAGTGGTTCTGGCATTTCATTTGTATTTGCTTGTTCTGACAGTTGTCACTGCCAGTGGGCAGGCACTCCCCTCAGCATGGCGGCGTGGGTATATCTTTCGACGCAGTGCGAGTTCCCATCGAAAGGGAGCGTTCTCAGGTTACGTATGTAATCTATGTTCCCTGAGAACAGGGAACGAGACACTGCGTCTCTTTGCCATGCCTCGGGGCCTGCCTACCAACAGTCCCTTCAGACGATAAGGTGAATGTTGTGTTGCAAGGCGCCCTTATATACTTCCTGGTCGCACGTTGATGACATCATGGGCTGTCGCTGGTCAATAGGATTACCATGATTCGATAGTGATTTCAGACACCTGTCACGTTGAGGTGTTATTCCCAAAGTGTCTTTCGACGTAGTGTCTCGTTCCCTGTTCTCAGGGAACATAGGTTACATACGTAACCTGAGAATGTTCCATGTGACTCTTTTGGTGTTTTGTCCACCAACGGCACCCAGAGCAGATATCTGAAAAGATAAAAATACATTATATAAAATGTATTATTCTATTTACTGCTTTGATTAATTATTCCAAAATATAAATAGAAATATAGAGAGCAGTGAATACAATATAGGCACAGAGTAGATTTGTACAGCAATTATGAAGTAGCTTTAGATCATGGAAAAAAAACATACCATGTTTTGTTTAGCCGGTGCATTTCTTGAATCTTTAAGCCACTCCTCAACTTAATTTACTGTCCCCAGTTGTGCATCAAGATTATTGGCAGCAGCAGCAAGCTTCATTTACTGTTCCTTTATATTTTCCAACAATGTTAGGATGTGGAGCTGAGCAGCTACAAAAAGAGTTAAGTATGCATTTAAAGACCAAAAATACAAAGTTTTCATAATCCTTGTGTGTCTTTATGGACATTTTTGTCTTTTTCAGTTTAGTTTTTTTGATAATTTTGCCTGTTTTAATGCCAACTGCATAAATGTTGGCACAAGTGTGTATTTTTATTGGAATTTGACTATTTCAGCCCCATTTCATTTAATAAATCTATTTTACACTAGGTACACAAAATAGCTACACTCAGTATCTTAAGGACAAAAATGTCCCCAATGAAACCCATTAAACTACAATTTTTAATCCCAGGGCTATTTAACTATAAAATGATGCAGTCTTTGTTAATAAGCTTTCATTCTGTTGGCAAGGCTTCAAAATTAAAATGTTTACTATTTGTATACCAGATGGTGCCATTTTCTCAGGTTTGGCCTATAAAGCAAATGTGTGTGTGTGTGTGTGATATTTGATTGAGAAAAACTCTACTGTACTGTAGGATTTGAGGGCGCACCAGATACAAATGAATCTTCCAGATGATTCACAAAAGCAAGAGCACACCAGTTGATGCTGTAATTATATCATTTGGCAAATGTTTCACTGGGTTTCTGTGTCTTGGGCTCTGGAAAACGTGTGTTCCGTTTGCGGTGTGTTTTGTAGCGATGGCCGGTGGCCAATCATCACAGATATGTTTGGCCATCAGAGGTGTTTATTATAGGTCAGAATCACTCACTGCTCAAACACAATGTTTTGCTTTAATAACAGAATTTGTCAGGAGCTAATTAAAATTTCTCATTAATGCAATTATCTAATCAACCAATCACATGGCAGTAGCTTCAATGCATTTAGGGGTGTGGTCCTGGTCAAGACAATCTCCTGAACTCCAAACTGAATGTCAGAATGGGAAAGAAAGGTGATTTAAGCAATTTTGAGCATGGCATGGTTGTTGGTGCCAGACGGGCCGGTCTGAGTATTTCACAATCTGCTCAGTTACTGGGATTTTCACGCACAACCATTTCTAGAGTTTACAAAGAATGGTGTGAAAAGGGAAAAACATCCAGTATGCGGCAGTCCTGTGGGCGAAAATGCCTTGTTGATGCTAGAGGTCAGAGGAGAATGGGCCGACTGATTCAAGCTGATAGAAGAGCAACTTTGACTGAAATAACCACTCGTTACAACCGAGGTATGCAGCAAAGCATTTGTGAAGCCACAACATGCACAACCTTGAGGCGGATGGGCTACAACAGCAGAAGACCCCACCGGGTACCACTCATCTCCACTACAAATAGGAAAAAGAGGCTACAATTTGCACGAGCTCACCAAAATTGGACAGTTGAAGACTGGAAAAATGTTGCCTGGTCTGATGAGTCTCGATTTCTGTTGAGACATTCAGATGGTAGAGTCAGAATTTGGCGTAAACAGAATGAGAACATGGATCCATCATGCCTTGTTACCACTGTGCAGGCTGGTGGTGGTGGTGTAATGGTGTGGGGGATGTTTTCTTGGCACACTTTAGGCCCCTTAGTGCCAATTGGGCATCGTTTAAATGCCACGGCCTACCTGAGCATCGTTTCTGACCATGTCCATCCCTTTATGACCACCATGTACCCATCCTCTGATGGCTACTTCCAGCAGGATAATGCACCATGTCACAAAGCTCGAATCATTTCAAATTGGTTTCTAAAATGGCCCCCACAGTCACCAGATCTCAACCCAATAGAGCATCTTTGGGATGTGGTGGAACGGGAGCTTCGTGCCCTGGATGTGCATCCCACAAATCTCCATCAACTGCAAGATGCTATCCTATCAATATGGGCCAACATTTCTAAAGAATGCTTTCAGCACCTTGTTGAATCAATGACACGTAGAATTAAGGCAGTTCTGAAGGCGAAAGGGGGTCAAACACAGTATTAGTATGGTGTTCCTAATAATCCTTTAGGTGAGTGTATGTCCGAAATCAGTTTTGTGAGGTACCTTCATGCACAAACGCTGCCTTACAAGTCATTGCCTGATAAGGCAGCGAGGCAACAAGTCACTGCCTAGGTTTTCGGATGCAGCCAGAGTCTGTATTGTCAAAGATTTGTCTAACAAAACAAACCAAATTGCAAATGACCATAGTGAATCTTTTGGGCATGGTTAAAAACATCAACAAATTGCTTTAAGAGTAAGAACTGCTTATATTCAACCAGGCACACTAAATATTCAATTAGCCTTCATTACTGAGCCTGTAATAGGAATTGCTGTTTCACTTGACCTCTGTAAAGCCCTATTCGCACGGGATTAGACCTCTAGTTATTTGTAATAATTGCGGAGGTTGTTCTTAATCCCGTGCGAATCGGCCATGTCTGTAATTTGTAAAGTGATAATTCCCCCGCAAATGACCTACCATATTCTGTGATAATATCCTGTGATAATATTAGTTATTTCTACATCACACAAGGTCCCCAGATAATACTAATCCCGTGCGAATAGGGTTTAAGACACAATATTCACTCTACAAAGAATCTATTGTTTGATTTGATAATTACAGCAAATTACGCCATGGCAAAAAAACAGACGTTTGCTGTGACCTCTATAGTTAACAAATATATTTCTAAATGTATTTTTAATTGATGCATCGGTGTCAGTCTCAGAATATGAAACTGTGGCTTAATTTTTCTCTTCCTAATGACTTCTTTGTCATCTGTTTGTAACTCAGAGGTATTAAAGGTCAGTGATGCTCTCAGTTTCTCTCTTACGATCAGAAAAAAAAATAAAATAAATAACCTCACCCAGCTAGAAATGATGACTGTGTCAAAAATGCATCACTTTATACAAAGTACACTATCAAATCAATTTGCAGTATTATCCAACAACTTGAGCAATTACTGTACTAATGTATAGAATTTTATGATAGTCTGTCATAGACAGATATTGTATAGTCATATTGGCAAATATGTGACAAAATCCTACTGTCCTACTATTAAGTACTGACTGTTAAATTAATGTCAATTCATGTAAATTTTATTGGCATAGCAATAGACCATTAATAATTAGAATTTTAAATAAGTTTGTTTACAGAGTTGGTGTATTTCATAACACTTGAATTTAGTTTCTAAAGTGGATCCTTACGAGTTCTTGAGAGGACTGAAACATCATACTTTTTCCAGTCTGTTCCTGGCTCTTCACATTTTTGGATAGCTCTGTTTACGCATTCATCACTTATATAATTTGGCCACCAAGTGACACTATCCTCAAACCATGACTCAAATATAATGTTGACAGTCTTTGTTTCCATAAATGTGACGAGTAAAAAATATGAAAAAAGAAATTATTGCATAAATTGTTACATATTTGAAAAGATGAATATTGTGATAAATATTCCTCTCTGGGATGAAGTGGGACCCTTCCACTTTGTGTTGGGTTCCTGCATCATCCTATAAAGTTAAATTCACTATAACAACCTAACCACAGCACATTATCCCTTACATAGATCTCAACAGCAGCACAATTTGCATTGAATTTTTTTTAACTTATTAATGGAAAATGCTATCTCAAATAGGCTACAGAAACTAGTTTTGGCAGCAGTTTTATTATAATTTATTGTAGATACTTACATTTTCAAAATCCACAAGTTTCCAGAAACCTTTGTGGAGTACAGCAGCTCTCTTAGTCTTAGTCTCTTAGCTCTCAGTCTTTAGTCAGCATAAATTGGATAGTAAATTTTCCATTTAAACTACATATATTCCCTCCACAGACTGAATGATGTTATAGATAACACAAATGTCTTTGTCTATAACAAAAATATTATCACCTGTGGAAACTTTCATGGACCACTGTTCAGTCTGCCGCTGCCTGTACTGTGCTGTAGTTTGAAGGCTGTCAAGAACAGGTCTAATGTAATGTTGCATTCTTAAAGCTTTGCAGGGCAACTCAACAGCCCTGATTTTTCCAATCTTAGATGACCTTCTTATTATCAGAGCAAGAGGAAATTCTGGCTTTCTCACAAACTTCTTCAGTTTACGAAGGTATTTTTCACATGTAAAAGCTGAGATAGTTTCTAAAGAGCCAAGCAGTTGGGCATCAGCTGATAGGTGGACCAAGGCATGCACATATAAAGGCATTTTTTCCATAAAGCTCCCCAACATGTCTTACAAACGTTGTGAGTAGCGTGCTTGCCTAATTGTTAAACAAAGAACACAGCTGAGGGCTGACAAGTATGCAAATACCTGTATACAATAACATACAAGTTATTATATAAATCACAATCTAAATATGGTGAAAGAGCAACAAAGCCAGTATACAACAGAAACTGTCTTAGTTCTGTAGCTTTCCAACGGTCTAACTCGCTCAGAGACCTCGGCTTCCTTGTAGACTTAACTGGTATGCATGCACGCATCTGAATTAGACTTTGAGAAATACGATCAACAAGACTAGAGGACAGGCAAAATTTTAAAGGGCCTCTGAGCCAAACATTTAACAATTTACGTGTGACATCTGTTTAGGTCTAGATCTGGGCATGGTGACTAGATTCCCTTTAGATTACATGCACCTCACATGTTTATGCGAGGTGCATGTAATCTAAAGGGAATCTAGTCACCATGCCCAGATCTAGACCAGAAAATCCATGTGGTCCATTATGATGATGCTCCTCGTCATCTCTCTCTGAAAATGATGAATCAGTCCGTAACACATATGTCATTCTGTTGTTAACAAACATCTGGCTGGCAACACTTATCACATCCATGATATAAATTGTGAGCTTTTGTGTTTTTTTACAAAAGGTCTAGCAGGTGTATCACATAATCCAGAATCCAGTTCAATGAAAACCCTTTTTCCTCAAAAATAGAATCCTTCCTGCAGCTGCTTTAACTCGTGGGTAAAGTCTTTTGAAAATTCATCAGGGGCATACATTTGTTTTGTTTTTTTGTACCACTAAAAAGCTCAATTACAACAGGTTATTTTACTGGGACACTCAACAAAAGTCCTAAAATGGGCTATAACAGTAAATTCGGGCTCTTAAATAATGGCAAGCCATCACTACTTATTGTAAATTATGATTACAGATCATAACCTAGATGTGCAATGTTTGACAGAAACCTGGCTAAAACCAGACAATTACATTACTTTAAATGAGTCCACACCCAAGATTACTGTTATAAACACGAGCCTTGTCTGAAAGGTTGTTACTGTAATTTATAGTAATATCTTCAGTATTACTCAGAAGTCTAGTTTCAAATGTAATTCTTTTAAAGTGATGGTTATGTCACAAACCGGTGGGAGGTGGATCCAGGGGAGGGAAGGTGGGGCAGATCCAGGGGAGGGAAGGTGGGGCAGATCCAGGGGAGGGAAGGTGGGCCAGATCCAGGGGAGGGAAGGTGGGCCAGATCCAGGGGAGGGAAGGTGGGCCAGGTCCATGCATAGGGAAGGGGACTGAAGACACAAGGCAAGGCAGACTGGGTAGAGGACCTGGGTGATTCATGGTTGATCAGATGACCAGGGTGGTGATGCAGGGCAAATCCGACAGTTCAGGGGACCAGGGTGGATCCGACAGTTCAAGAGGCCAAGAAGGGTCAGCCTTCGTCTCAGTCTTGGCCACTATGACCGGTATATGTCCCCCCCCCCCCCCCCCCATTTCAAAAATGGGTTTTGAAAGTAAAGTACTGTTGAATGCTTTAATCATATTACATTTTGAGCTTGTAATGTCAATGTTGTAATTTTACAACACTGGGTGAAACAGGTAGAAAAATTTGCCTGTGCACCTTGCACATTACATAGATACATTTTACTTCTCACCTGTTCCTATCAAACACCAGAAGGAGACAGACAAGGAACATGATTCACAAAGTTTGAGGTGAAGTGTGAGGTTGGAGCAGTGATAGTGAGTATAACAGCAGTAGAAAAGTGAATATGAATATGTCTTATCTAGTGATGAACAGTCCTTTCTCTTGTAGGCAGATTGGTGAACGGTCAGCGTGGACAGGATCGAATGATACAGGCCGAGGACTTCACAAAATATGGATGACAGACGATCAGGTAAGTTCTCAGGTGAGTAACAATAGTAGGGAGTCTATAGCTTGTCTTGTAGAGAAAAGACCAGACCATAAAGTGTGGTGAGAGTGCTGCTGATATAGTAGCTGTGTCCCAATGTGAAGGCTGCGCACTTCGAAGGCCGCATTTGAAGTGCGATTGCATCACAGCGGCGCAATGAAGGCTGTCCCAATGTGAAGGCTGCGCACTTTGAAGGCTGCATTCAAAGGCCGATTGCGTCACCGCGGCGCGACAAAGGCTGCCGCAATTCGAAAGCGACTTCAAATGCGCCCTCCGTTTCTCAGGCAAAAAAAGGTTACAACAGATGGACCCTTCACAGCCTACAAGAGCCCGGTCGTTCCCAACACAACAGTGCAACCGCGCTTGAACTTGAAGTGAACAAAACTTTCTGTAGTGGTAGCACAGTTCCCAGTTCCCTGCCCTGAGCTACCTGGCAAGATAATGTTCCATTTACCAGTTTTAATTTGCATACATTTTTAATTCTCTACCATTCTCTCAAAAAGAGGAAACAGTCTGTCCATTCTCTCCCTGCTCTTTCTTTCTTTCTTTTTCTTTTATCCTTCTTTTTCTGCATTTTCTTTAAATACAAATTAGAGGTCTGCGCGGGACTGTTTTTTCGTCCCGCTCCCACTATATGTTGTATTCCGCTCCCTCCCACTCCTGTTTAAAATTCACTCCGTGTGCACCCTCTATCCGTTTAGAAAGATTTTCTTCCTGACCCAACCGATCCCACTAAATTTAGATTTATAATTTAGATATTATAATTTAGAATTATAATTTAATATAATTTAGAAAAATTGGCTTAATTAAATACGACATCTGTCACTCAAAATTATAAGCCAAAATACAAATAAAGGAAAACTGTTGGCTTACTGCAAAATGAAGTATTTTATATGAATGAATGAATGTCGCTCACTGCCGACGGTCCCAGTCTCCCCCGAAACCCGACCACAAAGGCTGAATGTTCTCTCTAAAGGTGCACTCGTGGCCGGGATGCACATAACAAATTGTCTATACATTATTTTTTTAAACGTAGATCTATACATTATGTTTTGTAATGCAAGTTTTTTGTAAATGAAACAAAGTAATTCTATACATTGTTTTTTTTTTCCTTATGTAACTTAAAATGTGTAGGCTAAATAAAAGAGAAGTTATTGTTCTGTACATTGTTTATTTTTGTAATGCAAATTATAATTTGTACATGAAAGAAAATACTTTTATTTTCTTGTCATGTAAATTAAAATGTGTAAATGAAAATAAATTGTTCTATACATTACTTAAAGTACTTTTTACAACTATTTACAAAATTATTTAACATCAGAAACAACATAAATTTAAATTAACAGTAGCTAAAACAGAAGAAAACATTTGTATGTACACTTTCATTGAGCTGAGCGGGAGACCCTGAAGATGCTGCTGGACCAGGATGGGCTGCACAATAGAGACCCTGGAAAGGCCTCTGCCAGCGGGACATCATCTGGGATGAGTGTATATTTCCACTGTCCATTGCGTTGTCTAACAGGTTTGCAGGGCTGAATCAGTCGACAGCTGCCATGTCATAAAAAGGCTACAATATGCCTCTGAGATGATGTGGAGTTGAATAAAGATAAGTACTTAAAAAAGACTTGGACTACAGAGTAAATGATTAGCAATTGGACAGGTTTTGTTGTGCAGACCTGGCAACCCTGTCCCTCAGTTTGGCCTTCAAAGCGTGCAGCCTTCACATTGGGACACAGCTACTGTGTGGTGATGAGGGTGATTGACGGCAGGTGCAGGTGATAGTGGATTGTGTGCAAGTGGTGAGTAGGGAGGATTCTGGGATATGAAGTGCTGGAGGTGACTGAGCTGGTGATGTTGACAGTTCCATGTGAAATAAATACTAATAGAAACATAATGTTTTTGATCATTCACAAGTTTTAAATGTCTTCTTTGTTACAAAATGTAATTATTATTAAATGGTAAATTCTAGTTGAATTAAGGAATACATTATTTCTTTGAGAATTTGAAAGTATTTGTGTAGCAATATTTGAAATGATCTGTATCTTATTTTATAAAACATACTTAACTAGTCCTGTTTTCTTTTCTGGGCCTTGCTTGTTTGCCCAAATATCTGATTGCTGCATGAGTGGCAGGTGATAATGTTCTGGTATGTGGGGGCAATAAATGCTATTACCATGATAGTAGAGGGCACTTCAGAATTCCATTTCAGAATGCCACCAGCCAGGAAAGACAAAGTGTTAGCTACAAAGTGTATGATGTCATTGATGCCGTCCAAAATGGGAACAGTGATTTTGAAATGGATTCTGACACATGCAATGAAGATGAATGTGGAGATGCCTGTGAACTGGAAAAGGAAAATAAACAACCCAGTGACCACACATCTGATGATTATGTGGACATCGTGCCAACAAAATCAAGTCACTCAAGAACACAGAACATGCCCCATGACAGGTATCGCTGCCTGAAAAAGGATTTTATCAGTCCCAACACTGATTTTTCAGGTCAGGATATCACTAATGATGCCGTCTCCCTTCATACACCACTGGAGTATTTCCAAAGGTTTGTGTCAGAAGATATGAACAAAATAAAGGATGCTGCAGACACTGTGGTAAAGGTTATACCAACACATTTGCAGAAAGTGCAATATCGACCTCTGCTTCTCTGAGGATAAGAACTGCTTTTGGGACTAATTGAATATGGCTATGAACCCAGTTAAATCACATAAATGCCAAATTTTTCATTCTGTTTTGTGAATAGTCTTGTGAACATATTTTTTATCATGAATTATTTTTCATAAAAATATGACTTCAATTATTGAATTAAATGATTAATTTTATTAAGTCCAAATATAAATATTGTGTGATTATTTGTGTATATAAGCTACTGTTATAGGGATACAAAGCTGTAAACCCTGCAAATGAACCCCTTAGATGTTCTCTACATTTGTTCATACACTGCTATAGGAGAGGAAGAATTGTCTGAACTTGTTAAATCATCTAAATCAACAACATGTATGTTAGAATATTGTAATGCTCTACTGGTGGTTGCCCTGCACGCTTAATAAACAAACTCCAGCTGGTCCAAAACGCAGCAGCTACAGTTCTTACTAGAACCAGGAAATATGGCCATATTAGCCCGGTTCTGTCAACACTGCATTGGCTCCCTATAAAACATTGTATATATATTTCAGAATCTCGCTAATTACTTACAAAGCATTAAGATTGGCTCCCCAGTACTTGAGCGAGCTCTTAACGCATTATAGTCCTTCATGTCTATTACGATCTCAAAATCTGGCCAGTTGATAATACCTAAGTCAAGTCAAGTCACCTTTATTTATATAGCGCTTTTTACAATGCCAATTGTTTCAAAGCAGCTTCACAGTGTTAAACAGGAAAATAATGCAACAGAATTTGATTCGGCTGTACAGCCGCTCTGGTGAAAACGGTGATGTCATCCAGCTCATTTCAATTATCATATAGTGTCAATGCGGGCAGATCAGTAATATAGTTGAAATTTAAGTGTCCCCAACTGATAAAGCCAAAGGCGACGGTGGCAAGGAACCAAAACTCCTTCAGGGCCAGAATGGAGAAAAAAACCTTGGGAGAAACCAGGCTCAGTCGGGGTGCCAGTTCTCCTCTGGCCAATGAACAAATAGTGTATGATTATGATTCTGGCAACATTACAGGTCAGAAGTCATAATAGATCAATAGATATTCGTAGGATTATTCGAAAGATTGGAGTCGTCATGCCAGAGACGGGTTTAATGAGGATGTTGTGTCGATGCGGCATTTACGGGGGGAGTTTAATTGACACGCTCTCTGCAGATATTTCAGGGATGCGTTGGTCATGTCCAGGTGCAGGTCCACCATCTGATCTGGATACGGCCCGGATCTGGCCGACTGCAGTAAACCTCGGGATAAACAGAGAGACTAACATTAGCATAGATGCCATTCTTCTTATGATGTAACAAGTACATCAGGTGTTATGGGAAGTGTTCCCGGTTCCAGCTGACCTAGTTAATGCAGCCTAACAATCATTTAACTGATTTGAAAAATATAAATTAAAAATGTTTTATGTATATGCCATAGTAAAGAGATGTGTTTTTAGTCTAGATTTAAACTGACAGAGTGTGTCTGCTTCCCGAACAATGCTAGGAAGACTGTTCCAGAGTTTAGGTGCTAAATAGGAAAAGGATCGACCGCCAGCAGTTGATTTTGATATTCTAGGTATTATCAACTGGCCAGAATTTTGAGACAATAGACGTGATGGAGTATAATGTGTTAAGAGCTCGCTCAAGTACTGGGGAGCTAAACCATTTAGTGCTTTGTAAGTAATTAGCAAGATTTTAAAATTTATACAATGTTTAATAGGGAGCCAATGCAGTGTTGACAGAACCAGGCTAATATGGTCATACTTCCTGGTTGTAGTAAGAACTCAAGCTGCTGCGTTTTGGACCAGCTGCACTTTATTTATTATGCGAGCAGGGCAACCACCTAGTAGAGCATTACAATAATCTAGCCTTGAGGTCATGAACGTATGAACTAACTGTTCAGCATTTTGCATTGAAAGCACGTGCCTTAATTTAGATATATTTATTAAGATGGTAGAATGCAGTTTTACAGATGAAACGTGGCTTTCAAATGAGAGATTGGTATCAAAGAGCCCACCCAGGTTCCTAACTGACGACGAGGACTTGACAGAGCAGCCATCAAGTGTTAGACAGTATTCTAGGTTATAACTTGTGGAGTTTTTTTGTCCAATGATTAAAAATTGAGTTTTTTTCTGAATTAAGTTGCAGGAAATTACTAGTCATCCAATTTTTTATATCAGCTATGCATTTCGTTAATCTTGTGAATTGGTAAGTTTTGTCAGGGCGCGAAGAAATATAGAGCTGAGTATCGTCATGCTTCCTAATGATATCTCCCAAGGGTAGCATGTACAGGGTGAAAAGCAACAGTCCTAGCACTGAGCCTTGCGGAATGTTGTGGTCGATAGTATCGAATGCATCGCTAAGATTGAGTAACACTAATAGAGAGATACAACCACGATCGGATGATAAGAGTAAATAATTTGTTACTCTGATGAGAGCAGTCTCAGTAATATGATACGGTCTAAATCCTGACTGGAAATCCTCAGCAATACCATTTCTTTCTAAAAAGGAGCATAATTGTGAGGACACTGCCTTTTCTAGTATTTTTGACAGAAAGGGTAGATTTGAGATTGGCCTTTTAATTGACTAATTCTGTAGGATCAAGTTGCGTTTTTTAATAAGTGGTTTAATAATAGCCAACTTAAAAGTTTTCGGTACATATCCTAATGACAAGGATGAATTTCCGATATTAAGAAAGGATCTATGACCTCTGGAAGCATCTCTTTTAGTAGCTTAGTAGGTATAGGGTCGAGCATACATGTTGTTGATTTTGATGATTTAACGAGTTTAGCCAATTCTTCTTCTCCTATAGCAGTGAATGAGTGTAATTGTTCCTCAGTGACACTACAATGCACTGTCTGATGTGATACTGTAGTAGACGGCTGCATGGTTATAATTTTTATTATTTTTTCCTAATATTATCAATCTTGCACGTAAAGAAGTAAAGAAGTGCTGTTTTAAGGGTGTGCTCATTGTACCACGGCGTTGGACTATTTTCTTTAAGCGCAGGGGAGCAACTGTGTCTAAAGTGCTGGAAAAGAGAGAGTCAAGTCAAGTCAAGTCAACTTTATTTATATAGCGCTTTTTACAATGCAGATTGTTTCAAAGCAACTTCACAGTGCTAAACAGGAAAATAATGCAACCAAATTTGATTCGGCTATACAGCCGCTCTGGAGAAAACGGTGATGTCATCTAGCTCATTTCAATTATCATATATATTCAAATAATGTAGTTGACATAGTTAATTTAGTTTAATAATTAAATTTATTTGGATATTTATTGGAAAATTTAGTGTCCCCAACTGAGCAAGCCAAGCCAAAGGCGACAGTGGCAAGGAGCCAAAACTCCATCAGGTGGCATAATGGAGAAAAATAAACCTTGGGAGAAACCAGGCTCAGTCGGGGTGCCACTTCTCCTCTGGCCACTCTCCATTTTGGCAGCCTTACAGGAGTCAATAGTTTCTGTTGCAACATCGAGTTCCTCTAGGCTATCTGGGATGCTGAGGAGATGAAACTGATGAGGAAGATTATTTACAAAGCAATCTTTAGTGGTAGCAGTGATAGTCGTGCCATATTTGAAGTGAGGGGACGGCTTTGCAGCCTTTGCTAAATTAAGTATACATAATACTAGGTAATGATCTGAGATGTCATCGTTCTGCTGCAGAATTTCAACTGTATCAACATTTATTCCATGTGACAGTATTAGGTCTAACGTATGATTACGGCGATGAGTGGGTCCTGACACGTGTTGCCTAACTCCAATAGAGTTTAGAATGTCTCTACATGCCAACCCTTTTTCATTGCCTACGTGGATATTAAAATCACCAACATTTAGGACTTTATCTGCAGCCCGTACTAACTCTGATAGAAAATCAGCTAATTCTTTGGTAAAGTCTGTAATGTGCCCTGGTTTCCTGTATACAGTAGCCAGCACAAATGTCAAACAGGATTTATCTATCAAACACAGCACATCTAGATTATTATCTGTAATCATATCATTAACAATAAGCGTTTTTGGGGAAAGGGATCAAATATTCTGCAGCCCAAGCTTTATCTGTATTATATCTGTTTTTTTTTTTTTTGAACATCAATTACATTTTTACCGTTAAATGGTTTTGATGTTTTTTTGTATTTACTAATTCGGGGAACAGACACAGTCTCTATGTGATAATATCTAGGTTAAAGAGTCTCTATGTGTTGGGATTTATCTGACTTCTGTGACGTGAGACAGCTAGCAGGCAGTCGGGTAAGCCAGTCCATCTGCTTCCTGACCTGGGCCCCAGTTAGTCAAGGTTTAGCTCTAAGACTATGTGCCAAATTACTAGAGAGAAAAGTGGCACCACCCCAGGAGGGATGAATACCATCTCTTTTCAACAGGTCAGGTCTGCCCCAAAAGCTTTTCCAATTGTCTAGGAACCCTATGTTATTTTGCGGACACCACTTAGACAACCAGCCATCGAGTGATGATAGTGTGCTAAGTATCTCATCACTCCGGCGAACAGGGAGGGGACCAGAGCAAAAATCGCTATCTGCCATCGTACTTGCGAGTTCACACACCTCTTTAATGTTAATTTTGGTGATCTCCGACTGCCGAAGTCGAATATCATTAGTGCCGACGTGAATAATAATCTTAGACAATTTACGATTAGCATTAGCCAGCACTTTTAAATTTGCTTTGATGTCAGGCGCTCTGGCTCCTCGTAAACATGTGACTATGGTGGCTGGTGTCTCTATTTTCACTTTCCGTGTAATAGAATCGCCAATGACTAGGGCACTTTCAACAGGATTCTCAGTGGGTGCGTCACTGAGCGGGGAGAACCTGTTTGATGTTCTAATCGGAACGGAAGAGTGGTTTTTTGATCTGCGACTATGCCGTCTCACAGTCACCCAGTTGCCCTGCTGCACGGGCTCTACAGCCGGAACCGAACAATGTACAGAGGTCACTAAGCTAGTCGCATCCAAAGCAGTGTCTAAAGCTGTTACATTCTCACTACTCTCAAATAAAGTCTGGATGCGTGTCTCTAATTCTGAAATCCTCTCTGTCAGCCTGACTATCTTCCTGCATTTATCACATGTGAAGCCCTGTTCGCTGACAGAGAAGGATATACTAAACATGTGACAGGCAGTGCAAGTGACAATAACAGGAGATGACATGGCTTACCATGTTTGTTGATTAATCCAACTCACCACAGTTGTTTGATGAACTCTATTGACTAATCCAACTCACCACAGTTGTTTGATGGACTCTATTGACTAATCCAATTTACCACAGTTTTTTGATGCACTAGTAAAGGCATGAGAGACAAAACAGGAGACCCGGATGCACGTATGGCAGGCTAACAGGCTAGTGAAATGCTAACGCATTGTGAAATGCTAACGCGTTGTGATAGTGGTTTAGATTAAAAGCTAGCAACGTCAAATTTAACGTGATAGGCAATATTAAACAATATATGGTGATGAGTAAGTTATATTTAGCAGTATAAACAACAAAGAAAAGATATCAAATAGAGATTCAAAAGCAAAGCTGTACAGAGCTGCAAACACTGCAGAAAGGCAGACAGGAAGCAGCCAGGAGCAATCGATCAGGAGCAATCGATCAGCTTTGAAAGTAATTCGTGAGATTTTGAAATATATATACAATGTTTTATAGGGAGCCAATGCAGTGTTGACAGAACCGGGCTAATATGGTCATATTTCCTGGTTCTAGTAAGAACTGTAGCTGCTGCGTTTTGGACCAGACTGGAGTTTGTTTATTAAGCGTGCAGGGCAACCACCAGTAGAGCATTACAATAATCTAACCCACATGTTGTTGATTTAGATGATTTAATAAATTTAGACTATTCTTCCTCTCCTATAGCAGTGAATGAACAAATGTAGAGAACATCTAAGGGTTCATTTGCAGGGTTTACAGCTTATGTATCCCTATAACAGTAGCTTATATACACAAATAATCACACAATATTAATAATTGGATTTAAAAAAAAGTAATAATTTAATTCAATAATTGAAGAAAAATAATTCATGATACCCTTGTCAAAAAATCCTAAAGGATTCCAATAAGAAACCTGTACAGGATTCCATTTAGAATTTATATCATATTTTGGAACCGTTCTTATAGGATTCCGTTAGAAATAGTCTTATAGGATATTTATTTCTTTTCCTATAAGATTCTCATCTAATTCCTATTGGATTCTGTGGGAATTGTCTTATAAGACAATACATAAATATCCTGTAGGATAATTTCTACAGTATTTTAATGGGATCCAATTGGGTCTCTCTCTCTCTCTCTCTCTCTCTCTCACACACACACACACACACACACACACACAGGTTTGTTTTTGTGAATTGTGGGGACATTCCATAGGCGTAATGGTTTTTATACCGTACAAACTGTATTTTCTATCGCCCTACACTACCCCTACCCCTACCCCTAAACCTACCCATCACAGGAAACTGCACATTTGTACTTTCTCAAAAAAAAAAAAAAAAAACTAATTCTGTATGATTTATAAGCCTTTTGAAAAATGGGGACATGGGGTAATGTCCTCTGTAGCGTCTGGAGTCTCTTTGGACAGGATCAAAGATGAGTCGATTCCACTATAAACGTCAGAAAGCCTTTTAGCCGTATATAAATTAGGTTCCGGTACCGAGGAGTCTGAGGAAGATGGCATCGTGGACAGTTTTGTGGCTTGGCTGAGGTAGAACAGACAGCACCGTTAGAATCCTGTGAGAACTTCAATCAGGACGCAATCTCTCCCCCTATCCCCCCCCCCCTCACTCAAAAAGATAAGGGGGGCCTAGACACACAGGCTCCTTCCAATACACAGACACAAACATTTTCTTTATGTAACTTTAATTAAACTATCCCAGAATGTATATGATGATTCCTGTGTGTACGCATGCTCCCTATGTCATTGCCAACATAGTCATGATGTACGAACAATGTAAAGTCATTTAAGATGCTTGTATTCATGTGTAAGAATGTATCTCTGCTCTAATATCTCCCAGTCATACTGTGTTTGATATCTAAATATTCCTCTCTCTTTCTCTTAACCAACGGTGCACAGTAGATGATTATGAAATGCATCACATTATGTTACCCCCCCTTTTGAGTAGAAATGTACCAAGTATGACACCATCATAAATTAGGCAAATGAGGTCATAAAGGGAGACAAAGAAAGTGTTCTCCCGCCTAAAACTTCCACATCTGATTGGTCATTTCAGAAAAGATGGGCGGATGTTAATGTTTCTTTAAAGGACAGTAACACCAGCATATCTTTGCTCAGTCGGTGCAGTCGATAAACAACCCTCTTATCATCTCGGCTCGTCCCCTGGCCAGGCGGCTTCGGCCCTGGCTTGGCGGCTCAGTCACGTGGGTTGGTTCCTTTGAAGTCGGCGCGCTCCGCAGCCAGGCGGACAGGCCATCCCAGCGCGCTCCATCTTCAAAAACTCCGACGAGACAATCTTCTTTTCCTCCCCTTTTCGGCATTCGCTTCAACCACCTTCAAACTTCCCGCGGATCGAGAACGCTCCGGAAGGACCAAAAGAGAACACACTCCAGCTCAAAGAACTCTCTGAGAAGACTCACGCGCATTCTTTATACTCAGCACAAAACAACCCATGCAAGTATAAATTCAATCGAAATTTAGATGCGTTTTAAGATGTGTACCCCTGTTTAAGGTGATATTATTCGTTGCTGGCTCTCGGTGGTTATGTTTGTGAAATTGCCATTCCTGAACCTTTCCTTCCTCTCTTTCATTCTCTTCTTTTCATTCTCTTTCGTTACTATTCGTTGTTCTGTATATACATGTATTCTTTGTTTTAGTCGTATGTATTCGTAGTATCAATTATTAAAACCATTGTATCCACGTTCGATTGTCATTGTTGCCGCTCACAGGGCATGGTCACTTTAATGTTCCGATCTAGCTACGAGCTCTCAAGTATCTTTGAATACTTTAATTAATATCCTAATAGTTCGGAAAGTTTATTCTTCGTGACCAGAAGGATAATCTTCCCGAAGATTCGATAAGAAAGAATAAAACTTTGTGAGAATTAATAAAGGATTGTAGCACTGTTCGTTCGTTAAATGAACGGATCAGATGAATTTTGAATTAATTCTAATTCAAAGGTTATTCTGTAATGATTATATATATATATATTCGTAGTTAATTGCAACCCATTGTCGTTAACTATATATATATTGCATAAATACCTAGGTTAGGTATTTCCCTTTTTGGGTGATTTGGAGATTTATAATTTAATTATAACCCGTTGCGATTAGTTATAAATAATTAAACATTAATAATCATAATTCCCTATTGAGCTAATTTAATTTATTATTATTATATGCAGCCGAGTCGCTACATTTTATGGTGGAGAATGCGGGCACATTTTAAACTTTGTTTTGTGAGCAACAGTGTCAGTTTTATGTGTATATTACTGGTATTAATTTTTGTTTGTGTATGCGCGCTTCAGAAAGTGAGAGAAGTCGCAACGCGACGCAAACTCACATATCTGATAACTGGCCTAAAATGGCCCAAAGCTGATTTCAGTTCAGTTAACAGCTGCTATGTGTCAAACATTTGAGTCACTGTTAATTGCTTAAAATAAACTGCAGTTCATAATATTAAAACTGTTTCTGTGAAAGAGAAGGAAACCTCTTTACAGCACAGTTTAATATTTTCAAAACCTGTAAGAACGAAGAAATCTTCTTTCAGTGTGATAAATGTTGATTTGAGCGATGTTCCTCATTTCATCTTAGTGAAGGCCTCACTAATGTATCGTAGTTGATTTAATTGCGTCGGTGTATTATTCAACTAAGCGATCTCACTCCTTTAGGTTAAACTTTGGCGTAGCTAACCAAATGCTTATACCTTATACAAATCAATCAGAAAAACTGCTGGCCAGTGTCCGATTGATGGGTAAATGGGAGTATTTATTTTTAAACCTTGATCCAGTTTAAAATTTGTAACAGAAAAAAATATTCTGTTCCATACATTTGTGTGTGAATGCGGAAAAAGAATTCCGGCCACATATTCTTTGTGTACAAATTGGCACAAAAAGGAGATTTGAAAATAAATTCTCTTCTCACTCGTGATTGTAAATCGCCGCGTTTAGGAAGAAAAAAAAACTTCCTCTCTTCGGACGCTTAAATCACTTTTTATTTTTTTTTATTTTTTTATTTAAAGTGTCGTAATACCTCTGACTAACACAAGAGGGCAGCCTGTCAGGTGTTCAGCACCTCTCAAATTACGCACACCCCCACCCACTCCTTGGTGTGGACTCAACTACGCCATCTTGTGGGCATCTGCGGATGTTTCTTTCCTTCCCTCTATCTCATTTGTCAAAGTGAACTATCTTTTCCGCTATTTTATTTGTTTACTATTATAATCATTTTCATTTCTTTCCTGTTATTACTATTATTTTAAATTGTTCAATCCTCCTGTTTTGCTGACTTCTCACACTTATTTAAATCTGGTTTAAACTAAGCTTAAACATGAATTTAAATTAAGTTCTCGGTTCAGCCATTAATGTTACTTGGTGGGAGCACGCCCCTATGTGACATTCTCGGCTAAGTCAGTTTTCCTCCTTTTCTCCTGTTGTTTTAATTTGAATTATTTTGATTCTATTTTCCCTTTTAGTTATTTGATTTCCCTCATCAATTTATCATTACCTTATTTCTAATTGGTAACATTCTAGTACTCCGCACTTATTTAGATTTTAGTTTAGGCAAGTTTGAACTTAAATTTAAATTAAGCCTTCTCTTTTCAGCCTGTGATAGCCACTTATCAGTAGCACGCCCCCTACTGGGTGTCCTCATATGGGTGGGCATTCCTCTCTCTTCCCCTTTGGCTCCGTTTTCTGAATGGATTTATTTTGATGTCTCCCTTTTTCAAGGTTATTCAGATAATTACCATTATTTTCATCATTCTTTTGTGTTTTAGCACCATTTGGTAAATAATCCTTTACCTATCTTACCATACCTAACTATTTAAATTTGGTGTAAACAAGTACTAAGCTTAAGTTGACGTTAAGTCTCACTTGTTCAGCCAGTTGTGTACTTACAGGTAGTACTTCTCCTAGTACTTGGTGGTGAAGTGACGGTTACCTTCTGGTTGGGTTTCGAGGGGTGGAGTCACCTGGCCGGCGTAACTGACAGTGGCCGTGTGTGAATCTCGGGCACCTCTGTCCTCGTACCACTGGTGGCGGCACGCGGCCGACATCAGCAATTTGGGCACTCCAGGGAGAAGTCAACGAGTCCAGCTGACCACCAGGGCAATTTTGGTTAATTACTCTGATCCACCCATTTGGACTCCAAAGGGGCCTCAGAGGAAACCCAATTTTGACCCTGCAGACTGGCCGTTGACCCACCTTACCTGAGTGCCACCCAGTTGTGCTAAGAGTCACAAGCTGTTTGAGTGGGTGCACCGTGGTAGAAAGGGGACGAGGATCCGGGGACACCGCAGTCGAGTGTCCAGGGACCGCCGGTGAGATTGACTTCACCGCCGATTCCCCCCTGAGTGACCCCAATTCACCCCAGGCATAGTAAATCAGGTAAAGCCCATTCACTTATTGCAAGCCATAGAATATATATATTCCCTGGTCATTTAAGTGTTTGGCCCAACCTTCCTGTCTTAAGCCATACCATCCCCCTAGGTTTTATAGCTCAACAGCGCCTCCCACTCGCTTGGCCCTGTCATAAACCCTAGCATTGGTATTAAGCTGAGACCTTTTCCCTCTCTATCTCTTCTTATGTTCTCATTTTTGTTTCATTTTTATTTCATGCCTTTTCTTTTAGTTATTTTCGGTTATTTTGTTTTGTTCTATTTTCTTTCCTTTCATTTTGTTTTCTTCCAGTTCACCTAAAGACAGAACCTGTGAGAGCCATCAAGGAAAGCTGAATAATAGATTGACGACCCAGCAGCCAGTGTCAGTAAATGACCCAGTAGGCTACCGCACTGTCAAAATTGTTATTTAGATCCGACACTTATCCACACAAATCGGCCCCACCTGGCCGCTCACGGCCAAGACAATAGGTGCCCGGCCTAGATTTCACTAACTGTCCGAACCAGTTAGCCAAAATTACACACACGAATTAAATAGTCACACATTGCTATAGCTCGCTAAAACCCTATACGGACTTGCATTGGCCTCTTTTGTGTTGTCTTTCTCTTGCCTACAGCCCAGTATGTCCCGTTCATCCAGCCCCACTGACCACTGGGATCACGTCGAGACCTGGTTGACCGACATGACGACTGCGTTCCTGCCTAAAGCCGCCGGTGACCTGCAGCACCTGAGCCAAGAACAGCCGGACGACAACTTGAACCGGCTGATGGCCCACGATCCAAACCAGAGCCACAGCCACAAGGAATGGGCCAAGATCGTCGGGGGCCTCGCTCACAACCTCATCGTCCAGGCACGACTCAGCGAAAAGAGCAACATCCACCTGGAGCAAGAAGCAGCAGCACTGAAGCTCCAGGCTGAGGAGGCCCGGAGGAACCAGGCCCACGCACAGAGTCGTCTAGATCAACTACTCCTCGAGGCCCAGGACTGGCACGAGACAGAGGATGAAACGGACCCACAGCTTCAGGAGGAAGTGGAGAGACTTCAAAATGCCCTGGCAGACCTTCGTGTAGATACAGAGCACAGAGAGCAGTTGGAGAGAGAATCCCAAGAGGAACTAAGGGAAAAACTCCAACAAGGTGAAGCTCTCCTAGCAAGAGCAGAAATTGAACTGAAAGAAAGGGACGGCAAGGCCATAGCCTGTGAAAACCACTTGCAAGCGGCCCGTGCCCAGATCCATGATTTGGTTCAACAAAAAGACTATTTAAAAGAAGAACTTGCAGCTGTTCACAGAGAACTTAAGTACGCTTACAGACTGCAGAGTGACCAGAAAGGGGAAACACACACCACAGAGTTTCCCCTGACAAGTGGGCCTATGCCTCCCCGTCAAGAGTTCCGAGCTCAAAAGGGGGATGAAAGCCCACTGCTCAAGATGTCACCAGCCAGTTTCCAAGAGCCCCCATCAGCAGCAAAGGGGTGGGAGCCCGCCCAGAAAATCTGTGCCCCCAGTCACGCCATGGCTCCCCAAGAACTCTACAAGCTGGCCAGAAACATCCCAACTTTCACCCCAAACCCTGCAGGAGGCCACGACGTGCACGCCTACCTGCAGGACATAGACTTTCACCTGCAAACTATGGCTAACGTGACCACATGGGACAGACTTTATCTCCTTCGAGGTACATCCAGCCGTGAGGTGCGGAGTTTCCTCGATCGGCAACCCGAGACTGTCAAATCAGACTACCAGCAGCTGCATCAGGCCCTGATTAGAGAGTTTTCGGACCCTGACTCAGACCAAGGGATCATCAGCGCCATGGACTTGAGACAGGGCCGACTGGAAACCCCGCAGGCCTACTACAACAGACTCCGACAGGCCTACTTTGGAGCACAAAACGAGCCAGGTATGGAGGAAGACTTCAACTTCAGAACTCTATTCCTTCGAAATCTGCATCCAACAGTAAGCCATCACTTAGGAGTCCTGGCCTGCCCACGTAGCATGTCCACCCGACAGCTACGGGACTTAGCCCATAAAGCTTATGCCAAGCAATAGACTGCTTCTGAAAAGACTGTGAGAAATCCAACAATTTGCCCCGTCTCTGACCACCGTTCAGAGCTGGCTCTAGAGGGCGCCCAGCAACACCACGGTGACAGACCTGTTAACAGAGAGTCAAGACCGTTCCAAGCCAGCAGAGAGCAGCACAACCGGCATGGTGCCCATCCTAAGCACCAGACCGGGCGCTCTGAAAGATTCTGGGACAAGCCACGTCAGTCTAACCACCCAAAGGGTGGAGCCACGTGGGATGCCAGCCGACGGCCCAGAAATGGACGACCTTCATCAGCCAGAGCATCCAGCCCAGATGGCCAACAGCGGAACGGCTCGCGACACGCCCCGAGCAAACTCAAGTCTGAGCACCCACCAGAGCAAAACAGTGCAGCTTCGTCTGAGTCAGCAGAGATCTTGAGGATTCTGAAAGAACTCATTCAGAAGAAACCTCGCGAGGGAGACGAGAAGGACAGGCCAGACTCCTTATGACTAAGTGTAAGGCCTGCGCCCAACATCCTTCCTGACTGCCCTTCGACTAAACCAAGCACCCAAAGCACTGCACACCAGTCACAGTCCACAGAACCAGACACCTCATTTCCAAGTGACAGCGTCGCCCAATCACCTCAGCTGACAGCTGCACTTCCTGATCAACACAACGCAAGTCATCACGCCAACAACCAAAATCCCAAGGTACCAGAGAGTGCTGTTTTGGTTGTCTGCCTCCCTAACGAGCCACATGATACCATCCCTAACTGCTTACCGATCACCACACAAACCCCAGAACCAAGACTCCTGGGAAACCTGATCGAAAAGGGAGTGGCCAGAAAACTATATCTAGCCATCACATTGGAGAATGAGGTGAGACTTGAAGCCCTGGTCGACACAGGAGCTGATCTCACTTTAATGTCATCTCAACTCTTTGACAGACTCCAAATTGAAGCTAAGAGACAAAATCAAACTTTGAAATCCCAAAAATGTGAGCTAAATGTGCAGTCATACAGCCAAAATGAGATCCAACTTGAACAGATCGCTCCCATCCATCTAACGATTGGTCCAATGAGTCTGGTACACCCTGTGTACATCTCACCAATGGACACATACCCCCTTCTCGTCGGCAAAGATCTGCTAGACCGCTTCGAGCCCCTATTGGACTTCAGACAGCTGAAAATTTGGGCTCAAGTGCGAGAACCTCTGCCTCTCCAGCCGCCCAGATCACCTGAGCCAGACTGTCAGGCCACAGAGGTCACGAGAAACCTTGCAGCCAGCCACGAGAACACTGTCTCAGCACCAGAGCAAAGTTCAAGTTCGCTACTTTGCACTTTTCAACTCACCATAGACTCTCACTGTCACTGCCCCAAGGTCATGACTGACCTCCAGCTGAATGATGTAACAACTACAGACATCATGCTCGCACTATGGGCAGACAACTCAGCCATCAGCCTAGCACTGTTCAAAACCCTCATGGAAGACACACCAAAACCTTCCGTCTGCCAGCAAGCGCACCCGCTTCCCTTTGGACTCCTGCCTGTCAACCATGGTAAGTGCCAAGGGCATCTGTGCTTTAAACTTGAAATGGAATGACCGGTGCCTCACTCACTACTTCCTGGTACTACCAGACCCGCCGCATAATGTCTACATAGGAGCAGACATCTTGATTCGCCTCAAGGCTCATGTGGATTTTATCAATGAGGTGGTGTGGGCCCCACCGACATCACAGCCCCCTGTGGTTCCTGTCAACCCTGAAAACCTCCTGTCAGGCCAGACCATTCCGGAAGTCTGCACCTTAATCAATGAACAGGAAACCACAGTACCAGCTTACACCAAAGGGGTCACTGTTCGGCTCAACATGCGATGTGGCCAAACACTAAACCACACGCTGGGCTTCTTCCAACCTTCACCCGAATGCGTGGGACTTGGACTCAGTCTGGAAGCCACACCACTCACTGAACTGTCATCCCGTGTAGTCTACATCCTGTTCAACAACTGCACAGCAATGGACATCAGGATTCCCAAGGCCTACCGCCTGGGATGGCTAGTGAGTCACGACTTCCATGACTTTGAACTCACCTTACCAGTCATTGGTCCAATCCCATCTTCGATGATCCCAGAAGGGAGCACAGACAACACAGTGTTCACAGCCCCCTTCAAAATCATCTCCATCGCTTCTGTCATGCCGATGGCCAAAGATCAAGTGTGCAGAACAGAGCTGACAGAGGACCAACACCTTGCAGTATACACAGTCTCTAGCCAGCCTGCCTGCGAGACTGATGACAGTGCTGCACCTCTGACTGCCAATACGACAGGCGACACAACAACAGAGGAGCCGTACCCAGGATTTGAGACACAAGTCCAGCAAATCCTGAAAGAAGCGGACGCCATAAAGGACGATGCAAAACGCGAAGAACTCAGACAAGTCCTTTACAGATACAAAGCGTCATTTGCCAAAGACTCTTTAGACTGTGGTCTCACTAACCTCCACACAGTGCGCATCCCAACGCACCCTAATGCTCCTCCCACTTTCGTCAAGCAGTACAAGATTCCCATCGCCTCACACGAACCGGTGCAGGAGATCGTTGACTCTATGCTTGAGAAAGGTGTCATCCGTCCATGCAACAGCACCTACTCTGCTCCTATCTGGCCCGTCCTCAAACCAAACGGCAAGTGGCGACCCACCATTGACTACAGGAAACTGAACCAACAGGTGCCACTATCACGATGGCCCATGACCCAGCTGGAGCAGGAAATACCCAGAATCAAAGGAGCCACCATCTTCTCTACACTCGATGTGGCCTCAGGATTCTGGACCATTCCAGTGCATCCAGAAGATCAACACAAGCTTGCGTTCACCTTCGGCAACCGACAGTATACCTTCACAAGGTGCCCGTTCGGCTATGCCAACTCACCAGCCGAGTTCAACATCTTCCTGAACAAAGCATGCCCAGACGCAAGAATGAGAGGCAACCTCATCTACGTAGATGATGTTCTCATGAAGAGCACAACAGTGGCTGATCACCTGAAAGAAATAGACCATGTTCTGAACCAATTAACCACTGCCGGCGCCAAAATTGCCCTCCACAAAGGACAGTGGTGTCGAACCAAGGTCAATTACGTGGGCCTACTCATTGGATCACGGGGCATCGAACCGCAATCCAGCCGTATCCAAGCCATTCAGAACATCAAGCCACCCACTAATGTCTCAGGGTTGCGAAGCTTTCTTGGGGTGTGCAACTACTCACGGCAGTTCATTGAGAACTACGCGGACATTGCACGACCACTAACTGCTCTTCTGAAGAAGGATTGCCCATTCGTCTGGACAGAAGCTCAAGCAAATGCCATGAATGAACTGAAACAACATCTATGCATAGCTCCATGTCTTGCTTACCGTGACCCAAAAAAGGAGTTCCACTTGGAAGCTGGGTTCTCCAAACACTGCCTTAGTGCTGGTCTATACCAAAGGCATGACCAAGACAAAAGAGTGGTCGCATATGCCAGCAAAACACTTCTTCCACCAGAGAGCAAATATTCTGACTGTGAAAAGGCTCTACTCTGCACTGTATGGGCCATCCAGCGATTCTCCAACTACATCGGAGCACAGAAGGTTATTATAGAGACATGCCACCAGCCTGTAATGTTCCTCAACAGCCAACGCATCCGAGATGGCGTTGTCACCAACTCACGCATTGCCGCATGGTTGATGGCCCTCCAGGGGCGCAACGTTGAGGCACGATATGCTCAGAATCACAAGTCTGCGCTTGGCAATGGCTTGGCTGCCTGCCAAAACTGTTCTGATGACACACCAGCGGCGATGCTGGACACAGAAGAACCCCAACAACAACAACAGACCTGTCACAGGTACTTTGAAGAGAATATGTGTCAGGGAATGCCCACCGCCTACGTTGATGGATGCTCTTACAACCAAGAGGGCATCCTAAAAGCAGGTGCGGGCGTACTATGGCTGAATGACCAGCCTTGCCCTCCACAGCACTTCAAGTTGGGGCCTCAGTCATCGCAATATGCTGAGGTAGCAGCCATCCTAATAACCCTCCAAATTGCATCGACCCATAACATCAGAGAACTCCTTATTTGCACAGACTCCAACTATGCCAGACTCAGTTTCACATGCCATCTTCCAAGTTGGAAACAAAATGGGTTCAAAACAGCAAACAACAAGTCAGTCAAACACCAACACCTGTTCCAAGCATGCGACGACATCACAAGCGTACACGACATGATTGTCTACTGGAAAAAGGTGAAAGGTCACTCAAAACAACCAGGCCTTGACAAAGACTTGAATGACAAAACTGATGCCCTGGCCAAAACTGGCGCACTTCACGGCAATTCATGGTCACCTACAACCCACCCACCCACCCTTAATGTTGCAGCGATAACCCGCAGCAAACGACCTATTCCTGTGATGGTTCCAACATCACAGCCGCTTGCGCCGGCTCCACAAATTTCCAACAACGACATAGCTGACATGCAAGCCTCTGATTCTGCCATATAAACTATGCTAAACCACCTCTCAGACCCCTCCAACCACCCTATTACTACGTCTGAATTCACTGCTGCCTCAGGCCTCAGACGACTGCATGACGTCAAACACATGATGCGTGGGAAAGACAACATTCTGTGGTATGCCCCTGATGACCTCACAGCGCAAAGGCTTGTGGTGCCACATTGCCAAAGGGGGGTCATGCTAATGTATGCCCACGACGCACCATGTGTCGGACATCACGGTACCAGAGCCACTTACGAGACACTGAAACAAGTGGCAATTCCAACCAGCAAACCCAAACCATAGAGCCCCACTGCAACGCAGAGGAGTCACATTCCCATGGTCAGACCTCCAAATAGACTGGGTAGGACCCCTGCCCAGATCGACGAGGGGCAACAAATACTTCCTCACGGTTGTGTGCCAGTTCACCAAGTGGGTAGAGTGTCTTCCAGCACCAAACGACACTGCCCAGACCACGGCATACCTCCTGATGAACCACATCTTCTCCAGGTTCGGACTGTTACTTAAAGTGAACTCGGACAGAGGCACTCACTTTACAGCTGAGATCATGCAGCAGAGTTGTAAACTCCTTGGAGTACAAGCTCAACTGCCCATCAGCCACCATTCCATCTCGTCCAGCCAAGTGGAACTAACAAGTCGAACTGTAGTCAGCATGCTGAGAAAGTATGTGTCTGCCAACCAGCAAGACTGGGATGGGAAACTTCCTTTTGTGCTCATGGCCATCAGAGCCACCCCGCATGAATCAACTCGTATGGCTCTCTTTGAACTAATGGCTGGGCGGCAAATGACACTGCCGCTGCACCTGCTGTATCAAACGGGAGACTCCAGCCTTGTCACAGCCTACACCACTCACCAGTATCTTGATGAACTACACCGGCACCTGAGAGCAACCTTTGCTTTCGCCCAGCATTGACTTCAAAAGAGTGCTGAAGGCCAGAAAAGCATATTATGACCAGAAAGCGTCACACCAGGAACTGGACATAGGCGATAGGGTCTGGTCTTATAGCTTTGTCCAGCCGCCCCGGACAGCCTCCCATCGGCTGTCAAAGAAATTCCTGCCTCACTGGACAGGCCCTTATGAGATTGTGGACAAACTCTCCCCGGTCGCATATCGGATCAAACTGAGCCGGGGACAGAAAGAGCCAATTTTCAAATGGGTCCACCGCAATCAAGTCAAAAGACACGTGGCTACTGGCAGAGAAAGACTGGGAGGGGCCAATGCAAACTAAACTCAGTTGCAGACCCCACAGCAAAAAGACTGTCCTGACCAACCAAGGACACTCCTCGCTGATCAACCACTTCTCTCCCCATCTCTCTTTTTCTCTCTCTCTCTTTCCTATACCAGGATGCTGATGTGGCTCACTGTCCTGTGCCTCCAGCTCACTGTCCTTTGCCTCCAGCTCACGCTGCCGTCGGAACCCTGTTCAACATTGGCATGTCTAGCGTCAACGCAATGAGCCAGACTGAAATCCCACATCTGAGAGAACAGCTCGCAACACAGAGTGCAACCCTGCAGACCATCGGCAAATCATTGAAAGACACTGTGGTGGTTCTCAATACTCACAGTGTCCTGCTGAACCAAACTGAACTCAGTGAGACAACTGTTTTCAGTTTTCCAAAATGATTTTGGCCAAACTCAGCTGGTCACAGCCCTGATGACAGGCATGCTGCAGGAAGTGAGCTCCTCAATTGACAGCTTAGCCATGGGCAGGATTCCTCCGTATCTGGTATCCCTGAGCCTTGTGCAAACAGTGCTGGCCTCCGCCACTACCAGCCCAGCAGATCCTCTTCAAGCACACCTTGCCTACTCTTTAGGTAGTGCCATCCCCTTACACGTCGACCCTGAGCAAAGGGAGGTGGCCTTTCTCCTGAATCTACCCATCATCGAATCAAACAACATCTACAGACTCAAGGACCTGGTCAATGTCGGGTTTTGGCAAGGCAACACTCATATCAAGATACACACCCCCAATGTGGTGGCCTACCACGACAGTAACACACAGCTGTACCTGGCCCCCAACCTGCGTATGTGTACTTTGATAAATGACATTCACTACCTCTGCCCTAGCAAGCCATTCCTCAGAGCCAACACTGAAGGAATCTGCAGGTTGCAGCCCATGAGAAGTGACACCCGTTGCCCTGCCAAGGCCACATCTCGCACCCAAGTCACTAAAACTCGAGCTGAGATTGTGGGTGACAGGTGGCTCGTCAACACTCCCACTCGTACGGCCACCCTGACTTACGATCAGCATGACACGGCCACCCGCATCAGCCTGCCCAACCAGAGTATGTGGATTCAAGTACCAAAGGGTGCCATCCTCCACCTCGATGATCTGCCGTTGTACCATCTCCCAAATGAAGAGTACTGGTCAGAGCTGGAAATCCCATCCTTCTTCAAGAATCACAACTCTAGATCCGGAACTGGAACTGAGGATTGAGGAAAGGGGGTCCCAGCTAATTGACATTACTCCCATCGACACGGCCCTCCAAACACTGTCCCGGCTGCCCATCCTGACCAACTCCCGCCGACACAGCTCTTTGCCTCTCCACGGTATTAGGCTACACCCTGACACTGGGCCTGGCCTTCATCCTGTTCAAGAAGGTCCACGAGATGCGAGAGTCCATGACCAAGAACACGGTCGCTCTCCCCCTAGGTTTCAAACGAAACCCACGGAAAAGAGGTACCAAAACAGATACCATGCCAAACCTCATCGAGATGGACTCTCAGCCTGAGGAACCAAAGGTTGAGAACAATTAGAAACCACCTGCCATCCGACCATCATGATCCACCTGCCATCCGACCATCATGATCCACCTGCCATCCGACCATCATGACTGTCGTCCGACGATGTCACACGGACTTCGTCAGACGAAAAGGGGGACTGTAGCGTCTGGAGTCTCTTTGGACAGGATCAAAGATGAGTCGATTCCACTATAAACGTCAGAAAGCCTTTTAGCCGTATATAAATTAGGTTCCGGTACCGAGGAGTATGAGGAAGATGGCATCGTGGACAGTTTTGTGGCTTGGCTGAGGTAGAACAGACAGCACCGTTAGAATCCTGTGAGAACTTCAATCAGGACGCAATCTCTCCCCCTATCCCCCCCCCCTCACTCAAAAAGATAAGGGGGGCCTAGACACACAGGCTCCTTCCAATACACAGACACAAACATTTTCTTTATGTAACTTTAATTAAACTATCCCAGAATGTATATGATGATTCCTGTGTGTACGCATGCTCCCTATGTCATTGCCAACATAGTCATGATGTACGAACAATGTAAAGTCATTTAAGATGCTTGTATTCATGTGTAAGAATGTATCTCTGCTCTAATATCTCCCAGTCATACTGTGTTTGATATCTAAATATTCCTCTCTCTTTCTCTTAACCAACGGTGCACAGTAGATGATTATGAAATGCATCACATTATGTTACCCCCCCTTTTGAGTAGAAATGTACCAAGTATGACACCATCATAAATTAGGCAAATGAGGTCATAAAGGGAGACAAAGAAAGTGTTCTCCCGCCTAAAACTTCCACATCTGATTGGTCATTTCAGAAAAGATGGGCGGATGTTAATGTTTCTTTAAAGGACAGTAACACCAGCATATCTTTGCTCAGTCGGTGCAGTCGATAAACAACCCTCTTATCATCTCGGCTCGTCCCCTGGCCAGGCGGCTTCGGCCCTGGCTTGGCGGCTCAGTCACGTGGGTTGGTTCCTTTGAAGTCGGCGCGCTCCGCAGCCAGGCGGACAGGCCATCCCAGCGCGCTCCATCTTCAAAAACTCCGACGAGACAATCTTCTTTTCCTCCCCTTTTCGGCATTCGCTTCAACCACCTTCAAACTTCCCGCGGATCGAGAACGCTCCGGAAGGACCAAAAGAGAACACACTCCAGCTCAAAGAACTCTCTGAGAAGACTCACGCGCATTCTTTATACTCAGCACAAAACAACCCATGCAAGTATAAATTCAATCGAAATTTAGATGCGTTTTAAGATGTGTACCCCTGTTTAAGGTGATATTATTCGTTGCTGGCTCTCGGTGGTTATGTTTGTGAAATTGCCATTCCTGAACCTTTCCTTCCTCTCTTTCATTCTCTTCTTTTCATTCTCTTTCGTTACTATTCGTTGTTCTGTATATACATGTATTCTTTGTTTTAGTCGTATGTATTCGTAGTATCAATTATTAAAACCATTGTATCCACGTTCGATTGTCATTGTTGCCGCTCACAGGGCATGGTCACTTTAATGTTCCGATCTAGCTACGAGCTCTCAAGTATCTTTGAATACTTTAATTAATATCCTAATAGTTCGGAAAGTTTATTCTTCGTGACCAGAAGGATAATCTTCCCGAAGATTCGATAAGAAAGAATAAAACTTTGTGAGAATTAATAAAGGATTGTAGCACTGTTCGTTCGTTAAATGAACGGATCAGATGAATTTTGAATTAATTCTAATTCAAAGGTTATTCTGTAATGATTTAATATATATTCGTAGTTAATTGCAACCCATTGTCGTTAACTATATATATATTGCATAAATACCTAGGTTAGGTATTTCCCTTTTTGGGTGATTTGGAGATTTATAATTTAATCATAACCCGTTGCGATTAGTTATAAATAATTAAACATTAATAATCATAATTCCCTATTGAGCTAATTTAATTTATTATTATTATATGCAGCCGAGTCGCTACACCTCATAAGTCACCCTCTCCTTGTAATACCTATGTCATACCCATGTCATTATACACATTTGTGTCCTGCGCGCGCACACACACGCACACACACACACACACACACACACACACACAATGTTACTCTAAAAAGTTTAAGGGATAGTTCACCCTGAAATGAAAATAAAGCCATCTTTTACTCACCCTGCTGCTGTTCCAGTGCCCTATGTCCTTCTATTTTTTTTAAATTTTTTTGATAAACGTCCTGCACGTGCTCCTCCATATAACGGCAGTGAATGGCGACCGGGCTAAAACTTTACAAAAAAAAGGATACAAAAGTATCACGCAATGATACAGGGAGACGCGCGCCATATATGGAAAGTGTTCAGGAGGGAAATCACTCGCTCCAGACGCTCTATTCGCGTTCGGTGTAAACGCAGCATAAGGTTTTATTTTTTAATAAGGATATATTTTTTATTTTTTGCTCTGGTCCCCTCCCCGTTAAAAGGAGTGATGAGATACTTAGCAGACTATCATCACTCAATGGCTGGTTGTCTAAGTGGTGTCCGCAAAATAACATAGGGTTCATAGACAATTGGAAAAGCTTTTGGGGCAGACCTGACCTGTTGAAAAGAGATGGTATCCATCCCTCCTGGGGTGGTGCCGCTCTTCTCTCTAGTAATTTGGCACATAGTCTTAAAGCTAAACCTTGACTAACTAGGGCCCAGGTCAGAAAGCAGACGGACTGGCTTACCCGACCGTCTGCTAGCTGTCTCGCGTCACAGAAGTCAGATAAATCCCAGCACATAGAGACTCTTTCACCTAGATATTATCACATAGAGACTGTGTCTGTTCCACGAATTAGTAAATACAAAAAAACACCAAAACTATTCAACGGTAAAAATTTAATTGATGTCCAACAAATAAACAACAGATATAATACAGATGAACAAATGATAAAGCTCGGGCTGCTGAATATTATCCCTTTCCTCAAAAACGCTTATTGTTAATGATATGATTACAGATAATAATCTAGATGTGCTGTGTTTGACAGAAACCTGGCTAAAACCTGACGACTACATTACTTTAAATGAGTCCACCCCACAAGATTATTGTTATAAACACGAGCCGCGTCTGAAAGGTAAAGGGGGAGGTGTTGCTGTAATTTATAATAATATCTTCAGTATTACTCAGAAGTCTAGTTTCAAATATAATTCTTTTGAAGGTTTTGTGGTTTACGTAACGTTATGTAGTGAAATTGATCAATCCTGTCTACTGTATACAGGCTACCAGGGCACATTACACACTTTACCAGAGAATTTGCTGATTTTCTATCAGAGTTAATACTGGCTACAGATAAAGTCCTAATTGTTGGTGATTTTAATATCCATGTAGACAATGAAAAAGACGCATTGGGATTGGCATTTAGAGACATTCTAAACTCTATTGGAGTTAGGCAACACGTATCAGGCCCCACTCATCGCCGTAATCATACTTTAGACCTAATATTGTCACATGGAATAAATGTTGATACCGTTGAAATTCTGCAGCAGAGCGATGACATCTCAGATCATTACCTAGTATCATGTATACTTAATTTAGCAAAGGCTGCAAAGCCGCCCCCTCACTTAAAGTATGGCAGGACTATCACTGCTGCGACTAAAGATTTCTTTGTAAATAAACTTCCTCATCAGTTTCATCTCCTCAGCATCCCAGATAGCCCAGAGGAACTTGATGTTGCAACAGAAACTATTGACTCTCTCTTTTCCAGCACTTTAGACACAGTTGCTCCACTGAGCTTAAAGAAGATTAAAGAAAATACTCCGACGCCGTGGTACAACGAGCACATCCGGGCCCTTAAAACAGCAGCCAGAAAAATGGAGCGCAGCTGGAAGAAAACAAAACTGGAAGTTTTTAGCATTTCGTGGAAAGAGAGCATAATTTCATACAGAAAGGCCGTAAAAAATGCTAGATCTGCTTATTTCTCGACTCTCTTAGAAGAAAACAAACACAACCCTAGGTATTTATTCGATACAGTGGCTAAATTAACCAAAGATAAAGCTTCAACTTCTGATGTTTGTAAACAGCACAGCAGTAATGAACTTCCTTACTTGTAAGATTGATAATATTAGGAAAAAAATTATAACCATGCAGCTGTCTACTACTGTATCACATCAGACAGTGCATTGTAGTGTCACTGAGGAAAAATTACAATCTTCACTGCTATAGGAGAAGAAGAATTGGCTAAACTCGTTAAATCATCAAAATCAACAACATGTATGCTCGACCCTATACCGACTAAACTACTAAAAGAGATGCTTCCAAAGGTCATAGATCCTCTTCTTAATATCATTAATTCATCCTTGACATTAGGATATGTACCGAAAACTTTTAAGCTGGCTATTATTAAACCACTTATTAAAAAACCTTGATCCTACAGAATTAGTCAATTACAGGCCAATCTCAAATCTACCCTTTCTGTCAAAAATACTAGAAAAGGCAGTGTCCTCACAATTATGCTCCTTTTTAGAAAGAAATGGTATCTGTGAGGATTTCCAGTCAGAATTTAGACCGTATCATAGTACTGAGACTGCTCTCATTAGAGTTACAAATGATTTACTCTTATCATCCGATCGTGGTTGTATCTCTCTGTTAGTGTTACTCGATCTTAGCGCTGCATTCGATACTGTCGACCACAAGATTCTTTTAAATAGACTCGAAAATTATGTTGGCATTAGTGGAATTGCATTGGCATGATTTAAATCATACTTATCTGATTGTTATCAGTTTGTAGCAATAAATGAGGAGATGTCACACCGATCACAAGTTCAATATGGAGTACCGCAGGGCTAAGTGCTAGGACCGTTGCTTTTCACCCTGTACATGCTACCACTGTATATAATATTACTTCTGACCTATAAGGCTGCTAAAATAATAATCATACACTGTTTGTTAATTGGCCAGAGGAGAACTGGCACCCTGACTGAGCCTGGTTTCTCCCAAGGTTTATCTTTCTCTATTAGGACACCTGATGGAGTTTTGGTTCCTTGCCACTGTCGCCTTTGGCTTGCTAAATGTATTAAATATAAATAAATTTAATTACTAAACTAAATTAACTATATCAACTACATTACTTGAATATATATGATAATTGAAATGAGCTAGATGACATCACCGTTTTCTCCAGAGCGGATGTACAGCCGAATCAAATTCTATTGCATTATTTTCCTGTTTAACACTGTGAAGCTGCTTTGAAACAATCTGCATTGTAAAAAGCACTATATAAATAAAGTTGACTTGACATCCCAATCATACTTAAACATTTGAAAGAGTTCACACATCCCAAAGAATCCACACATTCCACAGAATTCACACAATACAGTCTGGCTAGCTTAGTGTGCCCTCTACTATCATGGTAATAGCATTTATTGCCCCCACATACCACAACATTATCACCTGCCACTCATGCAGCAATCAGATATTTAGGCAAACAAGCAAGGCCCAGAAAAGAAAACAGGACTAGTTAAGTATGTTTTATAAGATACAGATCATTTCAAATATTGCTACACAAATACTTTCAAATTCTCAAAGAAATAATTTATTTCTCAATTCAACTAGAATTTACCATTTAATAACAATTGCAATTTGTAACAAAGAAGACATTTAAAACTTGTGAATGATCAAAAACATTATGTTTCTATTAGTATTTATTTCACATGGAACTGTCAACATCACCAGCTCAGTCACCTCCAGCACTTCATATCCCAGAATCCTCCCTACTCACCACTTGCACACAATCCACTATCACCTGCATCTGCTGTCAATCACCCTCATCACCACACAGTAGCTGTGTCCCAATGTGAAGGCTGTGCGCGTTGAAGGCCAAACTGAGGGACAGGGTTGCCTGGTCTGCACAACAAAACCCGTCCAATTGCTAATCAAAAGTAGCAGAATTATGGCCAAAAAGCACCCAAACACGGGGGGGCAGGAGAAATATTGCTAAAGTAAAGACAACTGAAACCCACAGACTATAGGCTACAAAAAACCCACAGCAACATTGTAAAACAAAGTGACGATGGGAGACTGCACCATAACCGGGTAAAATATGTATGGTTAAATATTTAATGCCACTATATTGTTAGCAACTATTAGTTAACCTAGTTTATTTCTTATGTTAAATGTAACTTAGCCTACAATATATTTTCACATTTACTCTGTATTTAAGTCCAAGTCTTTTTTTTAAGTACTTATTTTTATTCAACTCCACATAATCTCAGAGACATATTGTAGCCTTTTTATGACATGGCAGCCGTCGACTGATTCAGCCCAGCAAACCTGTTAGACAACGCAGTGGACAGTGGAAATATACACTCATCCCAGATGATGTCCCGCTGGCAGAGGCCTTTCCAGGGTCTCTATTGTGCAGCCCATCCCGGTCCAGCAGCATCTGCAGGGTCTCCCGCTCAGCTCAATGAAAGTGTACATACAAATGTTTTCTTCTGTTTTAGCTACTGTTAATTTAAATTTCTGTTGTTTCTGATGTTAAACTTAAATTATTTTGTAAATAGTTGTAAAAAGTACTTTAAGTAATGTATAGAACAATTTATTTTCATTTACACATTTAATTTACATGACAAGAAAATAAAAGTGTACAAATTGTAACTTGCATTACAAAAATAAACAATGTACAGAACAATAACTTCTCTTTTATTTAGCCTACACATTTCAAGTTACATAACAAAAAAAAAACTATGTATAGAATTACTTTGTTTCATTTACAAATAACTTGCATTACAAAACATAAATAATGTATAGGCCTACATTTAAAAAATTAATCTAACTGAACATAACTTAGCACGCTGTCACAGGCTGGAGAATCCTTTATTTGAGGTGTTGTTGGTTCATTGTGCTGCGATTCGTGATCAGACTCGGACATGTAACGTTATGGGCCAGGGCTCGCAAATCCCAACGTCCCTATGTGTTTTCCAGACGGGCTACCAAAACGTATCACCGGCCTGCCCAATGGGTTATCTTAAATAGTGAAATAACATTCCTTTCTTGATGTGTGTTGTTCACTCTCTTGACTTGATATTTGAAGGAAAAATACAATCAGAAGTAATCAAATAAACAATCAAATAAAGTTTTGATCATGCTGATTTGTCTGACTCTGCAGTGAGGCTTGTGCGTGCGTGTGTGTTAGTGATACATGGTTTGTGGTTATATCCACTGATCATGTGGGCCAACTAATAAAAAATAACATTCCATTGTGGGTGGATGAGAGATAAATCCTTGTGTTTGTTTGATAAAGACATTTTGCGAGCCCTGTTGGTGAATCATTCCGGTTGCCATTTCCAAGTCTTCAGTGCGGCACGCCCATAAAAACCAAGTGTTCCATAAGAGAGGCTCAAAACCAGGGTAGAAAATAGCCTATTACTTTTTTATTATGATGTTTTTGAATTTAAAAACCACGCGAACGTCATAAGTTGACCTCAGACAACAGTATATAAAAATAAAAATAGCCAGTTCATGACCCATTTAAGGGTCAAGATCAAGTTATCTGCTTCTCCTGCGCTGCATCAAGCCACTCCCATAATATCCGTCATCACTCAAATTAGTGCATGGCTCAGAGTAACAGTACAGCATGTGTGTAACACTCCGATAAAATTATAAAGTAATTATTCTATCAAAAATAAATATCTCAATCAAGTGGCTGTGTCTTTATAATATTATAATATTATTTTCAAATACATTTTTATATTATTATTATTATTATTATTTAAAATTATTATTGCCCCTGGTTCAGTAACGAACTCTTGTAATAAAGTAGCAGTGGTTGGGACAAATTTAAGTATCAACGCCGCTTAAGATGCAATCTAATCTTGTTTACATGAAATAAGCCTGCTCTCGAGCAGGTTTAAGCTTCCGGACCTGTTGCTATGACAGCAAGTCCATGATGAGCATCAAAGAACCAAACAATCCAAGATCATGCCAAATCGTCAACAATCAAATCCAGCTAACTAAGTTAGCGACGTATGAAGAACGGACCCCTGTTCTGCAATTGATTTTAGAGCAATAGAAAAGAAAAACCCAGTCTAAATCATAAAACATCTATTTCCTGGAGAATGCTGGAAGAAGTTTTGAGCTTTATATTTAATTTGAAAGCAGTTTTGTGAATTTGTGTGTGTGTTTTGTGGCTTCTTATTCACATTCTCCACCAAGCCAGCTGCAGTCATTGAGTTTGGAGTAGATTTTATTACATTAGATTTGATCAAACTCTATAACCTTAATAGGTCTTTCTCCTTCTCGTCTATTAATCCAATTCATCCAACACACGCCTTCAGGGCAAGGAAGGTGCAAGTATATGTTTGTGCGTGTGAATGATCACCACCTCTCTATTGAATTGGTTGTGTGGTGACTAGCATCAGTACTTTATACAGTTTCAAGACCACTTGTGTGAGTATTAGCACTGTCAGTACATCCATCTTGTCCCATATTTCCTCTTTCTGAGCTGCAACAATCATGGAGGTAATAGAGCAACTATGGCTTTCTACAGCACTATGCCTACTCTTAATTATCCAGTTATGTAAGACAGGCCTTTGTTCTCTGCCTCTGTCTTAAGGTAAAACCAATCACTCACTGGACTGAACAAAAAATATAAAATACAAATTTTTCCAGAGCAGATTTTCACAGCCCTTTCAGTCTACCATATGTGTAACAGCCATGTTTTCCTTGTGGTCATGAACTGGCTTTTTAAATTTTTTTATACTTTTGTCTGAGGTCAACTTATGATGTTTGCCCACTGCTATGATTGGATACCAGTTTTGCATAATAATGAGTTTTGACTGCCCCGTCAGTACACGTGGGGAATTGTTTTGAAAACTTCCAATGTGGAAAAACGGCAACCGGAATGATTCGCCCACAGGGCTCGCAAAATGTCTTTATCAAACAAACACAATGATTTATCTCTCATCCACCCACAATTAATTGGAATGTTATTTTTTATTACTTGGCCCACCCAATCGATGGATATAACCACGAACCGCGCACACACACACACACACAAGCCAAGTACGTGCATCAGCAAAAACTTCACTGCAGACAAATCAGCATGTTCAAAACTTCTGCGATTGTATTTTTCCTTCAAATATCAAGTCAAGAGAGTGAACAACGCACATCAAGAAAGGAATTTTATTTCACTGTTTAAGATACATTTTGGTAGCCCGACTGGAAAACACATTAGCCCTGGGATGTCGGGATAACTATTTTGTGAGCCCTGGCCCATATATGTTCGACCCAGAGTCTGATCCCGTATTGCAGGACAATGAACCAACAACACCTCAAATACAAAGGATACTCCAGCCTGTGACCGCAAGGTAAGTTATCGTTAATTATGTTTAGTTAGAAATGTACACATAATCAGTGGATATCAAATAAAAAAAAAAATGTTTTATTATAGCTTTTGGAGCAAGGGCGCCACCATCTTGCAATACCACATTGTGTCACATCACATCACACAGGTGGTTTGCTCTATTGCCCAGTGAAGTAATATAAGCATTTCTTTAATTTTTGAACACACGCATGTTTTTAAATGGAGGAAGACAAACTTGAAAGGACTGTTGAGCCCATAATAAGTCAAATTGCTTATGAATATCTCTTAAAGATGTCAGAGTAGAAACACTGCATCCTGTTAACAGCAAAGCTAATCATATTCGCAGGTGAACATAAAAAGTTACATACCACTACTGGTGAACAAGCCAGTGTAATAGAAATATGTCTGAAAGGTCTGACATAACAATAAGATGCTACATGAATAATATTGTATGAAGCATTGTTTGTTTACATCACGTTGCGCCTCGAGTTATGAAAACAATGTTTGGGATATCACAATCAAAACTTTGTGATGCAGACAGTTTGATGTTGGATATCAATCCAAATTATAACAGGATGCTCCAGTGTTTCCCCTCGGACATCTTTAAGAGAAAGCATTACCACCTCCAACATGTCCAACTCCCGGCATAGTATGTTAAATGTACAAACCATGGTGATGCAGGAGTGACCGCGCAATAGTATTACATGGTCCAGATCAGCCTCCTAACAGCAGATGGGCATCGGCGTACACCATCCACACTTATGCTGCCTTCACGTGCTATCAGAATCATTGTAAATACTAGTTTCCTAGTTAAAAAAATTGGACATGAATGCCCTTTCGAGTCAAAATGCGATGTGCTCATAATCACACCTTCATAAGTTGGAAATAGGGGTTTCCGATAGCATGTGAACATTTACATTTACATTTAATAATTTATCAGACGCTTTTATCCAAAGTGACTTACAAATGAGGAGAGCAATAGAAGCAATCAGACAAACAAGGGGCAACAGCATGCAAGTGTTGTAACAAGTCTCAGGTATTCCAGCGCAGTACATATAGCACAGTACACAAAACTTTTTTTTTTTTTTTTAAATAAACAAACAGAAAAACAAATAGAATAGTTAAGTGCTGGTCTTAATTGGTCAGGTGCTGCTGGAAAAGATGTGTCTTTAGATGTTTTTTGAAAATGCTACAGACTCTGCTGCTCAAATTGAGATATGCAGGTCGTTCCACCAGGTGGGAACGGTCCAGGAAAAGGTCTGTGAGAGTGATTTCGTGCCTCTTTGGGATGGCACGAGCAAGGGCACGTGAAGGCACCAGGTAGTGTTTTCGACTACCAAACCAGCGAGTTCACAACTTCTTCCACCTGTAATAGTAATACTGTTCAGTCCCCTCGTCGCATCGGCTCAAATGCATAAGCAATTTGACATATTATGGGCTCAACAGTCCATTCAAGTTTGTCTTCCTCCATTTCAAAACAATTGTGTGTTCTAAAAGTAAACAAATGCTTATATTACTTAACTGGCCAATGGAGCAAACAACCCCTCTGATGTCACACGCTGTGGTATTGCAAGATGGTGGCGCCCTTGCTCCAAAAGCTATAACAAAAAAATAGTTTTTTCTTTAAAATGGTTACATTTATCGTGTTTGTTATATAATTTTTTTATTGAAGGTGGAAATCAGTTTGCTAAACAATGTAATCTTGACTGACTGCTTATTTTCCACTAAGTCAACATGAAAGCTCTCAATTTATTTATTTATTAATACTGGTCTTAATGTTTACGGTTCATCAGTGTAAACCTTTTTAGTCCCATTTGCATCCTTCCTAAAATTTCTAAACATAAAAAGTTTTAATGAAATGAAATGGAAATTTAAGATATTAGTAGCTTACTCAAAATGTTTTAAAGCTGCAAAATGTAAAAATGTTTCGTAAATCAACCACATAGTGTAAAGTGCTATATAAATAAAACTGATCTAACTTGCCAATGTCTAACTGTAGTGTAAAAATTTTATACTTTACATTTTCTAGGACTTCAGTAGGTGTCTTTTTCTGGATAAGCTGTAATTGTTCTAAGATCTTTCCCATGGCCAGTGCACTGGTGAGCAACATTACAGTTGTTTTTTGTACATTGGTCAAAACTTTTCACACAGTCAGCGAAACAGAAGTCTATCTATACCAAACTGTGAGTCATTTTTCATTGCTTTCACACAAAATTCATTTAATGACCTTTTTTTTTTCAAAATCCATGAACACTTTTGTCATTCATACCTCACCATCTGCAAAACATTATTTGCAGCACATTTTTCGAATGCCAACACACTGCATTCAAAACTACTAAAAACATTCAAATCAGAATGATTACTGCAGTAATTATATTGAAATATAAAATCATATTTAAAATGAAATGAAATGATAATTATTCCAAACACAACTAATTGCAATTTCAGCTGAAAGCCTAACCAGTAGGGGTGTACGGAGCCCCGCACATGACGTGCAAGGAAAAAAAAGTAAATTGTGCGCACAATTTACTAATTTGTTCCCTCAATTTATAAATCATGTGCACAATTTACGATTTAGTTCCCTCGATTTGCTAAATTGTGCGGACGATTTAGCAAATCAAGGGAACGAATTAGTAAATCGTGCGCACGATTTATAATTCGAGGGAACGAATTGATAAATTGATTTAGCCTACTATTTTTTTCCTGCATGTCATGTGCAGGGCTCCATTGTAATGATATTAAAAAAACGCGATACACCATCCACACCGCGATACTCTCATATCGAACCGAACGTGCCTAGCCCCCTGCTGCCCCGGCCCAGGCTCTTACTTCACCTTATGTCACAAAACTATTTTTTCCTTCCTTGACATTTGATTAAATAGTAATAAATACACTAATAAGCAACTAATTAACAACTATTATTCTGGTATAATAAAGGAAGTGGAATGCCGCATCATTGTTTTCTGCTGAGGAGCCGAACTAGTGACTCTGCCCCCTAGCGGAAGCGCAGCACCTGGCGACGGGACGTACGTCTCCATTCCCTCCTTCAGGGAATGAGGGTTACATACGTAACTGAGACATTCCCTTTCAGTCGGTCACGTTCAACGTACTTCGGAACTGACCAATGAATTGGGGATCCTACCAACACGCCAGGATGCTGGCCCTTCCAGCGTCCTGCTTGAGCGCACTAGACCGTGCTTAGATGGTGCGGAATCAGGGCTCCAAGCAGGGAGGTCAGTCACTGCTGTTTCTGCAAGACCCACTCAGTATGACTATTGGATAACGCTGGGAAAGCGTGCCCGTCTCGGGAGATGGAAGGAGAGGTGGTGAACACGCATAAGGACTAACCTATAAGGGTAGTGCTACATATGGCAGTCTCTGGGGTGGATCCAACCTGATCCAGGGGGGAAGAACACCACCAGAGACGACAGAGCAGGATCTGTCAAGGGAAAGACACGGGGCTAGCCGAGTAGGGTAGCGGGAACCGTGGAAGAATACACATATGGGGTCACCGTAGGGACAGCTACATATGGAACCCAGCCTACACACTCGTTCCACAAGCATACGGGTGCAGGCCTGGCATCATGACGGCCGCAACATCTGGCACCGAAGGGGTGACAGAGGAGCTTGACAGGGTTAGCCATTTCTGGGGAACACAACTTCGGCTGGCCTCCGTAACAGACTAAGAGCTGCTCTGAGGTCCTAAAGCTTCGAGTCCGGTCTATGTAAGCGCGAAGAGCGCTGATGGTTCACCACCTGGTCCCGAAGGGAGTGGTAGGAACCTTGGGCACGTATCCAGGCCGGGGTCTCAGGATGACGTGAGAGTTGGCCGGCCCGAATTCTAGGCATGACTCGTTGACCGAAAGTGCGTGCAGGTCCCCTAACCTCTTGATGGAGGCCAACGCAGTCAGGAGCACTGTCTTCATTGTCAGGATTTTAAGCTCTCTGGACTGCAAAGGCTCAAAGGGAGGACCCTGAAGTGCTCTGAGCACCAGGGCTAAGTCCCAAGAGGGTAACGAGGTTGAACGAGGAGGATTTAGTCTACTCGCATCTCTGAGGAACCTGACGATTAGGTCGTGCTTCCCTAAAGACTTACCTTCGAGTGCATCTAGATATGCCGCTATTGCTGCAACGTACACTTTGAGGGTGGAGGGAGACAGCCTTCGCTCCAGCCCATCTTGCAGGAAAGAAAGCACGACATTAATCGAACACCTTCGGGGGTCTTCCCGACAGGAAGAACACCACTCAATGAACAGGTTCCACTTCAGTGCGTAGAGGCGCCTCGTAGAGGGGGCTCTAGCAGAAGTGAAGGTGTCTACCACTGCTTGCGGCAGGCCACCTAGAACCTCAGCAGGTCCTTCCTCAGGGGAATCGGCCAGGGAGGGGCTGTCGCGAGGAGAGTTAGTTCGGGGAACCAGTCCGCAGCGGTCCTGGGACACAGTTGCATTGCCACAGACCGCTCGACCGGGCGGATTTCCACGTACCCCTTAGCCACGGCACCATCGAGGGTAGTGAGGACGGAGGAGTCAGTCGATCGGTTTTGAGCGCTGTAGGGCGCTGTTCACATCTCCAGAGCCCATTAGCTCGCCCCCCGATGCAGCAACCGACATCATATCCTCAGCCGGAGCCCCAAAAGTAACGACTGCCACACCACGAGGGGGACCAGCACGCTCTTCTGGAAGCTCTACCGGTGCAGCGGAGGAGTAGCCCTCACTGTAGCCCTCACTACTCACTGTAGCCCTCACTCCTCACTCCTCACTGTAGCCCTCAGGTCTCCACCAAAGTTATCAGCCAAAGTAGCAGCCCTCTGCTTTGCAGCGGGAGGACCACTAGATCGGGGATACACAATGGGACTCCACCCCGTTTGAGGTATTGGAGCCTAGACCGTAGAACTGCGATGGTCATGTTCCTGCAGTGGGAACTGCCTCAGCGTGCTGAACGCCCAAACACGTGAGACAACGATTGTGACCGTCAACCGGAGACAGAAATCGACTACATCCAGAAACACACAGTTTGAATGACATTTTGAAAAAGACGCAGGGTCAAACCGTGTTGCACTTTTAGAAAAGGATACTGCTCTTTTATAGTGCTGAAGCACTCAACGCAGTTCAATAGTGCAAGCCTGCATAAGCACTCTGAAACGGAACGCCCAACCAACCAACGCTATCAAGCTCTTTCAGTTTGAAGCGGCCACCCGCTGAAGCGCGCCATCACACCAACACTGGAACAGCAGTCCTTCTCACGAGACTCGTAGAAAACACTTTTTGTAGTAAACAGCAAACAATGAACCGTTCGGCTCCGAAGTAGAAAGCAATGATGCGGCATTCCACTTCCTTATTTATACCCGAGCTGCGGGGCGGAGCGTGGAATGCGTGAACCGCATGCCACGCTTCATTGGCTCGTTTTTAAACACTCGAAGTAAATTGGTTTTTGAAAATAGATCCCCAAGTCGTCGGTCAGTTCCGACATATGTCGAACGTGAACGACTGCAAAGGAACTTAACTGCACACACGCTGGAAGAAGTAGAAGAAGAAGATGAGTGTAAACAGTCTTTACCGGTGTTGTAAAAAGAATTTAAGCATACACGGAGTACTTACTAACACGATCATCATTTTTGAGATAAATATTAAAGGTGAATGCATATACGAACAATTTCTCAGTTTAGGATTAGAACGGATTCAACCAAAGCACTCTTTGGTGACATTTACTGTTGATCACCTGTCCATCATCGTATAAAGCCCGCCCTGACAATTTGATTGGTCCGAACAGCTAGGGTTCGAGCATAGTTGCTCCACAACGGATCATTTACAACTTAAAAGTACTTAGCCTACTCTGCTCAGTACAGTACAATAAGTACAAATAAACATAAGTCAACCTGCCATACAAACAAGACCACAGGGAGATGCCAAAGTACTGCATGTAACTACTATACGGATCCATTCATAATTAATAAACACTTAAATACAAATGCAAAAATAAAATCATTCTGAATGTGTGGAAACTTAGCAATCTGAAGGTGAGTTGATCAGTGAACAGTTCCTCTGTCAGAACAAGCAATCGTGTCTATGTTTGGAACGTCTGATGCCCGTGTGTACATAAACACCACTGATCCTCACAAACTTCTCCAAAACACGAGCATCCATTATAAAACACTCACAGTACATACATTTTGACAACTACACAAATATTTTGAACCGTGTTCATGCAGAAATACGTTGTTAGTGATCAGTGAGCTGAGAGCGCACACACGGTTTGTTTGCGCATCAATGATAACGTAGGGCCTACTCGCGCGTGCCTAATGTATGTCACTGTAATCGTCTTTACCTTGATCACAACCGTCATCCATCAAAACTTTTTAGCGACATTGGTTTTCTTTATTCAACAGAAAGGTGTAGTTTGCGTATCCTGTGTTCATGAAGCAGTTGGGTGTTTTGAGCTGCCGTTCAGTCTGTATTACACACAGCGCGATGACAAGTGGCTCCGAATCCAAAACAATCACAGAATACGTATGAGAGAGGTGGTTCTTTGTTTTATTTTTATTTTTTTTATTGATATAATTTGTCTTTTATTATTTAACATATTAATAATAAAATGAATGAATTATATTCATGTATTTAAATTAATTTTAAGTTATCTTGTGGCCCCCCCAGAGGATCACTGAGGCCCCCTAGTGGGCCGGTGCCCACAGGTTGGGAACTACTGCCTTATAGCATGCATTGTATGGTGGTTATATTAATCAGTCAAAGTCAAAAATTCAAAGAAGGTGTGCACATCCTCAAACTCAAACAGGGCTCAGGTGCAGAACAAAATAAATAACTAAAGCAAAACACAAATGTGATGTCCGCACACTGATATAACTGCTCCAATTTATTGCAACGTTTCGACCAACAGGTCTTCGTCAGGCAGGTTATATTAATCAGAGCATAAAGGGATACAAACTGCCAGCTTACTCCTTTTAAGCAAATGAGTCAGCTTCCAAACAAACAAACAAACTTTTCCTGCTTGAAAACTGCACCTTTCTCATTGGTCTAGCCAAAACTCAATAAGTGTGACCTCTGTGGAACCTAAAAACCAACACAAAGTTCCCTCCAGCCTCTCTTTCTTTCTTCTCCTGGTTACTGTGCATGTGGGACCGGAAACCTGGTCCGACCACGAGGTCAAGGTCGAACTAACAGTTTGTCATCATTTATTTCATGAGGTGAAATTACACTTTTCATAGCTTCATTACTCTGTCCTGTTCCAGTTACATAATTTACTTGAGTAACGTTTTTGTGTACATTCTTGTGAGCTGATACTGGTCTGGTTATAAATCAACGTCAATTTAACGATTGTGATCACAGCTAGATGCTTTTTTCTGTGGCCACGAAAAAATATCCTTTCTGAGAGTTAATAGACGATCAATACTGAGTGTTCGCTGGACAAACAGATGAATTGATTGCAATGTTAATTTAGCTACATCAAGTTCATTCTATTAACTGAACCAGACATGTATAATTAATTATAACGAGTTAATTAATTATTCATATTTCCCTTTTGAGCTAATTTGCTACACATGGATTAAGGAAGACACATTGGTGGTGATAGAAGAGTTGCAGAGATAGGAGGACTAGAACCCTCACAGTGCTGTGCATCTATCATCCCTCCATTTCTATAAATGTATATTCTATACATTTTCCAAACCACTTGTCCTATTGTAGGGTCATATGGAGAGGCTGGTGCCTTTCCCAGCGTCTCAGGTCGTAGGCAGGAAAACACATTGGACAGATGGCCAGTCTGTCACAGGGATGACACATACGCACACATTCATATTCACACTCACACCTACGGGCAATCTTACAGTCTCCAATTCACCTGTCCTGTATGCCTTTGGATTGTGGGGGAAACTGAAGTGCCCAGAGAAACCCAATGCCATTGTGGGGAGAACATGCAAACTCCACACAGCAAGACCTCCTGGCACAGCTGGGATTCCAATACTGCACATACGTGAGTATATGTTGTTGATGTTTTTTTGTTGTGTTTTTTGTATTGCTTCAGAATTTTTAAGTATAGTAAATTACTATATGTAAAGATATAGTAAAAAAATGTGGCATTTCTCATTCATTCTTCGTTACATATGCAGTAATACAGCCAGTAAAATGAAAACATGTAATTATTATGAAAAATCATTCAAACTTCAAGTATAAAAGTTCATCATTTATGTCAGTGTTTTAGGTCAGTGTGTTATGAGTGACAATGTATGCTTCTGAATGAAATGTTTTTGCCAGTGTTATGGTGGGACAAGCTTAGTTTGAGAAGTGTTTTGCTGGTCTGAGTGAATTTTGGAGATTAGATTAACTGTTTTGCTAAGATTCATGTTGGTAATGCAGACTGTATGAAGAGTTTTGAAAAAGTGTCTTCAGTATTGACTGATGCTGAAAAGAAAATCTGTGCTTCATCCCAGCATGACCTTTACGTGCTCTGTGGACAAAACCTTATCATCCCTCATCTGTGTGTGACCTTGTGCTAAGGCTTGAGTCTGAAGCTAAGCTAATGTAACAATTGATGTTCCCTGCTTTTTAGACTCTGAATGTGTTCTGTCCAGGGGCGCAGGAGACATTTTCAAAGTGGGGGGGACCAAACCATATGTCAGGGTTCTGTCACTTCTGTTCAGTATATTCTTGGTTTTGTGACAGAGCTCTGACACTCCAGGGTTTGTCTTGTTTTGTGTGCGCACATGGCTGGTATTTGTCTTGCTGGCCATGTGCTTGTGTTTGTCATGTTTTGTGTGAGCACATGGTTTGTCACGTGTTCCTTGTGCCATGTGCTCTCATGTCTATTGTCTTGACCCCGCCCCTCTTGTTACCTGATTATTGATTAATTTGCCCCACCTGTTCTCCCTCATCACCTGCCTTGTCACCTGCCTTGGGGGGGTGAGACCAGAGCCAATGATTTTGTCTGAGCTATGAATAAAAAAAATTACAAAATAATATTATTAATATTTTCTCATTTTATTTGTCTTATCTTATCCTTTTAGTGTAGAATGAGTAAAGCTGATTGTTTTTAAGATGAGAAAAAATGTTAAAAGTTACATTTTTAGGCTGATTGATTTTTTAGGCTGCTCTACCTCAGTGGTCTAACAGCGCTCGTCAATGTCAAAATGATCTAAATGGCCAATCAAATCAAAGAAGGCGGAGCTTACTGTCATACTGTTACTGTCACAATGCAACAGGAGTTCATGGAAAGATGTAAGTAGATGCAAGTCTTAGACAACAGTTTTATGATAGAAATGTTCAGCTACTGACAGTAATAGACTGCAAACTACTCAACTTTTTGTGAAATTTCACCGTTTTAAATTGAAAAAATGCGATCATGACTCATGTAATTCATGAATGTGACGACGAGGCATAAAACGTTTGCATTTTCTACATATTAGACATACGAATAAGAGTTAACTCTTTTAAAATAAAATAAAATATTTGCTAATAGTTTAAATTGATTACTTCATTAGCCTACTACAATAAGACCTATAACTTTACCACCCTTAAATCCCTTTTAATGCTTTAATTATTCAATTCCTTTATTATTATTTTTATTATTAATTTTTTTTCTTTTTTATAATAAATATTCTGATTTAACTTTGAGCTTTGAAGTATTAAATAGATTAGATAGCTTTGATATTTGACCACTATTTACAATGACACTAATAATTCTTAATTTCTGATAGGAATGCAAAATCAATCTGTAATTAATATTTTGAATTCAATAACGAGACACAAACCTGTACATATTCAATCACGTTTGCTCCCATTTATTTTTGATCACAGTGCTTCAGTAGCCTACACAAGGCTACAAACTTTTAGTCCACATTTGGAGAAATGTTTATTCACATGTTTACCTCATATTTCTTTCAATAGAATACCACAATTTCTTAATGACTCATAGAAAGACGATTCTCTGCCGATCCATTGGTCAATATTGCATGATAATAATTCTTATCTTACGATGTTCTGCGTTCTGTCTCATTATACATTTATGCGTCAGTTATTATATATAATATCTCCATAAGGTCACAAAAGAGTGAGTTTTGAGCAGAAACATTGTATTAATCTCATATTGGCACTCTGAAATAGATGCAAAATAGACTTTCTGAAAAGCTCTGCATGGATTGAGGCACATGAAACAGGAGACGCGGTCTCTAAGCGGGAACGCTAACAGTTAAAGTCCATTTCTGATTTTATTGTTGTTTGAATTGTCATGTTGCAGCGTTTTACTTGGCGATGTTGTAAGGGGGCACCTTGCACCTTGGGTATAAATTATACCCAAGCACAAAAGTGAAACTCCGCCTATGGACCAAACTGTAAGCAAAAGCCCAGATAGTAAGATCAGATTTCCAGATATTGGACCACCATCATATATTAAACTTGCCTGATCATTAATAGAGTAATATTGATTATTATTACAATATGAAGTAAGTGAAATAAGAAGTACATATGAATGATCAAATCTGTCCCCTGTAGACCAGCCTTTTATGTGGGATGTCTCAACTTTTAACCTTGTACGATTCTACTTTGATAAATTTTGATTAGGGGTGTGCGATATATTGACAAAAAATTCTCAATATTTTCTAGAATTTTATCGATAACGATAATTAAACAATATTTTGCTGAGTGTGTTATTGTGCTGGTACCTTGGCAGGTTTAGGACTGCCGTGGACAGAGACTCCTAAAGTTTTTAATATTCTTCATATTCTGTGTAGTGGTCAGTTAACAGCAGTTTTCCAATACATTTCAATTGATTTTTTTTCCTTTTATGGGCATTTTACCTTTTTTATTTGATTTTTTTAAACCTAATTGTTTGCATGCATCTTCTTTTGTGTCAATTTCATAATTTAATACAGTTTACACTGTTTAATGCAGCTCAGAGGTGACAAATTAATAACCTGCAGTTACAAATGCATAAATAATGTTTTGATGTTTTAAACATAAAACGTTGAATATTGATATTTTAAATTATTTAAAACATGAAAAGATATTTTACATTTTGACATTTGTGCTACTTTGTGCATTTCTGTTACTTGTAACATTTTCATGGCTAAAGTCTGATTACACTGTATTCAGCACAAACTCTGCTACAATAATATGTGAGCAGCACGTATGTAAAAGTTTGTAGTTTTGAGAAAATGATGTTTATGTGTGGTTTGTGGAAAGAAAAAAAATTAAGTCACTGTTATAAGGCTATAAAACCCATACTGAATATTTGTTCACAGGACTTTTGAAAACTGGAATTTTTGTTTCAAGACGATGTAAAAACACTCTGGCCACTCATTCACATAAAATAATATACTGATTTAAAATGTGTAAAACATGTTTTGTGTCAGGAAGGCTTATGCGGGGAGGGCGTGCATCATCATGAATATTGATGTTTTTCACACCTGAGAAAGACAAAGACACTCCCCTGATGGCCCTATCAGCTGAATGGGACTGTGAGGGAACTAGAACAAAGAATGTGAAGAGAATTAAAGAATGGCTTTTTGAATTGTTTGCATTTATTTACAACACAACATAATCCAAATATACACAACAAAGGACAAAAAGTGGGACAATCGTGGTTCTTTATAAGGGACACTCAAACTGTACTGTACCACACTGTGTATGTCATTTCAGTGTCTGCAGTTAAGGGTGCGTATAAAAGGCTCTCAGATATAAACACATTTGATTTGCTTAACCTATTAATGCACAATTTAATCCTAAAAAGAATGTTAACGTCATAGAAATAAATGTCAATTGTTACACACAAACCATCTAAAGCTTTTGTAGCATTATACACTGCCGTTCAAAAGTTTGGGGTCAGTAAGAATTTGTTTTAAATTACTAGTTTTATTAATAATTTTTATTAATAAAATACGGGACAGTTGGCAACCCTACTTTTATATCATGCTGTGTTTATAAAGCATATAAATATCCTCATGTCGTACGTACGTGTATCTTTATTTAGCATTGAAAGGTTGCCTACCTGTGTATATTTTATTTTCAACATGTTTCCGTTAGTAGCCTACAATGTGAAGTTTATGCATCAATAACGCTAATATAAGTGAGAAGAAATGTTTTACCTTAAAAATTCTCATCTTAAAATCACGTTCTTCTTATTCTGAGGTAAATCCAAGGTAAACTCACAGCGTGTCTTCCAAACTCAGAAGAATGATGAAGCTGATGCTTTGTTTGCGCTCCTTCACGTGGACGATTTGCATGTGAATCGCTTTACGCATGGGTGTGGTCAGATTAAAGATAATGAGGCTCAGCGTGAGGAACTGTAGCTCTCGCTGTTTTCATATGGATTACATAAACAGAGAATATTTGTTTTTTATATAAATTATTTTATTTATAAAGAGATATCTGTCGTGTCTGTGTGGCAAGTATTCGTTGAGTTACAGTTAATTTTCAGACGCATGTTAGGGTGGACTTCACAGGGAGTCAGACGGGAGAAAGCGCAACATTTAGTTTTTTATTTGGAGTGTACACAAATAAAATTAGACACTTTAAGCTTTTTAAAGACATATCTTTAATGTCTGTGAGGCCAAAATTTGAGTATTTTAAGTTGTTTTACACTGTCATGAGGAAAAATCAAGCAAAACATGCGGGCGCGTTCGTCGGGTTCAGAGGGTTAATCTATCTTAGTCATTGAATCATTAATTCAATTGATTCGTTCAAAAAGCGAATTCATTCATTCATAAGGAAACACATCTGTGTGTTGCTCAGAGATGCAATTACAGTGCTTCGTTTTGAAATAAAAACTGCACTCTTTGTGTGAAATGTATTAACTATATTAAATTGTATAATAGAGTAATCACGCAGTGAAAGTGTGCACTATAAATGCGCACCCGCACTAGTCTAATCTACAAGACTAGACTACATCAAGTAGTGTATGCATGCGCTCTCTGGGTGTGTGTGAGGGATACTCGATAATGTCAGATCGTACATCGTTAAAACAACAATTACAATATTATCGCAGACGATATATGTCGCATGGCTTGAATTACTTACAATGAATTTGATGTTTGTAGTTTTAAGTTAGTGAATCAAGCATGCTATTTTCCCTTATCAAAAGTGCGGGGGTCGATTGCTGTCTTTTCAAAACTGCGGGGGTCATGACCCCCCTGTCCCCCATGTCAATGGCTCGCCTGGTTCTCTCTAAATTGGATGAATGCAGCATGAAAGGAAATCCCAGTTATGTGACCAACATTGAGTGCTTATATAACAGGAAGTCCCACTGGACTGAGGCCACCCCTGATCAGCACTAACGGTTGGGTTTTAAAAAAAAAAATTTTTTGCAGATGAAATTTTTATTCATGTTTCAGCATTGATCATTTTAAATCAGTATGTTTCAGTATAAACCACATAAAAAAAATAATATAAAGTGCTGTACATAAGTCAGCTGCATTTTAGATTGACTGTCATAAGACATCAGGTAATGCATTATTTAAAATGTTAAATGGCCAAACTACATGCACAAAGTTAAATCTAAATATACACCGATCAGGCATAACATTATGTATTATGTTTTATGTCTAATATTGTGTTGGTCCACCTTTTGCTGCCAAAACAGCCCTGAACCGTTGAGGCATGGACTCCACTAGACTCCTTAAGGTGTGCTGTGGTATCTGGCACCAAGATGTTAGCAGCAGATCCTTTAATTTTGTAAGCAGCAGATCCTTTAACTGTAAATTGCGAGGTGGGGCCTCCATGGATCGGACTTGTTTGTTCAGCACATCCCACAAATGCTCGAGTGGATAATTTGGAGGCCAAGTGAACACCTCAAACTTGCTGTTGTGCTCCTCAAACCATTCCTGAACCATTTTTGTTTTGTGGCAGGGCGCATTATCCTGCTGAAAGAGGCCACAGCCACCAGGGAATACCGTTTCCATGAAAGGGTGTACATGGTCTGCAACAGTGCTTAGGTAGGTGGTACGTGTCAAAGTAACATCCACATGGATGGCAGGACCCAAGGTTTCCCAGCAAAACATTGCCCAAAACATCCAGCCTTTGCTCCCCACGTGCATCACTGAGCCTTGGCCACCCAGTACCCTGTCACCGGTTCACCACTGTTCCTTCCTTGGACCACTTTTGATAGATACTGACCACTGCAGACCGGGAACACCCCACAAGAGCTGCAGTTTTGGAGATGCTCTGGCCCAGTCGTCTAGCCATCACAATTTGGCCCTTGTCAAACTCGCTCAAATCCTTACGCTTGCCCATTTTTCCTGCTTCTAACACATCAACTTTGAAGACAAAATGTTCACTTGCTGCCCACTAACAGGTGCCGTGATGAAGAGATAATCAGTGTTATTCACTTACCCTGTCATAATGTTATGCCTGATTGGTGTAAGTAGTATTGTTTATGTTTTTTTAATAGGACAAAAATATAACATTTGTACAGGTCGGGGACATGATTAAATGTGTTAATTTTGTATGCATCATTTGTACTAAATGAATATGTTGACAGCCCTAGTCGTTAGATGTTGTTTTTTTTGTTGTTGTTGTTTTTTACAAAAACCATCAATCACATCAAAAAAAATCTGATGGGAATATCTCACATCACCTTGAAACTCGACAGCTATCGACAGCTCAATCAGACGGAGATGTTCATCTTCTGTTTGTCTGTGCATCTTAAGCATTTACCAACATCCAAAAGCATAGCAGCCCTATGGATTGGATGAGCTTTACTGACCATGGCTTTCATGTTAGCTGGTGTCTCTTTGAACATCGCGTTGCAGGGGATGGGAAGCTGGTAAGTCTGAAGTACTGTAAATCATGGATACAATCTCCATATACACGCTGCCCCCTACAGTCTTCACAAGCTGCCAGCTTGTGGTACTCAAAAAGAATAGAACATCACAATAATACATATTTTATGAAGGCAAGGCCAGAGCAAGCTAGTACACTTCCAACAGCAGAGAAGAGGATTTGAATGAGGTAGGGTGAACAGCCTTAGCTAGGTGCTTTCAATAAATGCAACAGAAAATTTAGAGCAAAGAGATTATTTAACTTTGGGGATCTCAAAGACTGCAGGAATGGGGTTACCAATATGTGAATACTGAGAAAGATAAAGGGTAAAACAAAATTAATATATATAAAAAAAAACTCTGCAGCAGCAAATGAGTATATATGAGATCAGGGCTCCGAATGGGTTCAAGGAACGAAAACAAAAAACGGAAACTAACGAAATTTTTACAGGAACATAAGCCAAAATGAAAACGAAATCAAGTTCTGAACAATCTGAACAATTAACCGTTTAATAACGTTATTTTATTGTTCTGTTTAAGATTTTAATTTGGCAGTCAACCAATCATGAATTCAAATAGTATGGCACTATGCAAATGTGATGTTGATCCATACAACGTGAGTGAAATGCCTGCGCTCAGCTGTCAAGTTCCCATTCAGTCGGTCACTCTCGACGCCACGTCGGAGTACTGACTAATAGGAATCTCGCTCGCGAGAGCCAATCTACTTCGAGTGAAACTAAACGAGCCAATGCACATTGGCATGCAATGATTGCACCAGGTGCTCATGCCACGCAGCGCGGGTATAAATGAGATACAGGTGTTTGCATCAAATTAGCTTTTTGCTGAGGAGCCGAGTGGTAGATGGTTCAACCAGATATCACTCTCTACTTCGCAGTCCTGACTGAAAAGAAGCCTGCCTTTTTGGAAGCGATCTCCTTAGTCGGTGTTGGTGTGACGGCACTGCAGCGGGTCGTGTGGTTCTTTGATCATCTCTCTTTTTCTCTTTTGAGCAAACACAAAGGCTGTTCTCACAGCTGGTTCGGTGCGCTAGGTGGAGAGCGCTGAAAAGCCGTTCTTACGGCTGGTAAGAGAGCGCCTTCATGTGAGAGAGCGTGCACGTCAGGCTGCACTATCCCGACTGTGTCGCCGCGACCCCTCCCCCTGCGTGCTTCAGCACCAAGGAGAGCGTCCTTCTAAAAGAGCAACACAGACAGAGCTTGCGTCCTTTTCAGGATGACATTCTATCTGTGTGTTTCTGGATGCGGTGGTTATCTGTCACACAGGGATGGTCACAAGCACTGTATCTCGTGTTTGGGCATTCAGCACGCTGAGGCAGCGCTGGTGGATGACTCATGTTCTCACTGCGGGAACATGACCATCTCGGAGTTGCGGTCGAGACTCCATCTCGCAAGAGTCCCCATGCCTCTGCCTCGATCTAATCCTCCACAGAGAGTTACTTCAGGCAGTAGCGCAGGTGATCTGAGGATTAGGTGAGCGCGCTTCCCCCAGGGACCCAACCCCCGGGGAACCCTCACCCCACCCGCACTTCATCCCCTCATCGCTGCATTTGAGGGAGGGTCAGAAGTTTCTGGAGATGACGTGTCGGCCCAGGGGGCTCCTTCAGGAAGATCCGCTGTGCCCGATACAGATCCGGAAGTGATGGCCATGCTTTCCCGGGCCGCTGAGAGAGTTGGGCTCGTGTGGAACCCTCCACCGTGTCCCGAACCCTCGAGGCTGGACGATTGGTTTCTCGGGGTGGCCCGTGCTGGTTCTCAGTGCCCCACCCCAGTTCCTTTTTTTCCGGAGGTGCATGACGAGCTCACTAGGTCGTGGACGGCACCTTTCACTGCCCGAAACCGGCCCAGTGGCTCCTCCTCCCTCACCACCCTCGATGGGGGAGCGCAGAAGGGTTACACACAGGTTCCTCCCATGGAATGGGCCGTTGCTATGCAACTGTGCCCTATCTCCACATCCAGGGGGAACCCGTGTCTCCCCTCCCGGGCCTGTAGGTACTCGTCCGATCTGATCGGAAAGGCCTACCAGGCTTGTGGGGATGCTGCCTCCTCACACGCTATGGCGTTGTTGCAGGTCCATCAGGCCCAGGCACTGAAGACCTTGCACGAGGGTGGTCACGATCCCGCAGTTCTCCAGGAACTGAGAACCGCAACGGACCTCGCGCTTCGTGCGACGAAGGTTATGGCACGGGCAGTGTGTCGTGCGATGTCCACTATGGTGGTCCAGGAACGCCATCTCTGGCTGTGTCTGGCTGACATGAGGGAAACCGACAAGATCAGGTTCCTTAATTCCCCCGTGTTCCAGACCGGCCTCTTCGGCGACGCGGTCCAGAACTTTGCCCAGCAGTTCACAGCCGCACAGAAGCAGACTGAGGCGATCAGTCACATCCTGCCACGGCAGACAGCTGCTGTCTCCACCCCGCCCACGCCCAAGCGACGTCATGGAGCCGGGCACAAGCAGGCCGCCCCGCCTGTCCAGGTCTCTGCCAAGAAGGGGGGCAAGGGCAAGGGCAAGGGCAAGCGGCCCTGAGACGGGCGACCTGGAGATGGGGAGGACTGCTCTTCCCCAGAGGAGGGCCGGGTGGAGAATCTTGTGTACCGTTTTATTTCTGTTCTTTGTTATTTCTGGTACCCAAATTTTCAATAAAAGAGCAGTTTCCTCTATCTCCGGGTCCCCAGGGGGCTCGGAGGATTGTGGCTGGTCAAACCCTGGACCACACTTATCCTCCTCCTTCGCCAGCGGGCAGCAGTGGACGATCCCCTCACGTTCCTTCTGCCCACCTGTGGAATCAGGTAAGTGTTGCACAGCACACTCACACCTCGCTGCGGGCCGCCTTCACGAGACAGCTGCCCCAGCCCGGTACCTGCATTCCACCTCGCTGCCCCACGGTGGGTACGCCTGTGGTCCCTTTGGTCCCGCTTGCACGGTCTCTGCGAGCCTGGCTAGCGCTCCCCAGTCCGTCTCGCTGGCTCATTCGGACCATCAGGCTCGGCTATTCGATTCAGTTCGCCCGGCCTCCCCCCAGGTTCAAGGGTGTCCGCTTCACTTTGGTGTCCTGCGTGCGGAGATCGCAGTCCTACTGGCAAAGGACACGATAGAGCCGGTCCCTCCAGCCGGTGGGTTACGGCCAATCTTGAACCTGCGAGTCCTGAATCTGAGCCTTCACAAGCTACCGTTCAAGAAGCTCACGCAGAAACGCATCTTCGAATGCATCCATCCCCAAGATTAGTTGGCCTGCCGCCAATCCTTCAGCCCATGGTCAGACCCCTCGTTCCTTCGGGCCGGAGTGCCTCTGGAACAGGTGTCCAGGCATGCTGTGGTCTTCACAGATGCCTCTGCCATGGGCTGGGGAGCCATGTACAACGGGCATGCAGTGTCAGGGGTTTGGACGGGCCCGCACCTGCATTGGCACATCAACTGCCTCGAGTTGCTAGCAGTGCATCTTGCTCTGAGCCGCCTCAAAAGGCTGTTACGGGGCAAAGATGTACTTATCTGCACGACAACACTGCGACCGTTGCGTATATCAACCGACAAGGTGGTCTGCGCTCCCGTCGCATGTCGCAACTCGCCCGCCATCTCCTCCTCTGGAGTCAGAAGTGTCTGAGGTCGCTTCGGGCCATTCATGTCCCTGGTGTGAGCTACCGTGTGGCCGACAAGCTTTCACGAGCTGCGCTCCCAGGGGAATGGCAACTCCACCCCCAGGTGGTTCAGCTGATTTGGAGACAGTTCGGGGCGGAACAGGTCGACCTGTTTGCCTCCCCAGAAACGTCCCACTGCCAGTTGTTCTATTCGCTGACCGAGGGTTCACTCGGCACGGATGCACTTGCGCACAGCTGGCCCCAGGGGCTGCGCAAATATGCATTTCCCCCAGTGAGCCTACTTGCACAGACACTGTGCAAGGTCAGGGAGGACGAGGAGCAGGTCCTGTTGGTGGCGCCGTACTAATTACCCCTTAATTAAAAAATACTTACAGTATAAATAATTTGTTAATTTTCCTGATAGTTACCCCTTTATTCCCTAAATATTACATATTGTTCCCTTATACCTACACATACATACTTTATAGTTACACTATAATTACCGAAAGTTACGCAGTAAATACGCTTTACTTACGCAGTACTTTCCGGGCTGTAATCTAAAGTGTTACCAACAACTCTTCTCCTATAATGCCTGATAAGTTTAGAGAACACCTGGCAAGAGATCAGAGACTACTTCTCCATACAGAATCTGTAAAGATCCTTCAGTTTCCCAAGTCCATGTTGATATACTTTCCTCTTAAGTTTAGGGATCATGGCCATGGCAGAACCTTAATTTTGTGCTCAGTTACCCATTTTTTTATTGTTGTTGAATTTAATGTTAGTTTTAAATCATTGTCCGGATGGAAGATCCAAACAAGTCCAAGATATGTGGATTTGCTTCTCAGTTCCATGCAATTGTAAGCTTTTTTTGGGTTCATTCCATGTTTTATAGACAACTTATGTTATGCTAATTCAGATTAGCACAGTTGGTTTTAAATTAATCTTATTTATTTTAGATCAGGAGTCCATAGCCCAGGTGTTAGTAATCTGTACTAAATCTAGAATAGTAAATCGTGGCTTTAAAACAGCTTTCTGAAACACAGATTAAGGTCTACTGTCTTAATTTAATCCCTGTTCTGGAAACCGCCCCAATGTGTGCTACACATGATGTATGGCAAGAAAAAACATCTGATGAATTGTCTGACAAAATAAGTAATCATAAATAACAAAGAAATCATCCTGCATTTTTTGAGGATGTCTGTGTTAAACTCCAGCGTCTGTTTCTTTTTTTATATTAAATATATACTACAGACACTATCTGGATCTGTAAAAGCATTGCTGTTATAATAGTAAAACATTAAAGTTAATGTTATTCCAGTTTTTAAATGGAGAAACAGCATTGTTTGTGTGACTAATAGGAGACAGTGGGAGTGTTACATGTTTGAAAATAATAATAATTTTTTAATATATTGTTTTGTTTCACTAGTGGCACTGAAATTATATACTTCACATTTAAGGACAGAGCAGCGTTGTGAGAATGTAAATATGCATCCTGAATTGGGTTTGTGAGGTCCATTCAGTATTCTGTTTGCTCACACTGTGAGTTCACAAAGAAAATGTTAATGTATGTGTGATATTTGTGGAATGTCCAGATGGAAACCGTGTAAAGGAGAGGGCCAAGGTCATAGAAAGCCACACACACATAGAGACACACACACGTTGGGTTTCCATGTTTTATGGGTACTTTCCATAGACATAATTGTTTTTATACTGTATGACCTATATTTGATCCCCTAAACCTAGCACAGAAAACTTTCTGCATTTTAAACATCACTTGGTATGATTTATAAGCGGTTTTCTTCATGGGGACCAAAAATGTTGTCCCCCTAATGTAGGGTATACCTGAAAACACACATGCACACATACGTTGGGTTTTCATGTTTTATGGGGACATTCCATAGACATAATCATTTGTATACTGTACAAACTGTAACTCTAACCCCTACCCTTGAAGACAACCCTCACAGAAAACGCAAAAAAACATCATTTATTATCATTTAGTAAAGCCGTCTTTTCTCATGGGGAACATAAAATGTCAAATATTTCCGGTAGTGCCTTTTTTCTGGGGACATTTTGTCCCCACAATGTAAGGTTTACTACAACCACACACATACATATCTCTGCGTCACAGCTAATATGATAAGACAACAGCAACGACAAGGAAATGAAAGGACTGAATATTTATTCAACATAAAGAACAGCAAACCAGGACACATAAAGATTGAAAACAACACAAATACTTTCATTAGCTCCACAAACAAACTTTCACAACAGAAATAAAAAGCAAAACACCTTGAAGTCAAGATTTAACAAAACATTTCTGACAGTCTTTCTTAGTGCTACACAGTGGCAGGGAGGGCCCATCGTTCAAATGACTGAACAAATTATTTAGATTTTAATTTAAAAAATTGCTCCAATTATTTCATATAAGTTGGCCATACATGACACTGCGAATTTCGAAGTCCATATACTTTATATACCTCACAGAAACCTTCACACTTAAGCCAAGTACATAACCTCACAATTATAATATGTAATTACCCAGGGTTACCTGAAGAAACTTTTGGGTTTCAGATGTGTTTGACAACATTACCACTTTAAAACTATTGCAATATGCATGTTAAAAAGTAAAGGTCATTAGGAGCCCGATTTTTGTTTTCTTTTCAATGTTTAATATGTAATCCTCTTTGTGTGGTCTCCAACCCAGAATCCTTTGCCACCAACAGAAGAATTTGCAGAATGTGCTAGGCTGACCAAACACGCAAGTAAGAGGGTCATAAGGGCAGCAAGGAGCACAAGAAATCTAAAAAAATATTCTCTACGCAAGTACGTTGTCCTGTTGTAAATATTTAAAATGCATTTTTTGGGTTAAATTTGGTGATAACAGACCCTATACTTAAGGGGTTACTACAAGATAATATCTCATCTGGTTTGAGCTTTTAACTAGATGGGATATTATTCAGTTAGCTAAAATGTCAACAGATTAATTGTAACTAACTTAATCAACATGAATAAGAAAAAAAAAAAAATATCCCACTATCTAGTGCCTCGTAACTCTCATTCTATGAACTAAAAACAGAACAATCTAGATGCTAAAAAAAAATTCTGATGACACTATTTCGATAGTCCACTTTAGATATTCTACTAAAGGATGTACAACGATTCACTAAAAACAGAAAACTTTTCCTTTGCACTGTTGGGGGACCATCACAAAAACGTGTTAGCAGATATTAAGCAGAAAGTCTACTAATACTTTAATGACTGGTAGTTGACATGTAGTTGCAAAGTTACTTATAGTTAATAGAATGTCTAAAGTGGATTATTGAAATAAAGTGTTAAGATTGACCAAACTTTTCTAGTTTCCACTGACAAAACCAGGGGCATTTGCCACATTTCACTGAACTGTATCTGACTCAATAGCATTGTGCTAGGCTGACGATCTAAGGTGAGAGCTGTATCAGCTTGTTATTCCACTAAGGGTCTAAATCGGTAATGGCGTCAAATAGGTCAGTTGTTCCATTGGGGAAATGTCTCAATCATTACAGGGTCTCGTATAGTGCTGGGTAACCACAAGCTATGCTAAAGCAACTTTTCTCAAATTAACCCATCACAAATGCTCCCTTGACATGTCTGTGCAAGAAACTCAATATCAAAGGGCAAATCATTCCCCTTACACTTTTCTCTAAAGGTCATTTGGCACAGCTGATAATTTGGCAATAATCATGATGTATGGCCAAGGCAGCAAGTCGTAAACATAGCAGAATTTTTGGAGGCAGGCAGCTTTATCAATTCACTTGTGCTCCAACACAACACTTTTCTTGAAATTAATTTTGACATCTTTTCTTTGTTGAAATTTATGGTACGACTTTTATTGCAAACATACATCCGTGACGCACATCTTAGTAACTGTGGGACAATAGAAGACCGTTATCTCAAAAATGCATTATAGACAAAAAGTTTCCAAAGTTCAATCACGAGTCAAGAAGTGTCACCCTAACAAGATTTAGAGGAATTTTAGTCGTTCCCTATGACATGGTTTATGTCGCCTATGTCCTTGTTCTATCAGCCTTTTGGTATTGAATCACAGTGTGACACGACATAACAAAATATCTAGCATGCGCCAGAGTACAACACGCATGACATGACGAACCACCAAGAGGCACAAGATTGATGTCTTCAAAACAAACCAACTGTCCTTACAAGATAATGTTCGTCTTATACTATTACATTAATAGAAGCCTGCCTTTCCCTCTGCTGTTTATCAAGAATAAAGCTTTTTAGAAAGAACAAGACGCATTTCAAACCCAGACACAGTGAAAAGAAACCAGCAAACTGAATAAGATAACGTCTACCACGGCTCCACAAACCACAAGGTTGTGTCAGATGCAATTGGGACATGCAAAAATAAAAACAAAAGATTAAAAAAAAAAAAGCTTTTTTTTTTTTTTTCTTTTTGATACAGTATGTACAGGGAGCCTGGCAGATTGTACATCTGCCTCTTCACAGTAAATGTTCAGTAAAGTGCACACAAGGTGGTACATCTGGCAGATCTAGCACTAGGCTAGTGTTATTAGCCAAGATGCTAACTGTTCAACATTATCCAGAAATTTCAGATCTGAAACACACAAGGGGGTCAAAAGGGGGACTTCAAATGTGTAATCAACTTTAAACCAATATTTTAAGCAGTACATCAGCATTCTTTTTCAGTTGGCATTCATCAGTAATAACTTTACCAATTAGCATTTGTACTGCTTAAAAAAAGTGCAAAAAACTATTGCACATCTACTATCACCCTCTTGAACATAACCGTTTGACTGATATTAGCCTTCATGTGCAGGTAAAACGCCAAGAAGTCACACATTTTAGACAAGTATGCCGACAAAGTTTACAGAAGTTATGGTAATCAACACAACTACGTTTCCCAAGTCTTCTAATTCAAGTGGGCTGACAACATCTAAAAAATATTACATTTTTTACTTGTTCTTATGTTTGAATAAACTATTAAGCCACTACCCTGATAGCACACGTAAGCTACATCACAGGAATGTCTATTTGATGTGCACGTTTGAAAGATGTGTCAGATGTTAAATAGACATTAGACATTAATATTATTTAGAATGTATGTAAAACTGCATATTAAAAGATGTTTATCAGATGCTCGTACACAACAGATATTTTCCAAATGAGGTGTTCTTGAACACCATGGACTTGGAGATGTACGTGTGCTATCTGGGATAGCTCTACCGAATATTGTTTTTATACATCTGTGCTGAAGCTGTCAAGGTTATACCTTATACTGTAAAAACATATATCATGTATGCTATCAGATATGTAGTTAGCATAAATAGATTTAAATTCCTATATAAATATACTTCTTAAATGTGGTTTTATTTATGATTTGTACTACTTGTCAACAATCAATACCAACACCAGCTGATCTAGCCCTACCATAGCTCAAATGAGATGTAAGGAGCCTATTGAATATGGCTGTTTGAAGGGCCATCACAAGATACAAAAACATGAAGCTTCATTCAGAAATCTAACATAATAGCATATGTGGTGATGTTACTGATGTAGAGATTGTCATGCATTAATTTATTCTTAACACATCCTAATAAATGGGAGAAAATAACTAAAATAAACATGAGCCCTATCTATTATTTTGCTAATAAATCCACTTATTTCAAACTGATGAGTGAGATTTGATGTCGTGTGTCTGAAGCTATCGATCAACAGCCACTGTAATGGTTCATGAAACAAATGAAATGGCAAAGTTAATGTTTTTTTGCTTAATATAGCTTGCTGTCACATAAGTAACTTTACGCAACGTCTTAGTTTATCTACAAAAATGTCTCTATTTAAATTCACATGTAAACCTGGCACTTTCTAAGTGAATGCAAAAGATTTTTCTTCCAGATGCATAATAAAATTGAACACACTACGTGAAATAAATTAAACCATAAGGGAACAATGGTTATAACAGCACATAAATGCACATCCATGTTGAGTGTATGTGCTGAGATTATCTTAACATGGCATAGAAACTACAATATTTTTTTTGTACATGACATCTCACACACAAGAAAATATGATACTGGCTTGCAATTGCCAAATTAACACGATTTTATGATTCAAATAAAATAATAAAAATAGTGCATTCGCAAACATGAATTCTGTATTGTACAATACATAAAATCAAGAAATCATCAGTGTAAAGATCAAAATCACCAACACTTCAGTGTGAGGTAATGGAAATGCATGTTCCTTCCTGTGTGGAACTGGCCCACATCTAAAATCTAGTCTTCATATGCTTCACAACTGAAATGCTTTATAGCCTATTACAGCGTTATAATTCACTCGCTACTTTCTCTGATCCTCGCTGCTCATATTGGCGATGAACAAAGAACCGTTGGCTGGCGCACAGCCTTACGGTTAACCATCAACTCTAAATCAACTCGCATCCAGGACGCCCCCGAGTTTAACACCAACCTGTGAGAGATCAATCAACACTGACGTTTTCATTAGGCAGGCATAAGCTTGAAGACAATGTCAGCATGTGCCAAACTATTCATCTCTATGGCGAGCGATTAAAAAGGCACAGTTTCTTTATCTTGGAGCCTGCTCAGGCTGTTTAAACAATAGAGTCACTGGACAGGTAAATGCACAGATAGACCCATGGGGATGAGAACACAACTCTAGAGGATATTACTCTGGGTCTGCGGAGTGTCAAAGGACAGATAGTTAATAATGATGCGCCTACAGACATCGCTACTGGCTGCTGAAAGTCTACAGGTACTTGATGACCATGATGACGGACAGCCAATGGTGACTGAAGTTTTCCTCTTGATGATAAAACAGTGTGTGGAGTGGGGGAGGGGTTTAGTGGGTAATGATCCTCCATTCAAGACCAGTAATATAGTCATAATACTGATTATTCATACGTTACCTCATGCAACACAGGAAATATGTCACACAAATCTGGTAAACTACTGACTCGGATTGTGTATCTAAATGGCTCTATGGCACGCACTACAAAATGAAAAAAAAAAAAGATTATTAAAATGTGAAAATAACACTAGCAGTAGCATCATGTTGCTGATTAAGAATGGACTGGCAGTTTTTCTCTTTTGGCAGTCGCCATGTTCATTTCTGTGGGCTGGACTGGTTGATGGCCGGCTTTCTGTTGACATAAGTGGCCCAGTAAGCCAGGTTGAAGATGAAGAAGAGCACTGGAAAGATGATACGAGAGATCTTGTCCACTTTGCTGACGCGATTGTATGACTTTCTTCCACCCTCCGGCACATATTCACCATCCATTTTGGGCAGTCGGACCTCTCGGACCTGCTGTGATGGGGTGGATGTGGATGTAGCGCTCTTGGAGATGGTTGTCAATCCGGGATCTTTGGCTACGCTCATGCTGTAGGTGGTTCCCACAATGTTGAAAGTGTTGTTGGTCTTCTTGGAAAAGGAAGCCGACTCTCGCCTCTGTGGAAGTGTCAATAGGAAAAATTAGGGCAATAATTATTAAAAGAAGCAGAACCTCAGTTATTTTGTGCAAAGTGAAACAGTCTAGTACATCTTCTAGTACACCTGTTTTTACTTACTGTTCAAAATATGGCAATTTTTTGAGTAATGTGTGTACAATTTATCTATTTGTATGATTTTTTATATAGGGGAATTGATGCTTTTATAGGAGAATCACATTCGGTGCAGAAAGAATAACTATGTATTCATGATACCATATCTGATCTGAAAAGTAAATCAAACGTATTCAATGTGGTGATGAAATGTAACATTGTGTCATTTTGGCAATTAAATACAACTTAAAATTCAAATCAAATCCATTTGCAATGATGTATAAACAAAAATATTATTACTGTTTAAGCCAGGATATGGCATACACAGGGGGAAATGTATTAAGAATAAATTGTGGCCACTTATAATGGTGCCATCTGTGTTGTTTTAGCTCTCATTTTACTAAAGGAATTATGCAAATCAGGTGCACTGATGCAGACATGTCCACAGAATTTGTGCTGAATGCATTTTACACTTTGCAATTCCCATATCTTACATGGAAGATGCAGCAGATTATTATATTTTCAGTGCGTTTGGCGCTTGGTTAACCTGTGGGTAGTTAGTCACAGGTTTTTTAACACTCTAAAACTGAAACTGCCATATAATGCTTTTGCTGTCATATTTTTAGTGGCTTTCTTTCCTTCTGTGCTTGTTTGCTATTGCTTTACATAAAAATGATCAATTTATCAACACCTTCAAGTCAAATTTGGAAGTGCTCATCAAGTTCTCCAATCAGGCAAATAAATGAGTACTGTTATGACTGCAGGCTGATAAAGGAGCCATTGCAGTTTGCTTTTGACAAGTGTTTTGATTCATTAGCCAAGGTTCTTTTTTTCTCCCTCTCAAAATAAGGACGTCCTCAAACCCCAGACAAAAGGGCCAGGGATTTTGTGAAAATGTAAAATAAAAATGAAAGGAAAATAGCATTAAACAAGCTCCAACCACATTATATGAACTAGAGCAAGCAAAGAGATTCTTACATTTCTCATTCTTAAACTCAAACAGTTGTCACTTTTGTCTGCGATATTTTGCACTGTATTCACAAAGCACCCACAACCAAGGTTAAACAGGTGCCAGCTACACTGTACAACATTGTGCCATACATATATTTGCTGTATTTTAGGCTTATTATAAATTGTACTTTATTCACCAGTATAGTCCAAATAACTATTTAGCACAGACTTTTTAAAGCATTTGCAACATTACCTGATAAAAATGAGCATATATTCTCTTAGTCAGTCCCTCCCCCCACCTCCCAAGTTTTTTTTTTTTTTTTTTTTGTGCAGTGATATTTTAAAGTGGAGATGAGACTCTCCGAGGAGGCACGTTTTCCAGCTTGAGTGAGCTAAATGAATGCATGTCCATGTTAAATCACAGAAGCTGTCATAGTGTAGCTGAAAAATGACAAAAAGGAAAATAAGCCCTGGAAGCAATCATACAGCACTACACACACACACACACACACACACACACTGTGTGGTCTAGTTGTAGCTTCCAGGTTTCTATAGGGTTATCTAACCAGGCTTCATTCTTGAGTCACAATCATATCACATCACAGCGAGAAACATTGTATACCAGTAAACAAACAGAGCCTCTGTAAGCAGCCTACACAACAAGAAACAAACAGTCTATCTATCTATAGACTATAGTCTAGTCTATCCACAAATCTAACTACAATGCTTCACTACATGCATGTATACTTGTTCATAATACATATAAATGTTGCATTAATGTTGTTCACAAAAGGAGAAATTGAGTGGAGTATCCACTTCATCTGAATTATCCACACACACATTGGATTTGGCAAGGGTTTAATGCCGGATGCCCTTCCTGGCGCAACCCAGCACTGAGAGTGTGTGTAAGTCACACTCCTATGGCCAATTTGGCATATCCAATCCACCTAACCTGCATGTCTTTGAACTGTGGGAAAAAAATTGGAGCACCCAGAAGAAAACCCACGCTGACACGAGGAGAACATGCAAACTCCACACAGAAAGGACTCCTGGCTCAGTCAGGGCTCAAACCTGGGACCTTTTTGCTGTGAGGCGACAGTGCTACCCACTGAGTCGCCGTACTGCCAGTCATAGGACTTCAGAATACTTAATATTCAAAAGTTACAGTCTGTTTTGAGGACTCTTGTTTGGTCATTTGCTTCAGCTGTTTTTTTTATTTTTTATGGGTGCGTCACAATCAGTGCTCGTGAATAAATATATCATGTACACAAATTCAGACACTGGTAAGGACAGTAAAGGACGCTACGCACTTCAGAACTTCCGTTGAGGGAACATAGTAAGCATCGATGCAACCTTGGTTTTGCAGTGCATTGTGGGACTTTTTAGGGAGCGAATCTTTCAGTGCACTGGAAGGATTCTGTGATTGAGACATCCCTTAAAATGGCCAACTCCGTGATCAGTGCCCTGACTACTGAACTAGGAAGCTGATTGAGGCGCACCCTATGTCTATAGTTCCTGTATTTAGTTCCTTTTTCCCTGAGTTTTCTTAGTCACCAATTTGTTACCATGGTTATTGATTATGTTGAGCACCTGCTACTTATGTTCCTCATTATCATGTGTATACAGGCCCTCAGTTTATTCAGTCCTGTGTTGTAGTATTGTTGATGGCTGCATCTGATATTGCTTACTTCCCTTCTATATAGTAGGCGAAGAACAGTATGTGACAAAAGAAGGATGTTCACAGTACTCATAAAAGAGTAGGCATAAAGTACACGGATGTAGTAATGGGAGAAACAAAGCTTTTCAAAGCTTCGAATCAATTAAACCAACTGCTTCGCAAAATTATTCACTGTTTCGAAGTGTTCGAAACGCCATACGCTGGTGACCCCTGCTGGTCAGAACAGTTTAATTGTAAAAAAAAAAAAAAAAAAACACAGGCCAAACATGCATAAAAACTCCTTTTACGAACCCATTGCAAATGTTTTATTGAAAATAAAACATATCAAATGCAATTAATCAATCATCTTATAAGATTAAATATCAAGTGTCTGTATGATATGTGTTCTTTTATCAATTTTCAGCGCTTGTTTTGTTTGTTCCATGGATGATTGCGCAGCTAAACAAGCCAATAAGAGACTATTAACTACTTATAGTCCTTTATACTAATGTCTAATTAAAACGTCTATAAATGTATAAAGCTGAATAGAGATCAGGTAAAACCCATAGACACTTGTTCAAAGGTTCACCGCTGAGGGGCGATCTCAGTGAATCCGCATGATTCATGGGTTCACAGAGATGACAGAGATTGAAAGAGATTCCCACCGGTGAACCATTGAAATTTCGAAAAATGTCAAAACAGTTGTCATAACGATGCCTTGTTTACTGAAATCACATGACTTTGGCAGTTTGATACACGCTCCGAACCACAGATTCGAAACAAAGATTCGTAAAGGTTTCGAAGCTTCATGAAGCTGTGTACCAAAAACTACCCGGATGACTTACTACTTCCTGAGTGATTCTGAAGTGTGCATACAATGTGTACACACTTTATACTATCCCATGAGGCCATGGGAGAGGATTTATGAATTAATGCAACTGATGCTGGTAGGTCACATGAAATTTTGTAAGTCCGTATTACATTCTTACTACACAAATTCATACTATATAGAACATACTTTTTTGTGGTTGTTAAGTAATTATTTAAAATATGTACCTAAATATGTAGGGCGAATCCACTTTTGCTAGTTTACGACAGAAAAAACGGTCGGCGCAAGTCGTGTGGTCCAAAAGGTTTGTACCTAATCTCTTAATGAGTCATGGGTGTTTTTTAGGTGTAACGCACAATAAACCAATCAGAGTCTCATCTCCCATTCCCTTTAAAAACGTATGCTTGAACCATGGCGGATTCGTTATTTACATGACGTAATTTGCGAGTGGAAAGATGGAACACTTCTCCAGAGAGGAATCCTTTTAATTTTAATATTTCATAATGTTTGTGTGCTGCTGCGGGTCCCTGTGTGTGAAATAATCAGTGTATGCGCGTTGTGCACCCGTCTATAGGCGCATATTACTAACAGGTCCTTTAAATAACAAAAAAATGCTGCGCAGTCAATTTCACTTGCCTCAAAATAGCAACACACCAACAATGCAACTGAACACACCTCGTTTTCAGACCAGCACGCCCATGGGTGAACAGATGGGCGCGAGTGCATTTGCTATTTAAACAACGTGGTGCTGAACGTGGAAATGATAACTGCATCTGGCTGAAACTAGCAAAAGACACTTGCAAAAAACACCTGCCGTCGCATTGCGCCGCATGTATGATAGGGCCATTTGTGTTTTTCTCAAAGCAGTTGTGTTTGCACTTCTTTTTATGTGGATTAATATCTTTGTTTTCGGTAACACTTTACAATAAGGTTGTATTAGTTAACATGAACTCTGTTCAGCATTAGTTAATCTTTGTTAATGTTAGTTAATAAAAATACAGCTGTTCATGGTTTGTTCATGTTAGTTCACAGTGCATTAACTAATGTTAACAAGATTTTAATAATGCATTAGTAAATTTTGAAATGAACATTAACAAAGATAAATAAATGCCTTATAAAAGTGCAGTTCATTATTAGCTCATGTTAAATAATGTAGTTAACTAATGTTAACTAATGAACCTTATTGTAAAGTGTTACCTTGTTTTCTTTTGTTCAATTAACAAAGTAAGCTGCACTTAGATTCCTTTGCTTCTTTTCCTTTACCTGCCCATTGTGCCCAGCCATGACAATATGGACTGATTGACCAGAGCTCATTCACTTTCATTCTATGGAAAAGAACATTGTAAACATTCTGATATATAATAAATATCTCATTTTGTGCTCCACAAAAAATTAAGGGATAAAATAAATGTGTGTGTGAGTAAATGATGACAAGAATCAGGCAATTAGCTGACTTATGAAGGAAATTAAAATCTTTGAAACCAGCCATAAGTACCGGTAAGAAAATAAGAATCTTTAAATGTGTCAGAGTTACACTGAGGATTTTGCTGCAGTAAAATCACATAGAGGAATTTGATGTGATGCTATAATCCTCATTCAAAAAGCCGCTTCAGGGCAAGCACGTCCTGGTCCGTACGGACAGCACTGCGGCCGTTGCGTACATCAACCGTCAGGGTGGTCTACGCTCCCGTCGCATGATGCAACTCGCCCGCCATCTCCTCCTGTGGAGTCAGAAGCATCTGAGGTCGCTTCGGGCCATTCACATCCCTGGTGTGCTGAACCAGACAGCCGACGAGCTCTCTCGTCAGCCGACACTACCGGGAGAGTGGCGACTCCACCCCCGGACCGTCCAGCTGATATGGGACCTTTTCGGAGCCGCACAGGTAGACCTGTTTGCCTCTCCGGACTCGACCCATTGCCAGTTGTACTATTCCCTGACCGGGGGCACCCTCGGCACGGATGCACTGGCACACAGCTGGCCCCGGGACCTACGCAAGTATGCGTTTCCCCCAGTGAGCCTTCTAGCACAGACTCTGTGCAAGATCAGGGAGGACGAGGAGCAGGTCCTGTTAGTTGTGCCCTACAGGCCCAACCGGACCTGGTTCTCCGAACTGACTCTCCTCTCGACATCCCCTCCCTGGCCGATTCCCCTGAGGAAGGACCTTCTTTCTCAGGGACGGGGCACACTATGGCACCCGCGTCCAGACCTCTGGAAACTCCATGTCTGGTCCCTGGACGGGACGCGGAGGTTCTAGGTGGCCTGCCACAGGCTGTGGCAGACACCATCGCTTCAGCTAGAGCCCCCTCTACGAGGCGCCTCTATACGCTGAAGTGGAACCTGTTCGTTGACTGGTGTTCTTCCCAGCAGGAAGACCCCCGAAGGTGTTCGGTTAATGTAGTGCTTTCCTTCCTGCAAGAAGGGTTGGAGCGAAGGCTGTCTCCCTCCACCCTCAAAGTGTACGTCGCCGCAATTGCCGCATACCACGATGTAGTAGCAGGTAAGTCCTTGGGTAAGCACGACTTAATCGCCAGGTTCCTCAGAGGTGCGAGGAGACTGAATCCTCCTCGTTCAACCTCGGTACCCTCTTGGGACTTAGCCCTGGTGCTGAGAGCACTTCAGGGCCCTCCCTTTGAGCCTTTGCAGTCTGCAGAGTTGAAAATCCTGTCTATGAAGACAGTACTCCTGACTGCATTGGCCTCAATCAAGAGGGTAGGGGACCTACATGCACTTTCGGTCAACGAATCGTGCCTAGAATTCGGGCCGGCCAACTCTCACGTCATCCTGAGACCCAGGCCCGGATACGTGCCCAAGGTTCCCACCACTCCCTTTCGGGATCAGGTGGTGAACCTGCAAGCACTGCCTTCGGAGGAGGCAGACCCAGCCCTAGCTTTGTTGTGTCCCGTCTGCGCCCTTCGTGCTTACGTTGACCGGACTCAAAGCTTTAGGACCTCAGAGCAGCTCTTCGTCTGTTATGGAGGCCAGCAGAAGGGAAAGGCTGTCTCCAAGCAGAGGTTAGCCCACTGGATAGTGGATGCTATCGTCTTGGCTTATCAGTCCCAAGACGTGCCTTGCCCCGCTCGGGGTGCGAGCTCACTCCACTAGGAGTGTAGCCTCCTCCTGGGCGCTGGCTCAAGGCGCCTCACTGACAGATATTTGTAGAGCTGCGGGCTGGGCGACACCAAACACGTTCGCTAGATTCTATAGCCTCCGTGTAGAGCCGGTTTCTTCCCGTGTACTCGCCTCCAGTGGCCGGTAAACGCGAAGTGCCCGCTCGTGTCGGCTTGCAAACGCCACTCCCGCCACCGGCCGGATACGTGCGTCTATTGTCTCCAGTTGTGTTCCCCGGAAACGGCTAACCCTGTCGAGCTCCTCCGTCACCCCTTCGGTGTCAGACGTTGCGGCCGTCTGACGCCAGGCCTGCACCCGTATGCTTGTGGAATGTGTGTGTAGGCTGGGTCCATATGTAGTGGTTCCCTTACGGTAACCCCATATATGTATTCTCCACGGTACCAGCTACCCTACTCGGCTAGCCCCGTGTCTTTCCCTTGACAGAGCGCGCTCTGTCGTCTCCGGGGGTGTTCTCTTCACCATACTATCAGGTTGGACCCACCCCGGAGACCTCCATACGGTACTCCCCTAACAGGTGAGTCCTCATGGGTTTTTCACCTCTCCTCCTGGAGGACGTGGCTCCGCAGCGTCCCGTCTTCTGGACGGGCACGCTTTCCCAGCATTATCCAGTAGTCTCGCTGAGTGGGTCTTGCAGAAACAGCTATGACGGACCTTCCCTGCTTGGGGCCCTGACTTCTGCTCCAACTTAGGAGCAACCAGTGAGCCCAAGCAGGACGTTGGAAGGGCCAGCCTTCCTGGCGTTTTGGTAGGGATCCCCAATTCGTCGGTCAATTCCGACGTATGTCGAAGTGACCGACTGAAAGGGAACGTCCCGGTTACGTATGTAACCCTCGTTCCCTGAAGGAGGGAACGGAGACGTACGTCCCGGTTACGTATGTAACCCTCGTTCCCTGAAGGAGGGAACGTACGTCCCGTCGCCAGGAGCTGTGCTTCCGCTGAAGGGCCGACCATTTCTTCGGCTCCTCAGTTGGAAAAGCGAGGATGCGGTATTCCACTTCCGTATTTATACCCGCGTTGCGGGGCGGTGCGTGGACCGCATGCCAACATTATTGGCTCGTTTTTATACACTCGAAGTAGATTGGTCTCTGAAAATGATCCCCAATTCGTCGGTCAGTTCCGACTTACGTCTCCGTTCCCTCCTTCAGGGAACGAGGGTTACATACGTAACCGAGACGTTATTCACCAGAAAAGCCAATAATTATGGCAAAGTTGCCAGAAATACAGTACTACTAAAGACAATTTCTGGTGTGTTCATGCTTAAATAATGCCTAATATTCCTTTTCTTTTTGAATATGTCAATGTATATGTGACCCGTGCCAGCAAAATGAGTCGCAATGAGCACATATTCAAAAATGAGTTATTGTTATGCTCACATTATCTATTAAAAACCATTAAAAATTCTGTATGATTAGTTTGAGTCGGCCAAAAAATGACTGCGCTACACCTGTTTGAAGTTGATAGAGTCAGCAAAGTCAATTGAGAAAAAAAAGTTTTCTGAAGGTTCCAAAACAAAATCACCTAGCAACCATACCTTAAAGTCCCTGCTAATAACACCACATTTTGGCACACATCAAGTCAAAACCAAATATCTATAGAAAAAATATATATTCAGCTTTTTTTCCATGATACCACAATTGTTTGCTTGAAGACAGCCTATATATTAAGACCTACTGTACCGCACAGATCTCATATAATGTTACACATCAGATGTTGTTTTTCCACAACAGTTAACCAAACGTTCATTTAAGACACAACAGATAGTTTGTGTGAATACTCGCAAAGACAGATAATTCTGTGTATGTGTGTACATCGGGATCGTGCACTGTGAGAAGCGTCTTTGTGCACACTTCGGATCTGTCAGTCAGTCCAAGTAAGATCGTTTTTCCATGTACAAAGGTACTCCTCTCAGAAAACATACAAATAAAGATACTTTTAGATGTTTAATTGCTATTTGGAGCATTGGGATCGCTAGACGAGGGCTTAATGAACTCATTTTTGTGAAAAACTCTAAATCACAATTTTTCACTTGTTTTGCCTGTAGTTTGAAATTATAATGTGCACATTCCGACTCCTTTTGCCAGCATGGGTCACATATAATTATGTATATAATCATTAACTACTGATGTGTTAATGGTTAACTACTACATGATTATGGACCCATAATATAAAGTGTTACAAAAAAAAAAAATTTTTTTTATAAATATATATATACACAACGATCAGGCATAACATTATGACATTATGGCAGGTAAAGTGAAAAACACGGATTATCTCTTCATCACGGCACCTGTTAGTGGGTGGGATATATTAGTCAGCAAGTGAACATTTTGTCTTCAAAGTTGATGTGTTAGAAGCAGGAAAAATGGGCAAGCATAAGGATTTGAGTGAGTTTGACAAGGGCCAAATTGTGATGGCTAGACGACTGGGTCAGAGCATCTCCAAAACTGCAGCTCTTGTAGGGTGTTCCTGGTCTGCAGTGGTCATTATCTATCAAAAGTGGTCCAAGGAAGGAACAGTGGTGAACTGGCGACAGGGTAATGGGCGGCCAAGGCTCATTGATGCACGTGGTGGAGTGAAGGCTGGCCCGTGTGGTCCGATCAAACAGACAAGCTACTGTAGCTCAAATTGCTCAAGAAGTTAATGTGGGTTTTGATAGAAAGGTGTCAAAATGCTTATGGGGTTGCATAGACACAGACCAGTCAGGGTGCCCATGCTGACCCCTGTCCACTGCCGAAAGCACCAACAGTGGGCATGTGAGCATTAGAACTGGACCACGGAGCAATGGAAGAAGGTGCCCTAGTCTGATTAATCACGTTTTGTTTTACATCACGTGGATGGCCGGGTGCGTGTGCGTCGCTTACCTGGGGAATACATGCCACCAGGATGCACTATGGGAAAAAGGCAAGCCGGTAGAGGCAGTGTGATGCTTTGGGAAACCTTGGGTCCTGCCATCCATGTGGATGTTACTTTGATACGTACCACCTACCTAAGCATTGTTGCAGACCATGTACACCCTTTCATGGAAACGGTATTCCCTGGTGGCTGTGGCCTCTTTCAGCAGGATAATGCGCCCTGCCACAAAGCAAAAATGGTTCAGGAATGGTTTAAGGAGCACAACAACGAGTTTGAGGTGTTGACTTGGCCTCCAAATTCCCCAGATCTCAGTCCAATCAAGAATCTGTGAGATGTGCTGAATAAACAAGTCTGATCCATAGTGGCCCCACCTCGCAACTTACTAGACTTAAAGGATCTGCTTCTAACATATTGGTGCCAGATACCACAGCACACCTTCAGGGTTTAATGAAGTCCATGCCTCGACGGGTCAGGGCTGTTTTGGCAGCAAAAGGGTGAACACATTATTAGGTCATAATGTTATGCCTGATCGGTGTATAACCCTAACTCAATGCATTGTGGTACACGTAAATATCCAATAAGAGCAACCAGAAAAAGGTTTTCTGATGCCAATATCTGTGCTAGAGATCTCACAGTGGGGACTGCTGCATGCTGCTTCCCCAATCACAGGCCATCGATTCCTGCTACTACACCAGCACCTGAGTCTCTAAATCACAGTCTAGGCTTATGTCAGCATTAGTAAAGAATCCCAACTACACGTCCAACATGACCCACACTGATACAACTGTTACTTTTGGCTTAGGTCTCATTTGCATTTTGTATTGGCAAGATAAGCTCCCAGAGTTCACTGAGAAAATACTAAAAAGAATTAGTATGCGATCAACACTACAAATGCTGCACAAGTGCTTTTGTTCTGCAAGTTCAGAGAGAGACAGACAGAATAGATTTCTCAAAATAATTCATACAAACAACACCATACAATGGAATACCTGCAAAAGCCTGGAACTGAAAATTCACATTTCATCTCTCGAACGAGTCTGTGTTCGGCAGTTGCCAGGAGAACGGTACTTGCCTGACTGCATTGTGCTAAGTGTAAGTTTGGTGGAGAGGGGATAGTGTGGGGTTGTTTATCAGGGGTTGGGCTTGGGCTTGGCCCCTTAGTTCCAGTGAAAGGAACTCTTAATACCAAGACATTTTGGACAATTTCATGCTCCCGACTTTGTGGGAACAGTTTGGGGATGGCCCTTTCCTGTTCCAACATAACTGCGCACCAGTGCACAAAGCAAGGTCCATAAAGACATGGATGAGCGAGTTTGGTGTGGAGGAACTTGACTGGCCTGCACAGAGTCCTGACCTCAACCAGATAGAACACCTTTGGGATGAATTAGAGCGGAGACTGCGAGCCAGGCCTTCTCGGCCAACATCAGTGCCTGACCTCACAAATACGCTTCTAGAAGAATGGTCAAAAATTCCCATAAATACACCTAAACCTTTTGGAAAGCCTTCCCAGAAGAGTTGAAGCTGTTATAGCTGCAAAGGGTACGCCATATTAAACCCTACGGATTAAGAATAGGATGTCATTAAAGTTCATGTGCATGTAAAGGCAGGCATCTCAAAACTTTCGGCAATATAGTGTATGTAGGAAAATTTAAATGTTAGTAAAAATACAGCATTATAAAAGATATTTTGAGCTGCCAATCCCACTCCTATCTCTAACCTATGTATTTAAAATATGTACAGTTATAAAGAAAAACATAACAGACAGACAAGTGTAATCACAATAATTTATTTATTGCAAAAAGGTCAAAAGCAGTACCAAAAGTAGTCCAAATGACGATGTATTTAGTGATGTCCATTTTCAAAGCACTGCTTTGTGAAGCTTTTGTTTCGAGCCAGTGGTTAGGAGCGTGTATCAATCTGCCATAGTCTCGTTAGTTCAGTGAACAAGGTTGTTACGTCATAACGGTTTCTAAATGCTAAATGCCTCTAGGGGGCGATCTCAGTAAACCCATGAACCAGTGTCTGTATGGTTTTTACCTGATCTTGTCAAATTTATAAAGTTGTAGACATTTGCAATGACATTTGTAAAATAAAAAACGAAGAGCAGTAGTTAATTATCTCTTATTGGCATGACAAGCCATTTCCCAAAAAACAAGCCCTACAAATTAATATAATAACTCATATTAAACAGACAGATTTCCAGATTCCATTTAATAAATTCAACTTTCACAAAAATTTAGTTGGTTGGTAAAGTGTGTTTATATGCATGAGTTTTCGTTGCATTTACACAATTTTGAGCAGCAGGTGTCACCAGCATGCTGCATTTCAAAAAGGCTTCAAAACAGGGAATCATTTTGCAAAGCAACTGGTTCATCTGATTCAGTTTTGAAAAGCTTTGTTTCTCCCATCACTATATGTTGCAGTCGCAATCCTCTCTGGCAGTATATAATAGTTGTCTGAGATACAGAGCAGAATTGATGTTAATCGCTGAAAATCTTATCCTGATCCACTCCATGAAGGCGTGTATTTCTCATTCAAACACACATCACTCAAAACACGGCATGCGACAAAGCAGGCAAGAGCCAATGAGAGTTTGATATCACTGCCGCAAAACGTGTCGTAAAGCTTCTTGAGGTGGCAATTTTTAAATGTATAACTAGTGCAGGATTTGACGTTTATGTTTGCTACCGAGGATGGAGATGAAGGTCGCTGAATAAAGACTTGAATTTGGGTCCTACAGCAACCTCATACTCATATTTTATGGTTATATTGTCAGTCACAGCATAGGACTATCCTCAGAAAACACTTTTTGTCTTATGGCAAACAAAATAAATATGAAATGATTAATAATGGTTAAGCGATTACAGAAACGGGTTTAAAGTGTAGTCTTGTTTAACCTTATGTATTCCTTTTGCAGGAAAAGTCACACTGAACAGAACGAAATGTTATCATTTCATTTTAAGTAGATGAGTAAACTGCACTTAATACATGTGAATGAAAACATAATGTCATTGATATGACAATTGAATCAAAATATTAATGGAACATATTCATGAATAAGGTACACATTTGTATATCTGTAAAGTAATAATTTACATTTTAGTGCTGTCTATATGTCAATTTTGTACGTTTCAGTGTCTATGGAAACATAAGTAAATGTACGTATGGTAGAATCACACTTTACGTAACCAAAACAAACAAAAATGAAAGAGTATGAGATCACGTTGGAATTCACATTTATGCATTCAAAATGGCCTCTGTTATCCAGACCAGATTTGGCTGCATCCAAAATTGCATACTTCTCTTCTATATATTAGGCGAAAAACAGTATGTGACAACGTCTGAAATCACAATATTCATAAAAGAGTATGCAAAAAGTCCCCGAATTACCTACTTCTTCTGGCGAGATTCTGAAGTGTGCATATGATGTGTACACACTTTACTATCCCACGAGGCCATGGGAGAGGATTTGTGAATGGCAGTAAAACGACGCAACTGACGCTGGTAGGTCACATGATAATGATCAAAATCCCTCCAGGAGAGACATGAGATGCAAGAACCATACATGGGATGGCCAAAATGGAGCCACCATCAATGATGCATGTCTTCCCACACTCTCATCTACAAGCATGCGGACCGGTGGGGAAGCATTTATTTCTGCATCCTATCAACAGAGGTGACAGTGGAGACAGAGACAATGGGCTGTTTTGCTGGAAGCAAACAGAACCTAACAAAAAGCATTTTTAGTCAACTTAATGTCTATACATTTTTTGAACGTAATTGTAAAAATATAGTAATCTGTACTATTTGCATACTATGCCTTTATTACTCAGAAAACCTTAATCCACATAAATAGATTTGTATGAGCACCATTTTCTCAAGCAAAAAAAAAAAAAAAGTTTTTGAAGTGTGGCAATCTTATTAGAAATTATCTTTCTCTTTAATTGCATTCACTCATTTATCAAAAAGTCCTCTTGAATGTTGTTTAATTGTCAATACAATAGGGGTGTAACAATACACTCGTGTCATGATTTCGCGATACTACACTCACGATACGATATTTATTGCAATATTTTTGAGGATATATTGATGTCAGACACAGACGAGAACAGACGAGGTAAGTCAATGTAAACGGATTATTGCAGAGAAAACCAGAGGTAGAGTGGAGAGACAAACAGGTAAGAGGATATGCATATGATAGTTGGTGACTTAGCTGGCTGGTAACAGTGTTCTCAGTGCAGGTGAAGGACTGGTGCAGGATCATCCTGGCAGGCACAGATGAATGGGCACGGGCAAACAGAAGACAGAAGACGGCTCAGGTAATTCAGGTAGGTTCTCAGGTGCGCAAGTCAGGGTAGGTCATGTGTGCTTGTCATAGACAAGACCACACAATAGTGAGGTGGAAGGTGACTGCTTAAATACAAGGTGTGATGAGGGTGATTGCTGTCAGATGCGGGTGATGGTGGAGTGTGAGCAGGTGGTGAGCAGAGAGGATTATGGGAAGTGTAGTGCAGATGCGGTGAGTGAGCTAGTGACTGTGACAATTGAGGAGTGCCGTTCTGGCAGCGTGTACGCTTCAGATCACAAAAAAGTGTGTCAAAATGACTATTCCCAAACTGTAAATGGTTAGTTCTGCATTTACTCACTCTCATGTTATTTTCGCGAGTCACGCAATCATTTGAACGTCCATGTTTACTACAGTAGGCCTATGCGTGTCATTGTAAATCTGTTAAGATTTGTAAGAATTGTAAATCATATAAAGCCATATTGTGTCTCTTCAGAAGATTTGGATTAGACCACTCAATTTATTATTTTTACGATGCCTTTATGACATTTTTTGGAAGAGCAATGGACTTTAAATGGAGGTACAAATATCTTTCTCTGGTTTCTTGAAAAAAATATCTTCATTTGTGTTTTGAAGTTAAATGAAAATCTTATAGGTTTGAAACAACATGAGGGTGAGTACATAATGACAGAATTGACATTTTTGAGTTAATTATACCTTATAAATACAGTAAGCTAAACCTTGGATAAAACTAAATCTATATCAACGATACATATCGTCACATTTTTATATCGCAATATCTCGATATACAATGTATCGTTACATCCCTACAATACAACTGAACATTTTGAGAGAACATCACATAAGTTAATGTTTATAAATTGTTGATTCTCTAAAATGGTTTGTTTGGGATCTAACTAGATCATTAACTAAGCCACAATTGATGTAGCAATGTAGAGTAGTGATCTATTAATTTTATACTACTAACACCTGTATCATAAAGATCATACTATTGTGAAACATCAAACTAATAATGGGGTTGATATAGTCCCCCCTCTAGTTTTGAATATTTTGCAAGTTCACTCTACAGGATGGTAAGACTACCTGAATTGCTGTGATACACTACACAACGTTATGATGGTTGCTTGCCGTAATATTTTCACCTGATGGAGTTTTGGTTCCTTGCCACTGTCGCCTCTGGCTTGCTCAGTTGGGGACACAAAATGTTCAAATAAATATCCAAATAAATTTAATTACTAAACTAAATTATATCAACTACATTACTTGAATATATATGATAATTGAAATGAGCTGATGACATCACCGTTTTCTCCAGAGCGGCTGTACAGCCGAATCAAATTCTGTTCATTATTTTCCTGTTTAACACTGTGAAGCTGCTTTGAAACAATCTGCATTGTAAAAAGCGCTATATAAATAAAGTTGACTTGACTTGACTTGACAAACAGGCATCAACATTCAGCATACTCAACAATGGTAACAATCAAATTAATTTTGATAAGACTCTGAACAATACAAAATCATGCTATTTGCTAATGCTGACAACAAAGATAAAATAATTTGGCAACTAAAGCCAGAAAATAGTGAAACAAAGCAATTCCTTAATTTATTCATTAATTAATTGTTGAAAATAGTAGTTCTAATTCAAGGGCCTGGTATCATAGACAGGGATTAGACCTTAGTTCAATAGGACATTTAAGTAGCTTTTATAAATGTGCCATACTAGTGTGCATATTAAGACATGGTGTGGTGGTATGATTAATATAAATGTTAGTACAATGTTAGCCACCTAATATAAAGTAGGTCCAATGTACTCTCTACAGCTTTTTTTAGTGACTTGAACTCTTGTGTAAGTGTACTACACTAAATAAGCATTTGTTAGTATATACAATAATATAGTAACATACTATTCCTGTTTCACTTTACTTAGTTTTTTAAAGGCATTCAGATCGCATGCTTTTAAGTAAGATTAGCTAATTAGAATCTACAGTGCGTATCAGTCTCATGACCACATGGCAGTCTCATAGGTCCGAAAGAAAACCAGAAAAACTGCCATCATCGGCAGACAATTTATGTGCCACTTGAGATGATTGCCCCTTCAGAGTCTAAAGGATATGTGCAAAACCTAGGCTCAGTAGATGATCAAGGACCAAGTCTCAATGTCGAATTAACAGCTCCTCAGATTGCGCTTCAATCAATCATCATGGTAGTTTAACATCTGCATGCCCTGGAGCTTCAATGGGGCCACAGCAGCATCCATACATTTTGTCAACATATATGGCACCATGCCTAGGCTGATAGGAAGAACCTTGTACCAGTAAACTTAGCCAAATGCAAACCTGAAGTACTTCCTATATCTAGACTATTTGAAAATAGAATATGCATTCTTCAGATTGATAATTACAAACCAACCTCCTGTTAGAATCTAGACAAAATATGTCTCAGCATCAACATTCTGAAACTGCACATATTGAGTGTGAAATTCAGCAAGCACAAGTCCAGGATCGGCTGCAAATCACCATCCTTTTTCGGCACCAGAAAATATTATCCTTTAAAACCTGGAATCCTTATGGGAAGGAAGCACTTCCACTATGGCTTATTTCTCCAACAAGGAGTGATTTCCTGCCTCAACACAGCAATGACAATGGCTACTGTATTTCCATAATCCAATGCAGAAAGGACTTTGGTGAGTATTAAATTAACAATCATTTTATATTATACAACTATGTTCTTCATAAATTCCCTGCCTGCAGCTCGAGACTCTGGGATAGGCTCCAGCTACCCTAGAGAGGACAAGTGGTTTGGAGAATGTATAGATAGATGGGTGGAACTATGTGCTTCATAAATTATACAAATGTGATATATTTCCTTTCTGTCCTGATGGTATCTCTGTTTTTTTCCCCCGAGGACATACTCAGATTAAAGCAGACAGACTCTGCATTCCTGCTGTGCAAAGTAATATCCTCAATTTCAATACGCATCTCCTTACTCCTCATGTGGAGACCTCATCAAGGCCACTGGAGCAGCTGAAAATAACTCTGAGCTGAAGATAACTGTAATGGTGTAGATCAGTCTAACAATTTAACCCATAATCAGTCATTGGATAAATATTAAATGTTCATATATTAACACTGTAATAAGCAATAGTCAGTTTTTATTAAGTTGAGAACTTCAGCCTTGCCAAACCCCAAGAAAGCCACGTCTTACACTGTGTCCTAACTAGACGTGATGCGATAAGATTCCAGCGTCAAGCTATTTATCTGTCTACACCAGGCGCGACGCGACTATGAGATGCGACAAAATCAATCAAAAACACAGCCAATCAGAACAGCATGTGGACCAAGTGTAGGCTATGGCACCAGAGATTAATCTTGACGGCACTCGCAAGGAAATGGATAAGTACAATCAAATTCACAAATATTAAACCATTTAAACATTAATTAAAATACATAGCCTACTGAGTTATTAAAACAATATTTGTCATATAATATACTTGTTTGTTCACAGTTGAATGTTCTTGTTTCTATTTGTTTCAGGTGAATTATCCATTGTTGCTTTTAGTATGACTACATTACAAAGCTGTGATTACTAAATTATATTCAAAGTCACATTACACACTTTTAACATTAAATAAAGCACATAAACATTACCTGAGATTATCATTGCCATGTTTTGTGTTGTTTCTAAAATAGAATAATCGCGTCGCCATCGCGGCTGATTAGGAAAAAAACTCTAACACGGAAAAGATTCCTTTTATCGCATGTCGCGTTGTGTGTAGTTAGGACACGGTGCTAGAAGGATGTAACAGAACTTTGTTTTATGATACTGAGCTAGGTTAAATATTTTATTTGCCTATATACCTATATTTCTCATTTCCAGTCATTGTTTGGCATCACTGAAAATAGCCAGGAATATTTTATTTTGATTTCAAATGAAAGCGTGAGGATAAAAACTTCTCTTCTAAAACACGTGTCAAACTGCTACTGTCCTGCAGATTGTAGCTCCAACCAGCTCTAAAGCCCGGGATACACTGCACGATTTTAGCAATCCTATAAGATCATTACAAATCACACTGGACATGAATCTATTAAACTTGGGTACAACATGCATGTAGACTGTACAATGATGACACCTATGACTCATAGGCTACGATGCACATTTCTATAGAAGTATTTCTATCAGGCGCTGCGTAATATCATTGCGCCGCTGCACCCATGGTACAGCAGTAAAGTTCCTTGATTATTACGCAGGAATGAGAGTATAGTCCCTAGCCATATCGGTCTCGAAAATTGCAACTTTTAATTTTCCGTCGGTCTTAGTGCATGATGTAACTATACACATCACAACATGTATATAGGAAAATGTTGGCGTTATTTTGTCACTTATTGAGCAGTAGGCTAGCTGGAGCCATTTACCTCCAGTCTTTGTGCTAAGCTAGGCTAGCGCTGGGTGCGTCAGACAGAGTTATGGCACGCACAGAGATAAAAATGGTATGTATGGACTTATCTAACTCTGGGGGATATGGTGAATAAGCTAAAGTCCCAAAAAGTCGGCGTGTTCCTTTAAGAACTACAATAGTCATATTAGAATTTCTAATGCTAATCTACAATTTCCAACCACATTGCAGCTATATTTCTCACCCCTCAACCATTCAAGATCAAGAAATACAATAATTCTGCCATCATGTACTCACCCTCATGTGAATTCAAAACTCACACAGTACAATGGGGTTAAAGGGAACAAATTAAGGAAAATGGGCTTTTCACTACTCCCATAGTGTATGATTGCAGAAAAAAAAAATATATATTTTAACTCTTTCCTTCTGAAAGAGTTCCGAATCTCCTAAACAAAACACATGCGAGGAAGAAGCAGAAACAAGTTATATCATATGTAATCATATATATGTGTAAAATAACACGATCAGCATATTAAACAAAACAAAACATTAAACAGCATATTTAACAAAACTGCCTAATGTTACTGAATGAAATGTTGACCCAGGATGAACTATAGGACTGTGCAAGCATTAGAGGTGTTGATGGACTCTATCTACTCCATCTATGATTTGATCATCCTTCTGAATCCGATCTGGATGTAGTCTTTGACAAAAATGAGATTTTCTCAGCTTTTTTACTTTTTTATAAAACATACCCACATTCAAGTGTTAATAAAAAAAATTTTTTTAAAAAGAATGCATGAAGCTAGAATAAAAGCAGAGGGTCTGTTCTTTCTTTTGATATATTGCATGTTCAGATATTCATACAACAAAATATTCTGGGGGCCATGACATTTTTGTCAAAACGATAAAAAATGCTGGCGGTGACTGGCAACTTTAAAAACAAAAAAAGGCTGGTGGAAAAAAAGTTAAACACTGATGGATCAACACATTCTATGGCAACATAAATCATACAAGTAGTTTGTTTTGTTTAAAAAATCGTATAAATGTATGAGGTGGCGGGTGGTTTTTTGTTCATTTTTATGAATAAATGAATTGATATTTAAAATACAGACAAAAAAAAAGATTCTGAAAGATCCCATAATAATTTAAAATGTATTTACAGTAGTAACTACACATATGATATTAATAATGTAAAATGTTTAAATAATATGGTTTCATTATAAATATGATGATTATCTCTAAGGTGGACACCCAACTTAATAAATTATATTAATAATCTGAATCTAACTATGTCATGTCAACAAATATAAAGGTCAGCCAGCTATTTATTATTATGTAAATTTTTGTGATATTAGCCCCAACAGCAAGGGTGCTTTTTTTACTGCAAATACCATATTTTTACATATTCTTCAGTTATTGAAAAACTTTGTCTCAAAATATATTCTGCAATTTTACTGATTCTCATTTGCTACATAAATCTATATATATAAAAAAACATTACTATTAGATCAAATTAGCACAGAATTAACTTTCTGCCAACGACTGCATCAAGAATACACCAAATTTTCACATGCATAGTAAAACATGGATGTTTAGGAATGTTTCTTGCCTTCTAGTGGTTTAATACAATCAAATACACCTTTTACACTGGTAAGCATTTAGCCCCATTGTACCCTGTCTTTTTTTTTTTTTTTTTTTGAAACACAAAAGGAGACATGTTTTTAATAAAGTCCTGGATTACAATGAATTGGGACTGGAAATTTCAAGCTTAACAAAGGACCCACATAAACTTGTGCACTACACTAGGACTGTCACAACGCTGTGTAGATGATCAAACACGAGCACGATGATGAAGAGCAGGCAGTCTTTAATAAATCCAAAGGCAAATAGGTAAATCCAAACAGAGAGAGCTATACACACACGTAACATAGATGATACCCATCAACCAAGGAATGAAACACAAGAACTAACATACACAGGATAAAGAGGGGAACGAAGCTGAATGAGATGACAAAATCAAATTAGTAACTATGACAACAAATGACTACTCACACAGTGTGACACATTTCAAAACTATTTACCATAACACCATAACCTTGTATTGGGGACTACAGTAACCATCTTACACCAAGTAAATTTAATTATTTATAAACAACAACAGCAACAATAATAAAAATATATTTTTTCTGAAGTAAATATGAGCCATATTTACTTGTGGAAAATTTGCTGCAACAATGCTAGGGGGTTGCCAGGGTGTTTTATCACTGTAAAACTCATTTTTATATCCAGAGTGTCTTCTGATGCCCTGTGGCTTTCCAGTTTCCATCTTTCAATGTCCCCGTCTTCATATTTCACTATCTGTCAGCCATTGTCTGTCTTTTACAGTCTCTCTACCATTGTATCTGTGTAACTCAGGCAAGACAACCACTCCTGTGACGTCACAGGTTCTAGTAGTGCAAAATGGCACCACCTTGCAAAAGCTGTAACAAAACATATTTTGGTAACACTTTAGAATACTGTTCTGTCATTAATAAATAACTACACAGGAACAAATGAGTAACACAATATTAACATTCTAGTAACTACTATTAACTAACAAGCAACTCTTATTGACCTAATTACTAAGTAATAAGTAATTAATGCTCAGTTGAATGAGGTAGTTCACTGTTGGCTAATCAATAACTACTTTTTTCATACCTCCCAGAGGACTACTAAGAACTACTACTGTATATACAGGTTCATAACTAATGTTAATAATGAATAATTAATTCTAAAGTGAAGATCATGGTAACCCACTAGTAATGACTTAAGTATTACCAAATCCTTCAGAAGGAATTACTAATTATTTGGAATAGAATTCTAAAGTGAAAAGCATGATTACTCCCTATTAATGACTATATTATATAAAGTCATTGTAAGCTTTTGAGGTTGTTGTAAGGTTTTGGATAATACTTGCTTCTGATAGATTTAGTAACACCCAAGTCATTACTTTCCAAATCTAGCAGAATGGCATAACAGTAGAAAAAGAAAAAGAAAAACAAGAAAAAAAGCAGCTGTGGTTGCAAGAACTTTATAAAATATATATATTAGCAGCAACAAGTTTTACAGATTGAACTATAATATTATATATCTTTACAATAACAGCAATGCAAGTAATGCATTACATTATTGGGTTACTAAAAAAATTACAGCAAAAAATATTTAATTATTAAAACTGATCATTTACAGAAATGTAACAGTTAACACCACCTCTCATGTAAGTGCTGTCAATCGAGTAAAAAACAACAACTAATTAATCACATATTTTTCTGTAATTAATTGTGATTAATCACAACTAACATACATTTTAAAAAAAAAAAAATGTATATTGTAATAATCTCCAAATTAATTTAGAAACAACATTAAGACAGTTGGCTATATTTTAAATAGGCAGAGCACTTCAAGGCTTATTGTTTTCTGTTGGCCCAGTCAGATCAGATCAGATTATTCGTACGTCGGAACTGACCGACGAATTGGGATCTATTTTCAGAGACCAATCTACTTTGAGTGTTTAGAAACGAGCCAATAAACATTGGCATGCGGTTCACGCATTCCACGATCTGCCCCGCAGCGCGGGTATAAATATGGAAGTGGAAGTACCGCATATCGCTTTCAACTTCGGAGCTGAACATTGCTGTTACCAGCCTTTTGTTTGTATTTGCTTCAAAAAGTGTTTACTTACGAGTCTGCTCGGAAAGGATTCCTCTGCTGCTTCGTTGGTGCGGGTGTGGTCCAGGAACGCCACCTGTGGCTGAACCTGGTGGATATGCGTGAGACCAACAAAGTGCAGTTCCTCAACGCCCCTATCTGCCAGGCCGGCCTCTTCGGCCACGCCATCGAGAACTTCGCCCAGCAGTTCTCGATAGCCCAGAAGCAGACGGAGGCTATCAAAAACATCCTGCCCCGGCGACCCGCTGCTGCCTCCACCCAGTCGCCGGCCACAGCACCTCCGCCTGCTCGTCGCCGAGGGCAAGCACGTACTGGTCCATACGGACAGCACTGCGGCAGTTGCGTACATCAACCGCCAGGGTGGTCTACGCTCCTGTTGCATGCTCCAACTCGCCCGCCATCTCCTCTTGTGGAGTCAGAAGTCTCTGAGGTCGTTTCGGGCCATTCACATCCCAGGTGCGCTGAACCAGACAGCCGACGAGATCTCTCGTCAGTCGACACCTCTGGGAGAGTGGCGACTCCACCCCCGGAGCGTCCAGCTGATATGGGACCTCTTCGGAGCCGCGCAGGTAGACCTGTTTGCCTCTCCGGACTCGACCCATTGCCAGTTGTACTATTCCCTGACCGGGGCACCCTCGGCCCGGATGCACTGGCGCACAGTTGGCCCCGGGACCTACGCAAATATGCGTTTCCCTCAGTGAGCCTTCTCGCATAGACACTGTGCAAGGTCAGGGAGGACGAGGAGCAGGTCTTGCTAGTTGCGCCCTACTGGCCCAACCGGACCTGGTTCTCCGAACTCACACTCCTTGCGACAGCCCCTCCCTCGCCGATCCCCCTGAGGCAGGACCTGCTTTCTCAGGGGCGGGGCACTCTATGACACCCACGTCCAGACCTCTGGAAACTCCATGTCTGGTCCCTGGACGGGACACAGAGGTTCTAGGTGGTCTGCCACAAGCAGTGGTAGACACCATCACTTCTGCTAGAGCCCCCTCTACGAGGCGCCTCTACGCTCTGAAGTGGAACCTATTCGTTGAGAGGTGCTCTTCCCGCCGGGAAGACCCCCGAAGGTGTTCGATTAATGTTGTGCTTTCTTTCCTGCAAGATGGGCTGGAGCGAAGGCTGTCTCCCTTCACCCTCAAAGTGTACATTGCAGCAATAGCGGCATATCACGATGCAGTGGAAGGTAAGTCCTTAGGGAAGCACGACTTAATCGTCAGGTTCCTCAGAGGTGCGAGGAGACTGAATCCTCCTCGTTCAACCTCTGTACCCTCTTGGGACTTAGCCCTGGTGCTCAGAGCACTTCAGGGTCCTCCCTTTGAGCCTTTACAGTCTGTAGAGTTAAACATCCTGTCCATGAAGACAGTGCTCCTGACTGCATTGGCCTCAGTCAAAGAGGATAGGGGACGAGCACGCACTTTCAGTCAACGAATCGTGCCTAGAATTTGGGCCGGCCAACTCTCATATTGTCCTGAGACCCCTGCCTGGATACATATCCAAGGTTCCCACCACTCCCTTCCGGGACCAGGTGGTGAACCTGCAAGCGCTGCCCTCGGAGGAGGCAGACCCAGCCCTGGCTTTGTGTCCCGTCCGTGCTCATCGTGCTTATGTTGACTGGACTCAAAGCTTTAGAACCCCAGAGCAGCTCTTTGTCTGTTTCGGAGGCCAGCAGAAGGGGAAGGCTGTCTCCAAGCAGAGGTTAGCCCACTGGATAGTGGATGCTATCGTCTTGGCTTACCAGTCCCAAGACGTGCCTTGCCCGTTCAGGTTGCGAGCGCACTTCACAAGGAGTGTAGCTTCCTCCTGGGCGCTGGCTCAAGGCGCCTCGCTGACAGACATATGTAGAGCTGCGGGCTAGGCGACACCTAACATGTTCGCTAGATTCTATAGCCTCCGTGTAGAGCCGGTATCTTCCCGCATCCTCGCCCCCAGTGGCCAGTAGCGCTAAGTGCTCGTTCTAGTGTCGGCTTGCAATGCCTCTCCCGCCCCCTGGGCCGGATACGTGCGCCTATTTTCTCCAGTTGTGTTCCCCGGAAACGGCTAACCCTGTGAGCTCCTCCGTCACCCCTTCGGTGTCAGACGTTGCGGCCGTCTGACGCCAGGCCTGCACCCGTATGCTTGTGGAACGTGTGTGTAGGCTGGGTTCCATATGTAGTGGCAACCCCATATGTGTATTCTTCCACAGTACCAGCTACCCTACTCGGCTCGCCCCTGTCGTCTCTGGTGGTGTTCTTTCCCCACTGGGACCAGGTTGGATCCACCCCAGAGACTGCCATATGTAGCACTACCTTGATAGGTTAGTCCTTATGTGTATTCGCCACCTCTTCTTCCACTAAAGGACGTGGCTCCGCAGCGTACCATCTCCCCGAGACGGGTACTCTTTCCCAGCGTTATCCAATAGTCATACTGAGTGGGTCTTGCAGGAACAGCCGTGACTGACCTTCCCTGCCGGGAGCCCTGACTCCCACTCCAACATAGGAGTGGTCCAGCGAGCTCAGGCAGGGCGCTGGAAGGGCCAGCATCCCTAACGTGTTGGTAGGGATCCCAATTCGTCGGTCAGGTTACGTATGTAACCCTCGTTCCCTGTAGGAGGGAACGGAGACGTACGTCCCGTCGCCAGGTGCTGTGCTTCAGCTGAAGGCCGAGTCACTCATATCGGCTCCTCAGTTGAAAAGCGAGAATGTGAGAACCGCATGCCAATGTTTATTGGCTCGTTTCTAAACACTCGAAGTAGATTGGTCTCTGAAAATAGATCCCAATTCGTCGGTCAGTTCTGACGTACGTCTCCGTTCCCTCCTTCAGGGAACGAGGGTTACATACGTAACCGAGACGTTATTCAGTCAAGAGCAGTGCGTGATTTTCTCTTTTTTTCTTGTTTTTTTTTATTAACCTTAATGACAGACAGCAGCTTTAAGAACTTTAAGACCTGTCGCACATGACGCAGATCTGACACGCATCCCATTTTCAACTCTTTATATTCTTTTAAGACTTCATTTAACTCATTTAAGACTGTGCCTGTGCCATTCAAGGGCTGTCTGAAGTGGTTTTCTGTGCGCACGTGTGTCACACAGGAGATTCACAGACAGCGTGCGCAAGTACTGCACTGCGCTCTCTTTTGTGTCTTATTACGCTTGAATGGGTAAAAAGCATTTACATGAATAAGAGCGTGATCATTTAATGTAACGCTAGCCAAAGGATGATGGAAAAAACGGACGCTGTGTTAATCGCATTAAATATTTTAATGTGTTAAACTGAAAAAAATAATTGCGTACCTTAACAGGCTAATTTTGACAGCCCTAGTAATAAGTTATGCCATTTAGCATGCTAAATTGCATTTAGTCTGGATACATAGATCAGATCTCTACCTGATTAAACTGGAGACACATTGGAATTTAAATGCAATCAAGCTAAAAAAAAAAAAAAAAAGATCTCAATACTATTTATACAGTTGAAAGAAAAAGTATGTGATCCACTTGGAGTGTGAAAATGTGAATAATTTTAATGAAATAAGAGATAATACAAAATGCATGTCATTTTTTTAAGTACTGTCCTGAATAAGATATTTTACATTGCAAATGTTTACATATAGTCCACAAGACAAAACAGTAGCTGAATTTATAAAAATGACCCCGTTCAGAAGTTTATGAACCATTGATTCTTAATACTGTGTGTCATTCCCTGGATGATCCACGGCTGTTTTTCAACTCTTACTGCAGCGCACCGCGTCCGCAACAGACTTTTAAAAATAGTGGTTGAAATAAAATGCTGCGTCGAGTCGACCAATCAATATGCTGCATGAACTCAACCAATCAGCATGTTCAGCGCCCAAGTCCCGCCCCCGAAAGTTCCTGAACTTTGAAAAGTACTACCTCGCGAGCAGGGCCGTTTTGAGGGGGAAATCTTTACCCGGAACTTTATTTAGACCCCAGTTCCAGTGGTCAAAGCACACCGAGTACCACCACAAAGTCCCTAGTTCTTGAGGAAAAAGTTCCTGCGGTGGAAACACGGCTTTAGTTTTAATTCAGGTAACAAATCTAACTAAGTCTTAACAACTATATAGTTACTTAAATGGTTTTAGGAAACCAATTGTGGCAAATGGTTTAAGTTCATCAAACTCGAAGTAATTAAGTTACATAAGACTAAGCACAACCTAACACTGGTACAAAATGATGACAGAACAGGAGGGTATTCTTAAGTAATTTATTGAAATATAACATTTACTTCACAAAATGTTCAAGCATAAAACAAAATCAGTATGCTGTATAGTCAAAAATATAACATATAAAACAATCTTATCAGACTTTTTCACCAAATAAAACCGCACAAACATGTTTTAAAAAGAAGTTATAAAATTAAAATAACAAAAATATAAACTAACTATGTTGTAACACCAAAAGAAACTGAGTGGATAATTTTTGTGTAAAATGGTTCATTTTTCCTCAAGATTCAAAAGCACTGCACTGACTGAAGACTTGGCAGACATCACCATCTCATCTTCAAAGACAACCAAAGCATCCAGTGGGTTTAAAGGTAACAGTCCTTCTTCCTCCCCAACAGCAATGATGGTGACTGTTGCCTTCTGCACCTGGTCAAGCTCCTTTTTCTATATGCATTGAAAAAAAAATGTTAGTTTATGATGTCACCACATATAAAAATAACCCTTGTCAGGGCAGACACCATATTTAAATTTTCATAAATAAAAATAACGTTGTGAAGGAACAGAGTATTTTTTATTCAATAGGGTGTGTGCTAATTTAAAACCCTGTAGTACTTTAATTTTCACAGCATGTCTTCCAGAGTTGTTTGTCAGCAAGGTCTAATTGGGGGGAAAAAAGTATTTTCAAGGGTGTATCAGCTGAATGTTCTAGACCTTGAATTAAATGTTCATTTTCATAAAATTTTACTTGACTTTATTAAAGGCCTTTATTAACCCCCCAGAGCCATTGGAGCACTTTTATAATGGATGGATGCACTTTTTTGGGCTTCAAATTTTGACCTGCCATTCACTGATATTATAAAGCTTGGAAGAGCCAGGACATTTATTAATATAACTCAGATTGTATTTGTCTGACATAAGAATGTTATATACACCTAGGATGGCTTAAGGGTGAGTAAATCATGGGCTATTTTTCATTTTTGGATGAACTATCCCTATAAGCTTGAGCTGAGGTTGGTTTATTTACTTTGAGCTTCCATTTACAATATTTGCTGTGCTCAATGTATATGTGAATAAAAGCCTAAATTAAAGTACTTTTTGAAGCTTAAAAATAAAGATAATTTTCAATGGATAGACAAAAATGATCAAAGTTCTGAAGATGAATAAAATTATTATGTGTTTGGAACAACATGGTGAATCATTCATGACAGAATTTTTATTTGCAAGTGGACTATCCATTTAAGACAACTTGAATGCTTGACTATCAGTCACTGTACCCACGCCATGCATTTATGCTGATGGCAGCTAAAAGGTTAACATGTTGCTAAATAAATGTATCCTACCTAATAAATATCCTAATATCCTAATAAAACGTGTCCTACCTTGTGTCTTGAAAACATCTGACTCTTCTTTTCAAATAGTAATAGACATGCCAGGATCGTAGTTCAAATGACATCATTGCCATTTTTGTCCTTAAAAACAAAATACAACATTATTAGGGTAATTTAACTCACAATTAAGCAACATTTAAGGGCAGTTTATTTTTATGATTCATGACAAGACAACTTTCAACCACTGCAGTGCAAACCTAGCATTGGCAATTACCTGACACTTTTACAAACCCAAGGCAACTTCAGGATAAGTGCCAGTGAAAATATAACACGAAAAATAATTTTTCTGTTCATATTAGGAAAGTCAACTATAACCAGAACTTTCAAGACTTGACTGGTATTCTTCTGAAGCAATACAAAATGATTCTGAATGATAGACAGACTGAAATTTAAGTTGTTATTCACTCTGCCAATATAGAAAATGGTGGAACACCACATTACATCAAACATCATTGGTCCTTGGATGTCATGATGCCATTCATGTGGTGTCTAATAACCAATATGGCTTGATGTTAGTTGAGCTTTGTGTTATCTTTCGTCTGTGTATTGTAGCGTCTGGAGTCTCTCTGGACAGGATCAAAGATGAGTCGATTCCACTATAAACGTCAGACAGCTTTTAGCCGTATATAAATTAGGTTCTGGTACCGAGGAGTCTGAGGAAGATGGCATCTTGGACAGTTTTGTGGCTTGGCCGAGGTAGAACAGACAGCATCGTTAGAATCCTGTGAGAACTTCAATCAGGACGCAATCTCTCCCCCTATCAACACAGCGCCATCTTAGCGCGCTCCATCTCAGCGCTCAGTCATCTTCTAAAAACTCAGACGAGACAATCTTCTTTTCCTCCCCTTTTCGGCATTCGCTCCATCCACCTTCAAACTTCCCGCGGATCGAGAACGCTCCGGAAGGACCAAAAGAGAACACACTCCAGCTCAAAGAACGCTCTGAGAAGACTCACGCGCATTCTTTATACTCCGCACAAAACAACCCATGCAAGTATAAATTCCATCGAAATTTAGATGCGTTTTAAGATGTGTACCCCTGTTTAAGGTGATATTATTCGTTGCTGGCTCTCAGTGGTTATGTTTGTGAAATTGCATTCTCTTTCGTTACTATCCGTTGTTCTATATATACATTTATTCTTTGTTTAGTCGTATGTATTCGTAGTATCAATTACTAAAACCATTGTATCCACGTTCGATTGTCATTGTTGCCGCTCACAAGACATGGTCACTTTAATGTTCAGATCTAGCTACAAGCTCTCATAAGTATCTTTGAATACTTTAATAAATATCATAATAGTTCGGAAAGTTTATTCTTCGTGACCAGAAGGATAACCTTCCCGAAGATTTGATAAGAAAGAATACAATTTTGTGAGAGTTGATAAAAGATTGTACTGTTCGTTCGTTAAAAGAACGGATCAGATGAATTTTGAATTAATTCTAAATCCAAAGGTTATTCTGTAATGATTTAATATATATTCGTAGTTAATTGCAACCCATTGTTGTTAACCATATATATATATATATATATTGCATAAACACCTAGGGTAGGTATTCCCCTTTTTGGGTGATTTGGAGATTTATAATTTAATCATAACCCGTGGCGATTAGTTATAAATAATTGAATAACCATAGGCTAATTCCCTATTGAGCTAATTTAATTTATTATTATTATATGTAGCCGAGTTGCTACATTGTATGGTGGAGAATGCGGGCACATTTTAAACTTTGTTTTGTGAGCAACAGTGTCAGTTTTATGTGTATATTACTGGTATTAATTTTAGTTTTTGTATGCGCGCTTCAGAAAGTGAGAGAAGTCGCAACTCGACGCAAACTCACATATCTGATAACTGGCCCAAAATGGCCCAAAGCTGATTTCAGTTCAGTTAACAGCTGCTATGTGTCAAACATTTGAGTCACTGTTAATTGCGAAAAATAAACTGCAGTTCATAATATTAAAACTGTTTCTGTGAAAGAGAAGGAAACTTCTTTACAGCACAGTTTAATATTGACTTCACCGCCGATTCTCCCCTGAGTGACCCCAATTCACCCCAAGCCATAGAATATACATATTCCCTGGTCATTTAAGTGTTTGGCCCAACCTTCCTGTCTTAAGCCATACCATCCCCCTAGGTTTTATAGCTCAACAGCGCCTCCCACTCGCTTGGCCCTGTCATAAACCCTAGCATTGATATTAAGCTGAGACCTTTTCCCTCTCTATCTCTTCTTATGTTCTCATTTTTGTTTCATTTTTATTTCATGCCTTTTCTTTTAGTTATTTTCGGTTATTTTGTTTTGTTCTATTTGCTTTCCTTTAATTTTGTTTTCTTCCAGTTCACCTAAAGACAGAACCTGTGAGAGCCATCAAGGAAAGCTGAATAATAGATTGACGACCCAGCAGCCAGTGTCAGTAAATGACCCAGTAGGCTACCGCACTGTCAAAATTGTTATTTAGATCCGACACTTACTCACATAAATCGGCCCCACCTGGCCACTCATGGCCAAGACAATAGGTGCCCAGCCTAGATTTCACTAACTGTCTGCATCAGTTAGTCAAAATTACACACACAAATTAAATAGTCACATATTGCTATAGCTCGCTAAAACCCTATACGGACTTGCATTGGCCTCTTTGTGTTGTCTTTCTCTTGCCTACAGCCCAGTATGTCCCGTTCATCCAGCCCCACTGACCACTCGGATCACGTCGAGACCTGGTTGACCCCCATGACGACTGCGTTCCTGCCTAAAGCCGCCGGTGACCTGCAGCACCTGAGCCAAGAGCAGCTGGATGACGACTTAAACCGGCTGATGGCCCACGATCCAACCCAGAGCCACAGCCACAAGGAATGGGCCAAGATCGTCGGGGGCCTCGCTCACAACCTCATCGTCCAGGCACGACTCAGCGAAAAGAGCAACATCCACCTGGAGCAAGAAGCAGCAGCGCTGAAGCTCCAGGCTGAGGAGGCCCGGAGGAACCAGGCCCACGCGCAGAGTCGTCTAGATCAACTACTCCTCGAGGCCAAGGACCGGCGCGAGAGAGAGGATGAAACGGACCCACAGCTTCAGGAGGAAGTGGAGAGACTTCAAAATGCCCTGGCAGACCTTTGTGTAGATACAGAGCACAGAGAGCAGTTGGAGAGAGAATCCAAAGAGGAACTAATGGAAAAACTCCAACAAGGTGAAGCTCTCCTAGCAAGAGCAGAAATTGAACTGAAAGAAAGGGACGGCAAGGCCAAAGCCTGTGAAAGATCCATGATTTGGTTCAACAAAAAGACTATTTAAAAGAAGAACTTGAAGCTGTTCACAGAGAACTTAAGTACACTTACAGACTGCAGAGTGACCAGCAAGGGGAAACACACACCACAGAGTTTCCCCTAACAAGTGGGCCTATGCCTCCCCGTCAAGAGTTCCGAGCTCAAAAGGGGGGTGAAAGCCCACTGCTCAAGATCACCAGCCAGTTTCCTAAGGCCCCCATCAGCAGAAAAGGGGTGGGAGCCCGTCCAGTAAATCCGTGCCCCCAGTCACGCCATGGCTCCCCAAGAACTCTACAAGCTGGCCAGAAACATCCCAACTTTCACCCCAAACCCTGCAGGAGGCCACGACATGCACGCCTACCTGCAGGACATAGACTTTCACCTGCACGTGACCACATGGGACAGACTTTATCTCCTTCGAGGTACGTCCAGCCATGCGGTGCGGAGTTTCCTCAATCGGCAACCCGAGACTGTCAAATCAGACTACCAGCAGCTGCGGCAGGCCCTGATTAGAGAGTTTTCGGACCCTGAAACTCATTCAGAAGAAACCTCGCGAGGGAGACAAGAAGGACAGGCCAGACTCCTTATGACTAAGTGTAAGGCCTGCACCCAACATTCTTCCTGACTGCCCTTCGACTAAACCAAGCACCCAAAGCACTGCACAGCAGTCACAGTCCACAGAACCAGACACCTCATCACCAAGTGACAGCGTCGCCCAATCACCTCAGCTGACAGCTGCACTTTCTGATCAACACAACGCAAGTCATCACGCCAACAACCAAAATCCCAAGGTACCAGAGAGTGCTGTTTTGGTTGTCTGCCTCCCTAACGAGCCACATGATACCATCCCTAACTGCTTACCAATCACCACACAAACCCCAGAACCAAGACTCCTGGGAAACCTGATCGAAAAGGTAGTGGCCAGAAAACTATATCTAGCCATCACATTGGAGAATGAGGTGAGACTTGAAGCCCTGGTCGACACAGGAGCTGATCTCACTTTAATGTCATCTCAACTCTTTGACAGACTCCGAATTGAAGCTAAGAGACAAAATCGAACTTTGAAATCCCAAAAATGTGAGCTAAATGTGCAGTCATACAACCAAAATGAGATCCAACTTGAACGGATCGCTCCCATCCATCTAACGATTGGTCCAATGAGTCTGGTACACCCTGTGTACATCTCACCAATGGACACATACCCCCTTCTCGTAGGCAAAGATCTGCTAGACCGCTTCGAGCCCCTATTGGACTTCAGACAGCTGAAAATTTGGGCTCAAGTGCGAGAACCTCTGCCTCTCCAGCCGCCCAGATCACCTGAACCAGGCTATCAGGCCACAGAGGTCATGAGAAACCTCGCAGCCAGCCACGAGAACACTGTCTCAGCACCAGAGCAAAGTTCAAGTTCGCTACTCTGCACTTTTCAACTAACCATAGACTCTGACTGTCACTGCCCCAAGGTCATGACTGACCTCCAGCTGAATGATGTAACAACTACAGACATCATGCTCGCACTATGGGCAGACAACTCAGCCATCAGCCTAGCACTGTTCAAAGCCCTCATGGAAGACACACCAGACCTTCCGTCTGCCAGCAAGCGCACCCGCTTCCCTTTGGACTCCTGCCTATCAACCATGGTAACTGCCAAGGGCATCTGTGCTTTGAACTTGAAATGGAATGACCGGTGCCTCACTCACTACTTCCTGGTCCTTCCAGACCCGCCGCATAATGTCTACATAGGAGCAGACATCTTGATTCGCCTCAAGGCTCATGTGGATTTTATCAATGAGGTGGTGTGGGCCCCACCGACATCACAGCCCCCTGTGGTTCCTGTCAACCCTGAAAACCTCCAGTCAGGCTAGACAATTCGAGAAGTCTGCACCTTAATCAATGAACAGGAAACCACAGTACCAGCTTACACCAAAGGGGTCGCTGTTCGGCTCAACATGCGATGTGGCCAAACACTAAACCACACGCTGGGCTTCTTCCAACCTTCACCTGAATGTGTGGGACTTGGACTCAGTCTGGAAGCCACACCACTCACTGAACCGTCATCCCGTGTAGTCTACATCCTGTTCAACAACTGCACGGCAATGGACATCAGGATTCCCAAGGCCTACCGCCTGGGATGGCTAGTGAGTCACGACTTCCATGACTTTGAACTCACCTTACCAGTCATTGGTCCAATCCCATCTTCGATGAACCCAGAAGGGAGCACATACAACACAGTGTTCACAGCACCCTTCAAAATCATCTCCATTGCTTCTGTCATGCCGATGGCCAAAGATCAAGTGTGCAGAACAGAGCTGACAGAGGACCAACATCTTGCAGTATACACAGTCACTAGCCAGCCGGCCTGCGAGACTAATGACAGTGCTGCACCTCTGACTGCCAACACGACAGGCGACACAACAACAGAGGAGCCGTATCCAGGATTTGAGACACAAGTCCAGCAAATCCTGAAAGAAACAGATGCCATAAAGGACGATGCAGAACGCGAGGAACTCAGACAAGTTCTTTACAAATACAAAGCGTCATTTGCCAAAGACTCTTTAGACTGTGGTCTCACTAACCTGCACACAGTGCGCATCCCAACGCACCCTAATGCTCCTCCCACTTTCATCAAGCAGTACAAGATTCCCATCGCCTCACACGAACCGGTGCAGGAGATCGTTGACTCTATGCTTGAGAAAGGTGTCATCCGTCCATACAACAGCACCTACTCTGCTCCTATCTGGCCCGTCCTCAAACCAAACGGCAAGTGGCGACCCACCATTGACTACAGGAAACTGAACCAACAGGTGCCACTATCACGATGGCCCATGACCCAGCTGGAGCAGGAAATACCCAGAATCAAAGGAGCCACAATCTTCTCTACACTCGATGTGGCCTCAGGATTCTGGACCATTCCAGTGCATCCAGAAGATCAACACAAGCTTGCGTTCACCTTCGGCAACCGACAGTATATCTTCACAAGGTGCCCGTTCGGCTATGCCAACTCACCAGCCGAGTTCAACATCTTCCTGAACAAAGCATGCCCAGACGCAAGAATGAGAGGCAACCTCATCTACGTAGATGATGTTCTCATGAAGAGCACAACAGTGGCTGATCACCTGAAAGAAATAGACCATGTTCTGAACCAATTAACCATTGCCGGCGCCAAAATTGCCCTCCACAAAAGACAGTGGTGTTGAACCAAGGTCAATTACGTGGGCCTACTCATTGGATCACGGGGCATCGAACCGCAATCCAGCCGTATCCAAGCCATTCAGAACATCAAGCCACCCACTAATGTCTCAGAGTTGCGAAGCTTTCTTGGGGTGTGCAACTACTCATGGCAGTTTATTGAGAACTACGCGGACATTGCACGACCACTAACTGCTCTTCTGAAGAAGGATTGCTCATTCGTCTGGACAGAAGCTCAAGCAAATGCCATGAATGAACTGAAACAACATCTGTGCATAGCTCCATGTCTTGCTTACCCTGACCCACAAAAGGAGTTCCACTTGGAAGCTGGATTCTCCAAACCCTGCCTTAGTGCTGGTCTATACCAAAGGCATGACCAAGACAAAAGAGTGGTCGCATATGCCAGCAAGACACTTCTTCCACCAGAGAGCAAATATTCTGACTGTGAAAAGACTCTACTCTGCACTGTATGGGCCATCCAGCGATTCTCCAACTACATCGGAGCACAGAAGGTTATTATAGAGACATGCCACCAGCCTGTAATGTTCCTCAACAGCTAACGCATCCGAGATGGCGTTGTCACCAACTCACGCATTGCCACATGGTTGATGGCCCTCCAGGGGCGCAACGTTGAGGCACGATATGCTCAGAATCACAAGTCTGCGCTTGGCAATGGCTTGGCTGCCTGCCAAAACTGTTCTGATGACACACCAGCGGCGATGCTGGACACAGAAGAACCCCAACAACAACAACAGACCTGTCACAGGTACTTTGAAGAGAATACGTGTCAGGGAATGCCCACCGCCTACGTTGATGAATGCTCTTACAACCAAGAGGGCATCCTAAAAGCAGGTGCGGGCGTACTATGGTTGAATGATCAGCCTTGTCCTCCACAGCACTTCAAGTTGGGGCCTCAGTCATCGCAATATGCTGATGTAGCAGCCATCCTAATAACCCTCCAAATTGCATCGACCCATAACATCAGAGAACTCCTTATTTGCACAGACTCCAACTATGCCAGACTCAGTTTCACATGCCATCTTCCAGGTTGGAAACAAAATGGGTTCAAAACGGCAAACAACAAGTCAGTCAAACACCAACACCTGTTCCAAGCATGCGACGACATCACAAGCGTACACAACATGATCATCTACTGGAAAAAGGTGAAAGGTCACTCAAAACAACCAGGCCTTGACAAAGACTTGAATGACCAAACTGATGCCCTGGCCAAAACTGGCGCACTTTACGGCAATCCATGGTCACCTCCAACCCACCCACCCACCCTTAATGTTGCAGCGATAACCCGCAGCAAACGACCTATTCCTGCGATGGTTCCAACATCACAGCCGCTTGCGCTGGCTCCACAAATTTCCAACAACGACATAGCTGACATGCAAGCCTCTGATTCTGCCATACAAACTATGCCTCGGGGCAACGAATACTTCCTCACGGTTGTGTGCCAGTTCACTAAGTGGGTAAAGTGTCTTCCAGCACCAAACGACACTGCCCAGACCACGGCATACCTCCTGATGAACCACATCTTCTCCAGGTTCGGACTGCCACTTAAAGTGAACTTGGACAGAGGCACTCACTTTACAGCTGAGATCATGCAGCAGAGTTGGAAACTCCTGGGAGTACAAGCTCAACTGCCCATCAGCCACCATTAGTCAAGTCAACTTTATTTATATAGCGCTTTTTACAATGCAGATTGTTTCAAAGCAGCTTCACAGTGTTAAACAGGAAAATAATGAACAGAATTTGATTCGGCTGTACAGCCGCTCTGGAGAAAACGGTGATGTCATCAGCTCATTTCAAATTATCATATATATTCAAGTAATGTAGTTGATATAATTTAGTTTAGTAATTACATTTATTTGGATATTTATTTGAAAATTTTGTGTCCCCAACTGAGCAAGCCAGAGGCGACAGTGGCAAGGAACCAAAACTCCATCAGGTGTCCTAATGGAGAAAAATAAACCTTGGGAGAAACCAGGCTCAGTCGGGGTGCCAGTTCTCCTCTGGCCAATTAACAAACAGTGTATGTTTATTATTTTGGCAGCCTTATAGGTCAGAAGTAATATTAGATCGGATTATTCGAAAGATCGGAGGCATCACACCGGGTTTATTGAGGATGGCGTGTCAATTAAACAATTATTAAATAGGAATATTCGAAATATCGGAGTCATCACGCCGGAGATGGATCCATTGAGGATGCCATGTCGATGAGCAATTTCAGAGGGTAGACTAATTGACACGGTCTCTGCAGACACTTCAGGGATACGTTGGTAATGTCTGGGCGCTGGTCCACCATCTGATCTGGATACGGCCCGGATCCGGCTGACTGCAGTAAACCTCGGGATAAACAGAGAGACTAACATTAGCGTAGATGCCATTCCTCTTATGATGTAACGAGTACATCAGGTGTTATGGGAAGTGTTCTCGGTTCCGGCTGACCTAGTTAATGCAGCCTAACAATTTGAATAAAATATAAATTAAAATGTTTTATGTGTATGCCATAGTAAAGAGATGCGTTTTTAGTCTAGATTTAAACTGACAGAGTGTGTCTGCTTCCCGAACAATGCTAGGAAGGCTGTTCCAGAGTTTGGGTGCTAAATAGGAAAAGGATCGACCGCCTGCAGTTGATTTTGATATTCTAGGTATTATCAACTGGCCAGAGTTTTGAGACCGCAATAGACGTGATGGAGTATAATGCGTTAAGAGCTCGCTCAAGTACTGGGGAGCTAAACCATTTAGTGATTTGTAAGTAATTAGCAAGATTTTAAAATGTATGCGATGTTTAATAGGGAGCCAGTGCAGTGTTGACAGAACCGGGCTAATATGGTCATACTTCCTGGTTCTAGTAAGAACTCGAGCTGCTGCGTTTTGGACCAGCTGCAGTTTATTTATTAAGCGAGCAGGGCAACCACCCAGTAGAGCATTACAATAATCTAGCCTTGAGGTCATGAATGCATGAACTAACTGTTCAGCATTTTGCATTGAAAGCATATGCCGTAATTTAGATATATTTTTAAGATGGTAGAATGCAGTTTTACAGATGCTAGAAACGTGGCTTTCAAATGAGAGATTGGTATCAAAGAGCACACCCAGGTTCCTAACTGACGACGAGGACTTGACAGAGCAGCCATCAAGTGTTAGACAGTATTCTAGGTTACTACATGTGGAGTTTTTTTGTCCAATAATTAAAAATTCTGTTTTTTCTGAATTAAGTTGCAGGAAATTACTAGTCATCCAATTTTTTATATCAGCTATGCATTCCGTTAATCTTGTGAATTGGTAAGTTTCGTCAGGGCGTGAAGAAATATAGAGCTGAGTATCGTCAGCATAACAATGAAAACTAACGCCATGCTTCCTAATGATATCTCCCAGTGGTAGCATGTACAGGGTGAAAAGCAACGGTCCTAGCACTGAGCCCTGCGGTACTCCATACTGAACTTGTGATCGGTGTGAGATCTCTTCATTTACTGCTACAAACTGAAAACGGTCAGATAAGTATGATTTAAACCATGCCAATGCAATTCCACTAATGCCAACATAATTTTCGAGTCTATTCAAAAGAATGTTGTGGTCGATGGTATCGAATGCAGCGCTAAGATCGAGTAACACTAACAGAGAGATACAACCACGATCGGATGATAAGAGTAAATCATTTGTAACTCTAATGAGAGCAGTCTCAGTACTATGATGTGGTCTAAATCCTGACTGGAAAACCTCACAGATACCATTTTTTTCTAAAAAGGAGCATAATTGTGAGGACACTGCCTTTTCTAGTATTTTTGACAGAAAGGGTAGATTTGAGATTGGCCTGTAATTGACTAATTCTGTAGGGTCAAGTTGCGTTTTTTTAATAAGTGGTTTAATAATAGCCAACTTAAAAGTTTTCGGTACATATCCTAAAGTCAAGGATGAATTAATGATATTAAGAAGAGGATCTATGACCTCTGGAAGCATCTCTTTTAGTAGTTTAGTCGGTATAGGGTCGAGCATACATGTTGTTGATTTAGATGATTTAACGAGTTTAGCCAATTCTTCTTCTCCTATAGCAGTGAATGAGTGTAATTTTTCCTCAGTGACACTACAATGCTCTGTCTGATGTGATACAGTAGTAGACGGCTGCATGGTTATAATTTTTTTCCTAATATTATCAATCTTACAAGTAAAGAAGTTCATAAAGTCATTACTGCTGTGCTGTTGGCAGACATCAGAAGTTGAAGCTTTATTTTTGGTTAATTTAGCCACTGTATCGAATAAATACCTAGGGTTGTGTTTGTTTTCTTCTAAGAGAGTCGAGAAATAAGCAGATCTAGCAGTTTTTACGGCCTTTCTGTATGAAATCATGCTCTCTTTCCACGAAATGCGAAAAACTTCCAGTTTTGTTTTCTTCCAGCTGCGCTCCATTTTTCTGGCTGCTGTTTTAAGGGCCCGGGTGTGCTCGTTGTACCACGGCGTTGGACTATTCTCTTTAATCTTCTTTAAGCGCAGAGGAGCAACTGTGTCTAAAGTGCTGGAAAAGAGAGAGTCAATAGTTTCTGTTGCAACATCAAGTTCCTCTGGGCTATCTGGGATGCTGAGGAGATGAAACTGATGAGGAAGATTATTTACAAAGAAATCTTTAGTCGCAGCAGTGATAGTCCTGCCATATTTGAAGCGAGGGGACGGCTTTGCAGCCTTTGCTAAATTAAGTATACATGATACTAGGTAATGATCTGAGATGTCATCGCTCTGCTGCAGAATTTCAACGGTATCAACATTTATTCCATGTGACAATATTAGGTCTAGAGTATGATTATGGAGATGAGTGGGTCCTGATACGTGTTGCCTAACTCCAATAGAGTTTAGAATGTCTCTAAATGCCAATCCCAATGCGTCTTTTTCATTGTCTACATGGATATTAAAATCACCAACAATTAGGACTTTATCTGTAGCCAGTACTAACTCTGATAAAAAATCAGCAAATTCTCTGATAAAGTGTGTGTTGTGCCCTGGTGGCCTATATACAGTAGCCAACACAAATGTTAAACAGGATTTATCAATTTCACTACATAACGTTACGTAAAGCACCAAAACTTCAAAATAATTATATTTGAAACTAGACTTCTGAGTAATACTGAAGATATTATTATAAATTACAGCAACACCTCCCCCTTTACCTTTCAGACGCGGCTCGTGTTTATAACAATAATCTTGTGGGGTGGACTCATTTAAAGTAATGTAGTCGTCAGGTTTTAGCCAGGTTTCTGTCAAACACAGCACATCTAGGTTATTATCTGTAATCATATCATTAACAATAAGCGTTTTAGAGGAAAGGGATCGAATATTCAGCAGCCCGAGCTTTATCATTTGATCATCTGTATTATATCTGTTGTTTATTTGTTGGACATCAATTAAATTAAATTACAATTAAATTATCAATTAAATTACCATTACATCTCGTCCAGCCAAGTGGAACTGTAGTCAGCATGCTGAGAAAGTATGTGTCTGCCAACCAGCAAGACTGGGATGGGAAACTTACTTTTGTGCTCATGGCCATCAGAGCCACCCCGCATGAATCAACTCGTATGTCTCCCTTTGAACTAATGGCTGGGCAGCAAATGACACTGCCACTGCACCTGCCGTATCAAACGGGAGACTCCAGCCTTGTCACAGCCTACACCACTCACCAGTATCTTGATGAACTACACCGGCACCTGAGAGCAACCTTTGCTTTCGCCCAGCAACAACTTCAAAAGAGTACTGAAGGCCAGAAAGCATATTATGACCGGAAAGCGTCACACCAGAAACTGGACGTAGGCGACAGGGTCTGGTATTATAGCTTTGTCCAGCTGCCCCGGACAGCCTCCCATCAGCTGTCAAAGAAATTCCTGCCTCACTGGACAGGTCCTTATGAGATTGTGGACAAACTCTCCCCGGTTGCATACCGAATTAAACTGAGCCGGGGACAGAAAGAGCCAATTTTCAAACGGGTCGACCGCAATCAAGTCAAAAGACATGTGGCTACTGGCAGAGAAAGACTGGGAGGGGCCAATGCAAGCTAAACTCAGTTGCAGACCCCACAGCAAAAAGACTGTCCTGACCAACCAAGGACACTCCTCGCTGATCAACCACTCCCCATCTCTCTTTCCTATACCAAGATGCTGCTGTGGCTCACTGTCCTGTGCCTCCAGCTCACTGTCCTGTGCCTCCAGTTCACGCTGCCGTCGGAACCCTGTTCAACATTGGCATGTCTAGCGTCAACGCAGTGAGCCAGAAATCCCACAGCTGAGAGAACAGCTCGCAACACAGAGTGCAACCCTGCAGACCATCGGCAAATCATTGAAAGGCACTGTGGTGGTTCTCAATACTCACAGTGTCCTGCTGAACCAAACTGAACTCAGTAAGACAACTGTTTTCAGTTTTCCAAAATGATTTTGCCCAAACTCAGCTGGTCACAGCCCTGATGACAGACATGCTGCGGGAAGTGAGCTCCTCAATTGACAGCTTAGCCATGGGCAGGATTCCTCCGTATCTGGTACCCCTGAGCCTTGTGCAAACAGTGCTGGCCTCCGCCACTACCAGCCCAGCAGATCCTCTTCAAGCACACCTTGCCTATTCTTTGGGTAGTGCCATCCCCTTACACGTCGACCCTGAGCAAAGGGAGGTGGCCTTTCTCCTGAATCTACCTATCATCGGATCAAACAACATCTACAGACTCAAGGACATGGTCAATGTCGGGTTTTGGCAAGGCAACACTCATATAAACATACACACCCCCGATGTGGTGGCCTACCACGACAGTAACACACAGCTGTACCTGTCCTCCAACCTGCGTATGTGTACTTTGACAAAGGACATTCACTACCTCTGCCCTAGCAAGCCATTCCTCAGAGACAACACTGAAGGAATCTGCGGGTTGCAGCCCATGAGAAGTGACACCCGTTGCCCTGCCGAGGCCACGTCTCGCACCCAAGTCACTAAAACTCGAGCTGAGATTGTGGGTGACCGGTGGCTCGTCAACACTCCCACTCGTACGGCCACCCTGACTTACGATCAGCATGACACGGCCACCCGCATCAGCCTGCCCAACCAGAGTATGTGGATTCAAGTACCAAAGGGTGCCATCCTCCACCTCGATGATCTGGCGTTGTACCATCTCCCAAATGAAGAGTACTGGTCAGAGCTGGAAATCACATCCTCCTTCAAGAATCACAACTTCACTCTAGATCCGGAACTGGAACTGAAGATTGAGGAAAGGGGGTCCCAGCTAATTGACATTACTCCCATCGACACGGCCCTCCAAACACTGTCCCGGCTGCCCATCCTGACCAACTCCCCTGTGGTCCAAGCTTGGACCGCCGCCGAAACAGGTCTTTGCCTCTCTACGGCATTAGGCTACACCCTGACACTGGGCCTGGCCTTCATCCTGTTCAAGAGGGTCCACGAGATGCGAGAGTCTGTGACCAAGAACACGGTCGCCCTCCCCCTAGGTTTCAAATGAAACCCACGGAAAAGAGGTACCAAAACAGATACCATGCCAATCCTCATCGAGATGGACTCTCAGCCTGAGGAACCAAAGGTTGAGAACAATTAGAAACCACCTGCCATCCGACCATCATGATCCACCTGCCATCCGACCATTATGACTGTCGTCCGACGATGTCACACGGACTTCGTCAGACGAAAACGGGGACTGTAGCGTCTGGAGTCTCTCTGGACAGGATCAAAGATGAGTCGATTCCACTATAAACGTCAGAAAGCTTTTAGCCGTATATAAATTAGGTTCTGGTACCGAGGAGTCTGAGGAAGATGGCATCGTGGACAGTTTTGTGGCTTGGCCAAGGTAGAACAGAAAGCACCGTTAGAATCCTGTGAGAACTTCAGTCAGGACACAATCTCTCCCCCTATCAACACATGCCCCCCCCCTTCACTCAAAAAGATAGGGGCCTAGACACACAGGCTCCTTTCAATACACAGACACAAACATTTTCTTTATGTAATTTTAATTAAACTATTCCAGAATGTATATGATGATCCCTGTGTGTACGCATGCTCCCTATGTCATTGCCAACATAGTCATGATGTACGAACAATGTAAAGTCATTTAAAATGCTTGTATTAATGTGTAAGAATGTATCTCTGCTCTAATATCTCCCAGCCATACTGTGCTTGATATCTAAATATTCCTCTCTCTTTCTCTTAACCAACGGTGCACAGTAGATGATTATGAAATGCATCACATCATAAATTAGGCAAATGAAGTCATAAACGGAGACAAAGAAAGTGTTTTCCCGCCTAAAACTCCCACATTTGATTGGTCATTTCAGGTCAAGATGGGCGGATGTTAATGTTTTTTTAAAGGACAGTAACACCAGCATATCTTTGCTCAGTCGGTGCAGTCGATAAACAACCCTCTTATCATCTCGGCTCGTCCCCTGGCCAGGCGGCTTCGGCCCTGGCTTGGCGGCTCAGTCACGTGGGTTGGTTCCTTTGAAGTCGGCGCGCTCCGCAGCCAGGCGGACAGACAACGGGCGCCATCTCAGCGCGCTCCATCTCAGCGCTCAGTCATCTTCTAAAAACTCAGACGAGACAATCTTCTTTTCCTCCCCTTTTCGGCATTCGCTCCAACCACCTTCAAACTTCCCGCGGATCGAGAACGCTCCGGAAGGACCAAAAGAGAACACACTCCAGCTCAAAGAACGCTCTGAGAAGACTCACGCGCATTCTTTATACTCAGCACAAAACAACCCATGCAATATAAATTCCATCGAAATTTAGATGCGTTTTAAGATGTGTACCTATGTTTAAGGTGATATTATTCGTTGCTGGCTCTCGGTGGTTATGTTTGTGAAATTGCCATTCCTGAACCTTTCCTTCCTCTCTTTCGTTCTCTTCTTCTCATTCTCTTTCGTTACTATTCGTTGTTCTATATATACATGTATTCTTTGTTTAGTCGTATGTATTCGTAGTATCAATTATTAAAACCATTGTATCCACGTTCGATTGTCATTGTTGCCGCTCACAAGACATGGTCACTTAAATGTTCAGATCTAGCTACAAGCTCTCATAAGTATCTTTGAATACTTTAATAAATATCATAATAGTTCGGAAAGTTTATTCTTCGTGACCAGAAGGATAACCTTCCCGAGGACTTGATAAGAAAGAATAAAACTTTGTGAGAGTTAAAAGATTGTACTGTTCGTTCGTTAACTGAACGGATCAGATGAATTTTGAATTAATTCTAAATCCAAAGGTTATTCTGTAATGATTTAATATATATTCGTAGTTAATTGCAACCCATTGTTGTTAACCATATATATATATATATATATTGCATAAACACCTAGGGTAGGTATTCCCCTTTTTGGGTGATTTGGAGATTTATAATTTAATCATAACCTGTGGCGATTAGTTATAAATAATTGAATAACCATAGGCTAATTCCCTATTGAGCTAATTTAATTTATTATTATTATATGTAGCCGAGTCTCTACAGTATGCATTGATCAACATGTTTAGATTTAAATTTCATTCTAATAATTGAAAAATGTCATATTTACATTTGCAAAAATAGCAATTCATCCAAAAATTTAAATTTAAGAATGACATTTAAATAACTGTTCATAACGTGATCATTATGATTTCGCACAATACTAAAGCCCATCGATTTGTTCAATGTTAAAATGTTACTTACTCATAGTTTTGCAGCCATGTTGTTGCCATTGATATCGCACCATCCTTCGATGTCTTTGCTCTGAAAATATTAATTTCAAACGTACGACAACAATTTGTTAGTATGAGTTTCAAATTAGAAAATGTGAGGAGCAAATAAGAGTCTAACATGTTAACTAACGTTAGCAAAACAGCCATATTAAATGCTCATCAAGCCACTTTGTTCACCGGAGATTCGGCTGCTTTAGTAAAAATTAATTAGCATCATATATGCTAGAGGAAACTAAAGAAGCAGATCATAAATAACGATTAACAAAAACTTTAAAATGGTTGTAATATAGGGAATGGGTGAGTTTGCTTTAACGTTAACTTACCTGTTGCTTTAGTTTTTGTGGCGCGAGAAAGATGTGGAAAATGGCCAGCTGTCTCAAAACATAAAAGCTGTGTTTATCTGTGTCTGACTGTGAGAAACCACAAATTTTTTTTTTTTAAATCACACTGACAAACTGGGGTGTAAAACAGCATATTTAACAATAACGGTGATGTAATAGTGCCCTTGCTCCTCGATTGTTTGCTAGCTAACGTTACACAAAGCATTACTGAGCTGGTTAATCTTCAGATTAACATTACGAGAACAAAACAGAACATGTTCAAAAGTGCCCTAAATATGAATAAAATAGTTTGAAATGCTTAACGGTTACTGTTACCTGTTATTTTGCTTTGGTGCGAGCTGTCCTAACGGTTATTGCTTCGGTTATTGCTTCGGAAACCCACTGCAATAATTCTTTGACATGAGTAAATGTCATTTTAAAAGGGCTTAATGTAAGCTTGTAAGCTTAATATGAAGTAGATTAATGTATGTATTATTGTTTATGTATTTATTTGATTAGCTTTTAGTTATTTAATTATCCATTGATGTAAACTAGATTAAATAAATATCTGTAACTTAAACCATTAGAGTTATAAAATAGCATATATAATTTCTATTTAGGTTGAGTTCTGCTTAATATAATAAGTTTTTGAGTTCACATCAGTTCAATTAACTTTTAAAAAAATTAAGTAAAATGAACTTATTTCATTTAGTGAATTTCACTGTTAGAAGAATCAATGGTTCATAAACTTTTGAACGGAGTCATTTTAATAAATTCAGCTATTTTTTTTTGTCTTGTGGAACATCTTTTATGTAAAATATCTTATTCAGGACAGCACTAAATACAATTAAAATTATTCACATTTTCACAGATTCTGCAAGCAGTTCACATACTTTTTCTTGCAACTGTATATGAAAGGAGTCCTATTATGTTCTTTATTTATTTGTTTGTGCAAATAGTCTTCTATACATATATAACATGTTCAGCTTGCTACAGCAGTCATATTATGTTATCAGATGTTACTACTATCCCTATCACTAAAAACAGAGAGCCACACTCAACAGTGGTGGTGAGACTTCAAAAGAGCAAACGACCGGTGCAGGACCTTCTTCCCAGTAAGGTAAATCACATAAACCCCAATCTGTAATGTCATTCCATGCTCCAAAGATAAGTGAACCTCAGAGAACACAGAGGTCAGCTTCCAACTCGATCTGCTGTGGAATTACCGTAAAGAATGAGTATAATAGCCAGTATCCAGTGTTGGCCTGTAGAGCGTTCTGTTAGATAATGTCTGTACTTAGGCACCACTCACGCTCTTGCTTTCACACTACTTTTTCAGCAGCGACCATGTGACCCCGCCAACCCCTGCCGTAAAGCCAATGAGATGAGATCTCAACAGTTCAATTTCTCATCACGAGGCCAATGTTCAATACCAACCCATTTCTTGTTCCTTTAATCATTCTCTTTTCCTTTCCTTAAAACGTATTCTCTTTCTTCCTGATTGTCTCATCTGTTTCTCTGTTGCTTGCGCTGCTATTTTTCAGTTTCTTTCTTTTAACTATAACAAATCATTTTTCAGCTTTCTCTTTAGACCCCTGTTTTCATTTTATCTTTCATCTGAGTGCTTTCTTCTGCTTTCGATCATTCTCTTTCTCGCTATAAATAGCCATTAATCTCAAAGGTCCAGCAATTTTAGTCTCAAAGCTGCCCATGGCTATTCTTTTGGCAATGGCACAAGAGGCCAGGGGCCTGCCTGTCATTAGAGGGGTGAAGTCTGTTGTACATAACCAGTTATCAGTAGCTTCAGTTGATCAACCACCACCACCACACAATATGGTGGGCCAAACAGGAAATAATTGTATGTTCGTGAATATATAAATGTAAATCTGAATATATAGTTACAAATCTGAATATATAAGTATAAATCTGAATATATATATATATATATATATATATATATATATATAGAGAGAGAGTTAGAAGTCTGAATATACAAATGTAAATCCTGAATATATAGTTATATTCAGTTACATTATAGTGATATAGAATATATAGTTATACAGAATATATAATTATAAACAGTGAAAGTGAAGCGACGTGAAGGCCAAGCATGGCAACCAATACTCGAAATTTGTATATTCAGGATTTATAAATATATATTCTTACTTATAACTATATATTCAGATTTATATTTTCAGAGTTATAACTATATATTCAGGATTTACATTTATGTATATATTCAAATTTGTAACTATATATTCGGAATTACATTTATATATTTAGGCTTATACATATATATTCAGATTTAAATTTATACATTTACGATTTACTTATAATTATTTCCTGTTTGGCAGGCTTCAGGTTTCATCTTGCCATCTCTGGCCTGAGGGAAGCAGTTGAAATTCAGTACACAATGGGTGGGTGACATCGGAAAGGACTAACTGGCCCTTCCTGGTCACCTTATGTTCATAGATTGGTCTGCAGGCAGGCCCGAGTCACTGGGACCCGGAGAGCGCCCGCGTGTCCATCTCGGGACTCGATCGCGAAGCCAGTGCTGAAGCGGTCTCATATGAAGCAATCCGAGTTACGTTACTGCGGCTGCAGATGCCATATACCCAAGGAGCCTCTGAAATAACTTCAGTGTAAACGCACTCTTGCTCTCAATTTGACAGAGGCAAGTCAGCAGTGACTGCGCGCGCGCACTCGCAAGCTGCCCGCACATGGCGACCGAGTCGATTTCCATACCGAGAAAAGAGATCCTCTGCACTGGGCAGAGTTTGCTCTTTTCCCAGTTGACCCGAAGGCCCAGACAGGCGAGGTGCCGGAGCACCAGGTCTCTGTGTTCGCACACCTGTTCTCGAGAGTGACTCAGAATCAGCCAGCCGTCAAAGTAGTTCAGGATGTGAACCCCGTGTTGCCTGAGTGGCACAAGGGCTGCCTCGACAATCTTCGTAAAGACGCGAGGGGACAGAGCTAGCCCGAATGGGAGGACCGCGTACCAATATGCCCGCCCCTCGAAAGCAAACCGTAGGAACGGTCTGTGACGAGGAAGGATGGAGACATGGAAGTAGGCGTCCTTCAGGTCGATCGCTGCAAACCAATCTGCTGGACGAACGCATTCGAAAAGGTGTTTCGCTGTCAACATCCTGGAAAGAATTGGAACCCATCTCTGAGTTGTCCGCATCAGGAGTGCCGCTTTGCCTGTCGTTAAGCAGGCCGGGGGCTGGAGCGGACTTGGGTGCCTTCCTGCGACCACCTCCACGACACGGCCCAGGTGATGGCTGCTGCTGGGGCCGGGTGGCAGCAGCTGGCCGCCGGGGCAGTACATGCTTAATGGCCTCAGTCTTCTTCCGGGCGGCCGAGAACTGTTGGGCAAAGTCCTTGACCGCGCCGCCGAAGAGGCCATCCTGGGATATGGGAGAGTTGAGGAACCGGGTTCACTCAGCCTCTCTCACATCAACCGGGTTAAGCCCCAGGTGTCTCTCCTGGACCACAGCTGTGGACATCGCCCGACCCAGGGAGCGTGTGACCACCTTCGTCGCCTAGAGGGCGAGGTCGGTGGCGGCACGCAGCTCATCGAAGAGCCCTGGGTCGGCTCTACCCTGGTGCATGTGCAAGGGGGTGGCAGCGAGCCCCGTAGCTCTGCAGGACTTCGCCGCCGAAGCAGACGAGAGCCCACAGGCTTCGGAAGGGTGATTAGGATAGCCACGCCACAGTAGTGTCGCAACGGAGCGTCCCCATGCACCTCGGGAACGAAAACCATTCACCCAACCGCGTGCGCACATGACAAGGCGGAGAGTTCCACACCAGCCCGAGGTTCGCGGCTGCCCGAGATAACATGGCTGTCAACTCTGGGTCGGACCCGGGCAGTGCTAGCACGCCCGAAGGCGGAGCACAGCCGAATCTTCATCCCCAAAGGACTCTAGCCCACCTCATCGTCATCTGGAGCGTTAACGAAATGTGCGTGGCATCAACAGACGGTCCGCCGCTTCCGTCCAAGCACTCGCGGGTAGCGGGGTGCAGGAGGGGGTTGTGGCCCGAGGAAGGATCGTCGGGGTTCTTAATACCACACAGCGAGCCTCAGGTCACCCTGGCCACCAGCCAAAATACCATCTCTCTCGGAGACGGTAGATTGGGCTGTGGCAGAGGGGACTCTCTCTCCTTTACGGAGGTCATTAAGACTCGACCACAACATCGCAATGGTCATATTCCCGCAGTGGGAACATAACACATCCACAAACACTGCCTGAGTGTGCTGAAAGCCCAAACACATCCAGCAGTGATTGTGCCCATCAGATGGCAACGGAGATCGATCGCACCCAGAAGCACACGGGCGAGACATCTTGAAAAAGACGTGCCACGTGTGAGCTCTTTTAGGAGACGAAAACTTCACGGTGACGCCGAAGCGCCCAGGGACCGGATACCAGCTGGATGCAGATCACTGCACAGATCAGCAGGCAGGCAGTAAATCGCTGGAATGCGCCGTAACACCAACATCGACTGGAAAGCTGCTCGTCTCGAAGAAGCTTGACGATAACTCAGAAGGCTTGAGGAGTGAAGAGATAGATACTCTTGGCTCCGAAGCAGAAACATAATGCGATGTTGCCAGCGTACTTCCTTATATACCCACGTTGTGGGGCGGAGTTACGCTATGCAAATTCTGCATGCCCATGGCATTGGCCTGCCATTGGCCGTTTTCTATGATCTCGAAGATGATAGGCTTATAGGCGAAACCCCCATTCGTCAGTCACTGACGTTACTCGGAGTGACTGAATGAAAGGGAACAGTACTATCTTAAATGCTGGACCAACTGTATGTAAAAGCAGAGAAGTGTTGAAGGTTCAAGGTTAAAATTTTATTATAAGCCCAATAGGCAATTTTTGGTGTAGCATACAATATGTAAACATATGATACAAAACACAAACACCAAACACAACATTCAGACATCTTACGCATTTACAGCAGTGGGAATAAAAGAATGTCTATACCTATTGCTTTTAAGTTTAGGTATACTATAACGTATACCAGAAGGAAGCATTTTAAACTTGAACAGTGGAACAGTGGATGGGTACAATCTGCAAGAATAGCTCTAGCTATCTCTAAGACAAACCGTTCAAAACTATTTGATAACCCAATGACAATGCCATTCAATGAGTTTCAATTTTTAACTTTTACATTGCCGTACCAACAGCATATACACTCACCTAAAGGATTATTAGGAACACCTGTTAAATTTCTCATTAATGTAATTATCTAATCAACTAATCACATGGCAGTTGCTTCAATGCATTTAGGGGTGTGGTCCTGGTCAAGACAATCTCCTGAACTCCAAACTAAATGTCAGAATGGGAAAAAAGGTGATTTAAGCAATTTCGAGCGTGGCATGGTTGTTGGTGCCAGACGGGCCGGTCTGAGTATTTCACAATCTGCTCAGTTACTGGGATTTTCACGGACAACCATTTCTAGAGTTTACAAAGAATGGTGTGAAAAGGGAAAAACATCCAGTATGCGGCAGTCCTGTGGGTGAAAATGCCTTGTTGATGCTAGAGGTCAGAGGAGAATGGGCCGACTGATTCAAGCTGATAGAAGAGCAACTTTGACTGAAATAACCACTCGTTACAACCGAGGTATGCAGCAAAGCATTTGTGAAGCCACAACACGCACAACCTTGAGGCAGATGGGCTACAACAGCAGAAGACCCCACCGGGTACCACTCATCTCCACTACAAATAGGAAAAAGAGGCTACAATTTGCACGAGCTCACCAAAATTGGACAGTGGAAGACTGGAAAAATGTTGCCTGGTCTGATGAGTCTCGATTTCTGTTGAGACATTCAGATGGTAGAGTCAGAATTTGGCGTAAACAGAATGAGAACATGGATCCATCATGCCTTGTTACCACTGTGCAGGCTGGTGGTGGTGGTGTAATGGTGTGGGGGATGTTTTCTTGGCACACTTTAGGCCCCTTAGTGCCAATTGGGCATCGTTTAAATGCCACGGCCTACCTGAGCATTGTTTCTGACCATGTCCATCCCTTTATGACCACAATGTACCCATCCTCTGATGGCTACTTCCAGCAGGATAATGCGCCATGTCACAAAGCTCGAATAATTTCAAATTGGTTTCTTGAACATGACAATGAGTTCACTGTACTAAAATGGCCCCCACAGTCACCAGATCTCAACCCAAAAGAGCATCTTTGGGATGTGGTGGAACGGGAGCTTCGTGCCCTGGATGTGCATCCCACAAATCTCTATCAACTGCAAGATGTTATCCTATCAATATGGGCCAACATTTCTAAAGAATGCTTTCAGCACCTTGTTGAATCAATGCCACGTAGAATTAAGGCAGTTCTAAAGGCGAAAGGGGGTCAAACACAGTATTAGTATGGTGTTCCTAATAATCCTTTAGGTGAGTGTAGAGAAGCAAAGTACAGATTCAATATAACATTTATAATACATGGTCATCAGAGTCCTACTAATATTAAAAGTAGAGAGCTTCCGAAGACCCTGTAACTGTTGCTGGCGTTTTTTGCATACTGCTTCAACATGAGTATCGAAACGCAACTTATTATTAATGATAACACCAAGGTACTTGTAACTGCTAGCCCATTCCACCATTTGACCTTTCACTCTAGTTGGGTGAGGAGCCAAAGGACTAGATCTAAAATACATTACCATATCCCTAGTCTTTTTTAAGTTTACTTGCAAAAAGGCACTGTCACACCATGTCATAAAATCATTCACCACTGGACCATGACAATTATCATCTTTTTTATCCAAACTAACGATAACAGTATCATCAGCAAATTTTAAAATAAACCTGTCTGTGTGTTTACTTACACAATCGATAGTATATAAAATGTAGAGCAAAGGTAAGAGAACACATGCTCGAGCAGAACCTGTAGATGTACTAAGGGTGTCTGAAAAGGTGCGGTTTACTCTAACTCTCTGCATTCTATCATTTAAAAAATCTAATAACCACCCCACTATATTAAATTCCATTTTAAACTCTGACATTCATTTCTTTATTAAAACATGGGGCTGAATAGTATTAAAAGCTGACAAAAAATCTACAAAGAGCAATCTAACATGGGTTTTACTTCCCTCCAGATGTTTCATAATCATATTTAACAGGGTGGATGAGGCATCCTCAACTCCCCTTCTGGCCTGGTAAGCAAACTGCAACGGATCTAAAAGACTTTGAGTTTTCAATAGAAGTTCGTCCCTGACAAATTTCTCAAAACATTTCATCACCAATGATGTCAGAGCAACAGGTCTAAAATCATTTAGAGTCTTAGGATAACAAAATAATATTATAAAAAACAGGGCCCAGCTGATCCGCACGTCTTAAATAAATGCCCCCAAATCTTATCTGGTCCAGAGGATTTTCCCACCTTGCTCTTTTTAAAAGCGTGTATAACATCCTGCTGATTAAAAAAATTACACTCCATATTACACAGTCTCATTCCTAAGCACATTAATTTCACTAGTAAAATCCTCCACATCAAATCTAGTATTCAATGCTTGTGCCAACTGTATATCGGATTGATAAACAACCAATTTTATGGGGGCATTACTTTTATTTTTAGATCCTGTTATAGTATGCCTACTCTCCCAGGCAGAGCCAAGTCTTTTTCTTCTAAGATCCCCCTCTACTTTCTCCTTGTACCTATTTTTGGCCCTCCTAATTTCACACTTTATTTGTTATTTGTTTTTGCAAATCATGCTTCCTTTCCCAATCACCTGCATGAAATGCCTTGTTTCTTTCAATCATAAGGGACTTTATAGATTTAGTTATCCATGGCTTTGTATTAGCAAATGTTCGTACAGATTTTTGAGGGATAAGCATATCCTCACAAAAAATTATGTAAGTACTTACAACATCTGTTAATTCATCAATATCCAAACATGAGTTTTCGAAAACCTCCCAGTTTGTGCAATCAAAACAGCCTTACATTGGGCATCAGGGAAAACATTTTGCCACTTAAAAACAATAAGTTCAACAGTCTCTTTCACTTTAGACTAATTTGCTTTAGGGTGAATATACACCACCGTAACAAAAATTTGAGGGAATTCTCGAGATAAGTAAAATGGCCGTAATTACACAGAAAGCAGTTCAATATCTTGGGTACACAAAATTTCTCTTACGTTTACTGAATTGCAACACCTTTTATTAATGTACAGATAAACACCGCCTCCTTGACTTTTACCTGTAATCACTGAATCTTGATCGGTTCGCAGAGGAGTCCCAAAGCCGTTAATAGTTAAAACAGAATCGCTGTCTTGAGCTTTCAGCCAGGTCTCTGTAAAGGCCAAAATGCAGGCATCTCTGTATGCATGGTGAACATGTACAGTGGCTTGCAGTTCATCGATTTTATTGCTTAGAGACTGGACGTTTGCCATTATGATGGTCGGCAAGGGGATCCTTCTGAGACATTGCTTCCTCAGTCTTTGACGCACGCCACCCTTCTTTCTTGATTCATCATTGTTCCGAGTGGTGTTTTCCATAAAGCCGTCATCATTCACAAAATGTTGCGATCTTATAAAATCCACTGGATATCGAACATAATAAGGCCGATGCCACTGAAGCAGGAACTTGCAGCTGTACTGGAGCTTTGCGGTAGATCTCACAGGTGTTATGTGGAGGCATGAGAAAAGCAGTAAAATCCAAATTGTAACTATAACCGGCAACTCCATCTTCGTCTTCTGCATGGATATAGCTCATCAATTTGCATTTTGACTACAACTTTTCCAAACTAACAAACACCCAATAAACAATAAACACTGAAACATAACACATGCGTTCACATTTGCTTACAAACTCTGCTGCCAGTCACCGCATGCGCAGCGCCTTTTTCATACCCGACAGGAACAATCACACCACAAATTCCACACCACAAACATTACCTTTTACAAGAAACTGAGGCACTGGCTAGAAGGGACCACTTATCCCATTCAAGTAATCACTGACCACAAGACCATTGAATACATCAAGAGTGCAAAGAGACTGAACCGTAGACAAGCTTGTTAGTCTTTGTTCTTCACTTCCACTTGACAGTCTCCTACCGTCCATGCAGCAAAAACAGTAAGGCGGATGCTCTCTCCAGAAGGTACAATCCCATTCACAACCCCATTAAGTCAAGTCAAGTCACCTTTATATATAGAGCTTTTTACAATGCAGATTGTTTCAAAGAAAATAATGCAACAGAATTTGATTCGGCTGTACAGACGCTCTGGAGAAACAGTGATGTCATCGTTGGTAACACTTTCATTTAAGGTTCCCTTTGTAAAGGGTTTATAAAGGTGTTCATTAATGACTAAAAACTCATTTAAAAATGCATTATAAATTGTTGATAAGCAGTTATAACTGCATGAATAAAAATGGTGACTTTAACGCAATACCTGCCAAATATGTGATTTTTAACACATATATTTTAAATGCTTAATAAATATATTTATTTACACTTATTTCACTTAAAACCAGATTCCTGATTTATTTCATGATGTAGCAAAAATAGACTTATTATAGTGAGACTGAAAGGTGTTCTATTTGTAGTTTTCTCATTAATATCTCATGACTCATGTCACTTACTATGTTGCTATGTTGTTTACCAGTAGCTACTCTGTGTCTTACCCATAATACTCTGCAACATGTGTGTGTGTGATATTTAGCATACATTAAACAGATAAGTACCTCATCATGCAAGCACACTTCAAAAAGACTGGACAATATGTAAAATATGCCCCATTATGGTTTTTCGAACATTGTCGAACAGTGTGTAATATCTGTGAATGTAAACGGTCTGCAAAGTTGTAAAGTTGAAAGTGCACGAAAAAAAAATAATGCCTTTTTTCAATGACAAAATAACCATCCACCAACAGTTGGCCTCTTCGGCTAACCCATACTGTAGTTCACCATACAGTGTCTCAACTGATTCCCCCCTTACTCTCCTTTCTTCTTTTGCTTTACTATCTGAACTAGAATTCAGTCAGGACCACTTCGTCAAGTATATTGTTTATTAGCGTTGTTGACAATGAAAGCATGCAGTTAGTGTTGGCGGTATGGTTCTGTTCTGGGCAAGAACTCCCCACGCCTGTCCATGCGCCCGCCTGGACAGAGCGGGGAGAGCAGCAAGTCAACCCCCCCAGGGTACAGAATGGAACCAGTATATGCACAAATTCACATTATGTGAATGTAGACAATACATGAGAGAAAAGCTTGCCATGTAGAGACCTACAGAAAGAAACACAGCAAATTAAACACAGGTAAAGGTGGAGTTGGGGTTGGAGGAGGGAGTTGTTGCAAGCAGCGATGCAATAGAGAATTGCTGAGAAATGGGGAATTTAAATGGCCGCGGTGATAAGTGTTGAGAATGGATTGGTACTAGTCAGGAACAGCTGGCTATCAGCTGATGCGAGCTTGACTGTTGTGGCCTGCCTGAACTGACGCGATGCTTGATCTTTCTCATCTCATTTACAAATCTAATTCTTCCATTTTTACTTGATCCTATACCAACTCATCTGGTAAAAGCCTGTTTTCCACCTCTTTCTTCTCTTATAGCTCCGGCATTTTCCCATCATCTTTTAAAATAGCTGCTATAACCCCAATTTTTAAGAAACCTAACAATCTAGATAATTTCTGTCCCATCTAAAATCTTCCTTTTATTTCCAAAATTCTTGAAAAAGCAGTTACAGCACAGGTTCATGCTCACCTTAGTAACAATACTGTTTTCAGTCAGGGTTTCATTCTAGGCATAGTACAGAAACCGCATTGGTGAGAGTAACTAATGATATGTTAATGGCTGCTGATGGTGGGTCCTTATCTATTCTTGTTTGGCTTGATTTTAGTGCAGCTTTTGACACCATTTCACACAATATTTTGGTATTGGCACTGGTATTCCTTTCGCCTGGTTCACTTCATACCTTTTTAACCACACACAGTTTGTACAACTAAAATAATTTCAATCCCATTCTTTTTCTGCTGCGGTGTCCCCCAAGATTCTGTCCTAGGTCCCCTATTGTTCCTAATTTACCTTCTCCCACTTGGTAATATTTTCTCTAAATTTGGTATTAAATTCCACTGTTACGCTGATGATACACAACACTATGTATCTACAAATCTTGATTCCATTCTTCTGCCTGCATGTCTTACCAACTTCCTTCACGAAATAAAAGTTTGGTTTTCCAACTTTCTTATACTTAATGGCAGTAAGACTGCAGTACTGCTTATTGGCAATGCCTCTATGCAGTTTTTCATTATCTGTCGACGGTTCTTAAGTTTTTCATACTTAGGGGTCATCTTTGACAGCACTCTTTCATTTGAAGCTCTCATCTATAGCATAACCAGGGCCCTCAGTTATCTACAGTGCGTAGAAAAGGTTCTATATTTTGTCCTACGAATGAAATTTAGAATGTGCCTAACTACAAGAAAATCCGTATTTTTCAAATGTGCGCACATAGTTCTTACGTAAGTAAGTACCATGCTCGTTCACGGTCATCAGCATTCGGAAACGTCTCAAATGAACCATATATGGTGACAACACTTCCCTTTAAAAATCACGTGGTTGTGTTTTTTCCTCACCGCAATAATGGCAAAAGGAGCAAAGAAGAGGAACTTCACAAACACAGAATGAGTTGCGCAATGACGTTTAACAAAAACAAATTTGCAACACAAATGATTTGCATGTTAACAGAATGAAACCCTTTTCTATTTACATCATTAAATACGTTGGTTGATGGTGCTTTTATGGCGATGTGGGTGCAGTCTATGGCTTCAATTATGTTTGGGAATCTGGCGATAGCATGAAAGCCTCATTTTATTTTGGCTTGTTGAGGATTTCGGTAAGGGAACTTGATGTAGGTTGGGGCCAAGGAAATATTTGCACCCAACATTTGTCACAGCTGTCTTTTATAGGGTTTGACACCAATTATGCACTGTGTTTAAAACTACAAAAATTATAAATTGAGTGTTTTATAATTAAAGGAAACACAGGACATATGTGGATTGCTTAATGCATACTGTGACACTCTTAAATGCTTTTTAGTGTCGCTATTCTACCACTAGATTCTCTGCGTAAGCATGCTCAGAGGTGTGCTTATATTTACACACATTTCTACATATTGTAAGTTGGTAGATCCCACACTTTGCGTTAAACTGTTCTTACGCACTCATTACGCACAAATCTGTGCATATGCACCGTTGATAAATGAGGGCCCTGGTCTTGTTATTTTCTTCTTCGTAATATTGCTTGCCTCCGTCCATTTCTCACCCCGCATAATACTGCTATTCTTGTTCACTCATTTGTCACCTCTTGCATTGACTACTGTAATTCTTTTATCTGGTTTACCACACAAGCTTCTTCATAAACTCCAGCTGATTCAGAATTCTGCTGCTCGTATCATAACCCAGACCCCACCTATACAACATATTACCAGCTTCATTGGATTCCTATCAAATCCTGCATTGAATTCAAAATTCTCCTCCTCACTTACAAATCTCTTCATAACCTCGATCCACCTTACCTTTCAGATCTAAAAGGCCCTACACCCCTTTTAGAACCCTCCGCTCCTCTACATTGGGTCTCCTTCATACGCTCGTCTTACCACCATGGGCCATTAGGGCCTTTAGCCGTGCTGCTCCTCGCCTTTGGAATTCTCTCCCAGTTAACATCCATAACTCAGACTCGTTATCCCAATTTTAAGTCAAACTCAAAACTCACTTATTCAGAATAGCTTATCCTCCATGATTACTGTCTGCACTCAAATCTAGCACTTTTTTTTGTGTCATTTTTACAGTTGTCATGTTTGTAATTGTAGTTTTTCCTCTTTTATGGTTTATTGACATTATTATTTATTGTTGTTTATTACTTTGACATTGTTATTATTGCCACTTCTTGTTCTTGACTCATGATGTAAGAAAATATTGTTTCAGATTCTGAAAAAAACAGAAGAGGGTTGGAGGGAAATTGCAGACGACTTCTACAAGAAGTGTCTGCCTCAGAGCCCTTGAAGGCAAACACATCAACATACAGCCACCAGCACACAGCGGAAGCACTTTCTACAACTACAAGTGCCGGTTCTCTGTGCAGATGATGGCTGTTATTGATGCAGCATACTAATTTAGGTATGTCAGCGTGGGGGTGCAGGACAGGGCCTCTAATGCTGGAATCTTTGCACAGACGGATTTTAAGAGAGCACTTGACCACGGCCTCCTCAAAATTCCCTCCACAAAATCGCTACCATGCTCAGCCACTGTAGCCCCTTTATGTTTTGGGAAACAATGCATACCCTCTCTGTTGTGACCTTATGAAGCCATTCCCTTTCTGCCAAATGGATGATGACCAATGGGTGTTCAACAACACTCTCTTTCCAAGTGATGGAGAGTCTTTCCGCACCACAATAATGTTCAACCCTGACAAGGTACTAGAGATCAAAATAAAGTGGATGGTGCAACACTCTCAAGCGCACCTCTCATAGCACACACATTAACTAGATGCCAGATATGGCTACAACACCACCTGTCAATGCAGTGCTACCATTACCTCCTGATGCATCAACAAATGTATACATATACATTCATATATAATATTGTATGTAATATTTATCGTTGTTTAATGCACTAATCTCACCAAGTCAATATTTTAGGCTATGTTTAATACACAGATTCTTCCTTTCAAGGTAGTGAAACATAAGAAAACATACCTCCCTCCTGCATTAGATAATTGATAAGATGAAAATGACATGCTCATAGAGGGTAAATGAAGGACTGAAAACCTTGGAGCAATTCAACCTCTTCAATATGGATCGGCTAACAACAGCACCATGGATGACATAGAAGTTAGTGACAAGCTCAAGAGCTATTTTGTGACACCTGCAGGCTAGGTTCCTTGGCAGGAACACTGTATTTAGGGCAAAGAATATGCAGATTATATGTTTTTTGTCTACTTGCCCAGGTATCAGCAGATGTGGCATTACATGCAAGATCTGAGCTAAGTTTTTACAGCAATTATGCATATTCACACATAGATACGCAACTCTTCTTTCTCCTCCCCTTTGTTGCTAAACTTAATGTACAGGGGCCTGATGTATAAACGTGTATGCACAAAAATTGTGCACATGCAGTTTTCCATGTACATATCGGAATTTATCAAAAATTAACTTACCGTAAATATGTGCGCACCATCCGCATACTCTAGAGCAGAGACAGGCAACTTCCATCCTGGAGGGCCTCTGTACTGCAGAGTTTAGCTCCAACCCTAATCAAACACACCTGAACAATGTAATCAAGGTCTTCAGGATTACTAAAAAAAGCTAATGGCATTTAAATTTTTATGAGGGTTGGAGCTAAACTCTGTGGGACAGTGGCCCTCCAGGCCCTTTTAATGTTTTGTCAGTGACACACTAAGTCAGACAATTGTATTTGCACTGCAAAAATAAATAAATAAATAAAATAAAAATGTCTCAAAATAATGCAGATGACATTATACATACTAAAGTGTTGTAAGCTCCATATATGGTTATTTTAGGGAGGAGACAGGGTGGAGGTGCATGTACACACAATCATCCGCTGACTGGATTTTGCGTAGGTTATTTTGTGCGTATGAAAAATCTAGCTTTTGTGCATACATACACTTTTAGGATGAAATCTACGGAAAGTTTATACACGAGGCCCAAGTGTCCATAAAAGAAAGGGAATTTATTTTGCCATGAAAGAATCTTAAATAAAAGGATGGGGAACTATAAATAGACACACATAAACTTTCTATTGTGCCTTGCAAATAACATGTTTGATACAAAATAAAAATGCATTCTATTACTTTGTTTGTTATTTTGTTTATTGCATCAATGAATACCAAGTCATTTTTCAGAAACAAAACATGGGGGGTGTATTTGAAGACTACATTCAAGGTGTTCCAAAAAATGCAAATTTTTAAGGAAAGTGTGAATAAAAATCAGTGTAAACATTCAAAATAATTCACAGGCATGTCACTTTGGACTGCAATTGCAAAAATGACGTAGAAATTTAAGTGCTTGTAACATTTTTAACATTTTAATGGAATGCCACATTCTCTGCAAACAGCAAAAAAATTATTTTGTGTCTAGTTCATCATCAGAATCCTCCAACATGGCCACAAAGCTATGAGAATTGTACTGATTGTGTTGAGGCACTAACTGCATAGGTTTTAGTAATGGGTCCGTCATGAACGATTCGTTCATTTTTAACGAATCTTTAATATGACTTGGGAACAACAAACTGTCTCAGAGAGTGATTCGTTCATTTTGTGTTGACCGCGCATGCGTATCCCATAGGTTCTGTACAGGAAACAGAATTGATTAGTTCACGTCTCGAGTCTTCGGGTTCAAGTTTGAGTCGTTCGTTCATCCCGTGACAGCCCCATAGAGGCTATGCTGTCTGTTTCGGAAAGAGAAATTATTAGTTCACCTCTCGAGTCTTCGGGTCTTACTACGGGTCTCGTTCTTTTGTCATGTGATGTGACAGCTGTATTTGGATACAGAATTAGTTAATAATTCCCAAACTTCCTTACAAAAAAGTGCGTAGTAATTTTTTAAAAAACTCATACAGTTACATGACGCGTTTCTGGTCTCAAATTGTAGTTTTTTTTATTTCTAACAATTGATTAAAAAAAATGACACATCTGTCATAATGGTTCTTTTCCATAACATGTGGTAATAATAGTGCTTTAAACAATCTTTATCCGTATGATGGGGAAAATCACTTTGATAAAGCAAAGATGCCTACAGTACAATAACAACATAGTTACGTGACAAAAGAACGAATGACTCGAACCCGAAGACTCGATACGTGAACTAATCATTTCTGTATTCGGTACCGACTGCATAGCCTTACAGCTTATGTGGCTGTCACGTGATGAACGAACGATTGGAACCCGAGACTCAAGACATGAATTAATCATTTCTGTATTCTGTACTACAGACTGCATAGCTCAGTTTATGGGGATGTCACGGGTTGAACGAACGACTAGATCGGGAGGTGAGGTAAACTGACTGATATGGCCTGAATGAAGACCCAGATAAGCAATGAATTAATCGTTTCTGTTTCTCATTATTTGGCCTTGCTTTTTTGCTGGTGAAGTAGTGACTGTGAAGGGGAGTGTGTGTACCGTGGAAACTGGCAGGGCACACTCCTGGGCTTCAAACATGTTGTTCATAATCTTTCTCTTTAGCCTTGTCTTGATCACAGGGTTTTGAATCAATCTCAGTTCCTCTGCTACCTGATTCCCAACTGTGCCATCAAAGTCAGCAACTGGTCTTTTGATTTCAACAGACATTTCCTGTAATAAATCCAGCTTACACTTTTCAAGGGGATCAACAGTTTGTTTTTCCTTGCGCTTCTTTGCAGGGTTGTGAGGAGGAGATAAATAATCCAAAATCTCTCTGCCATGTGATTCAGATATGGTGGATGACACGTTTCCTGCAGGATAATCAGATATCTCTGACCGGTCATCTGTGTCACTAACAATGTCATAAGATGTTGTGTTCTGCCATTGCATCTTTCACAGACTGATCAAGCTGTAATAATACAAATGCACACAAGCTTAATCAATGCAGGACAGTAACAATAAAAAAAAAAAAAACACATTTATTACATGCATTGCATTTGCAAACACCAATGGTGACTGCATGTCATAGTCTAATATTTATAGGAGTGCTCTATGGCCTGTACTAAAAAATAGTAATAGTATCAAACTGTTAATAGCAACACTCACGTTGGTTTCAGTGAAACGCTGGGTGACGTTTTTTTAGAAAGTCCAGGGATATTAAGAGCCACTTCTGCTTCAATGTCAGTGCAGTGTCCCCACTCCCGCTGGGTTTCAGTTTCAGGAGTTTAGAGTGGTCCTAGTCTTCACGGCCAGAACTGTTTACATTAATTTCTCACTGTCACACTTTTAACAGATGCTACAGTTTGCAGCTACTTTGTTAGTATTAGCCCACTCATTTATTTCATCCAAATCCAATTTGGCAAAGTTCTTCCACGCCACATTATAAAGGCACTTGTACTGTTGCCATAGTTGTACAAGTCGATGTTCTTTCTCAATACGCCGCTTTCGTGACATGTTTGTGCCTGTCATGTTTTAGCTAAAGCATGCAACATCCAGTTGGTGAAGCTTGCTCGCTCTCACTGGCTATTTCGGGTATCCTGTCGGAGGCAGCCCAATCAAGAATCGGAAATAATCAAAGTTCGATATTTATGATTTGGAATCGGGGAGGCTCCGACTCGATCGGGAGCAGGAAAGCAGCTTGGTACACTAATCAGAGTTTAATGTCACACAAATCTACGAGCCCACTCTGATTATGCAAATAAGCTGCAGTGAGGAACAAAGAAACTTTTCTTACTTGAAATTACACATTTACATTGGTAGAGCCAAATTCGAAAAGAGTGGAGGCACCCGTTCTGACCGTAACATGGCTGGACTTTATTTTGCCAGGAGCTGGAACAGATGATGAGGCTAAGGCAAATATGCAAGGATTGTTATTTAATCAAACAAAACAGGGGTTTAGTATAAGTTGGTCTACAACTACAACTGTTACCAGGGTGCGGATGGATGTACAGGTAGTTTACTGGCGCTTATGTTTCCATATCCTCATCTTACCTGTTTCTGTTTAATTCATTCACCTTCACTTTCTAGTTAAATAAAGTTAAATAAAAATTTTGTGCACATTTAAGCGAGTACAGTTCCCTTTCGTTCAGTCACTCCGAGTAACGTCAGTGAATGACGAATGGGGGTTTTGCCTAGAAGCCAATGCCATGGGCATGCGGAATTTGCATAGCGTAGCTCCGCCCCACCGCGTGGGTATATAAGGAAGTACGCTGGCAACATCGCATTATGTTTCTGCTTCGGAGCCAAGAGTATCTCTCTCTCTTCACTCCTCAAGCCTTCTGAGTTATCGTCAGCTTCTTCAAGACGAGCAGCTTTCCAGTCGGTGTTGGTGTTACGGCGCATTCCAGCGATCTCACATTGCCTGCCTGCTGATCTGTGCAGTGATCTGCAACAGCTGTGTGTGTGTTTCCCTGGGCGCTTCAGCACTCTGCAGAGCTTTCTCTCACAAAAATAGCTTGCGTGTGGCACGTCTTTTTAAAGATGGTTCGCCCGTGCACTTCTGGGTGCGGTCGATTTCTGTTGCCATCTGATGGGCGCAATCACTGCTTGACGTGTTTGGGCTTCAGCATGCTCAAGCAGCGTTTGTGGATGAGTCATGTTCTCACTGCGGGAACATGACCATCGTGATGTTGCGGTCGAGACTCAATGACCCCCGTAAAGGGAAGAGAGTCCCCTCTGCCACACCCCAATATACCGTCTCCGAGGAGATGGTACTTTGGCTGGTGGCCAGGGTGACCTGAGGGTTAGGGTGTGGCATAAACCCTGACGATCATTCCTCGGGCCCCCTCTCGCACACCGCTACCCGCGAGTGGTCAGGCTAAAGCAGCTGCAGACGCCCCGCGTGTTTCGTTCGGCGCTCCAGATGACGACGAGATGTCGATCGCCGCATCTCAAGGTGGGCTGGGGTCCTCTGGGGATGAAAATTCGCCTATGCTGCTGCCTTCGGGCGCAAAGACCATCAGGTTCGGCTATGCAATTCAGTTCGCTCAGGCTCCTCCCCGCTTCCGGGGAGTCCCCTATACCATGGTGGGGCCCAATGCCCCAGTCATGCGTGCGGAGGTTGCTACCCTGCTGGCGAAGGTTGCGATCGAGCCTGTCCCTCCAGCTGAAATGAAGTCCGGCTTCTACAGCCCTTACTTCATTGTACCCAAGAAAACCGGTGGGTTTCGACCGATCCTGGACCTGCGCGTCCTGAACCGATCCCTTCACAGGCTTCCGTTCAGGATGTTGACAGCGAAACGCCTTTTCGAATGCGTTTGTCCAGCAGATTGGTTTGCAGCGATCAACCTGAAGGACGCCTACTTCCATATCAGTACGCGGTCCTCCCATTCGGGCTAGCTCTGTCCCCTCGCGTCTTTACGAAGATTGTCGAGGCAGCCCTTGTGCCACTCAGGCAACACGGGGTTCGCATCCTGAACTACCTCGACGACTGGCTCATCCTGAGTCACTCTCGAGAGCAGGTGTGCGAACACAGAGACCTAGTGCTCCAGCACTTAGCCCGTCTGGGCCTTTGGGTCATCTGGGAGAGGAGCAAACTCTGTCCCGTGCAAAGGATCTCTTTTCTCGGTATGGAAATCGACTCGGTCGCCATGTGCGTGCAGCTTACGCACGAGCGCGCACAGTCACTGCTGACTTGCCTCCGTCAAATCGAGAGCAAGAGTGCGGTTCCACTGAAGTTATTTCAGAGGCTCCTGGGGCATATGGCATCTGCAGCCACGGTAACGCCGCTAGGATTGCTTCATATGAGACCGCTGCAGCACTGGCTTCGCGATCGTGTCCCATGTTCCCTTGGTCTGGAGAACTGTCTGAGGTACCAGCAGTGGATGGATCAGGACTATTGGATCAGGAAGTGAATGGGTGTGGGACAGTGCTCATTTTAGGCTTTAACATGCTGTGAGAGCTCAGAGGATTCAGGCTGACCACAGGAGGTGTCCCCACCCTAACTACCAGCCAGGTCTGCTTGTCCAGCTGAGATCTTTAATTATGTCTACCAAGCAGGAAGCTCAGTCCCAGCTTTTTGTTTGCTCTTTTAGGGCACTTTATTATTTTTACCTGCCCTTGCATTCAATGCCGGGACTTCCTTTGCAATAGAGCATTGAAGCTGTAGCTTTCTCTTGCTGTAAAGAGAATAGCTCCACTAAGCAGTCTATGGCTCATGATTTTACGCCTGGGGGTTGACGTGTTTTGACTCTGACCCTTTATTCTGGAGAGTCAAGTTATTTTCATTACTTTAAAGATTTCATGCCATCAGCCAATCAATTGGTGTGTTTGTTACATGTAATCAGACACTGGTCATGGCGAGGGCGTTCCCCATAGCATCAGCTCCAGGCGCCTTTTTCCCCTTCTCAGGGAACCAAGATTAGAGTCGTAACTAAGGTGCTCCGATCAGGATATTTGGGGCCAATTACCAATCACAGGAAGCTGTATTGGCCAATATGGTCATCATATGGTCTATTTGAAGGCTTCTTTTTGTCATGTAGCATTATTTATAGGGGTGCTCTGATCAGGATTTTCCAGACATTAATTCAAGGCCTAAATTTTGTTTTGGAAACTGGCGTGAATTTTCTCCAGTTGCTAGGCAACAAGAACAGTCCTCCATAGGCTAGAATGTCCCATTTAACAATGCTCAGTCCGACCTTCGCAGCCTTCGAAGTATGGAGCTTTTGAATTGGGACATAGCCGCAATGTGATTACCGCAATGTGATTACCGCAATGTGATTATGTAAAGCCATTTGAGCATTTTAAAAGAGAGAGAGAGAGAGAGAGAGAGAGAGAGAGAGCTGTGAAATCAATTCTCACAGAAAGTTTTGAAATAAAGTTATTAAATAAAGATGTATGAAGTCTTCAATTGGAGCACCCCTAGTCATAAACAGACATTTTCTAAACATTCCCCCAAACTTCCAGGTTATGAAAATGAGGATTTAATTAACTAAATTATGTTAGAAAAAAGTTTTTATCCATAATTATACATATATACACATACATTTATTCATAGTATACATAAATTGTCACTTTATTTCTTCAATACTAAATTTTTAACAGCCAGCTTTACTTCTATCGTTCAAGCCTATATGTGCTATCAGTTTTGCATTGTACTCTTGTGTACACTGCAGCTGCTCTCGACGCTTTCTGTAGAAACACAACATTTCTATTCTATTGAACAGTTAATGAAGAAGTAAAGTGTTTCTCGACAGATTAAGCATGGGTTACAACAAGAGGACAAAACAGGAATTTATATTAGTGATTCCCAGGTACAATATCTCCTCATACTGTGAGCAATACGGCACCTTGCTGAGCTTTCTCTGCAGCAATTCACATTCATTAGCTCTAAGCACTTCATTTTTCAGAGGTTATCAGGGCCAGGACAGAGGGTGGCAATAATCAAGAGCAAGCAAAAGCAGTGGGGGAAAAGAGAGAAGGTTGGCAGCATCAAACTTATTGAACGGGAACAACCTCAATGAAAAAATTACAATAGTGACAAGCTTGCTAACAAGAAAGCCCACATTAGTTTAGGATTTATATGCTGAATATTTATTGCTTATTGTGGGGAGGAACTCTGTAAAAAAATCGACAATGGAAAATGAAACAGTGATTGATTACACTGAGAAACACTCTAAAGTACACAAGCTTAAATGTAAAGCTTTCTGCTATTTTTATTTTTCAGATAATTTTTTTCAAATGATAGTGCACCCATTAACTCCATGACAAGGTCTTAAAGAATATAAGCACTCAAATGTACAGGGAGTACTGTACTTTTACATCATTTTGCCATCCCACTCCTGCATATTAAATGGTCTATCTTACCCGCATCTCCTGGGCTTCCTTCTGGCCATCCCAGGCCCAGCTGCGCTTTGTGAAGTAGTTGACTGTGGCAAACTCAATGAGAGCAGAGAAGACAAAGGCATAGCACACTGCCATAAACCAGTCCATGGCTGTTGCATAGGCCACCTTGGGAAGTGAGTTCCGGGCACTTATACTCAGTGTGGTCATAGTCAGGACAGTTGTGACACCTAAGAACAGAAATGGATGAAAAGTGTTAGATCAATGCAAGAATCATCTGTTGTGGTTCAGATAACAAAAAATGTGGAGTAATCTTTTTTAGAATGTCCATTTGTTTGTTATTATAGTTGATTTAGCTAATATATTTTAAAATATAAGAATTTTTCCTTTTTAAAAGTTGAATTTCATTTTACAAGTGCAGAAATATGGTTGCATTGTATAACTTGTTCCCCTGCTATGTCCCTAATAGGTATGTGACATATTTTGGGATCAGGACCCACTTGCTGTTTAAAGCAATAGTTCAAAATTAAAATGTTATCATTTACTCCTTCTCATATCATTCAAAGCCGGAATTCAAACATTGGAATTCAAATCAAGTTTATAATTTGTCTAGCTCCAAAAAAACACTGTAAAAACAGTCCATATGACTTCTGAAAACTTTTGAAGACTGATGATTTCTGAAGTCATATAATAGCTTTGTGTGAGAAAAAGATAGAAACATAAATTGTCACTGAAAATCTTCCCTACTGCCATAAGCCCCATTTCCACCAAAATTACCCCGAACAATTTGTCCCAGGAACTATTTTCCCAGAAACTTTTTCCCCCCCAGACTTGTTGCTATCTTTGTTTCCATTGCGGTCTAAAGTACCGTAAAGAAAATTCCTGAACTTTGAAAAAGTATTACATCGCTAGCAGGGCCGTTTTTTCAGGGGGAAATATTTACCCGGAACTTAATTTAGACCCTGGTTCCTGCAGTGGAAACACGGCTATAGCTATCAAATCTCATTCACATTTGAAGTTCAAAACAGGGGGGCTTCAGCCTTCTACCCAGCCCCCGCTAAAAATAAAAATTGTGATTAACTCCGTAATCTGTACATAGATTTCTGATAGCCTCAATCCCCTTTAAAACTCATATGAAAACGGCGGCAGGCTTTAGCTCCTCCGCGTCTTTTTCTCATTATTCAGTGCATTCAATCTGCAGTGGTGCGGCGCCAACATCAGAAACAAGGTGTGTGCATTTATTGATAGATTATCATGACATCTGAATCCGTGCAGTTCTTTGTCATAAATGCAGTTTACATAATGTGATGCGGGAGCCATACAAGACAGTTTCCCATCCACTGTACTGTAAGTTTTTCGCTGCATTCACCCTTTTTTTTCCTAGCAATTCACACACATTAAAGGGGTCATGAACTACATTATTGTTTAATAATGTTTCCTATGGTGCATTTATAATGTTAGTATGATTTTTAAATAAAAAGAAATAAAAGGCATTTTTTCTACCTTGATTTTAAACCTCTGATTTGAACGCTCTGTTTTAAGGGGCGTGTCTGCTATGAGACTTCAGTGTAAACATAATGCATACAAATATGCACAGAAATTATTAAAGACACAATCAGTGATAGACAGCACTCAGTCAATGCACTCATTTAAATTGCTTTTCAGAGTGAATGACAGAGAAATGTGGAGTTATTTCATTCTACTAAATAATGACCAAGCAGTTGATTGTGATGCATTTATTAGCCTTAGAGTAAAGAGATTTGTGTTTTTTTTTATGTCACTTTGAATTATAGAAGTGGTAAATTGATAGATTAATGTGCTGTTTTTTAATACAAACAAAAAGGAATGACTTAATATAGGACAGATTAAACATATTGGCAATCTAGACAGTTACAGTAATATAAGGGTTGTCACTATTGTTAATAAATATTTATGAATATTGGCTGGTTAATTAAAATGATTTGAAATTAAATCATTATTCAGGGGTTGACGACATGTAGTGTAGAACCTAGTATTGTTCATGCCTAACCTAGTATACAAATATGTGACCCTGGACCACAAAACCAGTCATACAGGTCAATTTTTTTAAATTAAGATTTATACATCATCTGAAAACTGACTAACTAAGCTTTCCATTGATGTATGGTTTGTTAGGATAGGACAATATTGGTCGAGACACAGCTATTTGAAAATCTGGAATCTGAGGGTGCAAACAAATTAAATATTGAGAAAATCGACCTAAAGCGATTTTTATAGTTGTTTTTTTCTGAGTGACACAGACAAAAGTAAAGACTCAACTCCAAAACTATAGCAAGGAGAGTCAAAAGGTAGGTATCGTTTGATAGAGCACCTTTTAAAATGTTAATATAAATTACATTACATTACATTCTTATGCTGAGATACTGCTGATAAAAACAAACAAATATATTTTTAAAAAATATTATAATTTTGCATATCTTATTTGACATGCAATAATTCAGGAAGGCAATACGCTTTAATAAAATAAAATAAAAATTATTTGATGAAGTTCTCCTACATGTGCACTGCATCTGAATTAAATTTTGTGGTGATAGCATAAAGTAATCAAAAGTTACAGCATTTGGAACAAAGGTAGCCTTTTTGTTAAGCCCTTGATGCCCCCTAATGGACATTTTTAAAATCGTTCTTCCATGAGGAATATCTTGTGATTGTGATTTTGGACTAATTTTAATCACGAGAATCTGCTTTAAATAATGATGTTTCTACGTTTTCTATGATCTGTGCATGTTTCATGAAGTTATGAGTAAAAATGCCACTTGAAATCTACATATTTCTTTTTAATTAAATAAATTATTTGTTTTTTCTATTTATCAGCAAGTCACTCAGCACTACTTAGGAGTTAATCAAATTGGCTACATGCATTGTAAAGTTCAGATTCTAACCTGTTTTGACACCTATTCAAGGCAGTAGTCTGGGAAAAATATGATTATTAATGTTTTCATTACAAGGTGGCGCTGGCGGGTGGTACACTCCGGTTTATAGGGATTACTCAGCACTCCATAAGAGTTTATCAAAATGGTTAGATGCATTAAAAGCCGAGTTTCTAAGCTTTAAAATGATACCTACTTTATGTTATTCCACGTTGGAAAACAAGCATGGATGGTTCCGGGAACATTGGATCACACATTGCATCCCGGTAAGACGAGAGGCATATATTAGCCAAATATGTTACATCATTCCGTAAGTAATATCTGGTGATTGTCACAATGGATTATGTTGCTTTTTTAATCGTAAGAATCTGTTGTAAATGGTGATGTGCCATGATCTATGATCTGTGCAATTGTCATTCAACCATAAATGTTACAGACGCGCAACGCTAAGGGAGCGCCCCCAAAGTGACGTTCCGACGCAGTGCGAATTCTCTCGAAAGGGAACAAATGATTCAGTGATGCAAACCGACTTCAATTCTGCATTAAACTAGTTCTAAAAAGACAATAGTAAATAGTCATTATTCGGGTGAAATCAGTTCAGTGTTGATTCATTTCGGTTCAATAACTGTGTAAAGTTCATCAGTTATGAGATATTGCTCTGCTGCACACACCTGGTTACTACCATACCTTGAGTAGAACTCAAAGAGCTCAAAGTTACATTTCATGTTAATGTAATATATGTGGTGGTCTATTCTCAAAACATGTGTCTTGTCAACTGCACTGATAAAAATGATTTTCTGGTGAAGTAAATACTACAGAAAAAACAAATGTAATTTCTACATAAAAAAGTTAGTTCAGGCAAGAATTTAAAAAAGTAAGTAAATTCTATATTAGTACTCAAATCAAGCTTGTAGAAATTAAAGCATAAATATCAGCATTATAAAATTAAGTAAAACTACTCAACTTTTCTGATACTGGTGTTGCCATCATGCACTGGGGTTTGAATAATTAAGGAGGTTGATTTTTCGCTGTTTCCCAGATGTATTTACACTGTTTTATCATTGCTTTTGTTGTTAGGTTTAGTAACTTGCCATTTTGTGACATTTGGAGTTCATTTTCTACTCAAAATGACACATTCATACTGAAAAACTATGAAAAAATGCATACTTTTCTAAGTAAAGCATACACTTTACAAGAGTGGTTTAATTTATATTTTTTTTAGTAAAATGTTTTGCAAAGTGAACTTCAACTAAGTAGAAATTACTCAACCTTTTACTAGCCAAGTTAAAATTACTTATTTTCTTTGTTAATTTTACTTAATTTAGTTAAGTAGAGTTTACTTAATTCCATATGTGAAATTTACTTAAAAAATATGCGTGCAAAAACTTGCCAAAGAAAAATTAAGTAAATCTTACTTATTGTTTTTTTCAGTGTGTGATTAGAAAGTGAGTTGAACATTTGAGAGTGATTCAAGGACAGGTGCATTTATGATATATACCACTTTATTTTGTAAAGTGTTTTAGTTGATTTCACCTCCAAATGAAAGCTCTCAGCACTGGGATGTATGCCAATACGCAGTGTCATAGGGTAAAAAGACACATCCTTATAAGTGATGAAAGCTTTTAAAGGAAAGGCAAGTAAACACTCAATATAGAAAATATGTGTTACTCTGAAACCACAATAACATTCATAAGAAAATATTATGGGTCTTAGATGGCAACATGTTCTTAAAACTTTATTAAATTGTTCTTCAATATTACGTTTTTTACTGTATTTTTAATTCAATAAATGCAGTCTTGGTGAACATAAATTACTTCTTTTAAAAACATTAAAAATCGTAATTATTCCAAAATGTTGGCTTCCAAAATATGTCTTACGCACAAAACTGCTTTGTAGCATTAACTTATTCCATTTGTACATTAAAATTATATAATATTTCTTATTGTATGATCAAACTTATTACTTTCTTTTGTTCTTACTCATGCTTTCTTTCTATTTCATAGTGTCCTTTCGTCCAGGCAAAATTTTTTTTTACTCTTTGCATCATATACACAACTTGTTACATCAATGATATTGGGAGATCACGTGACCCACCGACAGCAATGGCTAAAAAGTGAGTTTAAAATTCTAATTGTGTCCTTGAGGGGGAACTTCGCACCACTGTCGCTGATGAACTAAAGATTCATCTTAGCTTTATTAGGAAACTGTTTAAGGAACAATTTGCCTTGATCGCGGCTAGATTTCAAGGAGTGCTAGAAGAATGTTTGGCTGATAAAAAATAACTATGACAACATGCAGACAGCTATCTGTAATTCAGTGGACTTACTTCAGGAAAAATGGTTGAAAATTAAAGACCGCCAGTCTAATATCCATCTAGTGGGGCTTAAAGAGGATGTAGAAGGAGATGACCCCTTGCGATTCATACAGAACAGCCTTCCCAATGGATTCCTTCTCTTGCTGGCAAGTTAATGGAGATTGAAAGAGCTCACCATATATATATATATATATATATGACAGTGAACGCTCCAAATCTAGCCCTTCTACATTCATCTTCAAGTTGTTACGTTATCAAAATCGGAATGCAATCCTGAATGGAGCCCTAGCTGCGGGACGAATCCTTCATATGGGAGGTCTGCTGCTTTTCTTCCTAGACTACAGCACCCATACTGCGTCTAAGAGGAGAGCAATGGCATTGGCGAGAAAGAAGCTAACTCACTTGGGAAGTTTTTCATATTTTCGTAAAAAGCGTAGGGAGAATTGAATTAGAAAAACAAATTGGTCTACTAGAGAAGAAATTGAAAGGTAAATGTTGTGAGACAAAAGCTAAAGAAGTAAATGTTCTTAAACCAGAATTTAAATCTATCTATCTATTTGCATATAGCTGAATTCATCATGAATCGTACTAGACAATCTTATTATTTTGATGGATAACAACCTTCAAAAGCTGCTGGCTCTAAGGTTGAAGGATTATGAATCCAAGGCCAATATATCTGCTATTAGGCATTAGGGTTCAGTATATATTCAACCTAAGGATATAAAGTATTTGAATCCTATTATCGACATTTGTATACTTTAGAATCCAGCACTAATCCGTCCATTTTTGCTTTATTCCTTAAGCATTTAAATCTTCCTGAACTAAATGATTCAGTGGACAGTCCTCTGACAATTGAGGAACTAAAATCTGCCCTGGATTCCATGAGTAGTAACAAAGCCCCTGGGTTTGATGAGATTCCTCTGGAGCTATTGAGGATGCTGTGGGACATAGTGGCACCCCTGTTATTTAATTATTTTAATTTTACTTTAGAAAACGGTGGTTTGCACAGGGACCAAATACAGCTTTAATAACTCTGTTGGTGAAGAAAGCGAAGGATCCACTTGAAGAAGCTCCATTAGCCTTCTATTCACAGAATCAAGGCTGAGATAGCAAGAGTCTTGACCTTAAGATTAGATTGGTGTGTAGGAGACTTGATCAAGTCAAGTCAACTTTATTTATATAGCGCTTTTTACAATGCAGATTGTTTCAAATCAGCTTTACAGTGTTAAACAGGAAAATAATGAACAGAATTTGATTCGGCTGTACAGCCGCTCTGGAGAAAACGGTGATGTCATCTAGCTCGTTTCAATTATCATATATATTCAAGTAATGTAGTTGACATAGTTAATTTAGTTTAGTAATTAAATTTATTTGGATATTTATTTGAAAATGTAGTGTCTTGGTGTGCAAAATCACACCAAGATTCCTGACTTGATTTTTAGTTGTTTGACCCCTAGCGTCAAGGTATGCATTCATCTTGTGAACTTCATCTTTGTTTCCAAATGCAATGACTGCAATTTTCCTTTGTTTAACTGAAGAAAGTTTTGGCAAATCCAAATGTTAACTTCGTCAAGGCATTTGCACAGGGAGTCAATGGGGCTGTAGTCGTTAGGCAATAGGGCTACATAGATCTGGATGTCGTTTGCATAGTTGTGGTAAGCAATTTGGTTCTCTCTCATTATTTGGCTCAGTGGGAGCATGTACAGGCTAAACAGGAGTGGCCCAAAAATTGACCCTTGTGTGACTCCACATGTCATGGATGTCCACTCATACTTATGGTCACCTATACTCACATAATAACCTCTCCCTTCTAAGTATAACCTGAACCATTTGAGGACTATCCCAGAAAGCCCAACCCAGTTTTCCAGCCTGTCAAGAAGTATGTTGTGATCGACAGTGTCAAATGCTGCACTAATGTCGAGTAGCACCAGCACTAATAATTTACCTGTATCAGTATTGAGGCGAATATCATTTATTATCTTTATCAGCGCTGTTTCTTTGCTGTGATGCGGTCGGAAACCAGATTGAAAATTGTCAAAGTATCCATTTGAGCTTAAGAATTTGTTCAGCTGATTGAAAAAACGTTTTCAATGATCTTGCCTTTGAAGGGAAGATTTGAGATTGGTCTATAGTTGCTCAATATGGTCTTATCTAGATTGCTCTTTTTCAAGAGAGGCTTAACAACTGCAGTTTCCAGGGAGTTTGGAAAAGTCCCAGAAAGACATGAGGAATTTACCAATTCTAAGAGATCTGTCTCTAAACAGTTAAACACACTTTTGAAAAAAGAAGTGGGGAGTCAGGTCGATGTTTTAAGGTACTGTCCCGTTTTTTTTTTTTCTTCAAAAATTTTACCATCAATTGCTTCGAAATCAGACATAGTGACTAATTTCTGAAATTGTGGACAGGTCTGTCTGACCTCAGCATAGCACGAGGATATACTGATCGCCTTTCTGATATTATTGATCTTCTCAGAAAAAAAGGAGGCAAACTCATTGCATTTGCTTTCGGACGGCTATTCACTGAGAATGTGACTTTGGGGATTTATTAGTCTCTCTACAGTAGCAAAAAGAGTGCGGGTGTTGTTTATGTTTATGTTTATGTTTATAATATTTGAGAAGAAGGTCTGTCTAGCTGTACCTAGTTCCACATTGAAATCATGAAGGCTGTCTTTATAGATGTTATAATGGACTACAAGTTTTGTCTTCCGCCACATGCGCTCAACTTTCCTGCATTTTCTTTTCATACTTTGAACTGCTGTTGTGTTTCTCCAAGGTGCTTTAGGTCTGCCATTCTTTTTCCTGACTTTCTCAGGAGCAATATCATCAATTACATTCTTGACGTTTGAGTTAAAACATTCAAGAAGTAAATCAACAGAGTCTGCGGATATGCTTGGTGTCAAAGATATGGCCTTCATAAATAGTACACTAGTGTTCTCATTTAAGCTTCTCTTATTGACAGAGACAGATATAGCTTCAATGGCAGGAGAGATCAAAATATCAAAGAAAATACAGAAATGATCAGACAGTGCTACATCCTTAATAACAATCAATGAAATGTTTAGACCCTTACTGATGAGTAAATCTAGAGTGCGTCCATGATTGTGTGTGGGTCTATGTACATGCTGAGTCAGATCAAAGTGTTAAGAACAGTCATGAGATCTTTTGCTGTACTGGATTCAGTATTGTCAATGTGAATGTTAAAATCCCCCAGCAATAGTAAAACAGTCAAACTCAGAAAAGACTGCTGATAACAGTTCTGTAAAGTCCTCAACAAAGGCTGGAGAGTATTTCGGAGGCCTGTAAATAATGATAAGTAAAATGCGTGGCGCACCTTTTAACACAATACCCAGATATTCGAAAGACAGGTAATCTCCAAATGACACTTGTTTACATTGATAGACATCTTTAAATAGAGCAGCTACACCTCCACCTCTCCTATCCACTCTGCAGACACTCATAAAAGTAAAGTTAGGTGGGACTATTTCATTTAGGACTGTTGCACAGCAGCTATCTTCTAGCCATGTTTCATTTAGAAACATAAAATCCAAGTTGTTTGTTGTTATTAAGTCGTTGACTAGAAGTGATTTATTTTTAAGTGAGGGAATGTTTAAAAGTGCTAACTTAACAGTCTTACGTTTTGTCCCCATGGTAATATTAGTTTGACATGTAACAGGCAGCAGATTAGATGGGTTTGCCATACGGCTTGAGAAGGCCTTAGATTTTCTATCACGTAATAGAACAGAAATAGAGAAAGCAACAGGCACACTGGGTTCCCGCTTGTTCTGTAAACATTTGATAAAGTTACTGTTATCATAGCAGGGACCCAACACACATTATTGAGAGCTGGTATCAGCTGTTTTTGGTTCACCTACAACAGATGGAGGAGGGTGTCACAGGAGGAGGGGGAGGACAAGCTGGGCCCATCGGCTTTGGTGGTCGCCGCTTTTTGGTTGATATCTGGGGGCTCGCAGCAATAGTGTGATAGAGTGTGATAGTCTGGTTCCAGCATACACCAGTTCCTCCATTTTTACTGAGAAGCTCAGAAGCGGGGATGCTGGAGAGACGAATAACGTGTCTGGTGAGGGGAGCTGTTGCTTTGGTGTTACTGGAGGCTGTAATATGTTGTCCTGGCTTTCCTAGCTGTTTTCTAGAAAGTCGTCCTTGGTTGCTGAATCTTGGAGCAGTTCTAGTCCGTCACAGATTGTCTGTGGTGAGCTCTGTGGGCAGGGCTCAGCTGGGAATGTGTCCGTGATCAGTGGTTGCTGTGGCTGTTATCATTGTTCTTGCAGGATGTCAACCGCATGTCCATTCAGATGCTAAAGTCCTGTGGTCATTCCTACTCTGTAAAGGTGTGTGTGCCATTCAGGTTGAATGGATTGCCACACACTGCTGAAGGGTGATGGAGGGAGAAGTAGATATTGTCCTTTAGCACTCTTGCACCAAGTTTGTTTGGGTGGTGGCTGTCCTGTTTAAACAGAAAAGATTGAAGTTGTCGATGAAGTTCAGTCCCTTTATGTTGCAGCTTTTTTGCAGCCATGTATTAAGCCCAAGCAATCGTGAAAACCTATTTTTCCCTCTTGCTGGAAGTGGTCCACTGATGAACGACTGAACTTTCAGTTTTTCAAAAAGTTCATTAAAATCCCTCTTAAGGAGTTCTGACTGCTCTTTCTGAATATCATTCTTCCCCACATGAATGATTAGTCGATTTGCAGTCTTATGTTTCATCAGAATGTTCTTAAGTTCCCTCTTTATGTCAGAAATGGTTGGAAGATACAAGCACGTAGTTGTATCTCTGCTACTAATGTTTCTGATTATGGAGTCACCCACTATCAGAGTCCTGGGCTCGGCTGTGCTCTGAGCTGAGTGCCGCTGTCTGCTCGACCTTGAGCACCAGTTAGCATAAGTGTTTGCTGCTGGCTGATTTGATCTGTGTCCGATCACATTTGGGGATTTCTCACCCACATTCAGCACATTTGGGGATTCCCCACCCATATTCATTAAAACTTCAAATCTGTTCTCAAGATGTATAGGCAGTGGTAGGGGGGTAAAGGATGGTACTGTGGCAATCTGTGATACTCGTGACAATCTGATGTCTCGAGTGCCTTTAGGTCTCGCTCCCTGTTTGTGCCATCGATTAGTGTGTTGACCAGTTACGACTTGTTTCTCTACACCCAGTATGGCCTGTTGCGGAGCTCAAGATTCATGGGACTCACCGGCTGTATGCTGAGGGCGTCCATGACTAAGCTCTGTTGTGTTCCGTTTGGTTTGGTAGTAGCTTTGGTTTTTCGCAAGTAGCTTTGTTTCAAGAACTGCAATCCTTTGTAAAAGTCTGTGGCAGTTTGTGCAGCAAGTAGATTCTTGAACTAGAAGAGGCATTTTCTTTCTTATCCTTTTGAATGTAGGAAGCTGTGTTTTCCCTTCTCTGGAAGGTAAGCTGATGGCTGCTGTCGGTGGGAGGCTGGTCGGATAAAAACTCCCCTTTTTTGTAGTTTTCCAGTCACAAAAGTTTCTAGTTTTAGCGTTGTTGTCAAGCTTTATCGTTTGAGCACTGTGCTGTGATTTGCTGTAGTTAAAATTAGGAGATAAAATATAAAAAGCGATAGACCAAAGCGCGGAGCAGTAAGCAAGAGCGACCTAACAGTAGCTAAGCCAGTACTATTAAAAAAGTACTGAAGTGCTAAGTCAGAGATCCAGACCTTACCCACTATGATTCCAGTCAGTGAGCAGTTTATCTTGGGATTAGAGTCTTTTCATTATCTCTTATTTCCAAGTAGAAATATCAATCTCTTCTTGAAAAGATTAGGAGCGATCTTCAGTGTTGGTCTCCACTCTGATTGGCCATTTATGGTAGTATAACAAGTACTAAAATTAACAAGTACCACAACTTTTTGTATGATTTTCAGCCCAGCGTAAACTTTTTTTTAAACGCTACCTGTTGATACAGTCCATACACTCTTTAGTTTTATGTGACTTATTGTTCGGATATATTATTACATTCTTTTTAGTGAGTAGGGGAGAGCGGGGCACAACCTAACGCTTTCTCAGTTTGTGTAAATCCACTTGGGGTTCAGAGCATTTATTTTTTCCCACATTAATTTCCCACATGTCTAGTACAATTATGTAGTTTTGTTTCATTAATACATTGTATACTTTTTTCTTGATTTCCCTCGAAAGAATGGAAGTGAAATGTGACAACATGCCCCATAGGTGGGGTACATTGTAACATGTGAGGGGCACATTGTAACATGACCAAATGACAGATTAAAATGTTACCTGATATAATCAAAAAAATATCCAAGACAAACTAAAATATTTTGTCAATAAAATACAATTGTTAACTTTTTAAAATAAAATAATGGCATTTTTTAATCAATAAAAATATACACATTTTTGAGTTTGACAACAAACACATCGCTAAATACAGCTATACAGCATAGTTAAAAACATAATAATAATAAATCATTTCTGAACATTGACTCTCAGTCATTATTCACCCTTTTCTCATGGTTTCTCAAAATAATTCATAAAAGTATATAATATAATAGCGTAGTTCTAATTGGGGCTCATTGTAACGCAGTGTTACAACGCACCCCACCTGCGCAACTGGGATTTAAACCGCGGCTCGTGTCTTCTGCTGTTAGATCAGCATTAAAGAACTATCTCAACTGTTAAATAACAGATATAAGATTAAAATAATATCAGATTTGTCTTATTTTAAATAAACAACAAACAGAGGTGAAAAATAAACTTAAGTAAGAAATTTACTTTTGCTATGGTTAAATAAATGTTCAGCGCAATTTTTTCTCCAAATAATGTTGATATGGCAACTAGTAAATACACAAAGTTTCGTCATCCTAGCATGTGTGGGAAGTTTTAAACCATGCATTACAACTAACCCCACGTTAGGTTGTGCCCCGCGCTCCCCTACATTATCTACACAAAAATGTATATAGTTTGTTATTGTCTCGGTAGTCAGATCAAGTGAAGTGAAGTGACGTGAAGGCCAAGTATGGTAACCCATTCTGAGAATTTGTCCTCTGCATTTAACCCTCTAAAGCTGACAAACGCGCCCGCACGTTTTGCTGGATTTTTCCTCATGACAGTGTAAAACAACTTAAAATACTCCGTCATTTTTGGCCTCACAGACATGAACAAAAGTCTTTACAAAGCTTAAAGAGTCTACTTTTATTTATGTACACTCAAAATAAAAAACGAAATGTTGTGCTTTTCGCTAAATAAAGAAAACAAACAGGATGCGCGTTCTCCCGTGATGTCCACTCTGAAATGCGTCTGAAAATGAACTGTAACTCAGCAAATACTTGCCACACAGACACGACAGATATCTCTTTATAAAGCTTGGACTGTCTTTAAATGAAGTAATTTATATAAAAAACAAATATTCATCCACGTGAAGAAATGCGAACCTGTAAACGCCCCCCCATCACCTCAAAACAAAGCATCAGCTTCATCATTCTTCTGCTTTTCATTGAGTTTGGAAGACACGTTGTGAGTTTACCTTGGATTTACTCAGAAGAAACAGAACTCGATTTTGACATGAGAATTATTAAGGTTAAACATTTCTTCTCACTTACATTAGCGTTATTGATGCATAAACTGCACCTTGTAGGCTACTAGTGGAACTATTGCCAGACTAAAATTTGTGAAATCAATGGAAACATGTTGAAATATGAAATAGGTAGGCAACCTTTCAATGCTAAATAAAGATACACGTACAACAGAAGAATATTTATATTAATATTTAATAATAATATTTATATGCTCTACAATATTAAACACAGCATGATATAAAAGTAGGGTTGCCAACTGTCCCTTATTAGCCGGGACGTCCCATTTATTGGGCCTAAATGTCCCGTATGTGACCTCTCCCTTGTCTTGTTTATTGACTGCTACGCTGATCTAACCACTGTCTAAGGGGCTGTACACATATGTTGCGTCTTTTGCACTCTCAAGTTCGTTATTTAAAATGTAGATGCGCGACAAGCGCGCTCAAATAGAGAGCAACGCCGTTGTGACGCACAATGCGGTGCGGAACGCTCATTTTTTCCAGACGCGTCTATGCGCAACGCGATGAAAAAGCAACGGCAGATGTGGCAGGAACATCTGTTTGTGTATGCATTTGTAGATTATATTGCAAACAAATCATTATGACATTCACAGTGAATTCTTGACCCCAAACTTTTGAACAGTATAATGCTACAAAAGCTTTAGATGGTTTGTGTGTAACAATTGACATTCATTTCTATGTTAAAATTATTTTTAGGATTAAATTGTGCATTAATAGGTTAAGCAAAACAAATGTGTTTATATCTGAGAGCCTTTTATACACACACTTAACTGCAGACACTGAAATGACATACACTGTGTAACACTGTGGTACAGTACAAATATTTAGAGTGTCCCTTATAAAGAATCACGATTGTCCCTTATTTTTGTCCCACTTTTTGTCCTTTGTTGTGTATATTTGGATTATGTTGTTCAAAAAGCCATTCTTTTAATATCTTTGCATTCTTTGTTCTAGTTCCCTCACAGTCCCATTCAGCTGATAGGGCCATCAGGGGAGTGTCTTTGTCTTTCTCAGGTGTGAAAAACATCAATATTCATGATGATTCACGCCCTCCCCGCATAAGCCTTCCTGACACAGAACATGTCTTACAAATTTTAAATCAGTTTTATGTGAATGAGTGGCCAGAGTGATTTTTACATAGTCTTGAAGCAAAGATTCTAGCCTATGTGATCCAGTTTTCAAGTCTTATTCAGTATGGGTTTTATGGCCTTATTTCAGTGACTTAATTTTTTTTTTCTCACAAACCACGCATAAACGTCATTTTCTCAAAACGACAAACTTTTATATACGTGCTGCTCACATATTATTGTAGCAGAGTTTGTGCTGAATACAGTGTAATCAGACTTTAGCCATGAAAATGTTACAAGTAACAGAAATAAGCTCAAATGTCAGGGCATGTCAAAACACCTCCAGGGCCCAGAAAACAGCTCAGGGCTCAGAGGGTTAACCCATCCTAGTTAGTGCGCGCACATTAGGAGCAGTGAGTAGTGAACACACACAGACATACACTGCAAACTGTGGACACACACACCCGGAGCAGTGGGCAGTCTGACAAGTCTGATTCTTAGGCCACAACTGCTCAATGTCCATATTATTAAAAACATCTCAGTCTGTACATAGGACACATCCTTTAAGTCTTTCTATGGCATCATCTGACCACACCGTTACTTCCATCACATATAGTTTACTATGTTTGAGCATAGTTTTGTATGTTGGAATTAGATAGATGGTATTGTGGTCAGAGTTTGCCAGAGGTGGTTTAGATCTGGCCTCATAAGCGTTTTTTATATTTACATAAAACTTGTCTACGATTCTGTCTTTCCGTGTTTCACATTTTGTTCACATTGTAGTTGTTGGTGAACACAGTCTGTGATGCACGCTGCTGCTCTTGCTGCAGTTCCACTAGGAGGGACATAGGCAGCACAAATAACAATGCTGCCAAACCTCCTCGGGGGTCTCATTTTCAATCATAAAACATCAAGATTGGGGCAACATATTGTTTCTTTTATTGTGTATTGTTTGCACCAGTCATTACTCACATACACAGCCATGCCCCCGTCCTTGTTTTCCCCTGAATGCACATTCCTATCCGCACATACAAGGCAGAATCCATCCAACTCCACAGCAGTGGTGCAACCATGTCTCCGTAAACACCATCAAACGTGAAGTGCATTGCACAATGCCATCAACGGTAGGGGTGGTCTATTTCCTCACCATCGGAGATGCTGCCGTATTCCGCCTCGCTGGTCTCTTTTCCTCTGCCTCCTATTGCACTTAAGTTGCAACCTCACACATTCAGGCAGATCCATGGATGTGATCCGGCATAACGAAGCGCAAGCAATGTGTCTCGTGTGCAGCTGATTGTGTCTCGTGTGTAGCTTGTTTGACCGGTTGTGAAGTATGTGTGGCAAACACCAAGAACTTGGCTTTAAAAAACCTCTGATGATGATGGAATTGGAATGCACGCTTGCGAGAGGCTATAAATAAACGTGAAACAGGTGTGAATTCAGTTTTCTTTTGTCTTCAGAGACCGCATTGTGTATGTGTGTGGTACACTCTCTATCTGTTTACTTTGTTAAGCATGGCAAGTGTGAGCACTGTGAGTTATTCTCCATTAAAATGCTTCACGCTCATCCCACATATTTTCAAGGGCAAGAGACACTGCATCTCTTGTTTCTGGTGAGATGGATTTTGAGTGTGCCACCTCTGAGCATTTCTCCCGTGATGATAAAGCGCAAGAGGAACTACTCAAGGTGGCGACTCATGCAGTGGCAAGGTTACAACTGGACTGGCCAAAGGAACAAGAGACAACCAAACCAAACAATTTCTGTCCGGGGGCACCTGAGTGATGGTCTCTCTCCTTCTTTGAGACCTCCACGATGAATTAACTCATTCATGGGGGAAACCATACACTGTATATTGCATGTCTTTGTGCCCTCAACATCGACCTATTCAACTATCGTGGGTGAGAAGGCGCGCAGTTATACGATGTTGCCTTTAGATTGAAGAGATGCTCACAAGCTATCCCTCTCCTGGGAGCAATCATCATTAAAAAAGCCTACACTACCCACCAAGCCATGCAGAACAACATCCACACTGGTGGGGAAAGCATTTCAATCAGTGGGTCAGGCCGGTGCAGCACTGCACACCATGGCGGTGTTACAGGCATACTAGGCTGATCTGCAGAAAGATCTGAGTACAGCATTGAGTAGCATTAATGAAGATGCTTTCTCAGAATCACAGTGAGCCACAGATTTATCTCTTCAGGTGACAAAGCAGATGACCAATGCAATCGCACGTTCTATGTTGGCTTTAGACACCACAGAGATGCATCTGTGGCTGAACCTTACAGGCATCAAAGAGAGGTACAGAACATTAGTAAACACTGTCGTCAGCAGATTCTGGGAGGCAAAAAGGCATGAGCAAGTTTCTCCCCTGCTGTACTCAAGGGGAGGGGCTGTGTTTGCCACCCAGCCCTAACTAGGTCTGGTTCCTAAGCGGCGAGAGGCACAGGAACTCGTGTGACGAGTCACGCTCCCCATTAAGACTGGGGACTGACTTGCCGTGCTCAGCAGTCTAAAGGGAGACCTGATCTAAGGACAATCATCTCCGCAAAGAAAAAAACCCTGAGGTTTTTGTGCCCAGGACTGTGGGGACTTGAGACGGGGCACGTAAAAATACAAATTCAAGCAGCTTCTTCCTGACACCCTCACAACATCAATGTTCCATCCCCAACACCTTCTGTGTTTCGGGGGGCAGCGGTTTTCAGCGAAATGTTGAATGTTCTGTTGCTTCCAGCTATCTCCTAGGACACAGAACATTTAACATCCCCCATTTAACAAGACCAAGTATCGAAATTAGTACCCCTTTCAGAGAATTTGGCAGTGTGGAAACTATTGCCAATTATCTCTTCTTGGGTCCTCAAGGCAGTATAAAACTTTTACAGAATACAGTTTGTGCATTGCTCTCCACGTTTTAATGGCGTGGTCGGAGCAGGTGCATTTGCTGTCACAAGAGCTGCAATCTCTTTTGGGCAAAGAGGCCAAGTTCAAGATGATAACAATCAAGATGATCAAATCCAACAAAAAGATTGGTTTGTCACAGTCGATGTCAAGGATGCATATTTTCATATAGAAATTTTGCCTCAACACAGGAGGTTCCTGACATTTGCTTTCATGGGCAAATCTTACCAATATCGGGTCCTTTCATTTGGCCTGCAGAAGGGAACACGATGCATTAAGAGCCGGGGTGAAACCTTTTGAATTTGAAGATCAAGGTAAATTGTACCTAATTTGTCTTCCGGGAAACATGTAAGTATCTTCTGTTGATTCCGAAGGGCAGTACTAAATGAAAATAACTGATATTTAAACAAATTATGAAAAATTTGGACATTTTCATCCTGTTCAATAGTTCCCTAAATTGTCCTCAGTGTGAAAAGATGGATTTCAAAATCATACAGTCACTGCTGGAAAGGGTTTAAATCTGCAAAAAAATGCGGGAAAACTGAATAATTTGCAGGACCTGGAGGACTTTTCTGAAGAACACTGAGCAGTTTAACTGCTCAGGACAAACAAGGGACTTAAGAACATCACAAAAAAATAAAAAAACAACAACACAGTATTGAGAATCAATGGTTCATAAACTTTTGAACGGGTTAATTTAAAAAAACGTAGCTTATATAAAAATATCTTATTCAGGACAGTACTAAATAAAAAATAACATGCATTTTGTATGATCTTTCTTATTTTGTTAAAATTATTCACATTTTCACGGATTATGCAAGCGGTTCACATACTTTTTCTTGCAACTATATATATATATATATATATATATATATATATAGAGAGAGAGAGAGAGAGAGAGAAAGAGAGATTCTGAATAGATGGAAATCAAAGTAGCCCACTGGCTCAGAAAAGAATGCAGAAGGAAGACACTGATATAATATTACCAGGGGGCTAGCTGCAGTGAAAAAAATAAAACCACATAAGAGTGCTACATAAATAAAACATAGCTATAAAACGTGTAATATATGGTGTGTTGTTGTGAATGGCTACTATTCAAATGAATACTGAGTGCTGTTTGCTCCCATAAACGTCAGTGGCTGACAATTAAATTGAAATCTATGGCTGATGAGGAGCTGTAGAGTGTCAAAAAGTCGAATGGCAGACAAGATTCTCATTAAACTTTTCATTAAGCATTATCTCCATCTGGAAATGGAGTGAAAAGCATTGGGAACATTAGAAAGAATGTCACACAAGTTCCTATTGTCTCTGCAGAGGCAGATGCCTATTATGTGCAACGTGTATCGAAGTCATAAATTATACATTACACTGAGGAGCTGTGAAGAAAATGACATAACAGGATTATGTGTGTGAAATGTCAGGATGGACCCATCAGAGAAGATCTGAGAAAATGGCAACCATCCAGGAAATAAGAGATTGAATATCAGCCTCAAAGTAAGATTATGCATCAGCCTATTAATACTGACACAGGCTTTGCTTTTTAGTGAGGTGGATTAGATGTTTTCTTCTCTGAATAATTTGAACAGTGGCCAATGCCAGGTCATTTTTCAAGGACTTTTTGCTTTATGATTTTTTTTTGTTATTTAAAAAAGAGTTGACATTATAGGTTCTTCAGATTTGTAACATACAACCAAAAATTGGCAGCCTAAAAGGGTTATCCAAGGGAAAGATTTAAAATAGCAGATTCAAACTTTTGATGGCAATGACACCTAAATGATAATCTCTTAGGACCTCCTTTCTTAAATGTTATGTTACAGTGCATAGCTCTAATATTAGGGTGGAAAAATAACATGTCAAAATAATTTTATGCATTTAATGCACCCGTCCTGCCCCAGACCTAGTTGGAGTTGTGACATTCAGGCGATCACTGGGCACTCTGCGCTCATTAACCCCGCCGAGAGCAGCCTTACCTCGGCTAGTCCTTCTGACGTTTGCCGCTAGCTCTGATGTCTTTGTAGTGGTTAAACATGAGATATAATTTGTCTTGTGTAGATCTAACGGGCGATCTTTGGTCTCATTAATCTATAATTTATTCCCTGGCAAAACGAGACTGAATAGTTTGCTTTATTTCTTATTGTATAGCTTATTATACCTTTTACTTATACTTTTATAATGGCTATTATTAATCATTAAAACGGACATTTAACAAAAAGTGATAGGGCTGTGTTTTATGTCATATTTAATTTTATTACAGTGAAGATAATCAAAGTACATATACACATTGCCTGAACCACATAATAATATGTTTAATATTTTTTAAAAATGTAAACGAAAAAAGGCAGGGTTGTGTTTTATAAATATAAATTATATACATGCATATATAAACATAAATATATTATATTTATAAATATACATGCAGTGAAGATAATCAATGTACACGTTGCCTGAACCACATTTGTGTGGCTATTAATATGTTTAACATTTTTTGAAATGAAAATGAAGGCAGAGTGGTGTTTAAAATACACATACAGAGATAACAGGAGTAGCCAGAGCGACCTGAGTGATAGCAAGAGCGCTGCTGTTCCATTTGAGGAATTACCAGACTTGCGTCCTTCCGTCCTCGGGAGTGCATTCTCCCGAGTCGAACTTGGCAAGTCCGAACTACCAAGGATGCCAGTCCGAACTTTGCGTACTTGGTATAGAGAAAAAAACTATTGTTTCCAGAAAACTGGATGTGAGTACCTGAGATGGTAAGGAGAGTGCGCTGCTAGTTGTTTGGTAGGTCATAACGTGTATTCGGTTACAAGAAGTGCATTCTGTCTAATGTATGTTCTAATGTATGTTTTAGAGAAGACTTGTTTGTCTTCGACTATACAAACTTGTTACTGTGTCGTTATCGCAAACTGGGTGTGGACACTGGAGAAAGGTAGGGAGAAAGCGCTGCTAATCTCTCACTAACCGTTCTTAAGGCCCTGATATACTTCAAGCTAAATCGAAAAACTAACTGTCTGTCATGTGATGTCACAGTTCGAAACAGCTTGCCAATGTAAACTTTCCGTGAAAGTTTGCTCCGGCTGCTAAACACCTTCGTACTACCATTGGTCTGTGGCGATGATGTAGGTAGGTGTGCACGGAGGCGCCGCCTTCTTTCATGTGAAAATCTTTTCTGGTTCATTTGGCCTGTTCAGTTGGTCGCGGTCAGACATCCTTAAGTGACAACATGAACTCACAAGAGCTGCTTACAGTAGAAAATGAAGTTCTTCATCTTCTGATGAAAGTGACACTGACACTGTTTTTCATGTTTAATATGGTAAATATAGACACACTATATTGCCAAAGTATTGGACACCCCTCCAAATTATTGAATTCAGGTGTTACAATCAAGCCCATGGCCACAGGTGTATAAAATCAAGCACCTATGCAGACTGCTTCTACAAACATTTGTGAAAGAATGGGTCACTCTCAGGAGCTCAGTGAATTCAAGCGTGGTACCGTGATAGGTTGCCACCTGTGCAATAAGTCCATTCGTGAAATGTCCTCACTACTAAATATTCCACGGTCAACTGTTAGTGGTATTATAACAAAGTGGAAGCAATTGGGAACAACAGCAACTCAGCCACGAGCGGGGTCAGCGCATGCTGATACGCACAGTGTGCAGAAGTTGCCAACTTTCTTATGAGTCAACAGCTACAGACCTCCACACTTTGTGTGGCCTTCAGATTAGCTCAAGAACAGTGTGTAGAGAGCTTCATGGAATGGGTTTCCATGGCCGAGCAGCTGCATCCAAGCCTTACATCACCAAGTGCAATGCAAAGTGTTGGATGCAGTGGTGTAAAGCATGCCGCCACTGGACTCTAGAGCAGTGGAGACGTGTTCTCTGGAGTGACGAATTACGTTTCTCTGTCTGGCGATCCGATGGACGAGTCTGGGTTTGGCAGTTGCCAGGAGAACGGTACTTGCCTGACTGCATTGTGCCATGTGTAAAATTTGGTGGAGGTGCGATTATGGTGTGGGGTTGTTTTTCAGGGGTTGGGCTTGGCCCCTTAGTTCCAGTGAAAGGAACCAAGACATGTCATACCAAGACATTTTGGACAATTTTATGCTTCCAACTTTTTGGGGATGGCCCCTTTCTGTTCCAACATGACTGCACACCAGTGCACAAAGCAAGGTCCATAAAGACATGGATGAGCGAGTTTGGTGTGGAGGAACTTGACTGGCTTGCACAGAGTCCTGACCTCAACCCGATAGAATACCTTTGGGATGAATTAGAGTGGATATATACACACACACAACTTGTGTAGCAAATATAAACAAGGATAATAGAGCCGAAAACATAAACTAACTGAAGATGACAACACAGGATTAAATGTCAATTCTTTGAATTTCCATGAGTGGCCCAGCCAGAGCCCGAACTTAATCCAGGCGAACATCTCTGGATAGATTTTAATCAATGTCTTATTAGCCAACTGCCTGGATTTAATAAATAAGAAGCAAATATAGCAGACAATAGCCTATAATAGGCGCCGGCGCAATCATACATTGCACAGCACGTCTCATAAATGAACCGAAACTCGAAATGATATTTGAGTATTCAGTTATTTGTATTGATTTAATACTGAATTGTGTTCAATGTCACAATATTACTGTTTAGCATAAGACTTCTTTCAAAAAAATTTAAAATTGTAATGTCAATGTCTTTTAATAATTTAAAATATAATAGGCCTTTGGCTCTCACTTTATATCGTTAACTATATTCTAAATACATAACAACAAAATATAGTCACATACCTGACTCAAATGCTCATTTATTATGCAGGTCATTATGCGGCTCATTATGGGTTCTATTGTCTCCTCAGGCTGCCAATTTTTTAATGTCAACTCTTTTTTAAACTCCTCCTGTTAATCACATATTATGGTAGCCCAGTTTGTGCTGAATACAGTGTAATGACACTTTTGCCATTAATATGTATATATGCAACTGACAAAAGCACAAATGTCAGAGCATGTTAAAACTTCTAAAGGGACCCAAAACTGTGCAGACTTCTAGGGGTTAAATTATTATCATTAAAAACATTAATGCCATTGCAATACCTTATATTGGTTCTGTTCTGTTTACCCTAAGGGGGGTATCGTTGCTCTTCCTGTTCTTATCCTTATGCTAGGCTGCATGGATGGGCAGGGAGTTCTTGCACAGAACAGAACCATACCGCCAATCCAAACTGTATATTTATGGTCAATCATCTTTGATGACAGTGGTCCTGACAGAACTAAGTTAAGGGGGAGCTTGAGAAAGGGAACTAAAAGGGTTCAACTAATGGTAGCATGAAAAAAAAGTTCTCCCATGGCATAATTGGAACCTAAAGGGTTATCTTATGGCATTAAATAAACTAAAAAAAGGTTCTTCTATGGCATCATAGGAAAAAAGTTATCCTGTATGGAATCATATGAACTAACAAAAGTTATCTTATGGCATCACAAAAACCTAAACAGGCATTTGTATAGACAGCACAGGAATTACAAAGTATCTCCTATGGCCAAAATATATATATTTTTCAAAATCTAGGGGCAGCAGTCAGAGGGCAGATTGGTTGGTTAAAGCTGCTAAGGTTTATTGCTCAGGAGAGTTGGCTTTGAAGACCTATACAGGGAGTGCAGAATTATTAGGCAAATGAGTATTTTGACCACATCATCCTCGTTATGCATGTTGTCTTACTCCAAGCTGTATAGGCTGGAAAGCCTACTACCAATTAAGCATATTAGGTGATGTGCATCTCTGTAATGAGAAGGGGTGTGGTCTAATGACATCAACACCCTATATCAGGTGTACATAATTATTAGGCAACTTCCTTTCCTTTGGCAAAATGGGTCAAAAGAAGGACTTGACAGGCTCAGAAAAGTCAAAAATAGTGAGATATATTGCAGAGGGATGCAGCAGTCTTAAAATAGCCAAGCTTCTGAAGTGTGATCATCGAACAATCAAGCGTTTCATTCAAAATAGTCAACAGGGTCGCAAGAAGCGTGTGGAAAAACCAAGGCGCAAAATAACTGCCCGTGAACTGAGAAAAGTCAAGCGTGCAGCTGCCAAGATGCCACTTGCCACCAGTTTGGCCATATTTCAGAGCTGCAACATCACTGGAGTGCCCAAAAGCACAAGGTGTGCAATACTCAGAGATATGGCCAAGGTAAGAAAGGCAGAAAGTCGACCACCACTGAACAAGACACACAAGCTGAAACGTCAAGACTGGGCCAAGAAATATCTCAAGACTGATTTTTCTAAGGTTTTATGGACTGATGAAATGAGAGTGAGTCTTGATGGGCCAGATGGATGGGCCCGTGGCTGGATTGGTAAAGGGCAGAGAGCTCCAGTCCGACTCAGACGCCAGCAAGGTGGAGGTGGAGTACTGGTTTGGGCTGGTATCATCAAAGATGAGCTTGTGGGGCCTTTTCGGGTTGAGGATGGAGTCAAGCTCAACTCCCAGTCCTACTGCCAGTTTCTGGAAGACACCTTCTTCAGGCAGTGGTACAGGAAGAAGTCTGCATCCTTCAAGAAAAACATGATTTTCATGCAGGACAATGCTCCATCACACGCGTCCAAGTACTCCACAGCGTGGCTGGCAAGAAAGGGTATAAAAGAAGAAAATCTAATGATATGGCCTCCTTGTTCACCTGATCTGAACCCCATTGAGAACCTGTGGTCCATCATCAAATGTGCGATTTACAAGGAGGGAAAACAGTACACCTCTCTGAACAGTGTCTGGGAGGCTGTGGTTGCTGCTGCACGCAATGTTGATGGTGAACAGATCAAAACACTGACAGAATCCATGGATGGCAGGCTTTTGAGTGTCCTTGCAAAGAAAGGTGGCTATATTGGTCACTGATTTGTTTTTGTTTGGTTTTTGAATGTCAGAAATGTATATTTGTGAATGTTGAGATGTTATATTGGTTTCACTGGTAAAAATAAATAATTGAAATGGGTATAAATTTGTTTTTTGTTAAGTTGCCTAATAATTATGCACAGTAATAGTCACCTGCACACACAGATATCCCCCTAAAATAGCTAAAACTAAAAACTACTTAAAATATTGATACAAAAATATTCAGCTTTGATATTAATGAGTTTTTTGTGTTCATTGAGAACATGGTTGTTGTTCAATAATAAAATTAATCCTCAAAAATACAACTTGCCTAATAATTCTGCACTCCCTGTACAGTAGAGCCTCCAGGCACCTTGGAAAACACTACATTTAGGATAGCTTTTCTACCAACCTGGCTGCTCCATTACTTCAACGCCCAGCCTGCAGCCTTTTTCATCACGTCTGCAGACATCGGTGTACAAGCCCTGTGGAATATCAATAAGGGTCTGCTCTACACCTCATTAGTAACTCTCGATTGGAGCCTACAAGCCTATCTATAGTGGTTGTCAACAAGCATAGATACAGCTGAGAACCTTAGAGAACAATGTATTTGATATGCTAGTATTACATTTACATGACCAAGAAACTTTGAACAAAATGTTTGTAATGTATGTAAATGTAAAATATTTATGCATTGTAGACTTATATAACACAACCCCATTACTTACAGTATTTCTACAAGTAAAAAGTATTTTAATTATTTGCAGCAGCCTTTGATCATCTTTGAATGTTTAACAGATTAGAACAGATTCAAAAATTTATTTGAAATCATTAAATGATCATTTATTGATAATTTATGTCTCATACTGCTACCAAGAAGCTTTTTTTTATAATTCCATTGATAATCTACTTGTCTTTGTCTTGTCTAACTTCACATTGAACTGTAACACTAAACATGTAACGTTTCTTTAACTAGAGGCCCCTGTAGTTGATTTTTATTTTGTATTTTTTATTTGCTGTATATTTATATATATATATATATATATATATATATATATATATATATATATATATATATATATATATATATATATATATATGAAGGTCAATTAATTTTCATAACTGTCCTGAGACATTTCACCATGGCTTCAGCATATACATTCTATATTATATAGTTTGTATTTACATTTATATTGTTCTAGAAAAGATTTCAAAAGATTAACTATATCAGTGAAGAATATATTTGATATGAAATATGAGATTGTGTGTAGTGTGATGAAAACAGTAAAAAGGAGGAGGTAAATATCACTTGTGATCGGATCAGAATTATTGTGTGTCATTTCCAGTCAAGCTCAAATTATGTAAAAAGTGTGAAAATATTGTCTTGTTTATTTATGATCCATAAATGCAAGCAATGAACTAAGCCTTAAGGAATCAGCCATTTTATTACAAAAATATTTAAAATGTAATTTCTACTGTACTACTCAATAAAAAATACATTTAAAAAAACATATGGGATGTGGTGTAAATAGTACATCTGGTGTATTTTTGGGGTTCAGAGTGTAAAAAAAAGTATTTCTCTGTGTTATTATATGACCATCTTAACCAAGAAGTCTTTACTAAAGTTGGCTACTAAATTCAAGACGAAACATTCACAAGGCATTTTATTGTCTTTGTGGGCTTCCCACCACATAGGACATCTTTCTGCCATATTTTTTATTAGCTTGAAATGCTCCCCCCCGGGCATGTGTTTGCACTCTGAACAACAGCAGGCTCCAGATCGCTGACTGGCGTAAACAGTCGCCTGGTGGGAGACACTTGGGGTTGCTATGACACACTCTTCAGCACCTCTCCTCTGGACAAGATGAGCAGGAGCGAATGATAGTAGCAGAAGTGGAAAAGAAGAAAAGTCGCACAAGATGGAGTGGTGTTTCTGATTGAGGTGGAGAGCATGCCTGGTGGGGGTTCTCCATACAAGAGTGGTGACTAGTTAATGATGCGATTCTTACCCAGAGTCTGATTACTGATTAGTCACGTTTATAGACTCCTGAGACTCAACTTGGGTAATGTGAAATCAGTCGGATACAACCTCCCACTTGTCTTTATGAAATGATGTATGATATGATACTAATTACTGCAGCATTCACAGCACTTACAGCTTTTTATTCATTTGACACAAGTAAGGAAATTAGAACTTTTTTTCTGCTGCTTGTATCTTTGCAGTCTCTCCTTGATTACCTTAATAGCCAACTGCTTCAATACAACACAATACAATGGTGTTCTATTCTGAATTAAACCAGTCTGTTTGGCATAGTTATGAATTATCTAGATTATCTAAAGCTAATGAATAAACCAAGCTAATGAAAAAAATATATCAGAATACATTATTCAGAATATATTATTTTAAATGGATCAGAACTAGATGTTTTCAAAGGAGAGAAAAACAGAGAATAAACTTAACGTGCTGAATATGTGCCAACTACTGTTTGAACTATGGGTTTTTCTGTAACACTTTACTTAAAAGCCTTTATACTGTATATAACACATTAAAAAAGTATTTTAATGCATTCATTATGCCTTGTAATGCACCTTATAATGCATTTTATATTTATGTAACCCTGGTTCCCTGAGTAGAGAACTAGACACTTCATCAGTAGCTGATTCTATGGTGTAGCATACTGGTTAAAGATGATAAATTATAAAACCTATTTTTATAAAAACGGGGAGAAACAAAACCAAATGAATTATTCCCATATGAAAGTGCAAGTGTCAAATCAACAGAATTCAGAACAGTATTGAATAAAAACAAACAATGTTAAATACATACAGTGCAAACAAAGAATCAGATATAAAGGATGGCTTCAAAGTAGAGACCTGTGCAGGACAGATTTTTCAGTCCCGCTCCCGCCTGCTCTCGCAGGATTCTGTCCCGCTCCCGCAAAAATATACCCTACCTTCTCCCGCCCGCAACATTCATGTTTTGTCCCGCTCCCGCCCGCATAAAAGTATACATATTTTTTTTTTCTGTACGTCCATGAAACAGTTTCAAGTAATTTAACATAAAAGCAAGCACGTGCATGGTTTGGCCTGGCAGAATGCGTGCAAAGTGCGCTCGCTTAATAATTCCTAAAAAGCTGACATCTCAGTTCATCGCAATCTCACAAAGCTCCGTTATGAAGCTGACTGCACAATGAATCTTTCATAATGTCTCTACACTTTCTTTGTTATAATCAGAGGATTTTCTAGCATGCAGAATTCAGCACTGAACAAAAACTCACTTTGAGTGGAGAGTGGATTATATCTTAAATGCATCTGATTGGCCATTGTGTTTTAGAAATCAACACATATGTCCGTGATTGGCTACATTGCACATTGCAGCAAAAACATGTTATAAACAGAAAATCGGCCTTTGCTTGCGCCTGTAAATCATTTTTATTTTGTTTTAGTTGTTCTTGTTGCTTTTGTGTAATAGATGAATAACAATTTATTTGTTTTTAGATGTTTTATTTTTAGATATTTCTATTTTGTCCCACAAATAGTTTTATTCTCCTGCAACCTGCACACACACAAGTAACTTACCGCCCATGCCAGCACTCGGCCATTAAATCTAGTCCCGCGCCGCACTCTATTGCGTTGGGTCCCGCGGCAGTGCAGGTCTCTACTTCAAAGCAGATAAATCAAACAAATGCAATAAACCAACTAGAATAGCATATGTGAATTTTATGAGAGAAGATAAATCCAATGTATTGTCCGAAATGCAGTAGCGGCTCTTGGTCGTAAATTTAGATAGGGTAGATTCTGGATATTAGCACTAGTTTATGATTAACATTTTGTAAACTTTATATTCTAATCGCTGAACATTATGAATTCTAATGTCATTGCATTATTCAGCCTGAGGGTGGCATGCGGTGCTCTAATGATGATTGACAGACTTAGTACACACGACTCCGCATAGAATACCATCTTAGAATTGCCTTAATTATTTATTGCCTCAGATGTTGTTTTAGAATATTGCAATTTGTGTAGGTATTCCAGTGAGGAAAGTCATGTCTATTCTTAAAACAAACATAAAACAAACACAACAGAACTATTGTATATAAAGAGTATTCACATGAGAACGTTTAAAATAAAGGATTTATACTTTCATTAATTTGATACGCTATTCCACATAGAAAGTACAGAGATGCCAACTAGTTACTGACCTGATGCAGACACATAGCTGAAGCAGACTGATATCGTCTTGGTCTGGAGCAAGGTTTACGTGACACATAAAAAAAGGTGGGGCAGCCAGAAATAGGGTTGCCACCATCCCGTAAAATACAAATGACGATTTGTCCCATATTTTACATAGTTCAATAAACATATGGATTTTGCAGTGTGGAGAATACGAATTGCGCTGTTTTTTAAAAACATGTTAAGCTCGCGTCCACCGTTTGAACGCAAGAGGATCTCCAGATATAGAGCTGAATAGAAAAAAGGTATCAATGGGTCTGTCCAGTAACTCAGGTGAACTGCACACTTTGCAGAGAAGCATTTCAGTTGCTCAGACTGTCTGACTTAAAGCAACATGTGGTGACAGACACATCCGTGCTTCTAAAGGTATAGGCCTATTGTTTTTTTATATATATATATATATAACATTACATACATTATCAGAGCTTGGCAGACATAATTATTATATTTTTTAGACATTAGACAGGTTAATTCATAGATTAGCTTAATTAATGTTATTATTAATGTATCATTTAGCTAGGCTATATTAATCATACATAATAAATAATCCTGTCATATAAAGTTTATGACATTTAAAAAACAAATATTTAGATAAAAATGGGACAAATAATTACATAATAATATAGTCATAATTTAAGTAAATTAATAAAAAAAATTAAAATTTTTGAATTTCAGAATGGTCAAAAAATGATTACTGGTTCAGAATGACTGCTTAAAGGGACGGTTCACCCACAAATGAAAATTCTGTCATCATTTACTCACCCTTAAGTTGTTCCAAACCTGTATAAATTTCTTTGTTATGTTGAACACATAGGAAGATACATTCCTACTATGGAAGTCAATGGGGCCCCCAAAGCAGCCTGGTTACAAACTTTCTTCAAAATATCTTCTTTTGTGTTCAGCAGAACGTCTTGGTTACGTATGTAACCCCCTGAAGGAGGGAACGGAGACGCCACGTCGGAGTACCGACGAATAGGAATCTCGCTAGCGAGAGCCAATCTACTTTGAGTGTAACTAAACAAGCCAATGCAAATTGGCATGCAATGATTGCAACAGCTGCTCATGCCACTCAGCGTGGGTATAAATGAGGCACAGGTGCTTGCATCAAATTAGTTTTTTGCTGAGGAACCGAGTAGGTGAACTGGCACCCCAGCAGGGTACAGAGGAAATGGCGACGGGACGTGGCGTTACTGTTCCCTTCTTCAGGGAACGAGGGTTAGATACGTAACCGAGACGTTCCCATTCAGTCGGTCACTCTCGACGCCACGTCAGAGTACCGACGAATAGGAATCCCTACCAAAGCGCCATGGCCTCTGCCCCCATCCAGTGCCCTGTGTGAGCCTCCTGAGCTCTTACCTGATGAGACGGGGCTAACACAGAGAAGTCCATCACTGCTGTTCCGCATGACTCACTCAGTGACTTATGGATAACACTAGGAAAGCTTGCCCTAGTGGAAGGGAACGCTGCGGAACCCACATCGTACCCAGAAGGAGTTATGTGGAGTACAATGCTGAGCCGTAGCCCGCAACAGAGAGGGGGCTCCAGCCCCACTGAAGGGGGGCTCTCCCAAGGAAAAGACACGGGTGTTGCCCAGCCCGCAGCTCTACAGATGTCTGACAGCAAGGCGCCACATGCCAGCGCCCAGGAGGATGCAACACTTCTAGTAGAATGTGCACGCACCCTGAGCGGACAGTGCACACCTTGTGCTTGGTAAGCCAAGGTGATGGCCCCCTTCTGCTGGCCTCTGTGACAGACAACGGGCTGATCTGAGGTCCTGAAGCTTTGTGTTCTATCCACGTAAATCTGCAGAGCGCGGACGGGACAGAGCAAAGCTAGGGCTGGGTCTGCCTCCTCCAGGGGCAGCGCTTGCAGGTTCACCACCTGGTCCCTGAAGGGAGTGGTAGGAAACTTGGGCACGTAGCCAGGCTGGGGTCTCAGTACCACGTGGGTGTCACCCGGCCCGAACTCTAGGCACGATTCATCGACCGAAATTGCCTGCAGGTCCCCTACCCTCTTGATGGAGGCCAATGCAGCCAACAGCAGTCTTCATGTACAGAATCTTTAGCTCTGCTGCCTGAAAAGGCTCAAATGGGGCATTCTGAAGTGCTTTGAGCACCAGAGCAAGATCCCAAAAGGGTATGGAAGGAGGTCGAGGAGGATTTAACCGTCTCGCCCCCCCTGAGGAACCTGACGACCAGGTCGTGCTTCCCAACCGACTTACCTTCTACGTGATCGTGATAGGCGGATATTGCAGCAAAATAAACTTTGAGGGTGGAGGGCGACAGCACTGCTCCAACCCTTGTTGCAGGAAGGAAAGCACAGACGTGATCGAACATCTTCGGGGGTCTTATCGGCGAGAAGAACACCACTCGACGAACAGGTTCCACTTCAAGGCATAAGCTTGTCTCGTAGACGGTGCTCGTGCCGAAGTGATGGTGTTAACTACCTCTTGGGGTAAGTCACTTAGAACCTCCGCGTCCCGTCCAGGGGCCAGACATGGAGCTTCCATAGGTCTAGACGCAGGTGCCACAGGGTGCCCCGTCTCTGAGTCAGAACCTTCCTCAGAGGAATCGGCCAAGGAGGGGCTGTTGCGAGGAGCATGAGCTCTGGGAACCTGGTCCTGTTGGGCCAGTACGGCGCCACCAACAGGACCTGCTCCTTGTCCTCCCTGACCTTTGAACGGTAGCTTGTGAAGGCTCCGATTCAAACTCACAGGTCCAAGATTGGCTGTAACCCCCTGGTTTTCTTGGGTACAATGAAGTATGGGCTGTAGAAGCCTGTCTTCATATCGGCTGGAGGGACCGGCTCTATCGCATCCTTCGGCAGTAGGACTGCGACCTCCACACGCAGGACATGGGCATCTGCGGCATTCAACGAAGTGAAGCGGACGCCCATGAACCTGGGGGGACGCCAGGCGAAACTGAATCGCATAGCCGAGCCTGATGGTCCGAGTGAGCCAGCGAGACGGATTGGGGAGCGCTAGCCAGGCTCTCAGAGACCGTATATGCGGGACCAACGGAACCACCGGCGTACCCACCGTGGGGCAGCGAAGTGAAATGCAGGTACCGGGCTGGGGCTGTTGTCTCGTGGAGGCGGCCCGCAGCGGGGTGTGAGTGTGCTTTGCAACACTTACCTGATTCCACGAGTGGGCAGAGGGTAAGTGAGAAGGCTTGGTTGCGTCCTCGAACCGTCCACTGCTGCCCGCTGGCGAAGGAGGAGGATAAGTGTGGTCTGGCATTGGACCGTCCACAGCTCTCCGAACCCCCTTGGGACCCAGAGATAGAGGAACTGCTCTTTTTTTTTTGGGAGAATTTGGGTACCACTGGTTGTGACACCAGCGGCAGAACAGAATTTTGACTCAAACGATTCTCTGCCCGGCCCTCCTCCGGGGAAGAGCAGCCCCGTCCATCTCCAGGTCACCCGTCTCAGAGGTGATGTTTCACCGACCACTTAAACAGCAGCAGAGATGGGTGGCGTCATTTTCCTGCGGTAGACACAGTAGACCAGGCTGTGCCAAAGTTCTCCCAGAGTGTCGAACAGACCCGTGGCTGTGCTTTTACACGCAAGCAGTGGCTGGCCAACAACAAAGAGGACTCAAGCTTCCCGGAAAAAGAAGAGTCGCAACCGGCGTGCCGGCGTGGTCATGTTCTCATTAGAAAACGTGAACCACCCACGAACACTGTCTCAGCATGCATACGCCCAGACATGTGAAACAGTGCTCGTGGCCGTCAGTGAGGACAGGACACAACCGCATCCAGAAACACACAGATACAATGTCATCTTTAAAAAGAAGCAAGCTCTATCTGTGTAGCTCTTCTAGGGGAAACTGCACTCTGCGGTGCTGAAGCACACAGGGGGATAGTCACGGCGACACAGACAGGGAATGGGTGTTGTGAATGGGTGATTTTGAAGCCAGCTTCACCCAGAATGTTCCATAACCTTGGACAGGGGTTGCACACACACCCAGACCAGATCTCCCACCTGAAACTTTGCATCTTTCTGATGGCCATTGATAGTAGTACATGGCATTGATAGTAGTATATCAGTTGAACATTCCTCACTGACTGTTGGAATTTGTCTGCCAGTTGTTGTTGCTCTATGATGGAATATGGTTATTGTTGTGGATTTGGTGAATAATGGATTAGGGAGGGGCCCCTGCAGGAGTCGCCCTAGAAAGAGTTTGGATGGGGTTCAATTGATATTTTGTGCCGCAACACAGTTTTCTTAGCCACATAGCAGTCACACTTGCTGGCTCTTGGACTGATCTGGAGAAGTAGTCTGTGACCACATTCATCAATCAGCTCCCAATCCAACAACACTGGTGTCCGTATTAACCTAAAATGGATTCTAAATGTCAGGTTGAGCTAACACAGAGCTTGTTGCAAGACCTTCTGCAATATTTGTGGTAGCAAAGCACTAAGAATCTCTGCAGTGGCTGACGCTTTTGTGAGATGGCATAACAAGAGACTGCAGACTTTTTTCAGGGTCCATCTCCACTCTTATTCCTGAAACATTATGTCCCAGAAAGCTCAATTTCGTCTTCTGGAAATGACACTTCTTGAGGTTTAGGCCCAGATTTACTAACAGCTTGCGCCAGCGCAAACCCTCTTTTGGCGTTATAAAACTACTGTCAGGATTTACTAAAGACATGCAGTGATAAATTTGTGCTGAAAAGGCGTGGACACAGTTGTTTTTGCTGACCTTATTGCATATGCATTTGTAGGAGTTTCCCTTTCAGGCACAAAATTCATGGGAGGAGAGTATTTAACCCCTTGTCTGATTGTAAACAGACTGGCAGCAAGGGAAACACAAACCCCTCCAGTTAAGTAAGTCTCATAGCTGGGAGCACTAAACGTACGATTTCGAAGTTCAGTGCACATTTAAAAATAAAACCACCACCATAAACAGATAAAAACAACTCATAAAACAATAAAACTGCTGAAGGAGATACAGTTGCAATGCTTTTGGTTTACTTCATTTCACTCCAGATTAAGGTTAATCTAATCTGTAATTAGGTGTTTTTGTGGTGGCTGATGTAATTACAGGTCAATCCTGTGATTCCTGCACCACTTCAAAACAGAATCCATCACTACTCATGTTTAGGGCCTCTCGGGGAACGTACATGTTAAACTGAATAAAAACGTTTCAAATAATCCCAGATTTTTTGCTTCTCGCTTACTGAACGCTTCTCGTTGTTTCATGATGACAAATAAAAACAATGAAAAAACAAAAGCATCTCTACATATAAAAGGCGCAGCATGTTTTGATGTACTCATAATTTAAACAGCAGCTCTATGTTGGATGTGTTATTTGCCGGATAACTCACAGAGTACATATGTGCATTAAGAAACAATAGGGAAGAAAAGCTTACCGAAGACAGTGCGTGCTGGCACAGACTCCCGGTTCAGCCAGAAGGAGACCTGAGAGAGAATGACCGTCATTATGCAGGGGAGATACGTCTGGATCACGAAATAGCCAATTTTCCTTTTCAAATGGAAATATGTTGTCATCACTACATATTCTCCTATATAAGAAATGAGAAAAAGAGAAGAGAGAGACCATAAGAGAGATTAATTATTGATGATACAACACATACATAGACTAAAATATTCCTTATTTATTATATATTATTATTTATAAAATATTCCTTATTTATATTCTATTATTTATTTGCAAAAGATCATACAAGCAGAGCAAATGAGATATAGAGAGATGTGGTCTTGTGTTGGAGAGGAAAGTTAACTGCTTCTTGTATATCACAGCGCCAACTATGGAGTAGGACTCAAGTGTTTTCCCAGCATGGTTGGGGCAGATTGGATGTTCTAACCTTAACAGCAGGAAGGAAGTGACAGACAATTGCCCAATCTGAAAGCCCTACCATTTAGTTCTTTTTTGAAGGCCTGATGGAGCATGAAGAGCTGCGATTATGCCATTAAAATCAGAGGTAGAATGGCCAATTTGCAGTTTAAGTCACATAATATATGTTCGAAATTTTGAACATACAAAATAAGGGAAATGTTATTCCTTAAAGGCTGGTCTATGGTAGATCAGGAGTAGTAGAAGACTTACAGTCTATATTTTCTCTCATTTAATCTCATTGCTGTCTAGAAGAAATATTCAAGATATTATTTTCTTCTGAGAAAAAAAGAAAGAAAATTAATATACACTCACCTAAAGGATTATTAGGAACACCTGTTCAATTTCTCATTAATGCAATTATCTAATCAACCAATCACATGGCAGTTGCTTCAATGCATTTAGGGGTGTGGTCCTGGTCAAGACAATCTCCTGAACTCCAAACTGAATGTCAGAATGGGAAAGAAAGGTGATTTAAGCAATTTTGAACGTGGCATGGTTGTTGGTGCCAGACGGGCCGGTCTGAGTATTTCACAATCTGCTCAGTTACTGGGATTTTCACGCGCAACCATTTCTAGAGTTTACAAAGAATGGTGTGAAAAGGGAAAAACATCCAGTATGCGGCAGTCCTGTGGGCGAAAATGCCTTGTTGATGCTAGAGGTCAGAGGAGAATGGGCCAACTGATTTAAGCTGATAGAAAAGCAACTTTGACTGAAATAACCACTCGTTACAACCGAGGTATGCAGCAAAGCATTTGTGAAGCCACAACACGCACAACCTTGAGGCGGATGGGCTACAACAGCAGAAGACCCCACCGGGTACCACTCATCTCCACTACAAATAGGAAAAAGAGGCTACAATTTGCACGAGCTCACCAAAATTGGACAGTTGAAGACTGGAAAAATGTTGCCTGGTCTGATGAGTCTCGATTTCTGTTGAGACATTCAGATGGTAGAGTCAGAATTTGGCGTAAACAGAATGAGAACATGGATCCATCATGCCTTGTTACCACTGTGCAGGCTGGTGGTGGTGGTGTAATGGTGTGGGGGATGTTTTCTTGGCACACTTTAGGCCCCTTAGTGCCAGTTGGGCATCGTTTAAATGCCACGGCCTACCTGAGCATTGTTTCTGACCATGTCCATCCCTTTATGACCACCATGTACCCATCCTCTGTTGGCTACTTCCAGCAGGATAATGCACCATGTCACAAAGCTCGAATAATTTCAAATTGGTTTCTTGAACATGACAATGAGTTTACTGTACTAAAATGGCCCCCACAGTCACCAGATCTCAACCCAATAGAGCATCTTTGGGATGTGGTGGAACGGGAGCTTCGTGCTCTGGAAGTGCATCCCACAAATCTCCATCAACTGCAAGATGCTATCCTATCAATATGGGCCAACATTTCTAAAGAATGCTTTCAGCACCTTGTTGAATCAATGCCATGTAGAATTAAGGCAGTTCTGAAGGCGAAAGGGGGTCAAACACAGTATTAGTATGGTGTTCCTAATAATCCTTTAGGTAAGTGTATATATATATACTAAAACTATATATACTAAAATATATTTTTTTCTCTCACATCAATCTACAAAAAAAAAAATAAAAAAAAAAATAACTGAGGATAGGCTTCCATCTGGTCGCTCTGTCATAAAAATCAGGAGGTTATACAGTGATGGTTGTCCATCTGCATATTTCTCCCATCTCCACACATGATCTTTGGAGCTCAACCAGAGTGACCATCAGGTTCTAGGCCACCTCCACCAATTGTTCAGTTTCGCTAGACGGCCAGCTCTAGAAAGACTCATTCCATACCTCATCCATTTACTGAATTACGGAGGCCCCTGTGCTCTTGGGAACCTTTATTGCAGCACATTTTTCGTAGCCTTCATCTCTAAAGGTCATCTACAATATAGAGTCAGTCATATGATACAAGGAGAACATTTACTGTTTTGGATATTTGGCTGTATGTACTAAGAATTTTGTTACTAGAACTATTACTTGTGAAAATGTAAAGCGAAACAACAACTGTAAACATATTTCAAAGTTGATGTTTTGGTTACAAGACACTTGAGAACCAATGCCATCTGGTTCCATTGACATAAAATCTGGTGCAGAGCAAATTTAATAGTGCACATGCGTAAAAGTGAATAATGACTTGATTTTTGTGTGAGGGATAAAATTCATTATCACATCGTATGACTTCAGAAGATCTGGAATATAGCACATAAGTCATATGGACCACATTTTATGGTGCTTATTTATCATTTTTAGAGTCCTCATTATGTAAAAGAAAACCCTCTGCATTCTGTGAAATATCTTCGTATGATGAATTTTATTTTTTACGGAAAATATGACAAGACCTGAGGTTGAAATTCTAATCTCTGTGGGAAAAGCAATTTTCAACTGAGTTAGTGTTCTCTCCCTGCACTGGGAGGCAGAGTAGAGGACAATTAAAATGACAAAATGAAGAATAAACAGATGCTTCTGGTGCTTTAAAAACAAACACTAGAGTATTTGTCTTTTCCATTTCAGCTGAGGGGGGACAGTAAGATAGGCGTCTCATCTGGAGGTAAGTCAATATGAAACCCAATATTTTCACCAGCACTGACATACACCCAGAGCTTTTATAACGTGTCTTAATACGTGACTTTTACTAATGTGTTCATTGCAGAATAAGTAAAAAAGGCTGCTTATACTATAATAGCAATAAGGTGTAAAAAGGTTTGCATGGAAAGGTAAGATTGGGGAAGATGCCCCACCCCCTTAAAAAAGGTTTAGCTGCCGCTACTACAATCAGAACTATACAGACATAAGTATACAGAGATAACGACAGCATGGGCTGCAAACTGTTTATTCAAAAAACAAAAAAAGAACTCTAAGCACACTCAGAATCAAAGGGGTGACAGATTTTCATCTTTTGCGTACAGTAGAGCAGAGTGAAAAGATTCAAATTCACTTGATGCCAGGAAATAGTGCTGCTAATATATGGGTGTTCAAATACAGGGTAACATTTAGTTTAAAGCAGGGGTCACCAAATCAGAAATCAGTGCTTTGTTAAGTGTAATGTGTTAGCTAAAATACTACACATTTTCGATATGTCTATTTAAATGTTTTAAACCTTGTATGATATGATACGCAAATTAGTGTGGGACCGTTTCAGCTGTGGCTCAGAGCCAGGGGATTTTGTCCAAGGGCTAATTAAATGCCCTTTCTGGCCCAGGAAGCGTCTATACAGATTGCTCTGCTCCATAGAGTCCTGGCAAAGGTCCGTCAATAAGCGTCATGCATATTGCTGATAGCACCTCATTGACTGACCAGAGTCTGGTTCTCAGAAATAATATCTCTCCTCGACAGCTTGTCGTAGGCAATCCCATACAGGAGAGATCTCCTGTCTCAGGTGCAGGGGACGATATTCCATCCCCGGCCCGAGTTATGGAATCTTCATGTTTGGCCCCTGACGAGGACCGGCTAAGAGAAGCTGAACTTTCAGTAGATGTAATAGAGGGCTAGGGGGCTAGGGGTCCCTACACTAGAAGAATGTACAAGTTTCTGTAGGAAAAGCTGTCAGCAGGCACATGTCCTGCTACTCTCAGAGTATCTGTGGCCGCCATCTCGGCTTGCCACGCTCTGATTGATGGAGTTTCAGTGGGGAAACACCCTCTGATCGCCCGCTTCATTCGTGGAGCTAGGCGACTGAGACCACCTGTCAGAGTGAAAGTTCCCTCATGGGATTTAGCCGTGGTCATTGAGAGGCTAGTCGATAACTCCTTCGAACCAGCGCTGGTCAAGCTTCTGACTCTAAAGATGGTTTTCCTTATGGCTATCTCGTCACTAAAGAGGATTGGGGATTTGCAGGCTCTTTAGGTTTCGTCATTCCTGCTTAGACTTTGCCCTTTGGACTGGTCAAGGCTATTTTGCACCCTCACCCCACTATCTTCCAAAAGTTCAATTTTCGACTGTACATCCGGTCATTCTTGAAGCCTTCTGTCCTCCGCCATTCACTACGCAGGAGAAACTCCACTTACTGTGTCCAGTTCGTGCTCTTCAGATTTATGTCCACTGCACTAGCCAGTGGCGTAAGTCAGAGCAGATGTTAATTTGTTATGGGGGCCATAACCGGGGCGCGGCAGCCACAAAGCAAACTGTCACATTGGATGAGGGATGCTATTGCTCTAGCCTATGAGGTGCATGGTCAAGCTTCGCCTCTAGGTGTTAGGGCTCATTCTACCAGGGGGGTTGCATCCTCCAGGGCTTTAGCAAGAGGCGCCCCCTTGCAGAAAGTATGTGATGAGGCAGGCTGGTCCTCTTCGCACACATTTATTTGATTTTATAGTTTGGATGTTCTTGTTACTCAAGCTCATGTCTGAGGCCCTTCTTGTGTTTGTGCCCACACATTACACAACCTTGAGGGGTCCAGACACTTCCAGTGTGGCGGCGTTGGTATTCTCTTTCCCACAGCACTTAAATCAAGAGCAGCATTGAGAGTAGCTTTTGAAAGGGAACATCTCAGGTTACTTGACTGTAACCTTTTTCACTGAAAAAGTGGGAACCAGATGCTGCGCTTCATTGCCCGCACTGAGGCCGTGTTCAGGACATTCTTCAGACAAAAGGACCTGATGAGCGCACCTGTCACACATACATAGCCTCTGACGTGCGCATTCCAACGACGTGATCATCAGAGGTTATTTAAGCCAAATTCTTGGAGTGTTTGCCACACGTTTTCACAACCGGTCAAATGAAGACATTTTCCCATAGCGCTTAAATTAAGCGCAGCATCTCATTCCAGCTTTTCAGGGAACAGGGTTACAGTCAAGTAACCCGAGATGTTTTCAAAAGTTTGCATTTTCATGCCCCAAAATGCTGTTGTCGTATAAATGAATGGTCAAAACGCATAAAAAGTTTTATGTTCTTAATATTGAAAACGGTGTTGTGTAAACAGCCCCTAAATATGTCATCAAATTAATTAATTGCATAAACAACATACATTAAAACCACTGACAGGTGAAGTGAAAAACATTGATTATTTTGTTACAATAGCACCTGTCATAGGGTGGGATATCAGGCAGCAAGTGAACAGTCTGTTCTTGAATTTCATGCATTGGTAGCAGGAAAAATGGGCAAGAGAAAAGATCTGAGTGACTGAGACAAGGGCCAAATAGTGATGGCTAGACGACTGGGTCAGAGCATCTCTAAAAAGTCTTGTGGGTTGTTCCCTGTATACAGTGGTTATTACCTACCAAAAAGTGGTGCAAGAAAAGACAAACGGTGAAATCAACATCAGGGTCATGGGTGCCCAAGGCTCTTTGATGCATGTGATGAGCGAAGGCTAGCCCATCTGGTCTGATCACACAGAAGAGCTACTATAGCACAAATTGCTGAAAAACTTTACTCTGCCCATGATAAAAAAGGTGTCAGAAAACACAGTGCATCACAGATTACTGCTTATGGGGCTGCGTCAGAGTGCCTATTTTGACCCCTGGTTACTGCCGAAAGTGCCTACAATGGGCATGTGAGTATCAGAACTGGACCATGGAGCAATGGAAAAAGGTTGCCTGGTCTGATGCTGGGAAACCTTGGGTCCTGCCATTCATGCAGATTAATTCATTAATTTGACATTGTACCAGCATTGGAGACCAGCTACACCCCTTCATGACAATAATGCTTTTTAGCAGGATAATGCACCCTGCCACACTTCAATAATTGTTCAGGAATGGCTTTGACGGACATGACAAAGAGTTCAAGGTGTTGCCTTGCCCTTCAAATTCCCCGAATATAAATCCGGATGTGCTGGACCCACCTCACAACTTGCAGGACTTAATAGTCCATGGGCCAAGCCAGAATTTGTTACCACCTAAGGTGGCAAAATCTCTTTGGTACCAGTTTGTTTGTAGAGTTTGAAACATGATATAACCATTTCAAATGAGTAGCTTTACTAATATTTTAGGGAAATCATTATTTTTGTAAAATATTATATATTATTATTGTCCTACAGTATCTGCATAGCAGGTTTGTATGAAGTCTATTGTAAGAGGTAGCCATACATGCTATATGCTGATTTTTTTCAGAACAGTCAGGGCTATCCAGATCTGCCATAATTTGACATGATATTTGTTGTATACATTTTATATTAGCCTTCATATTAAAGAAAACTATTTTTTGCATCTATTAAATTGTTATATTTGTACATCTATCTCAAAAGATATTGATGTTAGGGGTATATATTTTCAGATATGGATAGACAAGGCTATCTGTAATCAGAACCATGATGGTGGGACAATCCATGACCTAGCATTTTGAAAAATATGTATATACTGTATATGAAATTGTATATTATGCAACAACAACGACTGGTGCTAGTTTCAAAACCAGATTACTCCACCATACTTTGAGTGAAGAAAGTGAAGAATGAAGAAATGACCGATGATTGCAACTTTGTTTATTTTTATGCATTTTCAAATCAAGATCACTCCGACCATCTACTAGCGTCAATGTGAAGCAGAAGGTCCACTCTTTCATTTGATACCTGTTTTATACAATAACAACTTTGTGAGTGATTAAAAAAAGATTGATGAGTGTGTGGAGATGCAAAGATGGAAGTAGTTTAAGATGGCTGAAATTTCATGTGATTCCAGCATCATTGGAAACGGCTAATCCTGATGTTATTTTTAGCACCACATATTTAAATGTTCCTTGTTCTTGATATACTGGTATTTCTGTTATTTTCAGAGCAATGTACATCACAGAACAGAGAAGTATGGCAGAACAAAGGGCAATTGGTACACAGCCAGAGTGTTTAATACAATGTTCGGATGATGACCTACGAATATATATTCATGAAACACACTACTCAGAGCAGCTAAAATAAGAGGCTACAGCCCCATCCTTGATCTTGCTAAAGACCTACCTGAAGGTAGCGTACCATCAGTATTGTATCACAGGAAATGTCATAGCATCTTCACTATGAAGAAACTGCTTGACAGCATCCTTTTGTAGAAGTTCTGCAGAAAGATCTCTCACAGAAGACTTAAGAAAATCAACTATACAAGGTCCACCGGCATTAAGGGTGTGACAAATGTAGCAAGTATTTGAAAGGTCAAAGGACAAAAGAGAGCCTGACAAAATACACAGAGTTGAGAGCTGATGATACAATCAGGAGAGCGGCTGTCATTAAAGGTGACAACAGAATGCTAGCCAGAGTCAGCCGTGAGCTAGTAGCAGCGGAAGGTCATTTATTACAGATCCTGCTACAGGGTATACACAAAGGATCCAAATACAGACATAGACAAAGGTGAAAATAACTTGGACCAAGCAGAATGTCATTATGAAGCATCAGAAAGAATGGCGCCCTATAAAGTTTTTGCATACATTAGAGAAGGACTGATTGAACATCCTACAGTGGTACCATTCACAGACCTGACCTCTAAACTGGTGACAGAAATGGCTGAATGTGGTGTAACACAAGTGGCACCTTCTACAAAGAAACACCTACGTCGCAAGGTTGAAGCTGAATTTGGTGAATCTTTACACTTCATACCAAATGACAATGCTCCTGCTACACAGTTATCAACAGTACATGAGGTACTTCACCAGTCGATAAGCATCATGAAGTCTTTGCAGCTCAACAACATTGTTGTTGTTTTTGACCGGGCATTATATGCCAAAGCTGCAGAAATTACCTGGAAACACCAGGAGCTATTCAGAAACATCATCCTTAGAATGGGGGTCTTCCATACCACCTGCACTTTCATAGCAACAATTGGAAAATGGTTTGCAGATGCTGGTCTAAGAGACCTTTGTGTAGAGGCAGGAGTGGTAGCTGATGGCTCAATCTCAGAGGTTGCTGATGGTCAAGGGTATAATCGAGCAGTAAGGCTCCACAAGCTGCTCTACAAGGCTTTCCTGAGACTAGCATGGAAAGGTTTTCATCCATGGTTAGAACAGAATCATCAGGAAGATCTTATTTACTTGGAAGCTGTCATGATCCTAGCCTGTGTTCCCCTGTCTTGTGTGAGGACTTTTGTTATTTCCTGTCTTGTGCCATGTTTTGTAGTTCTTTGTAGTTTTTCATGATAATTAGTTTATCCCAGGTGTTGCCTATTAGCCACCCCCCATTGTTATCTTATTAACCTTGTTTCCCTTTGTGTATATATACCCCAGTTGTTGTTTGTCGGTCGTTGCTCCTGTATGTGTGTTCCTGTCGTTGTGCTCCTGCCTGTTCTTTGTAGATACTCTTGTTCTTGGATTTTCCGTTTATGTTGTTTGTTATTAAATGTTTGTGCTGCATTTGGATTCTCACTCTGCCTTATCCCTGCTCACACGTGACAGAAGCAACTCTGCAAGCAGTCGAAAACCTGTGTGAAGAAATATCTCAGACAAGATTTGAGGAAACCCTCGAGCAATATTCATGTCATTCTGACACGATTTAATGAGTTTCTCAGCTACCTTAGAGAAAACAATGGTCCCCTGTCTGCCTTCTGGATGTCGTATGTGGACATGGTTGAGATTTTGCTTAGTCTTTTTCGAGCATCAAGAGAGGGAAAGTGGATGATGCATCTTACAGCAATTAGAGCAACCATTCCATGGTGTTTTGCTTATGATAAGCTAAACTATGCAAGATATCTGACATACTACTATGCTCAAATATCTCGCCTGGAGGTGAATCTTCCTGGTGTTCATGCACACTTTATAGAGGGTGATTTTTCTGTCCAGCTGAGCAGGAACAATCCCTTTAGATCAATTCTGGCAGACCAGACAATTAAGGAGACTGTAAACAAGGACACCCAGACTGCTGGTGGAACCAAGGGTTTCAGCCTAAAAACTGGAGCAGTCAACAGATACTATCTCACTTCAGAAAACAGAAGCCAGTATCTGAGGCAACTCAGGAACATGACATGGGAATGAGTCTACAGAGTGTTTCAGTCATCAAGATTTACAGAAGCCCAGGATAGAGAAGGATATGGCAGATGTAAATGCCTTTGTAGAACGTATGGAGAGAAGCTGGGTAAACCCTCTAGATCCAGATCAGTCTGATATCTTTAGTCTTCCACAGGAATGGCTGTGTCACTAGACATAGCCGGTGATATGTTGCAAGCTCACCAGACTGGAGAGCAGGCATATCAGACGTTCAGAAGTGAACGTTTAGAGAAAGAGTAACCTGCAACCAAGTTCCATGACAAAATGAGAAAACAGAATCCGAAGACATTCTCAAGCATCAAGTGCTAGAGTAAAACAAGCACAGAAGAAAGAGGTGGTCTTGAAAGCTGACAGAAATCTCTTTGGGCATATGATCATTGCTTCATAAAGTAGAGAACTTCACATTAAAGATGTCCTGGCTCATCCACTTGGTCCATTGCCTTGGGCACTCTCAAATCCAGATGGCTCATTGCGGAAAGCTAATAAAAAAAACCTTTGTCTTGGATGCTGTAAAAATATAAACTGCCCGCTTTATCAGAAATCTGGCACTCAGAATCGAACAAGGTACATCAACATCAGCAACCTTGCTCAGCTCCTTGAAGATGACCTATGTGATGCTCTTATAGGGGTACATGCCTTTACGGGTTGTGATAGCGTAAGAGCTTTTGCAGGACAAGGAAAACGTACTGCTCTCAAACTTATAAAAGGAAACAGGACATTCCAAGATACTGATGTCATTAAACTGGTTGAATATGATGACGATGATGATGATCATGATGAATAAACAGAAACAGTTTGCAATGACCAAATAAGTTCATGAACAAGGTATAATTATTTTGATTTTCTTTGTATGACATGTTCTGTTCAAATAAAGTTACAAGATTTTTTCATTCTTTGGCTCAACGGTTAGTGTTATTGAAGGCTGATTTCTGTGACAAAGCTACCACTAACAAAAGGTTATCATGTTGTTATATCATCTAGAGATATGAAAAAAAAAAAAAAAAAAATTGAATTTGAAGACCAATTAGTGAAAATTGTGGCCTGGGTCCATGGACTGTAAGGGATCTGCTGCTAATATCTTGGTGCCAGGTACCACAGGACATATTGGAGTCCATGCCTCAATGCATCATGAGATATTTTGGCAGCATGAGATAGACCTATGCAGGTGGTTTTAATGTTGTGGCTGATCAGTGTATTTATATGCATATTATTTCTCAGCAATATTAGCACTATTATTGTTGTTGGTCTATGAACATATGGCCATTGCATGTTTTCAGCGTCTGCATCTCAGCTTCCTGAGAACCCTGCGTTTTGTTCCACTCCATTGCCCTCCGTACAACTGTCATTGAATGCAAGAATGCATTCTGTGTGAATGGCAAAAACATGCTTGCAATTAGGTGGTATTTCAAGTTTGAATTACTCAGAAGAAAAGAAAATGGGTCAGGAAGCATAAATAAATGCATTGTTTTTAAGCACACACATACATACAAATATATATATGTGTGTGTGTTTTTTTTTTCCAGCACTAATATCAATGTGTTAAATTGACAGTCCAAGTATAATTATAAACAGTTGTTACATTACATGACTAAGATGACACAGAAGCTGCAGCAACATATAACATCTGAAACAATATATAACATAAGGCCTTTATATATATATTACATATTTGTAGAAGAATCACAAGTGCATTAATTGTAATAAATAAAATCAATATATAATTAATAATAAAAAATGAATAAAGGATCTGTTCTGCTCAAATCTAATGCTGCATCTGTCAGCTTGTATGCTTGTCTTTACTGGACAAAGCGTCTTGGGATGAATATTCATTACTTTTTACTTTTACAACCTATTGTGGCTGCTAGCCTGTCAATGATTTAAAAAAAAAATTGTTTATAATTTTTATTTCATTCATATTTTTTGTCATGGATTTTGTCTTTATATGAGAATGTACTTTACACTCATATTCATTCATTTTAGTCAGTTTTACTCTGATTAAAATTACACAATTGTAGTCAATAAAACAAATTTTATTCGGAAAAAATAATGGTATCAAATTGTTCTCTGTAGTACCCATTTTCAAAAAATATTAAATAATTGACAGGTATTGTAATGTTTATTAATCATATGTCAATACACTCACCTAAAGGATTATTAGGAACACCTGTTCAATTTCTCATTAATGCAATTATCTAATCAACCAATCACATGGCAGTTGCTTCAATGCATTTAGGGGTGTGGTCCTGGTCAAGACAATCTCCTGAACTCCAAACTGAATGTCAGAATGGGAAAGAAAGGTGATTTAAGCAATTTTGAGCGTGGCATGGTTGTTGGTGCCAGACGGGCCGGTCTGAGTATTTCACAATCTGCTCAGTTACTGGGATTTTCACGCACAACCATTTCTAGAGTTTACAAAGAATGGTGTGAAAAGGGAAAAACATCCAGTATGCGGCAGTCCTGTGGGCGAAAATGCCTTGTTGATGCTAGAGGTCAGAGGAGAATGGGCCGACTGGTTCAAGCTGATAGAAGAGCAACTTTGACCGAAATAACCACTCGTTACAACCGAGGTATGCAGCAAAGCATTTGTGAAGCCACAACACGCACAACCTTGAGGCGGATGGGCTACAACAGCAGAAGACCCCACCGGGTACCACTCATCTCCACTACAAAGAAAAAGAGGCTACAATTTGCACGAGCTCACCAAAATTGGACAGTTGAAGACTGGAAAAATGTTGCCTGGTCTGATGAGTCTCGATTTCTGTTGAGACATTCAGATGGTAGAGTCAGAATTTGGCGTAAACAGAATGAGAACATGGATCCATCATGCCTTGTTACCACTGTGCAGGCTGGTGGTGGTGGTGTAATGGTGTGGGGGATGTTTTCTTGGCACACTTTAGGCCCCTTAGTGCCAGTTGGGCATCGTTTAAATGCCACGGCCTACCTGAGCATTGTTTCTGACCATGTCCATCCCTTTATGACCACCATGTACCCATCCTCTGATGGCTACTTCCAGCAGGATAATGCACCATGTCACAAAGCTCGAATCATTTCAAATTGGTTTCTTGAACATGACAATGAGTTCACTGTACTAAAATGGCCCCCACAGTCACCAGATCTCAACCCAATAGAGCATCTTTGGGATGTGGTGGAACGGGAGTTTCTTGCCCTGGATGTGCATTCCACAAATCTCCATCAACTGCAAGATGCTAACCTATCAATATGGGCCAACATTTCTAAAGAATGCTTTTAGCACCTTGTTGAATCAATGCCACGTAGAATTAAGGCAGTTCTGAAGGCGAAAGGGGGTCAAACACAGTATTAGTATGGTGTTCCTAATAATCCTTTAGGTGAGTGTATATTAATCAATATGAACAACGTGTTAAATTTTACTTTATTGGTTGTAGGTTGCAGCATTGAGTACCCCGTAATAAAATAAAACCAACCAACCAACCAAAAAAACAAAACAAACAAACACACAAATAAATAAATAGTAGCCTTCTGCTGCTAATAATTCAGTAAGCTGAAGCAACTACTTTTCAGAAATTACCTTGTGGGCAATTCTTATTTTTTTCCTTTTCTTTATAAACTGTTATTAATTTTAATGTTTTAGAAACTGGTTGCATTACACATACAGTGAAGCCTCCGTGTTTTCATTAGAATAATTCACAGTGCATTCTTACCAGACATGCTAACTAGCCAAAGTTTGTCACCTTGGTTTCAGGCTGCTACCTTTCACACTGAACATTCCTTGAGACAACAGCATACGGTAGTCTAATTAGCCAGTTCCAGTGATGTAAATTGTTTATACAGTAGTGAATAATTTACAAATCATTTGTTTGGAACCAGTGATTCAGAGCGCATATCAAACTGCAAAAGACACATGATTTCAGTAGATAAGGCATTGTTGCTTCATAATTGTTTAAAATGTCAATGGTGCGCCGCTAGGCAGTTATCTATGTAAGCCTACGAACCAATGTCTATATGGTTTTTACCTGATCTCAGATACATTTTATAAATTTGTATGCATTTAATGCATTACACATTTGTATAATAAAAAAGAAGAGTTGTAGTAAATAATCTGTTATTGGTCTGATTACCCAAGCTCCCCATAAAACAAACAAAACAAGCCCTACAATTTAATACAATAACACATTATAAAGACATTTCATATTTAATGCTATTATATGATTTGTTAATTGTTTTTAATAGATTACAATTTTAATAAAACATTTACAATTGTTTTGTAAAAAGTGTTTTATGTATGTTTGAACCGAGTTTTTGCTGCATTTACACCGCTCTGACCAGCAGGGATCACCAGCATGTGCCGATTTGAACGCTTCAAAACAGTGAATCATTTTGATAAGCAAATTATTCAATTGATTCAAAGTTTCGAAAAGCTTTGTGTTATACAGTGTGTGTTGTCAGGGGAGTTTATAGCCTTGCATCAGTACTGGGGCCCAGGCCTACCCTCCATCAATAATGTGTCCCCATATTTTATAGAATAGTTTGGGCTCCCCCAGAATGTTCCATTTTCTTGAACACTACTGTGTAACATTAATGCAGCAGTAACTATGGGCTACAGGTGAATTCATAGCTGATTTTTACCTGCATAATTCCATTACTAAACATAAATTCCAGTAAGGTTAGGTTAACTTACCATCATAGGTTCCAAACCCGCGGTTTGGAGTAAGTTCAGTCAACCCGGAGTATGAAACTGAGAGTTAACAGTGACACACAAAGACATTCTAAACTGAGATTCAAATCCACAATCAGTCATCATGGTAACAGACACTAAGAAGAAGCGTGCCATACTTCTTTCTTGTTTTCTTTAATGTCGATTTATATTCTTAGTGCATATCACTACCACATCGGGCAGTTGTGCAATCATATTTTAATCTTATCTTTTAATCTTTAATCAGTTTTTTTTATTTCTGTGAACAAGAATTATTTGATGCTTTGAATTATTTTAAGTTAGTTTGATGCTAATTATAGATTAAAAAAGAAAGATTGATTGAACAACAACAACAAAACAGCCTGTGCTTGCAAAGATAATATGGCTGTTTATTTAAGTTTATTTATGTTTAGCCATTTTTCTTCAACATTTCTTTTAAGGTGAGATGCACCACATATGCATTTCTAATATATAAAGTACATTATATAGAAAACGTCTTGTTGCAAAAAAACAAAACAAAAAATGTATTTTGAGTGCAGATCCACAATGTGTGAGATAATAATAAAATATATCAAATAAATAGAGCCTCATTAAATAGGATGAGCCACATCAAATAGGAATGCATGCGCTGAATACCTCTGAAGTCAACTAACTCTGGAACAGAACCTGCTCGGAGTCTCCAGAGGCTACTTACCCTGAAAGTTACCTCAGGTTTTGGAACCGAAAGTTAAGGTTCCATTTCGAGTGGAACTAAACGCTGCATCATGATGTTGTTGTTATAGGAACACCCCTGCGTGAGCTGGTGTCTGAAGGACGTGTGGGGTAACACCAAAAGTAATTGGCCAAAAGCGTGGACAGGTGACGTGGTGTCAGCGAGACCATAAATAGACACCTGAAACGGAGCTTCTTTGTCTTCAGGAAGCCGTTTGTTTGCGTGTGTTTGTGTTTGTGTGTTTGAAGTCTGTCTCTCTGTGAGGAGAAAGTTAAGAAGAAAAAAAAAGTTTGCCTGCTGGCAAAGAATGGCAAAGAATTACAAGCATTGTGTTCCACCATGCCCTCGCTACATCAATAGGGATGATGAATGACAATCTTTGTGTCATCTGCTTGGGAGTGGAGCATGCTCGATCAGCTTTTATGGGAGCCAACTGCCCTCATTGTGAAAAGCTCACTTTGAGGAAGCTCCGCTCAAGTCTGGCTCTCTTTGCAAGTGATGGGAGTCAGGAGTCTACGCCCTGTGGTTTGGGTCCCGCGTCTGCCGAGTGGAAGTGGGAGTGGAACCTGAGATATGGAAGCTCTGGTTCTGGCCCCTGAGGTGCACCAGCTCATAGATTCTGGTCTTTCGACCGAAGTTGTTGAGAGCATTCTGAATGCTAGAGCTCCCTCCACTAGGAAACTGTATGTCCTGAAATGGCAGGAGCACCTTTTCGGATAATTTATCCCTTGCTACTCTGCAAGTGATGCAGCGCACTCTTAAAGTGTACATGGCCGCTATAAATGCTTGCCATGACCACACAGACAGAGTTTCTGTGGGGAGGCATCCCATGATATCTGGCTTTCTTCTTGGTGCCAGCTGGCTGAGGCCTATCTGCAGACTGCAGGTTCCTTCCTGGGCTATTTCTATAGTCCTAGAAGGACTATTAGAGGCCCTGTTCGAGCCTTTGGAGTCAGCATCAGAGAAGTTCCCGACTCTCAAGGTGGGTCTGTTATAACTTCTAAAATGGGTAGGCCTTATCAGTTGCCCCATTCTACATAGACTTCACCCCTGGACTGGTTAAGATAATTTTGCACCCAAGGCCAGGATAAGTGGGATGCGAGGATACAAGGCCAGTCATCTTTCTAGCTTTTTTTTCTCCCCAACCCTTTGAATTACCAGAGTAAGAAAAGCTTCACCTTTTTGTGTCCAGTCAGGGTGCTGATGATTTACGTTGACCATTCTGGCTTGTGGCATAAATCAGATCAGTTGCTGGTCTGCTTTGGAGGCCATGGCAGACGTGTCTGAGTTATCCCATTGGATTGTTGATGCTATTGCCTTGGTCTATGAGGCGTGTGGTATGGCTTCACCTCTAGGCATTAGGGCTTACTCTACTAGGAGTGTCACTTCTTCTAAGGTGCTAGCTAAAGGTGCGCCATTGCAAGATGTTTGTGCTGTGGCAGGCTGTTGCTCCCCACATCCATTCATAAGGTTTTACATTCTGGATATGGACTCATACCCTTTTTCGGTTAATTCCTCTATATCAGTTCTTATTGCTTTAAGGCATGCAGTATGCTTCGCTTCTAACCATTCTTAGATTTCAATTCTAAAAGAGCGTTGGACTGTGATACACCATTTATTTCTGAATGTTTGTTGTGGCAGGTTCCACACCTATTCTTATTCTTAAGTATATCAGCATGTATGGTCTCGATCCCTTCAGGCCTGTGAGGTGCGTGACATGTTTTACCCCCTGGTACTTGGGAACTACCTTCTTGGAGACGGTTTATATTTTGTGCTTCTCTATGTTTGTTTCTATCAATGTGTCCTTTCCACACACGTTCGGCTATACTTATTATTGAAAGGGTTTACCCCAGGCTCGTCTCCTTTGGCTAAACAATTTTCAATTATACGGTTTGTGCTTGTGTATACTTTACAACCTGATTGGTCAGGCATGCCTTTAGTATAGTGATGTGTGTATTAATGTTCCTATAGCATCAACGCTGTGACAGCATTGAATTCCACTCGAAAGGGAACATCTCAGGTTACATATCTCAGGTTCTCAGTTCCCTGAGAGGAAATGAGACACTGCGTTACACTGCGTTACCCCACAATTGCTTTAGACCCTTGCTTATGCAGGGGCATTCCCATGGCATCAATGCATGATGCAGTGTCTCGTTCCCTCTCAAGGAACCGAAAGGAGGCGTTATCCTGAGTAAACTTCTCTGAGTCGCATGACCTGCTTTCCGGAATAACCCCCTGTTTCAGGCTCTGTACAGTAAGTTGCTATAGCATATGCTCCGGAGCAGGTTATGTTCCAGGGTTAGTTTACTTCAGAGGTATTCAGTGCATGTATGCCCTATTGATGCGTGCCTTATTGATGACAGATTAAGCACAATTTTAAAATATTATATTATAATATTAATATGACGAGATTCTGAAGTGTGCATACAATGGACACTTTACTATACCATGAGGCCATGGGGGAGGATTTGTGAATGGCAGTGAAGGTAGGTCATATGATAATAATGACAACATGGCGAATGTAGTATTTCTGGGTTACTTTCATACTACACACATTCATACCATATAGAACATACTTTTTTAGCAGTCGTGAAGTAAATTTCTGTAATCAAGGTTTGGGGTAATTAACTGAGAGTTCAGGGTATACTGCATGTGACAGTAAGTTAACCTTGCTTTCTGGAATACACTCCTGAAGACATTTAATGCATTTCTCTGCTAAATTAAATAAACTCTTTATGTTTGCTATATCATGTAGTTGTTTTACCGATAAAATGGCTATTGCTGGGATCCAATTTATGTTGCAACCAGTTTATAATATATTATTTCTAAGGCCTGTCAATTTGGTACGTTTAGCATGATTTAAAAAAAAAAAGTGTTAAAAATGCATTTAATTGTGACCCTTGGAATCCAAACTCAATGCAAAGCCATTTATTCCCTTTTTTTTTGGTCTTTATTTTCACATGGGCACATTGTCGTATTGAGCACACACACTTTTCTTTTGGACTGGTTTGGGTGCTTCCTTCTTCACAGAGGCTGTATGACCCCAATAAATGTGGAAGAAAGCAATTGATAAGCTATAGGTCCTTGTAAAGCAGGCTTTACAAACAGACAAAAATGGAATTTGTAAGCGTATGACAAGGCTGGAAGAAAGAAAAAATACTTGTGGGAAGCAAAAAGAGAGATTTCATAAAGGGAAGTCTACAGCACTACAGACTCATGCATATAAATAAACTGTGTTAAAGATCAATAGAGGTTTTTCATTATCCAGCTTAAATCTGTAACTATGCCTCAAATACTGAAAAACAAAGGAGGCAGATGTTTCCATATCCTTCAATGATACCTTTTAAAAGGCTGATTACAGCATTCAGTGTAAATGCAAGACATTTGGCAGTGTACAAAATTGAAAATTAAGTAGGGCCGGGTACAGTATTGGCAATTACCTCATGATACAATATGTACTTTGATAAACATGTTGTGACTCAGTATATCACAATTCATATTTCAATACATCACAATATCATAACTGGATCGTTATTTAAATAATTTTCAATTTCAGTCTCTTAATAAAAAAATATTTGATTATGCACTTTTTTGTTGTCATTAGCCAAGTTTCCATCTATATTTTGCACTGTTTGTGAAATTTGCTGACTCCAGCCTGTTTTCATCCAATTTACCGATAAAATGGTGTGTGCAATGCCGTCATTCCTAAAAATAAATGCACTGTTGCATATGTTTTTTGTATCGCTAAAAGAATCTGCCTCTGAGCCATTTCCATACATAATTTTGCATATATCGCAAATTATATTGTGCCTTTCTCATCCCAAATATTTGCAATTAATAATGAGACAATGAAAGATGGCAGCAAGTCACTGTCTCATTGAGTGAGTCATTGAATCATTTAATTTAACTGATTCATTCAAAACGCGGATTCATTCAGGAACGAAACACTGCTGTATGTTGATTGGAGACGCATATCTGTTATGTGTTTGTTTAGAACTATTTTCTTTGATGAAAAACATACTGTATTGACAATATCATGTCTAAAATCTAAAAAAAAAATAATAACATTGATTTTATACAACAGTTCAATAAACGATAAAATTTCCGATCAAAACAGTTCTCTTGCTCGTGTGATATCTTGTTTAAAAAATAACTAAATAGAGTAATTTTTGCTGCCATATTTTGAATTTTAAAGCATTTTTATTCATTTTATGTATTTTTTTGCCGCTTAGACCAACCTAAACATTTATTTTTGTGTGTTTATTTAACCTTATCCTACGAAGGCTACATATCTTGGCTGGCACATCATCAAAAATCGCTGAAGGCCATCTCAATTTGAAGGATCCTTGAGTTTATAATGAAATGTAAGGCAAAAAAAATTATTTTTGCGTTGTGACCGTGGGGGCGGGAACGTGTGTGACGTAGCCATGCACACTTACTAGACTGTCTTATTCTAGCGTTTAATGCTTGAGGAGGACACTCGCCTACACGCCTCTGAAGGACTTGACGAGGAAGGACGCAGTCTCAGTAGGATTTTCAGTAGGATTTTCCTATTTTGGAAAATTGTCAGTCATGTTTCCTGTTTTTTCATGTAATTCCTTGTTCCCTCATGTTATCTTGCCATGTGGTTTCTTTAGTTCATGTGTCATCTCATTGGCTCTATGTTGACTTGGCTTTGGTATTAAGTGGTTCTTCATTCCCTGTGGGATGAGGGGTGAGGAACTCAAGTCCAAAGTGTCCACCACACCAGAGTCTCCTCACGTCATAGTCACTACGCCAGAATTTCACCAGAACCCCTGCTTTGTTTCCCCAAAGTAATTTTTTCACGTGTGTGGAGGGTGTGGTGCAGATGTTATGCTTCCAGCCACGGAGGCTGGTCTCATGCTTGCGGCCTACGAAACAGCTCTACCTAGCCCGGTGGTCCCGGTGGTCCCGGCGCTCCCTAGCCAGGTGGTCTCAACGGTCCCAAGTCCGGTGGTCCCTAGCCTGGTGGTCCCAGTGCTCTCTAGCCCAGTGGTCCATGAGGTCTTTTCTTTGTCCTCAGTGCTCCCAGTGATGAGTTACTGCATGCCCCTATGATGCTGTCTCTGACAAGAGCTCTGTCTAGATCGTGATTTATTCTTTTTTATGGCGCGATTTTTGTTTATTTTTGTACATGTTTTCTCTCACGCAACACTATTGCTGATCCAATTTGATCATCAAACTTTAGTCTATCACTCTTGCCGGCTTTTCTGTTGGAAAAGGAAAAAAGGAAAATGGGCAGGAATATTCTGTAGAACATGGCAAAGATGTTTCAAATCTTCTCTCCCCAGTATTTTCTTGGTGAACATTCAGTCACTCAACAATAAACTTGACGAAGTTAACGGTATTACGTTTCAGAGAGATATAAGAAACTGATGTGTGCTGGCTTTATGTGAAATATTGCTTCACAACACGGTGCCCGACGAAGCCATCACACAGCCAGGATTCTTCTATCAGGACAGAACATTCTCCTATGAGAGCATAGGTGGCTGGGTATGTTTTATGTTTAACAATCGCTGGGGCACAGATGATACAGTATTAGCCACGTACTGTTCTCCTGATATTGAACTGTTAATGATTAAAGTGTGTCCCTTCTACTTCCCTCTGAAATTCAGTATAATCATTCTAACTGTTATCTACATGCCATCACAAGCAGATAAAACCAAAACACTGGATTATCTCTATTTTACTGTAAATGCACTGGAATATAAACACCCTGAGGCTGCTTTTATTGTTGTAGGGGATCAGTGCTATTCACTACTTAAAGACAGTTTCAAATCCCTCCCCTGGCCTTTGGTTAAGGTGACCATATTAGCATACTGCTGTTACATGTATACAGACAATGCCTCAAACAGGAAAAAACGGTTGTCAGGCCCATCCACAAATGGAGTTAGGATGCCATCTCCAGACTCCAGGATTGCTTTAAAACCACAGACTGGGAAATGTTTCAGAATGCAGCAGGCAATGACATCAATGAATTTACAGACTCTGTGATCTGTTATATTAACAAATGCACAGAGGATGTTCTCCCAACTATCTATGTGTGGACATTTCCCAACCAGAAACCCTGGATAAAACAGAGAAGTGTGCATCAGCGTGAGAGCACAAACCACTGCAAAAAGTTACAACCTTTAAAAAGCTATTAGGGCTGCCCTACAGGGAGAGAATGGAGTCAGATTATATTTTGGGTACTTCAACCTCCTTACCAGAGGCCTGTCTGGCCAATCTGACCTTCTATGCTCGGTTTGAGGCTGACGACATATCTAGTGTGGTAAATTTTCCTACCAACTATGACAGCCATCCTCTGATACTAACAGTTTTTGAGTTGAGTAGATTCTTTTGTTTGTCAACTATAGCTATGCATTCAACATCATCATCCCCACAAACTTGTAGCCACAGATCTGGGGCTAAATAGCCAACTGTGTAACTGGATTCTGGACTTTCTGACAACTGCAACTGCACGTCCTCCACACTCACACTCAGTACTGGTGCTTCACAGAAATGCGTTCTTAGCCCCCTTCTGTACTTCCTGTTAACATATGACTGTATGGAAAAACACAGCTCAAATATTTTTGTTTGCAGATGACACAATCATCATAGGCCTCATCTCCAATTGAGATGACACACCCTTTAGAAAGGAGGTTGGATTACTCACAGCATGGTGTAGTGACAAAAACATTTCCCTGAATGTCAGCAAAACAAAGGAGAGGATAACACCCTGTAGCCCAAGGTTTCCAGGACTGAGCCTGGTACTACCAACTACTGCTGGAAGAGGTGTTAGTGAGGCCAGCAGGGGGTGCTCACCCTGTGGTCTGTGTGGGTCCTAACGCCCCAGTATAGTGATGGGGGCAGTATACTGTAACAAGCATCATCCTTCGGATGAGACGATAAACCGAGGTCCTGACTCTCTGTGGTCATTAAAAATCCCAGGATGTCCTTCAGAAAAAAGTAAGGGTTTAACCCCAGCATCCTGGCTAAATGTGCCCATTGACCTCTGTCCAGCATTATGGTCTCCTAATCATCCCCATATACTCCACCAATAAGCTGGTGTGTTGTGGGCGTTCTGGCACAATATGGCTGCCGTCGCATCATCCAGGTGGATGCTGCACATTGGTGGTGGTTAAGGTTATTCCCCCCTGTAAAGCGCTTTGAGTACCCAGAAAAGCACCATATAAATGTAATTAATTATTAATTATTATTATGATTGTGGATTACAGGAAAACATGGAGAGGGGGACATGCTCCTATTCACATCAACAAAGTGGATGTTCAAAAGGTCAAAAGCTACAAGTTCTTTGGTGTCCACATCTCGGATGATCTCTCCTGGTCCCACCATACAGACACTGCAAGTGAGAGCAGCTCGACAACGTGTTTTCTTCCTGTGGAGGCTAAAGAAGGTTGGCGTTGACTCAAACATTTTGACTTACTTCTATTGTTTCACAATAGAGAGCATCCTGACGGGCTGCATCACCACTTATGGCAGCTGCTCTGCCCTGGATTGTAAAGCATTGCAGAGAGTGGTGAGAACAAGGACTGCAGCCACTACCTTTTTGTCCCACTGCCATCTGGCAGACACTTCAGAAGCCTTCAGTCACAAACTACCAGATTAAAGAACAGTTTTTACCTACAAGCCATCAGGCTACTCAATAACCATTAATCATCTCCTCCTGCGCTCCTACACTTTACTACACACTATTACACTTTATTAAGTCCCTACTATATCAGTATTCTTTACAAATATTGCCATTTTTGCTCTACATCCCCACCTCAACAGTGTATTACTTTTTACTGCATAGTATATTACGTGTTCATTCTATATTACATGTATATGTATGTATATTATTATTATTATTATTATATATTTAGATTGTTTTGTCTTATGACTGTTTTGTATGTTTATTTGTATTTGTTCACGTTTGATTTAATAAACTGCACATTCTTAACTAGTTTCTTAACTATGCACGCCTTTAGTGGAATACATTACAGCTCTGATACAGCATTAAAGTTAAATAAAATATAAAGTAATACAACTTAACTTTGAATCTCTACCAAGGTGTGTGTTCAAAATTGGTTATTTCTTCTAAACCATAATAATAAAAAATAAATAAATAATTACCTGTACTGGAGCTGATGGTCTCTTTGCCAATGACGTGGCCCAACAGGTCATACTGGTTGAGTCTAGAACCATCAGGAGCGACAGAAACAGATTTCTCATCATCCGCTGTCCAGATGTAGACAACCTCATTGTTGGTGTAGGCATCTTAGAGAGACAAATCACAGCAGTATTGGTTTATTCTGACCAAACATTTAACTTGCAATGCAGTTTTGGTATTCTTAATGCAGCCTTTATATTTTTTTCTTTCTTTTTAAAGTGCTTTAGCTTTAATATTTTAGCGTTACTTCAATTACTCTTAGAACGCTGTCAATCCTGTTCCTGGAGAGAATCTTCCTGCAGAGTTCAGCTTCAATCTACTTTAACACACCTGTCTATAATTATCAAGTTTTCCTGAAGATCTTAATTAGCAGGTTCGGGTGTGTTTGATTAGAGTTGGGCACCCCTGCTTTAAAGGTGAAGTATGTAGTTTCTGTGGCACCAGTGGCATCTAATAGAATTACAAAATAAAACAACCTTGCAAATGCCCCTTTCGATGTCGCGCCTCCCCCAAATCAAACATCTTTGAAGGCATGTCTCAACAGGTAAAATTAGTCTACTTTCAATAAAACGTCCAAAATATTAGGAATACTTTTAGCTGTGTTGCTATGTTATATAAGCCTATAAGCCACTGAGTAGGCTAACACACTGCAATAATTTAGCTTAAAACAACCCATCCAGCGTATCTGCACCTGGCACAGCACAACAACTGTTTAAGGTTATCTACACTGAACACATCAAAGTAAACATTATAAACTGATACATTTGTCTTCCTGAACAGGTTTTGTAGGCCATTATAGCACATAGCAATGCCCCATTCTCTTTGACATGTTCATGACCTGATTAATCTCTAAAGGTGTAAATGCAATTAATTTTGGCTTGCACTTTTGTAACTGAAGATGTGTCAGCCATGGTCCTACACCAGCTAAACACCATCTAGCTCAGTCTGCTACAGTACCCATGCCCCAATCTTTCTATATAGGTTGAGGTGGAAAGAGATTGACAGATTTGAGTGGAGTGCTCTCAATGTTTTAATGGTGCCCAGGAGGCTCAATGTTTACACTTTTGGGGAGATAAAACCATTAATTGCATACTAATAGTAGTCAATGAACAACTGGGTTAAGAGAATGTATTTTAACATAAAAAGTCTTACATACTTCACATTTAAAGCACTCCCACCATAGCCATCAAAGCAGTGCCCTTAGAACGAATTAATTGTCTTCAAAAATAAACTTCAGCACAATTATTGTCAGACAAATCGCCTGCTAGATAATCCTTTGACTTTGACTTATGTGCAATAAAAGGCTATGTTTATTTGTTTGTTACTTGTACGTTTATCATCCTAAGCATTGTGCTTAGCGTCCATATACTATATATATATATATGATCATATACCTGGCACAATGCGGCGCCAGGCGCGGCGCAAGTGTTTTTTGCTAGTTTCAGCCCAATGCAGTTATCATTTTCATGTCCTGTGCCACGCTGTTTAAATAGCAAATGCATTAGCGCCCATTTGTGTGCCCATGTCATGCTGGTCTGAAAACGAGTTTTGCGCATTGTTGGTGCGTTGCTTTTTTGAGGAACTGAAAACGACTGCAACATTGACCAACAAAAACCTGGTCTAAAGTCAATAGCACAGTATTTTTGTGTTATTTAAAGGGCGCGTTAGTAATATGCGGCTATAGGCGGGTGCACAACGTGCGTACACTCTGCTTATTACACACACAGGCAGCAGCACACGAACATGGTAAATATTAATGGGAATGGGAGATGAGACTCTGATTGGTTTATTGCACGTTACGCCCAAAACATTAAACATACGCCCATTACTCATTAAGAGATATATTTGAGTAAACGAATTAATACGTTTAACTTAAAATTATAATTTAATCTCAACCTAAATATTTTTAGTAGTGGAAACTAGATTTAACTAATTCAATAAATGCTACCTTGCTAATTGATGACACAATGCTTTGATAAAATTAGCATAGCATAGCACTTGCTGAATATGTACAGCAATATAAAACATCTAACATATATCTCAAACTAAGTTTATGCTCCGCTTGTCACCATGATTGTAACCCTACAAAAAATAAAATATTTTGAGCGTTAGGGTTTACAGGGTTGGCTAGTATTTCTTTGGTCATTAAAAATAGTGTGTGGTGTGTTTAGTGTATAAATAAATTATTTTACAACCTTAATGATAATATGTAAACTAAAAGGTTGCAGATTTAAGATTTACTGAGAAAAAGCTTTTATTTCCATGAATGATATAGTCACTGAATTGGAAAAACACTAACTAAAAAATCATAATGTAGCACAAAACAAATATCATGAAAAAATAGGGGGGCAGTAGAGTGAATACATGCATCTCAATGAGGGCAATTGGAATGCAACTTTAATAAAAGCCAACTACCCATGGGTCAACTGCTCCCTCCGATTAGCTTCTTCCTTGAATCTAACTTATATAATGGGGAAACATAACAAAAGACTTATTGTGTTTGAATACACAAGGACAAACTTTGCAAAAGAGCATGAAAAACAATTATTTTGGGGTCTGTACGCAGAAGCAAGACCGACACATGCACTCACATAACTCTAAGCAAGTGAGCAGGAGAAAAACTAGCAGGCTTAACACTAGAAACATAATTCACACAGCAAGCAGAGGTTTGCTAATTAAATTTTGATGGCCACAGAGAAAAGTTATTGTTTTATTCTATTAGAAGATAATTAATCAAAAGCTAAACACATCAAATTTAATGCCACTTCATCCATTATGAATAGTATTTAATAATGAAGTGCATTATTCCATCTTCAAATATATATTTGCATTGTACGACTGACATCGGTTTATATTTATGGGGAGTCTGGCCTACAGGAAATGGTACGAGCTGAAAAGGTCAGTGGTGTCACAGACTTTCAGCACATTATACGAGAAGTCTTAAATTTAGTTCCTGGGCTAAAACTCAATTAACACTGTGATGAGAGAGAGAGAAAGAGAATGGAACATGAGAAGATGAATTAGAAGCCATTCAAATTGAATTGGAGAAGGAAATATTTAATCAAATATCACTTTCCAAAACTGTATTCATGTGAATGACCTTGCTATAAGTTGATTAATAGTCCAATATCCAATAGTAGTTTAGTCTCAGTAGAGTGTTTCCTTCAAGTATTTGTTTAATGTCCAGTGTAAATGTCCATTGCATTAAAACATGCAGCTGGATAAAGAGGGTATTAGTTAGTTATATTTATTTGAACATGTAAGTAAAACAAAACAGAATATATATTTATAATATAATATATAATACAATTAAAATAACAAATAAATAAGGACATGGACTTCTCAGTACAAGCTTCCAAAATTATTGTAAGTAGTTGTAAGTAATTAAAAATAAAAAAATTTCCATGTTCAAAATGGAGTAGGAAGAAGTTCAAAACCAACTTTTCTGGTACCTTTTCTCTATTTTCATCCCTTAATTAAATATGAAACAAGTAGATGCTTTACATATTTACATACACATACACCATATATCTATTTACAGTACCTACACTCACATAAACACATGTATAAACAGATGCATACCTTCATACACGCATACACATTTCCATCTATCTATCTATATCAAACCGAATAATAACCCAACCAGACTAGACTTATTATATAATCCCAGAAACCGTATAGTCAGTATACAATACTAACACCTCAATTCCTTTTCGTATCCATTTAAAATTTTCATTTTAAATATTCTCTTAAAATTACTCATTGTTGTACATGATTTCATCTCTTCACTACAGTTGTAGAACTCCTTTGGTTGTAATACAGTTGATACTTAACATTTGTCCCCTTTCTTTTAGTAACTCCGATTTACATCAGTGACAGACGAATGGGGGTTTCACTTAGAAGCCTATCACCTTCGAGTTCTTACAAAACGAGCCAATGGCAATGGGTCTGCAGAATTTGCATAGCGTAGCTCCGCCCCACCCTGTGGGTATATAAGGAAGGACGCTGGCAATCTCGCATTATGTTTCTGCTTCGGAGCCAAGAGCATCTATTCACTCCTGCAAGCCTGAATTTTGAGTTCTCTCTTCAGTTCTTCGAGACGAGCGGTTCTCCAGTGTGTTGGTGTGATGGCGCGTTCCAGCGATCTTACATTGCCTGCCTGCTGATCTGTGCAGTGATCTGCAACAGCTGTGTGTGTGTTTCCCTGGGCGCTTCAACAGAGCGTTCCACTCACAAAAAGAGCTTGCGCGTGGCACGTCTTTTTAAAGATGTCTCACCCCTGCACTTCTGGGTGCGGTTGATCTCTGTTGATGTCTAAAGGGCACAATCACTGCTTGACGTGTTTGGGCTTACAGCACGCTCAAGCAGCGTTTGTGGATGAGTCATGTTCTCACTGCGGGAACATGACCATCGCGATGTTGTGGTAGAGACTCAATGACCTCCGTAAAGGAGAGAGAGTCTCCTCTGCCACACCCCCAATCTACCGTCTCCACGAGAGATGGTACTTTGGCTGGTGGCCAAGGTGACCTGAGGGTTACGGTGTGGAATAAAGCCCCGGCGATCATTCCTCGGGCCACACCCCCCTCTCGCACACTGTTACCCACGAGTGGTCGGACTGAAGCAGCGGGACCATCTGTTGACGCCCCGTGTGTTTCGTTCGCCGCTCCAGATGACGACGGGGATGAAGATTCCGCTGTGCTGCCGCCTTCGGGTGTGCCAGCATTGTCCGACCCAGAGCTGACAGCCAGGTTATCTCGGGCAGCAACGAGCCTCGGGCTGGTGTGGAACCCTCCGCCTTGTCATGAGTGCTCGCGGTTGGGGGATTGGTTTTTGGGGGCCCCAATGCCTTTCTTTCCCGAGGTGCATGAGGAGGTCACGCGGTCCTGGAAGTCCCTGTTGTCTTCCGGCGACCATTTGGTGGCCTCCTCCTCTGCCCTCGATGGGGCCGCGGCCAAAGGGTACACTGGGGTCCCCCCCGTTGAACGCTCTGTTGCGATGCAACTGTGTCTGCTGAGAGCTTCGACGTGGCATGGCGATCCTAAGCACCCCTCCGTCTACTTCGGTGGCGAAGTCCTACAGAGCTGCGGGGCAGGCCGCCGCCTCTTTGCACATGCACGAGGGTAGAGCCGACCCAGGGCTCATGGATGAGCTGTGTGTGCTACGCTCCCTGGATCAGGTGATGTCCACAGCTGTGGTCCAGGAGAAACACCTGTGGCTTAACCTGGTCGATGTGGGAAAGGCTGAGCAAACCCGGTTTTTGGCCGCCCAGAAGCAGACTGAGGCCATTAAACGGGTCGCCCCCGTATTGGCCCAGCCGGACCTGCCCCTCCCTGGTTGATTCCTCTGAGGAAGGACCTCCTTTCTCAGAGACGGGGCACCCTTTGGCACCCGCATCCCGATCTTTGGAACCTACACGTGTGGGTCCTGGAAGGGACGCAGCAGGTTTGAGTACCCTACCACCACAGGTGGAATGAAGGCTGTCTCCTTCCACCCTAAAGGTTTACGTGGCAGCTATCTCTGCGTACCACGACCTGGGGCGGAGCTACGCTATGCAAATTCCACAGACCCATGGCATTTCATTACCATTGGCTCGTTTTGTAAGAACTCAAAGGTGATAGGCTTCTAAGCGAAACCCCCATTCGTCAGTCACTGATGTAACGTCTCTTATCCCTCCTCAGGGAACGAGGAATAGAAAAGTTCCTCTTAAGTGGCACTTGCTCTCTCTCATTAGAAACAACCCTTGGATACTTTTCGATAATTGTTGATTATATACTTTATACATATTAATTTGTGCAGTTTTAAAGTCAACAATATCTCAAAATTTTAGTGCTTTTAGTTTGATGAAAAGTGGATTAGTTGGTGTGTTCGTTTTGTACGTGTTTTCCCACACTTCCAAACAATAAGTAATATATGAAAGTATGAAGCAACAATACAACGAGTACAATGAGCGTTGATTTAATAGATATTTGGTTTTAGACAGTATTGCAATTGATCTGGATATTTTGGCCTTAATACTATAATATGTGGCTTCCAACATAATTTTTAATCGATTATTACTCCCAAAAATTTAAATTCTTTTACTTTTTCTATTTCAATGTCATTTATCATAAGTTCCATGTGTAAATTTGTTGAACGATTACCAAAAAATAAGAATTTTGTTTTGCTTAAGTTCAGTGTTAGTTTATTTACATTAAACCAGCTTTTTTTGATTCATTTTCCACTGTATCCAAGAGTTGATCCAAATTTTCCCCAGAACAAATTAAATTAGTGTCATCAGCAAATAAAATGTTTTTCAGTTTGTTTGACACCTCCCATACATTATTTATATATAAATTAAACAACAATGGTCCCAACACTGACCACTGCATATTTTTATGTTCTATTGCTGTTATTTCTTCTACAAGTTGAATAAGTGCATGTGAAGTTGTCCTATTAGCCCTGAAACCATATTGCTGATCACACAGTATATTGTGTTTAGTAGTAAAATTGTTAAGCCTTACAGATAATTTTTTCCTAGTATTTTTGAGAACTGGGAGAGCACTGTAACTGGTCTGTAGTTTGAAAGTATATGTTTTTCACCAGCCTTATATATTGGTATCACCTTTGCCATTTTCATTTTATCTTGAAAAACTCCAGTTTTCAGAGATTGATTACATACATGTGTTAAAGGTTTAACAACACAACCAATAATACTTTTGACCATAAACATGTCAATACCATTCTAGTCTGTTGACTTTTTACTCTTAAAAATTAATTTTTCATCAGGTCCCTTCACAAACATTGATTCACTAATATTTACATTCTTACTTAACACATAATTTATACTGCCAGTCTTTGCAAGCTCTTCAGCTAAACCTGGACCAACTCCAACAAAAAAAAAATCATTAAATTCATTTGCAGCTAAGGTCATATCCTTAACCTCTGTATTGCTTTTAGTCAAAAATAGTTAAAGTCTCCTGTTTTACCTTTTTTGTTCTTGATAATTTCATTTAGCTCCAGGTGTTTCTTATATTACTTCTATCCTCCAGTAATTTACTGTAATAATAAATCTTTTATTGTTTCTCATGATTCTTATGTTTATATGTCTTATATTTGTTTTCTGCTTCTTTTGTCCTCTTCTTTAAAAACTCTTTATAAAGTACATTATTCTTCATACATGCCTTTAATATTACGTTAGTTATCCACGTTTTTTTTTCTCAGATTTCTGTTTTACTTCTTTCTTTACCAGAGGACAATGTTTTTCATAAAGTGACGTTACAATAACCAAAAATAAATCATACGCTTCATTCACGTTTTCTACATATACTTTGCCCCAATCTTGTTTCAATAAATCCTCTTTGAATGTATTAATGTTTTCTTGGGTTCTATATCTAGTCATTGTGTATATTTTGATGTCCTTCTTGGTCTTAGTGTAGCTGTGTATGTTTGCAAAAACTGGCAGATGATCACTGACGTCATTTATTTTTAGTCCACTTTCAACTTTATGTTTAATAACATTGTTAAATACACTCACCTAAAGGATTATTAGGAACACCTGTTCAATTTCTCATTAATGCAATTATCTAATCAACCAATCACATGGCAGTTGCTTCAATGCATTTAGGGGTGTGGTCCTGGTCAAGACAATCTCCTGAACTCCAAACTGAATGTCAGAATGGGAAAGAAAGGTGATTTAAGCAATTTTGAGCGTGGCATGGTTGTTGGTGCCAGACGGGCCGGTCTGAGTATTTCACAATCTGCTCAGTTACTGGGATTTTCACGCACAACCATTTCTAGAGTTTACAAAGAATGGTGTGAAAAGGGAAAAACATCCAGTATGCGGCAGTCCTGTGGGCGAAAATGCCTTGTTGATGCTAGAGGTCAGAGGAGAATGGGCCGACTGATTCAAGCTGATAGAAGAGCAACTTTGACTGAAATAACCACTCGTTACAACCGAGGTATGCAGCAAAGCATTTGTGAAGCCACAACACGCACAACCTTGAGGCGGATGGGCTACAACAGCAGAAGACCCCACCGGGTACCACTCATCTCCACTACAAATAGGAAAAAGAGGCTACAATTTGCACGAGCTCACCAAAATTGGACAGTTGAAGACTGGAAAAATGTTGCCTGGTCTGATGAGTCTCGATTTCTGTTGAGACATTCAGATGGTAGAGTCAGAATTTGCGTAAACAGAATGAGAACATGGATCCATCATGCCTTGTTACCACTGTGCAGGCTGGTGGTGGTGGTGTAATGGTGTGGGGGATGTTTTCTTGGCACACTTTAGGCCCCTTAGTGCCAATTGGGCATCGTTTAAATGCCACGGCCTACCTGAGCATTGTTTCTGACCATGTCCATCCCTTTATGACCACAATGTACCCATCCTCTGATGGCTACTTCCAGCAGGATAATGCACCATGTCACAAAGCTCGAATCATTTCAAATTGGTTTCTTGAACATGACAATGAGTTCACTGTACTAAAATGGCCCCCACAGTCACCAGATCTCAACCCAATAGAGCATCTTTGGGATGTGGTGGAACGGGAGCTTCGTGCCCTGGATGTGCATCCCACAAATCTCCATCAACTGCAAGATGCTATCCTATCAATATGGGCCAACATTTCTAAAGAATGCTTTCAGCACCTTGTTGAATCAATGCCACGTAGAATTAAGGCAGTTCTGAAGGCGAAAGGGGGTCAAACACAGTATTAGTATGGTGTTCCTAATAATCCTTTAGGTGAGTGTATATTATCAATTAGTGTTGCACTATTTGTTGTAATACTGGTTGGTCGAATGATGGAGGGATACAAACCGGTACTGTACATCATATTAATGAACTGTTCTTGTGGATTGAGCAAATCAATATTGAAATCTCCATTAATAAAAAAATTTTTTTTGTTATTACTATTACTGAATATTTCAGCTATTTTTTCCTTAAACGTCAGTATTTGATCCTGGTTTCCTATAAATGCAGCTAACTAGAATGTTTTTAGATTTTTCCCTTTCAATTTGTACAGTGATACATTCCATGATTGTATCTAGGACAAAGGACATGTTATTAACTATTTTACATTTATTTCTTTTATCAATATATAATGCCACCCCCCCACCCTTTGATTGTTTCCTGTTGATAAGAAACAGTTTGTATCCACCAAATCATTTTGTTCTTCCGTAAGCCAAGTGTCTGTTATTGCAATTGCTGTAAATAATTTTCCTACTTGTTTGAGGCACTGTTTGATCTTTGAAAGATTTGCGAGATAAGACTCCTGTTATTAAAATGTATTATTGATATTGTGTCATCCATTTTTATGTATTCTTTAAACTGCTCAATTGTATAATTTTCGCACTGGCTTTGAGTACCAATATAAAAGTTATTATCTGGGTCAATATCATTTTCAATATCTTGTGGTTTATGTTCAGTATATTTGAAAGTTTCCAAGTTTAGTTGTTCATGTGTAGCAGATAAGTTTCTATCCAAGTTTGTCATAGTCATTGCCTTTGGTAAGATCAGTTCAGCTTGTATTCAGTTACCTTATGTAGGCCTATGTTGCTCTCGATTCATTCCTTCTTCAAACTTATCCAGCTCAGTGATATCCCTGATGAGGAGCACTCATCAGGGATACTCATCAGGGATAATTCGCTGCCTCAGGTGTCAACCCATGTAATTTGATAAAAATTTTACAATTTCTTACCCATGTTGCCTGGATCTTGTTTTGTTTTCTGAGTATATGTGCTTTTCTGGCAATGTGTGTTTTTATTAATTGTATGTGTTTTTAGATATCTACTCGCTTGGCCAATATGCATTATCATCAATTATAAATCATCATGGCCGGCAGTAATACAAAGGCCAGCCATTTGTTCTGATGGTGTGAAATTAAATATTTACCAGTTTACCAGATCAAATAATGGAAAAGAAATAAGTAGAAAAAAAGGGTCTGGATAATCTTTTTATGGCATTCTTTTTAATGGTTCTTTAATGTATGCATTCCTTTGCAGATAAAGACAGAAAACCAAACAACTACCAAATTTGTCTTGTGGTGATATTGAATTTACAGCCTTTCAGCAAAGGAAATCATATAGTCAAACTGTTCTTATTTGAATGAAATATGAAATTTCATTAGAAAAATAACTAATAAGATAAGATACACACTCCCAACAGAAAATGTCTCAGGTTACGACTGTAACCATGGTTCCCTAAGAAGTGAATCTTAGGGATTAGGGATCTTGGATTGATGCTATGGGGAACGCTATCAGCATGAATGGTGTCTGAAGCATGTGTGTACACACGACAATTTTATTGGTCGACAACAGTCAATACCAATCCATCGCCGGGCCGCCTGTGACTATAAGAGGGCACCTGCAATGTACATCATCAACTTCTTTGTCTGAAGGAGATGTGCAGGCAGGTCAGAGGCATAGCAACGAGATGCAGTGTCTTGTCCCCTTCTCAGGGAAACATGGTTACAGTCGTAACCTTAGACGTTCTCTTTCGAAGTGGAATTCAATACTGTGTCTTGGATTGACGCTATGGGGAGCAAATACCCACTCTGCCATGCTGAGGAAATGCCTGCCTCATTAGCTGTGCCTATACTCTTACTAAGCCAGAGTCAGACGCATCAATCATACAGGGCACATCCTAGGACTCAAAGAGGCTGTCAAGTGGTAGTATTCCATCAGCCATTGCCCGAGCTTCTATGCTCTGTGACAAGGAAAGTTCCGGCCTTTAAATTCCTGCCCCTTCTCTAGAGTCCAGGCATTAGCCATATGAGGCCCAAGAACACAGCTCTAAGGCTTAGCTATATAAACTCTTTTGTATGACAGTCCATTTGGGAATACTTGCCTGAGGAAACATTTTAAGCTGCAATGCGCTCACACAAGAACTAGATTACCATCCCTCGAGAGAGAATCAAAGAAGAAAAAAAAGCTCCTTATTGTGAATGCATTATGATCATAGACCATAAAAAAATATGGACAACGCGCCTTCACTATCCACTGAAGAAAAGTGAAGCCGCCAATGTCCGAATATGGCGCTGATATCTTATTTGGGACCTGTGTCTGCGCAGTAGTAAACACAGGGAAACATTTTAAGCTGCAACTCTGGCTCACCACTACCTTCAGGTGGACCACAGGGAGCTTCAGCTCTACTACCCCATAATTTTAATCAAAGAAGAACACTCTGCCTGGACTAGTCCAGGATCAGTCAAGATGGAAGAACAGATGATCATAGCTGTACAGGGTGGGTTTTTTATTTCTCATCTCCATAAATATAACTAGTAGTAGAGCCAGTGCAAGGACTGGAAATCCATTTATCCTTTGCTGAAATGGAGAACGCGGCTCATGATTGCTTCGTAATGGCAGACACCACTGGAGTGCAAGCTCCCGAGCACTTTTGAAAAGGAGAAAGTGGTGCAGTCTGCGTTTTCCACACGTTTTAGACGCGACATGTGAATGGCCCCTTAGGCAGAGATTTAGATTGACGTGGGATGTACTTCCTAAAAGCCACAGACCGTGCCCTTGCCTCCCTAAACTTCCCAACAGGACCTGCGTCTGCGCAGTAGTAAACACGGGATCCGAATCTGTACAGTAGAGAGCAGGAAATAGAGCTGTGATATCAAGACCCCGCCCACACTCCCGCAGTATCTGTTTGTACAGTTTTCTGCAGAACAACTCATTATGTTGGTGTGAAATAAACAGTTATGGAAATGTAGAAATGAAAGTTTAAGCTCCAATCTCCTCCCGAAAACCTGAAAAAAGTCTGATAGTGCCTCAGTGACTACTTCCCTTAGAGAAGCTGTCAATCACAGCTTTCAATCATGATGTCACATCCCCAGTTTATATAGCATCAAATAACTAACTTAAACCAAACTTATTTAAAAAATAAACACTTGAACTTACATCAGCGTGATAAAAACTACCTAAAATAACAGAAAGCACCTTTGAAAAAATGTGTAATTTGATTGTTTAGTTTTATCTCCAATTACATTACATGGGGAGGGCGAGGTTTATGAGCTATACTGGGACCAACCAACTGGGGGCGATCAAGATGCTACGGCTTCACTTTTCAGGACTTTTTCGGCACGCTTGATTTATAAATAAAATAGTATTTATTATAACGGGATGAGACAATGAGACAATGTGAATTGTTGTCCATCATTTTGCGAGCAATTGTTGATAAAGAAAAAAACACAACGCAGGTCTGTATTGCCACCTTTATAGACCTCGCCAAGGCCTTTGACTCTGTCGACCATAGGATCCTTTTACATAGGCTTTCCAGTATTGGTCTGTCCACCTCTAGCTGTGGTTTGCCAGTTATCTCACCAACCGTGTCCAGCAAATGAAGGTTGAAAACATCATGTCAGACCCACTCATCATCTCTAAAGGTGTGCCTCAAGGTTCCATCCTGGGCCCAACAATTTTTTCTATCTACATCAATGATATAGCCAGAGCTGCTGGTACCTCCCGAATTCACCTTTACGCAGATGACCGTTTTGTACTCAGTTGGTCCAGCTCCCAATTCTGCGGCTGCCAGTCTTAAACTCAGCTTCACCTCTATAGAGCAGTTTTTTGACAATCTCAACCTACGTATTAACACCAGTAAGACAAAATGCATCCTCTTTAGCTGAAAACCAAGACTCCACTTACAATCACCTGCATGAACGGTATGGCTCTGAAGTATGTCAAAACATATAAATACCTAGGTATTTGGTTGGATTCATCCCTGTCATTCATTACACACATTAATAACCTTCAAGCAAAAGTCAAAGCTAGACTAGCCTTTCTTTTTCGCAATAAAGCTTCCTTTACCTTTACCTTCCTTTACCTAAAAGAAGTTTCAGTGCTCTTAGGAGACTGAAAGCATGGCTCAGAACAACAATGGCACAAGCTAGACTTAACATTAGTTACCTGTAACATTATATAATTCATTAATTAACATATTGTTAAGGTCAGTATAGACTAAAAACCTTAATACACTATCCTATTAATTTGTCCCCACCAATTTCAAAATCAAACCTACACCCTTGATCGTATGTAAGCAAATGCATATGTAAAATAACGTGATCATCAACATTAAACAGCATATAAATCAAAACTATCTAATGTTACTGAATTAAATGTTGACCCAGGGCGAGCTATAGGACTGTGCAAGCAGTAGGGCTTTGATGGACTCGATCTACTGATCTGGATGTAGTCTTTGACAAAAACGTGATTTTCTAAGTTTTTTGTTCAAAATGTTGCTTTTTTTTTAAAAACTTACCCATATTTAAGTGTTGATAAAAAAGAAATGCATGTAGCTAGAATAAAAAGTTTTTGTTTGTTTGTTTAAAAGCAGAGGTTCTGCTCTTTCTTTTGATATATTGCATGCTCAGATATTCATAAAATATTCTATGGGCCATTACATTTTTGTGAAAATGATCAAAAACCCGTTTTTTTTAAACGCTGGCGGGGAAAGAGTTAAGACCAATAAGAATTATTTTGTATTTGTATTTGTAAGTTAAATATTTATTGGGTTTATTTTTTTTGTTTTGTGGACATAATAGATAAGCAGGTTTTTCAGGCAGTTCCTTTCTAGGATCATATTAATGTGCAGAGTTTAATTTGCTTTATTTATTAATGACTAGTTTACTATACCTGATTACATTAATTTATAATATGAGAAGAAAGAGATCTCAGAGTGATGTACAAGAGACATAGAGCCTGGGGCAATGGTCCATTATACAGTGTACGAACAAATGCCACGATTGACCAATCAGAATCAAGTATTCCAGAGCAATGCATAATAATTATGCTTACAGGGCACATCTGGCCCTGTTGTAATTGAGACAATTGGCAGATTAATTAGTACCATAATGTCACAACATATACAAAAAGGGGGCGTTTAATGTGAAACATTTAATGTGAAACATCTAACACCAGTATATGCATATTTTCACACCACTAAGTTTTAGGCTATTAATCACATCACGTCTATGAAGGCTGGAGATGTGCTCTGCTTGCTTTAAAGAGAATAAACAAGCTGTTATTAATATTGCTGATAACTCTCCAGCAATGTAGTCTCTAGCAATGCAAAAACAAAATCAAAACCAACCCAAATTAGCACTATTCTACTACTTCATATATCTTTAAACAGAAAAGAGAAAACACATCTTGAAACATAACAAATATTTAAAGAGAGAAATGAACAGGCAACTTCGTAATTGCATTGTGAGGTGGAAGCAAGGTTGATTGGGGGATTGAAGGAACAGTGCTTATAATCAACTGTAGTTAAAGCTAATCATGTAGCCAACTGTACGACATTTTATTAATGAGCCAATTGTTTTCTGTCTTTTGGCTTTATGCAACACAAATCCACGAAGGGGTCACCATGCTGCACCTGTCAAAAAGAGGTATTGTGGGGGAAAAGGTACTAGTGAAAATGTATGACTTTTGTTTATTGCCCAGTGGAATGTTTTATTCATAAAGACGTGACTGCTGCGTCATGACGACCTTTGGTGTCATTGGCTGGACTATTTATCTAAAGCTCTGAACAGGGGGAGAGTTACAAAATGTGTTTGTTTGTTTGTTTGTTTGTTTTGGGACTCCATGCGTACAAAAAAAAGGTCCATTTTGTTGGTCTACCTTTGGGGTTTTATGTTGTAGGCCTATTCGAATAACAATGTTGTCTTGGATAGATGTTGTTTATGGTAAGAAGCAAGCGTAGATGCAGATGTGACATTATGTACCATTTTGAGTTCTGGAGAAAGACACTTTATGATTGGGTTGTCTGAGCTGTGTCCAGAAGATATCAAATTGTGTGTCTTTAAGACAAAACAGGAGTCTGTCTGTGGTCACAGGCAGTTGGATGCTCTACCTGCACACACCTTATCCAGTTCAGTATGCTGCACATATTCCGATGTCAAGCTCATCACCAAGCTAATTGTGCAGGGTACATGCGCTCAAGGCAAACATGTAATTTACTAAAATACTCTAGAGAATCTGAGCAAATGCACTTAGACAATCTAGACCAGTGGTTCTCAACATTTGGGCCAGCGCCCCCCTACCTATTATCTAGGTCCGTCACCACCACCACCCCCATCAAAAAAAAAGTAGTCTAAATGTCTTCCTTAAATATTAATGCTGATTATTATTCTATGTTTATTATAATTAGGCCTATTATTATATTACACTACATTCAAATTGTTAGGGTCAGTACAATTGTATTTAAAAGAAACTGCTACTTTCATTCAGCAAGAATTCATTCATTTGATTCAACAATACATGTAATACATTGCTTTATGAGTTTTTAAGCATATTATTGTTTGCAGTACTATAGCCTTTCGTGATTTTGAGTTATCTTTTAAATTCAATCTAACATACCCTGTTTCTCAAAAGGTTAAAGAGACTTTTTACAAAATCCTATTTAGGATTTTATATCCAAAGTGGATTTTATTTTACAGAAGAGTTTTCAATTTATTATTTTTTTCCTGAAACTCTTGAAAACCTTTTTGTAATACTCTTATTTTTACCTCTAAATTTTGGGTGAATTTTAGTGAAAATTAATAATATTTATCCCCTTTTTTTAAGATACCCTTTTTTTTTACAAATATATTGAATCGCCAGTTTTCTGTCCTTGTGAACATGGTAATGTTGTTGGGAAAATATTACATTCACACATGTAAACAGAATAAAATAAAATATAAACCCTCCTTTACTGTATTTCTTCATAATTTTGTGAGAATATTCAAAAGTTTCAACCATTTTCAGCTAAGAAGAAGTAGAAGAAAGAAGAAGAATCAGAAGAAGAAATGTTTCTTGAGCACCAAATCATCATATCATATGATTTCTGAAGGATCATGTGACACTAAAGACTGGAGCAATGATGCTGAAAATTCAGCTCTGCATTACATAAATAAATTACATTTTAAAATATATTCAAATAGAAAACAGTCTTCAAATAAATGCAGTCTTAGTGAGTATAAGAGACTTAAATTATTATTATTTTTTTTTATTAAATACCAACCCCTCTGGGGGCACAAGCCCCTGCCCTTTTTCAAAATTAATCATATTGTGGCCAATGAAACAAAATGCATTTAAATTATAAGGTGCAATAGGTGATTCTCAAATAGGTGAAAGTCTCGTCATATCCTGATATCAATCATATTAGGTGGTCTAAATGTATTTTTATAAATACAGGGAGTGCAGAATTATTAGGCAAATGAGTATTTTGACCACATCATCCTCGTTATGCATGTTGTCTTACTCCAAGCTGTATAGGCTGGAAAGCCTACTACCAATTAAGCATATTAGGTGATGTGCATCTCTGTAATGAGAAGGGGTGTGGTCTAATGACATCAACACCCTATATCAGGTGTGCATAATTATTAGGCAACTTCCTTTCCTTTGGCAAAATGGGTCAAAAGAAGGACTTGACAGGCTCAGAAAAGTCAAAAATAGTGAGATATATTGCAGAGGGATGCAGCAGTCTTAAAATAGCCAAGCTTCTGAAGCGTGATCATCGAACAATCAAGCGTTTCATTCAAAATAGTCAACAGGGTCGCAAGAAGCGTGTGGAAAAACCAAGGCGCAAAATAACTGCCCGTGAACTGAGAAAAGTCAAGCGTGCAGCTGCCAAGATGCCACTTGCCACCAGTTTGGCCATATTTCAGAGCTGCAACATCACTGGAGTGCCCAAAAGCACAAGGTGTGCAATACTCAGAGACATGGCCAAGGTAAGAAAGGCAGAAAGTCGACCACCACTGAACAAGACACACAAGCTGAAACGTCAAGACTGGGCCAAGAAATATCTCAAGACTGATTTTTCTAAGGTTTTATGGACTGATGAAATGAGAGTGAGTCTTGATGGGCCAGATGGATGGGCCCGTGGCTGGATTGGTAAAGGGCAGAGAGCTCCAGTCCGACTCAGACGCCAGCAAGGTGGAGGTGGAGTACTGGTTTGGGCTGGTATCATCAAAGATGAGCTTGTGGGGCCTTTTCGGGTTGAGGATGGAGTCAAGCTCAACTCCCAGTCCTACTGCCAGTTTCTGGAAGACACCTTCTTCAGGCAGTGGTACAGGAAGAAGTCTGCATCCTTCAAGAAAAACATGATTTTCATGCAGGACAATGCTCCATTACACGCGTCCAAGTACTCCACAGCGTGGCTGGCAAGAAAGGGTATAAAAGAAGAAAATCTAATGATATGGCCTCCTTGTTCACCTGATCTGAACCCCATTGAGAACCTGTGGTCCATCATCAAATGTGCGATTTACAAGGAGGGAAAACAGTACACCTCTCTGAACAGTGTCTGGGAGGCTGTGGTTGCTGCTGCACGCAATGTTGATGGTGAACAGATCAAAACACTGACAGAATCCATGGATGGCAGGCTTTTGAGTGTCCTTGCAAAGAAAGGTGGCTATATTGGTCACTGATTTGTTTTTGTTTGGTTTTTGAATGTCAGAAATGTATATTTGTGAATGTTGAGATGTTATATTGGTTTCACTGGTAAAAATAAATAATTGAAATGGGTATAAATTTGTTTTTTGTTAAGTTGCCTAATAATTATGCACAGTAATAGTCACCTGCACACACAGATATCCCCCTAAAATAGCTAAAACTAAAAACTACTTAAAATATTGATACAAAAATATTCAGCTTTGATATTAATGAGTTTGTGTTCATTGAGAACATGGTTGTTGTTCAATAATAAAATTAATCCTCAAAAATACAACTTGCCTAATAATTCTGCACTCCCTGTATATATATAGTCTGTGGAAGGTGTAGGACCATAATATGTGCATTCAATCATTGCATTTTCATTTAAAAAACCACATATTACTTATTTAAAAAAATATTACAGAATGAATCAATGCCGTTTGCTACATATAATACACCAACCAATCATGATGTGGCACAACAAGCTTGAATTTCATTGGACAATGTGAAGTGGTAATTTTCCCGGTCTTATATAACCCCCACAGGTTGGAGGTCGCGACCACTTCACTTTTTGTCTTATCAGTGCCATATAGAGACTCAGAATACTCCATCGATTTTGGTCATACAGATAAGTGTTATACATCTTTCAAAACTGTTAAGTGTCTACTTTTATTTGTGTACACTCACAATAATGAAAACATTTTGTGCTTTTGTAAAATAAAGAAAACCAACAGGGTGCACCCTGTGGGGGGTGGGGGGTGTGGAGGAACTCAACAGGTTTTGCTCTGGAGAATATAAGCGCAACAGTTTAAGGCACAGCAAGCCGACACTAGCCAAGGCCTCTCAGTGTCTTCTACCAGAGCCTGGGCTGCGTCTGCCTCCACCACGGGCAGCGTTTGCAGGTTCACTACCTAGTCCCTGCAGGGAGTGGAAGGAACCTTGGGCCGGGGTCTTAGGATCACGTGGGTCTCACCTGGCCCGAACTCTAGGCACGATTTGTCAACCGAAAATGCCTGCAGGTCCTCTAACCAATTCAAGCAGCAGCAAAGTCTTCATAGACAAAAGTGATGGGGTTCACTACCTCTTGGGGTAAGTCACCTAGAACCTCAGTGTCACAGGGTGCCTCATCTCTGAGAAAGAAGATCCTTCCTCAGAGGAATGTGCCAGGCTGGGGCTGTCACGAGGAGTGTGAGTTCTAGGAACCAGGTCCGGTTGGGCCAATAGGGCGCAACTAGCAAGACCTGCTCCTCATTCTCCCTGACTTATGCAAGTAGTCTCACTGGGGGAAACGCATATTTGCGCAGGCCCCGGGGCCAGCTGTGTGCCAGTGCATCCGTGCCGAGTGTTACCTCGGTTAGGGAGTAAAACAGCTGGCAGTGGGACGTTTCTGGAGAGGCAAACAGGTCTACCTGAGTGAAATGTCTCCAAATCAGCTGGACCGCCTAGGGATGGAGTCACTACTCTCTCTCCCGGGGCCACACGGTTGAAGCACCCCGGGAACATGAATGGCCCGAAGCGACCTCAGATGCTTCTGACTTCAAAGGAGGGGATAGCAGGCATTTTGCGACATGCACATGCACACAGGAGCACAGACCACATTGTTGACTGATGTACACAACAGTGTTGTCCATACAGACCAATATATCTTTGCCCTGTAGCGGCTTTTTTTTAGGCAGCTCAGTGCAAGACGTACTGCTAACAACTAGAGGCAATTGATGTGCCAATGCAGTTAGGGACCCGTCCAAACCCCAGAGACTGCCTGCCCATTGTACGTGGCCCTGCAGCCAGTGGCAGAGGCATCCATCAAAAACCACAACATGCCTCGAAACTTGTTCTAAGGGAACTCCTTCCTGCAGAAATGAAGGGTCCGACCAGGGGCTGAAGGTTTGGAAACAAGCTAGTGTGATTGTCACTGTGGTCTGTGTGGTGTGTGACTGAGCACCAGGTCCCTGTGTTCACATTTGTGCTAGTATAAGCCAGTAATAGAGATAGTTGAGAATGCGTACGCCATCTTCTCTCATGGAAACAAGGGCCCCCTCCGTGACTCAAGGCTCCGTTCTCTCAAGGCGGCCTGTAATGGGATCTGAGTGTGTGATGCAACACTTACCTGGTTCCACAATTGGGAACTTTTTTTTTCATTTGGGTACCACAAACACAAACAAAATGAAACAAAGGATTCTCCAGGATACTCAATGATACGACTGATACACACCTTTGAGATGGTCCAGCACATTCCTCAGACAGCTCTACTGGCTGCAGAGTGCAAGAGGGGACCCTAGGGGGTTGGTTCCCCAAAGGAGAAGCCCTCACCGTTATCCACAAGTCACCCCTGCTACTGCCTGAAGTAATCCTCTGTTGAGGAGGACTCGATCGAATCAGAGGCAAGGGGACTCCACCTCTTTGGAGGTATTGGAGTCTTGACCGCAACTCTGAGATGGTCATCTTCCTGCAATGGGTGCATGACTCATCCACAAAAGCAATCTCTGCGTGCTTAATGCCCAGGCACGTGAGACAGCGATCGTAACCATTGCTCTGTGCCGTGTAACGACCGCATCCAGAAACACACAGGTTGAATGTCATCTTTAGAAAGATGCAATCTTAAACCCGTGTAAGCTCTTTTAGGGAAATAACTCTTTCTCTGTGCTGAAGCACACAGTGGAGATGGCTGCGACAACACTGATGGGGATTTTGTGCAGCCCGTAGTGTGCTCGCACACTCATTGAAGGCGCAGTCTTACCAGCTGTGAAAGAAGCTTTTCAGCACTCTCTCACAGCGCACCGTTTACCAGCTGTAAGAACAGCTTTTTCAACGAGAGAACGGGGCCACCGCTGCAGCACCATGACACCAACACCACTCAGAAAGAGCTTCCAAAAAAAGCACTGACTTTTTTGAAACACTCTTCATAGACAAGGGGAGGAACAACCAAACCGTTCTGCTCCGAAGCAAAAAGCTAAAGATTGTGTTGCACCTGCTGCTCATTATATATGCTCGCACTGCGAGGCAGAGCAGCTGATGTAATTATCGCATGCCAATGTGCATTGGCTCGTTTTAGTTACACTCAAAGTAGATTGGCCCCTCTAGCAAGATTCCTATTCGTCGGTCACTGACGTGGCGTTGAATTTGACAGACTGAAAGGGAACTAATTATGCACTGTCTGTTTTCAGGTTTGTTTGTTTGTTTATTTATGAATTTATTAACAAAGGTGAACTAGCTAAAAAAAAATAAAAAAAGACTAGTATCGTTCTTTACAGTATGAATTGACTCAAGAATTTGCATTTGTGGAGCGATCTGGATCTCCCGTTTGTCTCATTTTAAAATACTTAATGTCTCATACTTAAAAATCGGATGTGAATTGACTACAAAGCACTCCGCAAAACAATGCAGAGCACGAAGTTGCCATTAATGGTAAGTAGTATTCAATTTTCTCTTATTTATGTACTGCACATTAATTTACAGTTTGATGAAACTATCACAGTTGGTTAAATTAAGTCCAAGTGCCATCTACAGGCATATTATATGAAATGTAGGCTTCAACAGTAAACAGATGGCCCATTCTATTTATGACATTGTTCCCCCGTTGTTCTCTGAACGCCCCCGTTGAGAAACGCTAATCTAGACAAATGAAATGACAATGACAGAGTCACTTACAGCTTCCGAACTTCAGTGGGCAGGCATGGGCATCCATAGGAAAATCTTCTAGATGCATGGGGCACTCAGCATGGATGGTTAATCTATGTAGAGAGGGACACATAGAGAGACACATAGATAGAGCTTTAAAGTCAGCATGAAACAGTATTTGCAACTCATTTTACTTTTGCAATGTGATGTATTTCGGAGTGAAACAAGAACTAATGTATGGTAGGATTTGTCTTGATCTATCAGGAATTTACTCTATCATGGAAAGTGGGTGTTTCAGACTAGAAATAGGATGTTAACGTTTAAAATATCTTAACATAATTTCCTTACAGTCACATTTAGTAAATTAGAGTTGGGCGATAAAATAAATGTTTAATGACTGAGACAAATCAGACACAATTATTTGTTATATTTAACAAATAATCTTTAAAACTCGCTCTGGGGTCTTTAGAGCCCCCCAACATACCACTAAGGAGGGCCTCAGTTACCATGGATACCAACTGATAAGATGGTTTATTGCTCTAAAAAATGTAGTCACGTGGAAAAGGCCACATTTAAGACACAAAGCTTGTAAAAACACTATTTTGCCTCAAGTTATAGACAAACTGTTCTATAAATGAAAATGCACCCCAGGACATTGTGTGTACGAATATAACTGTCTTGTAAAGCGTCTCTGCATAGGTGGCACTGACTGTTTACATAAATTTTGTGTCATAAAAGCATTTTGAGACACGCACAGCTGCATGCGAGCACTCTTCACAAAGCGCGGCGCAAGCATTTGAAACTGAAAGCCTTCTGTCAGTGAGTTTCCTATTTTTAATATATAAGCACACTGCATTCCAAATGACATAAACGACGCCTTCATAGAGCATTTGTAAGGAAAATACCATTGGGCAAGAACACACACTGTAAGCGTAACATCAAGCTAAGTGTACGTTTCTCACAGCGCATATATCCTGTGCAATGAAGCCCGCGAATGTCATTGTAATTCGTTTCAACCTTTCCGAACGTTATGAAATATTATTTTATGGTTCAAGTGGTGTGTGTGAGAGGAAATGGAAGCAAGCAGAATACGGGTGTTTCTAAAACACACGCAGCGCCGACTGATTAAACACAAACGGTTCTTTCCTTTAGGCCAGGCCTGTAGACGTAACGTGCCAAGTTGATGCTTCTTCTGCAGACTGCTTTACTCTCGCGCGTCAAGTGACCAGACTGTAATCGCAGCCTTTGTGGTTAAAAATCATGTTTTATCATATCGCGATATTATCGCAAATGCAATTAATCGTTGAGCACTACTACATCCTGTGGCTTAGATGATGTCAACCGAACAGGAAAGTCTTTGAGAGGTGCAACAAGATATTACATTTTCGTGAAAGAACTTTTATTCTCTTTCAAAAACTGAAGAATCATTCTCAATAAGACCATGGACATTTATTAATAAAGTAAACAGTAAAGTAAATTAGATTTTATGTGGACTTTAAAACAGAAAATTAAGCAATAATAAAGAAATCCTTAATCAAATGCTCAATTATATATTTTATTTAATCCATTGAAGAATCTCGGGGTAGTAATTCACAGCATCTTAAGACAGAAGACGGGGAAGAAAAATTGAACAGAGCATGAGTGTTAATCGAGTAGTAAGAAAAATGAATAAGTGATAACTGCTTGAAAGAGAATCTTTAAACTGTAATGAAGAGTTTGAAAATACGGAAGCGAGTAAGTTTGTGGACAACGTCTTGTGTGTGTTCACTGCATAAGCCATTGCTTGAAATTAGCTGAGTCACAAGCTGACAGCTTGTATGGAGTCGGGTAAATTGACCTATAAATAGATCCCTGAAGCTTTTAATTAGCGAGTATCAAGGCCTGATCCATTGAGGTGAATCAAAGTCATTTCTCAGACAGTTTAATGACTGTGAGGTGCTTCTTGTTCACATCTGTGGAAAACTAAAGGTGGTTCTGTAATTCATTCTGTTCCCCTCTCCACAGATTGATGTACCATCGTCTGAGTTTGTTTCGTTCCTCCTTGACTCTCTCCAAGGCCGTGGCTGTGAAACCAGAGGCACAATTTGTGCCCGTCATGTCAGATGGTATACAGCTCTTAGAAGGATGTGACATATTTTCCAGAAGAGGACAGTGAGAAGAGCATGTGTCTGTGCATTTCTGTACGTAGTCTACTGAGTGCCAGAGTCTGTGAGAACATTAAAGGTCACTAAATTAGAAGTGTTCTAAGCTTTAAACATGGCAGCCCATGAGTGTGAACATGAGCAAGGGTTTGAGGAAATCTATGACTTAATGTCTGCTTCTATTTTGCTTCTATACCTCCTCATACCTCTAGCGTTTGTGTACCATATCATTACAGAGTATGACAGGAAGCTAGCATTACAGCTCTAATTCAGTGTGCACATGTGTGCCTATGGTCACGTAGCGCAGCTGGCCTGTCAGTGCGCATGCACGCAGCTGCGGCTGCTTTACTGGCCATTTGTCAGTTTCACGGTCAGTGAACGTCACGGCTCTTTTGGGCAGGCAGGTCCCCCTGGGCTTTTCCCCCAGCTTTGCGCTAGGGCTCAGGCTCTCAGAGCTTCTGTGCCTCTCATCTCCTCAATAACATATTGACCCAACGGTCCTCAGCACATTACCTGTTCCCGAGGCAGCGCTGACAAGGCCAATGGCAGGGATTTGCTTTCAAAAGTCTCTAACCTGGGCATACAGATGTAATCTAGGGTCATAATACTTTTTGGTTCACCTGCCTCAATTGAAAAGATATTTTATATTATTTGATTACACATATGTTTTCCAAGGGCATTTTTACCTTTGTAAGAAATCTTTTTTAAATGTGTGCATCATCTTTTAAGTCAATTTCCTAAATATAAAAACACAGGGTTGTATTATTTTATCATTATTCAAAAATGCCTTCCGTCTCCTTCCTTGACACACCCAGCAGTAAAGGATGTTAATTGTTATATTATATATTATATATTACTAAAGTGGTGAACAAAGTACACAAATTAAGTACTCGAGTAAAAGTACAGATACCATAATAAAATAATACTTCAGTAATTATGAAGTACTCCTTTTCGATATTATTTGAGTATAAGTACAAAAGTACTTGATTTTAATGTAAAGTATTAAAAGTAAAAAAAAATAAAAAAAAATAAAAAAACATTTAATTTATTTTTACCAAAACTTGTCATGCACGGATAACTACTGATAATGACTGGAAATTCAAGTGTGCAAAAAAAAAGTGAAATTAACAAAATATACCATATAGTAAGCCTATTTAAAAATAAGGAAAAAACTAATTGTGTTAAAATGTGTGCTGACAGATATAAACATACAATATAAAACTTTTGAGAAATATTTTAACATTTTAAGAAGAATGCTATGCAAACATTCTAATTTTATATATCATTTGAAACTACCACGAGAGCAGGGAAGATGCATGGGCATTAATTTGCATTATTTTTGGGTTATGTTTTTACCTAAAACCTACTGCGTTCAGACAGTAATACACAAATGTGCATGTCCACATTCAAGCACAATGGGCTTAAACAGCTCGAAAACAAACACAACCCTAGGTATTTATTTGATACAGTGGTTAAATTATCAAGAAATTAAGCTTTAACTTCTGATGTTTCCAAACAGCATAGCATGACTTTATGAACTTCTTCATGTGCAAGATAGATAATATTAGGAGAAAATAACCATCAACCGTCTACTACAATATTGCACCAGACAGTGCATTGTAGTGTCACTGAGGAAAAATTCCATTCATTCGTTGCTATAGGAGAGGAAGAATTGTCTAAATTCATTAAATCATCTAAATCAACAACATGTATGTTAGACCCTATACCCACTAAGCTACTGAAAGAGATGCTTCCAGAGGTCAAAGATCCTCTTCTTAAAATCATTAATTCATCTTTGTCATTAGGATATGTACCAAAAACTTTAAAGATGGCTATTATTAAACCTCTTATTTAAAAAATGCAACTTGATCCTAGAGAATAGAACTTGATCCTACCCTTTCTGTCAAAAATACTAGAAAAATATCCTTACAACTATGTTCCTTTTTAGAAAGAAATGGTATTTGCAAGGATTTCCAGTCAGGATTTAGACCGTATCATAGTACTGAGACCGCTCTCATTAGAGTTACAAATTATTTGCTCTTATCATCCGATCATAGTTGTATCTCTCTATTAGTGTTAGTGGATCTTAGTGCTGCATTTTATACTATCGACCACACCATTCTTTCACAACATAGATTCGAAAATTATGTTGGCATTAGTGGAATTGCTTTAGCAAGGTTTAAATCATACTTATCTGACCGTCATCAGTTTGTAGCAGTAAATTAAGAGATGTCATGCCGATCACAAGTTCAGTATAGAGTACCGCAAGGCTCAGTACTAGGACCGTTGCTTTTCACCCTGTACATGCCACCCTTGGGAGATATGTGGTAGGAACCGTGGACACATAGCCAGGCCGGGGGGCACCACGTGGGTGTCACCTGGCCCAAACTCTAGGCACGATTTGTCGACCGTAGATGCCTGCAGGTCCCCTACCCTCTTGATAGAGGCCAGTATAGCCAGCAGCAAAGTCTTCATAGACAGAATCTTTAGCTCTGCCGTCTGCAGAGGCTCAAATGGGGCATTCTGAAGTGCTCCAGAGCAAGATCCCAAGAGGGTATAGAGGGAGGACGAGGATGATTCAACCATCTCGCCCCCTGAGGAACCTGATGACCAGTTCGGGCTTCCCAACCGATTTACATTCCACATGGTTGTGATAAGCAGATATTGCAGCAGAGGAATCTGCCAGGGAGGGTTGTCGCGAAAGAGCATTAGTTCTGGGAACCAGGTCCGGTTGGGCCAGTACGGTGCCACCAACAAGACCTGCTCCTCGTCCTCCCTGACTTTGCACAGGGTTTGTGCAAGTAGGCTCACTGGGGGAAAGTAGGCTCACTGGCCCGGGGCCAGCTATGTGCCAGTGCATCCGTGCCGAGTGTTCCCTCGGTCAGCGGAAAAAATGGCAGTAGGACGTTTCTAGAGGGCAAACAGGTCGACCTGCGCTAGATCAGCTGAACCGCATGGGGGTGGAGTCGCCACTCTCCCGAGAGCGCAGCTCGTGAGAGCTCGTCGGCCACACGGTTGAGCACACAGGGGACATGAATGGCCTGAAGCGACCCCAGATGCTTCTGACTCCAGAGGAGGAGATGGCGGGCGAGTTGCGACATGCGACAGGAGCGCAGACCACCTTGTCGCAACAGTCGCAGTGTTGTCCGTGTGGACCAATACATGTGCATGCTTGAGCATCTTGAACGGTAGCTTGTGAAGGCTCGGATTCAGGACTCCCAGGAAACTCTTTTATTGAGAATTTGGGACTGAGCCCAGCAGCGGAACACAAACAAAACAGAACAAAAGATTCTCCACCTGGCCCTCCTCTGTGGGAAGGAGTGATGTGGTCACCATCTCCTGAAGAGCAGTCCCCTCCATCTCTGGGTCGCCCATCTCAGGGCTGCTTGCCCCTGGCTTTGCCGCCCCTCTTGGCGGGCAGGACAACCTGCTTGTGCCCGGCTCCTCGATGCCGCTTGGGTGGAGGCTGCTGCTGCGGCGCGTGAGCGGAGGCAGATGCAGGCGGCTGCCCTCGGTGACGAGCAGGCTGAGGTGCTGCCAGTGGCGGGGTGGAGGTAGCAGCTGACCGCCGGGGCAGGATATGCACCTAGCACACCGAACCAGCTGCGAGAACAGTCTTTTTGTTTTGCTCTTACAAACAAAAAGAGAGACAGTAAGAATACCACGCAACCTGCTGCTGTGCCGTCACATCAACACCGACTGACGAGATCCATTTCCAAAAGGCAGGCTCAGTCAGTTCTACTGCTTTGTAGAGAGTGATTTCAGGACAAACCATCCACCACTCGGAAGCATCAGGACCATCAATCAGGACCCTTTGCTGCTGAAAGTCACTGAGCGGGTCATGCGGAAGTGCAGTGATGGACTTCTCTGTGTGAGCCCCATCTCATCAGGTAAGAGAGCGAAGGAGACAGGGCACTTGAAGGGGGCAGAGGCCATGTCGCTTTGGTAGGGATTCCTATTCGTCTGTCTCCGACGTGGCGTCAGAAGTGACCGACTGAATGGGAACGTCTCAGTTACGTATGTAACCCTCGTTCCCTGAAGGAGGGAACGGAGACGCCATGTCCCGTCGCCATGTCCTCTGTACCCTGCTGGGGTGCCAGTTCACCTACTCAGCTCCTTAGCAAAAAGCTGATTTGATGCAACCACCTGTGCCTCATTTATACCCACGCTGCGTGGCATGAGCAGCTGGTGCAATCATTGCATGACAATGTTTATTGGCTCATTTATACACTCGAAGTAGATTGGCTCTCGCTAACGAGATTCCTATTCGTCGGTCTCCGACGTGGTGTTGGAAGTGAACGACTGAATGGGAACCTAGAATACTGTCTAACACTTGATGGATGTTCCGTCAAGTCTTTGTCGTCAGTTAGGAACCTGGGTCTGCTCTTTGATACCAATCTTTTTATTTGAAAGCCACGTTTCTAGCAGCTGTAAAACCACATTCTTCCATCTTAAAAATATATCTAAATTACGACATATGCTCTACGACAAATGCAAAATGCTGAACAGTTAGTTCATGCGTTCATGACCTCAAGGCTAGATTGTTATAATGCTCTACTGGGTGGTTGCCCTGTATGCTTAATAAACAAACTCCAGCTGGTCCAAAACGCAGCAGCTAAAGTTCTTACTAGTACCAGGAAGTATGACCATATTAGCCCGGTTCTGTCAACACTGCACTGGCTCCCTATTAAACATTGTATACATTTTAAAATCTGGCTAATTACTTACTAAGCACTAAATGGTTTAGTTCCCCAGTACTCCCCAGCGATCTCTTAACGCATTATAGTCCTTCACGTCTATTGCGGTTGCAAAATTCTGGGCAGTTGATAAATACCTAGAATATCAAAATCAACTGATGGCGGTAGATCCTTTTCCTATTTAGCACCTAAACTTTGGAACAGTCTTCCTAGCATTGTTCGGGAAGCAGACACTCTGTCAGTATAAATCTAGACTAAAAACACATCTTAAGATGAAAAAACTTATATCATAAGAAGAATGGCATCTACGTTTATATTAGTCTCTCTGTTTATCCCAAGGTTTACTGTAGTCAGCTGGATCCAGGCCGTATCCAGATCAGATTGTGGACCTGCGCCTAGACAAGACCAAAATCCTCAACAAACACGTCTCCGGTGTGATGACTCCGATCTTCAACCAGATGGAACTGGATAAATATTCAGAATGTTCCGATCCAATCTGACTTCTGACCTATAATGCAGCCTGAATTATAATCATACACTGTTCGTTCGCTGGCAGAGAAGAACTGGCATCCCGACTGGTGCTGGTTTCTCCCATGTTTTTTTTTTTCTCAATTCTGTCACCTGATGGAGTTTTGGTTCCTTGCCACTGTCACCTTTGGCTTTTGGCTTGCTTAGTTGGGGACACTTAATAATCAACAATATTATTGATCTGCCTGCAGTGACACCATTGTTTGAGAACTGAACTGAGCTGGACGATGACATCACTGTTTTCTCCAGAGTAGCTGCATAGATAAATTAACTAAATTAATAACTTTTTTACAACAGCAATGAACCATCACTGAACTTACTTAAGCTGGACTATAACACTATTTTCTTCTAGATCTGCTGTACAGTCGAAACAAACTTTGTTGCATTATTTTCCTGTTATCACTTTCCATGACTTGACTTTACTTTTACAGCATATTTAGTTCACACTGTCACTGACAGTCGTGACCTAAATATGATTTTCATTTACAATAATAAATCCTAAAATTCATGCCATCAGTCATGTGGGCACTCAAGCTCAGAGGATTTCTCGTTCTTGGCTCCTTTTAGGTCAGACTTGTGAGTTCAGTGGAGACTCGATCTGACCGAATCATTTGAATCAGAGGTGTAGAAAAAGTAAAAGTTTGACAAAATAAAAATACTTCATTACCATCCACCACGATTATAAGTGAAGAAAAGAGATGGGGAAAGTTTTAAAGCACTCTCTTTGGGTAGAGAAAAAAGAGTAACACTATTATAAGTGTAATACAGTGAAATAATTCAATAAACAATCAAATGTTGTTTTTGTGTTGTTGAAATCAACTGAGCAAATTGAAAGAAAGCAATGGCTTTTGTATACTAGAAATCTCAATGCCTCTGATATTCTAGGCCTAGATATGGGTCCAGGTATGGTATATCTTGGGTATGATATTATTATTATTATTATTAAAGGCTATCCAACTGACCAGTAAATCAGCCAAACCAATTTTTACAGGCATTTGGGACTTTTTGAGACATATATGTTATTTTTATCCTTTATCAAGTTTCTCACTCTCAATTTCATCTTAAAACCATAAGAATTTAATTATCTTATCTGATCCACTTTGTGTCAAATATGATGCTGGTTGTAAAAGCCGCACTGCATCTAGAACACAGCTGTCTCTCCTCCAGCTACATTCCTGTGAGCTGATCTGGGCAAGGTGAGAGGTCCCTAAAGCCTGTAAGGACGAGTAAAACCATCTGTCCATCCTACACCTCTAGCTAACTGCACCCCAGGGCTGGAGAAGTGAGCTGTCTGAAAAGGGCCAAAAGCTGGTCAACTGTGTAAAAGTGCAGGCGGGCCCTGTCAGGATTCATGAGATGTGTTACTTGTGGAAAGGAATTTTTCTGGAAATTTGTAGTAGAAAACTAGTAAAACATTTAAAGTGTTCATGAATTGAGAAATTTTTTTTTAACCTTTGATCTTGAGCTCTTGTTAAGGTTAGAAAAATGATCTACTCTTGGCTGCTGATTCTGTTTTCCTGTCTATTCATATTCTCTTAGATATTAGTCCTGCCTTTGATACTATTAGTCATTCAGTACTACTGGAACGATTGGCTTGATAAGTAGCTGATAATGTGCTACTTTGGTTTTCATCCTATTTAAGTGACAGGAAACTGTTTGTACAGATTAAGAATGCTCATTCAGAGCCTGTCTCAGTTGCAGCGTTCCACAGGGGTCAGTGTTGGGTTTGCTTTTATTTATTATTTATATTCAACCTCTTGGTCACATTTTTCATTCTTACGGTATTGATTTTCATTTTTACGCTAACAACACACGTGTACATATCCACAAAACCTAATGCTTCTCATCCCCCTTTTGACCTCACTAAATGTTTGCAGGGTGTTAATATATGGATGACTAACGTTTTTTTTAAAAAGTTAAATACCAATAAAACTGAAGCACTCCTTGTGGGGTCTAGGTCTGTTTTATTAAAAACTTAATCCTTCACCAATTGCTTATTGATTTGATAACTTTTCCACCGAGGTGAAAAGTCTTGGGGTTATACTTGATGGTTTGCTTTCTTTTGGTTCTCATATTAATAATATTTCACATACTGCATTTTTTTTTCATTTACGTAACATTGCTAAGACTCCGTTCTTCACTCTCTCAAAATAGTACTGAAGTACTATTGATTGATTATTGTAATTCACTTTTATTTGGTATTCCTGAAAAACAACTTCACAGATTACAGTTAATTCAGAATTCAGCAGCCAGGATTGTTACCCACTCACGTACCTTTGATCATATACAGTGCATCCGGAAAGAATTCACAGTGCTTCACTTTTTCCACATTTTGTTATGTTACAGCCTTATTCCAAAATGGATTAAATTCATTATTTTTTTCCTCAATTCTACAAACAATACTCCATAATGACAACATAAAAGAAGTTTGTTTGAAATCTTTGCAAAAAAAACAAAAAACAAAAACAAAAAATAAGTACTCAAAATTGAGCTCAGGTGCATCCTGTTTCCACTGATCATCCTTGAGATATTTCTACAACTTGATTGGAGTCCACCTGTGGTAAATTCAGTTGATTGGACATGACTTGGAAAGGCACACACCTGTCTATATAAGGTCCCACAGTTAACAGTACATGTCAGAGCACAAACCAAGCCATGAAGTCCAAGGAATTGTCTGTAGACCTCCGAGACAGGATTGTATCGAGGCACAGATCTGGGGAAGGGTACAGAAAAATGTCTGCAGCTTTAAAAGGTCCCACAGGTCCCCATGAGCACAGTGGCCCCCATCATCCGTAAATGGAAGAAGTTTGGAACCACCAGGACTCTTCCTAGAGCTGGCCGTCCGGCCAAACTGAGAGATCGGGGAAGAAGGGCCTTAGTCAGGGAGGTGACCAAGAACTCGATGGTCACTCTGACAGAGCTCCAGCATTTCTCTGTGGAGAGAGGAGAACCTTCTAGAAAAACAATCATCTCTGCAGCACTCCATCAATCAGGCCTATATGGTAGAGTGGCCAGACGGCACATGACAGCCCGCCTGGAGTTTGCCAAAAGGCACCAGAAGGGCTCTCAAACTAAATTCTCTGGTCTGATGAAACAAAGATTTAACTCTTTGGCCTGAATAGCAAGCGTCATGTCTGGAGGACACCAAGCACCACTCATCACCTGGCCAATACAATCGCTACAGTGAATCATGGTGGTGGCAGCATCATGCTGTGGGAATGTTTTTCAGCATCAGAAACTGGGAGACTAGTCAGGATCGAGGGAAAGATGAATGCAGCACTATGCAGAGACATCCTTGATGAAAACCTGTCCAGAGCGCTCTGGACCTCAGACTGGGGCGAAGGTTCATCTTCCAACGGGACAACCACCCTAAGCACACGGCCAAGATAACAAAGGAGTGGCTATAGGACAACTCTGTGAATGTCCTTGAGTGGCCCAGCCAGAGCCCAGATTTGAAACCGATTGAACATCTCTGGAGAGATCTGAAAATGGCTGTGCACGGATGCTCCCCATCCAACCTGATGGAGCTTGAGAGGTCCTGCAAAGAAGAATGGTAGAAACTGCCCAAAAAATAGGTGTGCCAAGCTTGTAGCATCACACTTAAAAAATACTTGAGGTTGTAATTGTACTTTCTGGATGCATTGTAACTCCAATTCTTTTCCAACTGCACTGCAAAATTTGACTTCTTACTTATAAAGCTCTCTAGAGTTTGGCCCCTTATTATCTTTCAGATCTTCTTCATTTGTATACTTCTTTGGGTTCTTTGAGATCATCTTCTGCAGACTTATTGTCTGTTGCAAACTTCAAGATGAGTTCCTTTGGTTGTGCAGCGCCTAAGTTATGGAATTATTTACCACTGCACATTTGCCAGCTGGATTCAATTTCCATTTTTAAAGTTCAGATAAAAATGTATCTGTTTAGAATAGCTTTTAATGACTTGATTGTTTGATGTATGTGTTTTTATGCTTTGTATACAAAACACAAAGTTGAGTGCCTTGAAAGGCGCCTACAAAGGTATTATTATTATTTTGACATACACTCACCTAAAGGATTATTAGGAACACCTGTTCAATTTCTCATTAATGCAATTATCTAATCAACCAATCACATGGCAGTTGCTTCAATGCATTTAGGGGTGTGGTCCTGGTCAAGACAATCTCCTGAACTCCAAACTGAATGTCAGAATGGGAAAGAAAGGTGATTTAAGCAATTTTGAGCGTGGCATGGTTGTTGGTGCCAGACGGGCCGGTCTGAGTATTTCACAATCTGCTCAGTTACTGGGATTTTCACGCACAACCATTTCTAGAGTTAACAAAGAATGGTGTGAAAAGAAAAAAACATCCAGTATGCGGCAGTCCTGTGGGCGAAAATGCCTTGTTGATGCTAGAGGTCAGAGGAGAATGGGCCGACTGATTCAAGCTGATAGAAGAGCAACTTTGACTGAAATAACCACTCGTTACAACCGAGGTATGCAGCAAAGCATTTGTGAAGCCACAACACGCACAACCTTGAGGCGGATGGGCTACAACAGCAGAAGACCCCACCGGGTACCACTCATCTCCACTACAAATAGGAAAAAGAGGCTACAATTTGCACGAGCTCACCAAAATTGGACAGTTGAAGACTGGAAAAATGTTGCCTGGTCTGATGAGTCTCGATTTCTGTTGAGACATTCAGATGGTAGAGTCAGAATTTGGCGTAAACAGAATGAGAACATGGGTCCATCATGCCTTGTTACCACTGTGCAGGCTGGTGGTGGTGGTGTAATGGTGTGGGGGATGTTTTCTTGGCACACTTTAGGCCCTGAGTGCCAATTGGGCATTGTTTAAATGCCACGGCCTACCTGAGCATTGTTTCTGACCATGTCCATCCCTTTATGACCACCATGTACCCATCCTCTGATGGTTACTTCCAGCAGGATAATGCACCATGTCACAAAGCTTGAATCATTTCAAATTGGTTTCTTGAACATGACAATGAGTTCACTGTACTAAAATGGCCCCCACAGTCACCAGATCTCAACCCAATAGAGCATCTTTGGGATGTGGTGGAACGGGAGCTTCGTGCCCTGGATGTGCATCCCACAAATCTCCATCAACTGCAAGATGCTATCCTATCAATATGGGCCAACATTTCTAAAGAATGCTTTCAGCACCTTGTTGAATCAATGCCACGTAGAATTAAGGCAGTTCTGAAGGCGAAAGAGGGTCAAACACAGTATTAGTATGGTGTTCCTAATAATCCTTTAGGTGAGTGTATAAGAGATCATTGTACTATAAAAACATCCTGTAAGTTTCATAATTCTAAACTTTCTTGTTAGTCTAAAACCGTTTTTATTGAAACCACACATTTTAGATTTTTTCTTTGTAGATTTTTTTTTAGTCTTTTAGTAAAAGCTGAAACTACTAAATACTTTTTGTAGCATTAAATAAAACTGGGCAGTGGGTTTTTAGTTCCCAGCATGCTTTGCATATGGCTGGACCAGGAGAGGAAATGTTGAAATTAAGTGTTATTTTATTTTTTATTTTAAGTAAAAGGAAATACCTATTTGTGTTTAATGTTCAGTTATGTTTGACATTTAAAAAGTGTTTCTGTTATGTTGACGTTTTTGTGCTACCGTTGTGCTTAAGAGTAGTGCTTAGGTTGTGGGTATTACTTGTATTATATGTTGCTTTCCTCAATGAGCATTAGCTGTATTAACGTCAGTGCGGTGGCAAGTAACTTCTTGTTCATTGCAAACATTTGCTATGCTAGATACAGAAGCTATTTTAAAAGTAAATAACAATGAAGGGTTCATATGACTCAGGTTTTATAAGTAAATAGTTGTGTAATGTATTGACAAATGTTAGGGAGACTTTACCTGATTTGTTTTTGTGTCATAGCTGTTAAATTAAGGTGGATTCTTAATGTTTCTTTTTACAGTGTAATGTCGCAACACAGAAGTGTGAGTAACTCCAAATACTTAAACTTTACTTGCCTTATAAGACTTACAAAGCATATGTAATACACATACATGTTTCACAGTTGGCACTTTCTGTATAGCGTCTTTGTTTAAACACTAATATACTGTAACACATATCTCACAAATACATAAGGAATAAATATAAATAAAGATGATTCATTACCATGCTTTCACAGACAATTGGCAGTGTAGGTTCATTGGCTGAATTTCATTGGTTGTAGTTTTTCAACATTGGAAGATTTCAAAACACCCAATCATAGCAGTGGGCGTTTACTTCCAAGACTTGAATGTGACATGCCCATCAAAACGTAGTGTTTCAAAGAGAGGGATAAAACAAATATATAAATAAAAACGGATAGAAAATAGCCTATTACTTCTAAATTATGATGATTTGTTTTTTAAATGTAAAAATCTTGCTGATATTATGTGGACCTCAGAGAACATAAAAAAAAAATATTTTACTTTATTAAATTATTTTATTATTTTTCTATTATTTATGTTATATTTTCTGATTTAAATAAAAAATATTTGCTGGATACAGTTTGTTTAGTATGGGAACAAACTTCCCTCACAGTCTAATTGTCATTCACGTTAAATTAAATAAAGGGTTGTAAATATATCCTGTAAAGCCTCACATGAAATAATAGTCCAAACTTTTCATTTTTTATTTTTATTTATTAGGGGTGGCAGGAGTCTCAGCGGGTAGCACTGTTGTCTCAAAGCAAGAAAGTTGCCTGTTCAAAAAGGCCTTTTTGCGTGGAGTTCGCATGAGAGTGTGTGTGTGTCTGGTTCTGGTCTGGATGGATGGATGGGAATTATCAAAATATGATATAGTGCGATTTATAGGGTCCATACCAAGTGTCAAGCACTAGTTTAACAGGGGTGAGATATTCTTTTACAGGTAATCAATGTGAACAGTGGAGCCAAAATGGAGAGTGATGGAGCTTTTTCCTAAAGAGATGATCTAAAGGCTTGCTCATCCCTTATGCTTCGGTGCTGCTTGGGTTTGTGATAAATGAGCAGGCAAAACTATTTTACGTTTTGCAAGATCTATCGTATCTGAAATCCAACATAATAGAGTTTGACGCAGTGAGCTGTACAGGAACAGACAAAAAAAAAAAAAAAGAAGCTGATGGTGATATTTCAGCTAAGCTCCCAAAAGATGCAGCAGACCCTGCGCTGAGTACTACAGTTTGCAGCACTGACAGATTTGCCCAGTCATGGCATTAGCACTTCTGTGTCTTTTTCTTCCTAAACTTTTCTTCTGCAAGATCCTAGCACCTTTAACAGTTTAATGAGATAAAAATGATACCTCCTGGGTATTGTGCCCACATAATAGTTATGATGTTATTGGCCCTGCAAATTAACTTGCATTTGCATGTAGAAGAAGACTTTGTGGAATTTGACTTTAATAAATGAGTGTTTGGGGGGGATCCTGAAATCTCCTCTTACCCAAGCCAGCAACATATCAATAATAAGGGCCCAGAGATATTCATGTAGAGATATTCACAATCGATCTGTCTGCAGGACTAATCTGTGTATAAACTCCCTCTAAAGAAACATATGTATGCACAAACTTTTCAAAAACATTTTTAGTCACCAACTTCACTGCATTATTATGTGACTGGACAGACCAGTTTTATTTTAAAATTAACTGTCTTGTTTTTGTTTTTGCTCAAATATAAAGTACTTATACAATATACGATCATATATTCTGCACAAGCTGGTACACTGCAACAATCATTTACTTAATAAGTGTTATTTATTAATCAGTATTTTTGTGTTCCAGTAAGCAGATCTAAAGTTTGTTAAACAAGATAAATTTACTTGAGAAGCAGGTTAGGAATAATACGACTTATTTTTTTTTAAAGAATACACCTTGAATGAACCCTTTGATACACATTATAAAATCTGTGTGATCATTTTAGCCTGGTCTCTAAGGGGTTTTCACACCAGTGGGACAATGTTCACACCAGAACATTTTAATTTTTAATAATAAAATGCTAGGATAAAAGTTAATATTTTGTTGCTAAACAAGATAAAATCACCCTTTGAAAGCAGTTTGATGCTTAATTGGCTGCTTTCATAAACTATCTAAAGGATTTTTTTCCTACAAGACACAATAAAATCAATCAAAAATCAATCAGTAAAGCTTGTGGGCTCTATCTCTCTCTCTCTCAAAAATATTACACCATTTATGTATTAGTTGATAAATCATGCACTATGGTAAAACTGTTTTGAAATCATAACACAGTATTGTGAAAGGAACCGTGTGAAAAGAAGTCAATATTCTGCCCCGATATCTTAAATGTGAAAAGGAACAATGCATTAATACACATGCGCACTCATCAAAAATGACACTTATTGTTGATGACATAGTCAAATATATATCAAAAAGTAATGGGATGAAAGCTATAGAATGTACTACTACTGAATGTTAGCTTGTTTATTATCAAAAAAAAAATATTCTTCTAACCACAGGTTGATAGCTGTAGTTGATGTTTGCAAATGTTTGTTGGAACAATGGTTTTTTGAAACGCCGGAGCAGGTTATGTTCAGAGAGTGAGTTGCTATGGCTACTTACATACCCTGTGTAACGATTCACCAGTGTGAGTGCCCCTGATCACCACCAGAGGGCACTTCAACCCGGACTGTCATTCCATCATAGACTACATCACCCATAATCCTTTGCCAGGACTCATCAGCACTCACTGTTTACACCTGTGTCTCATTTACCTCATTACCTCTGCCTATATCTAGCCTGTTCACCCTGTCATTCTTTGCTAAGTCTTGTTTTGTTTCACACTGCATTTCTGAGTGTTATCCCTGGTTTCATGTCTCTCGGTTTCGTTGGAATTCTTGTCTGTGTCCCGGATTACCCTTTTGCCTCTGTCCCTTGTTTTGTTTGCCTGATTGGACTGCCTACCTGTGTATGACCTTTTGCCTTTTCTCTGACTACGATTGTGGATTACCCTTTAAATAAAGTTGCATTTGGATCCTAACCCTTCAAGCCTCAGAACAGTACGTAACACCCTGAAAGTTACTCTTAGTTTTTTGAAAACTATTTTAGTATTTTTGTAATTCCATTTTGGGCGCTGATTACATCACCTACACCTTCGCTCTAAAGGAATAAACCACTTGATGAGGTGCCTCGTGCTTTTTTCTGTATGCCTCTGAACCTTCTATGGTGTCAATCTATCAACACTCTTGTACTCTTCACTTTTCTCCAAGTATGCTCTTCATACAAAGAACATCAACAATGACCTCTAGTCTGGCCTCTGGGAGATTTACACCGCTGATGAGAAGTGAAAAGTGTTCTTGACGTGTGACAAATCTACCGTCAGTACAGTGCAGAGTCATCCATTACACTTATCATATCCCTAGACGTGGAAGTTGATCAATGAAGATTTACAGAAGCTGAGACAAGATTCCCAATGCACTGGCTCTGCTGTACTTAATGATGACAGTGTCTGGATTGAGGATTTTGATGCTTGCTCTCGCCAACCAGTCTGCAGTCACAGAAAAGTCGTATAGGACAAACAAAAGCCAGACAGAGAGCAAGGATCATTCTACTTTGGAGACGGCGAAGAGGAAAGCTAAGATATGAAGCTGAACTATTCCAAACAAAGAGAAAAAAAGTGGTTTTGCATCTGGATATTTTTACCCTATTTAGGCTAGTGATCACACAAATAAACTGCCGTAGGATAGTCAATACTGGGTATGAATAACTAAATGTTGTTTATTATTATATTATATTTTTATAATATTGATTCTGATTGGTCAATTGTGGTATTCAGTAGTCAACAGGATATAATCACTGTTGTCCATGGCAATGCTGTATCTATCTATCTATTATTATTATTTTATTTTTTTTACATCTGGAGCAGGTTATGTTCAGAGAATAAGTTGCTATGTCTATTTACATACCCTGAAAGTTATCTCCATTTTTGGAACTGGAAGTTGATATTACCTGCTAACTTGCCTTTAAACAGGGTGTGTCACATAACCTACTTTTTGGAATAGAAGAAAAAATAGAAGAGGATGTTTGTATTGTTTTTTTTTGTTTCATTTATTGTTTCATCTTAAAATAAAACAAAAGTGACCCAATGCTGACTAATCTACCTGTTGTTCTTTATATAGATTCTTGACAATGAAACTAGAGTAATGTCATGGTATACACAGACAGAGGAACAAGTGAGAAAAGGAATACTGCAGCAATGGTAAATTTATTGAACCAACGGCAGGATTAACACAAGGCAGGTAATTGACTTGTGGATGGAACTTGAGTCTTATCTTTTGCAGGTGGAGAGTGGAGCACACACACACGGGGAGCAGACGAGACAGGGAGCACAGAGGGAACAATGGGAAAAAACACAATGGCTGCATCCGAAATCGCATACTTACCTACTATACACTCACCTAAAGGATTATTAGGAACACCATACTAATACTGTGTTTGACCCCCTTTCGCCTTCAGAACTGCCTTAATTCTACGTGGCAAGGTGCTGAAAGCATTCTTTAGAAATGTTGGCCCATATTGATAGGATAGTATCTTGCAGTTGATGGAGATTTGTGGGATGCACATCCAGGGCACGAAGCTCCCGTTCCACCACATCCCAAAGATGCTCTATTGGGTTGAGATCTGGTGAGTGTGGGGGCCATTTTAGTACAGTGAACTCATTGTCATGTTCAAGAAACCAATTTGAAATGATTCAAGCTTTGTGACATGGTGCATTATCCTGCTGGAAGTAGCCATCAGAGGATGGGTACATGGTGGTCATAAAGGGATGGACATGGTCAGAAACAATGCTCAGGTAGGCCGTGGCATTTAAACGATGCCCAATTGGCACTATAGGGCCTAAAGTGTGCCAAGAAAACATCCCCCACACCATTACACCACCACCACCAGCCTGCACAGTGGTAACAAGGCATGATGGATCCATGTTCTCATTCTGTTTACGCCAAATTCTGACTCTACCATCTGAATGTCTCAACAGAAATCGAGACTCATCAGACCAGGCAACATTTTTCCAGTCTTCAACTGTCCAATTTTGGTGAGCTCGTGCAAATTGTAGCCTCTTGTGAAATACTCAGACCGGCCCGTCTGGCACCAACAACCATGCCACGCTCAAAATTGCTTAAATCACCTTTTTTTCCCATTCTGACATTCAGTTTGGAGTTCAGGAGATTGTTGACCAGGACCACACCCCTAAATGCATTGAAGCAACTGCCATGTGATTGGTTGATTAGATAATTGCATTAATGAGAAATTGAACAGGTGTTCCTAATAATCCTTTAGGTGAGTGTATAGTAGGCAAAAGCAGTATGTGACAAAAGAAGTATGTCCAAATTCAAAGTACTCATAAAAAGAGTATAACCTGGATAACCTCCGGTGAGATTCTGTGCATATGATGGACACTTTTATATCTTAAGGCAATGGGAGATTTATAAATGATAGTGAAGTGATGCAACTGACGTTGGTAGGTCACATGATAATGACAGCGTTGCTAATGTACTATGTCTGGATTACATTCATACTACACTAATGCTATATTGAACATACTTTTTTAGCGGTCGTGAAGTGATTACTTATTTAAAATAAGTACCCACTCAAGAGAGTATGCGATTTCAGACGCAGCCGGAGACTAATAGATAACTTGAGTGATATTGAGGACACAGTGTTGGAGATCAAGGTAAACCAGACAGAGACTGTGTGTGTATGTGTGCTGGGGATTTATAGCATGTAGTGATGGGTCGTTCATGAACGATACATTCATTTTGAACAAATCTTTAATATGACTTGGGAACAACGAGTTGTCTCTGAGGCAAAGGCAAGATGGAAGGCAAAGGCTATGCAGTTGGTTCTGGAAACAGAAATTATTAGTTCACCTCCAGAGTCTTTGGGTCCGAGTCGTTCGTTTATCCCGTGACAGCCCCATAGGCAAAGGCTATGCAGTCTGTACCAGAAACAGAAATGATTAGTTCACCTCCCGAGTCTTCAGATCTGAGTTGTTCATTCTTTTGTTATGTGATGTGACAGCCATATTGGATACAATAATTCCAAACCTTCCTTACAAACAAGTGCAGCATAGTTATTTATTTTTTTAACTCTTACAGTTATGTGATGCGTTTCTGGTCTCAAATTGTAGCTTTTTTATTTCTTACAATTTATACATTTGTGAAATTCCGTCATAATGTTCTTTCCCATAACATTGAATGTGGTAATAAAGAGATGGTGGAAATCACTTTGATAAAGCAAAGATACCTAAATAAAATACAACATACAGTCAATAATACTAACGTAAATGTTGTATTTTTTTTAAGATACTGAGCTGGGAAGCGGTCATTTGACAAGAGAATGAAAGACTCAGACCTGAAGACTTGGGAGGTGAACAAATAATTTCTGATTCAGGTACTGACTGCATAGTTTCAGGTTGGGGATGTGACGGGACAAAAAAAGAAAAGAAAAGAACGAACAACTATTAACAGACTGCATAGCCTGAAGACCCAGGTACTTCCTAAGCTGTTTGACATGTTTGTCATAATTTGGCCTTTGCTGCATTATAGTGTTTTGTTATTGGAAATGTGATTAACATTGCGTATGTAGATGTGTTGGGGAATTTGGCTATTAGCATGTAACATTTTAATTATATTGTTCATTTTGATGAACGAGATTCAAAGATCCGAATCTGTTAAATGATCCTAACTTCCCATCACTAATAAGCTGCATCCGACAGCCAAATACTCTCTTGAGTAGGTACTTATTTTGAATAAGTAATTACTTCACTGCCACTGAAAAAGTATGTTCCATATTTAATGACGTGTAGTTTGAATATAATCCGGACTACATTGCCCAGGTGAAACAGTCGTACTATTAAATATATTAAAAATATACTTGAAATTCAAGTAGTATGTTTATAATACATTTGTATTCCAACAGGCTTATTTGAAGTGCATTAAAAATATATAGAATTGCATTTTAATATATTTCTAAAAAGTATACTAGAAGTACTTTGGTAATAAATATATAACTATTATTAAGCATTGCAATATGCATACTTATTAAGATGTTGTTCACTTTTACTTCTTAAAAGGCTGTTGTCCATTACATGATATGTTTGTAATAGGCTACTACTGAAATTCCCACAAGGATTTCAACATGATATTATTTGAAATGCATCATAAATCATTTTTCCAAAGATGCTTAAAAAATCCCTGTTTTTACTTGTTTAAATTCAAACAACACATGACACACATGATTAAACCTGATTGGTTCCAGAGCAGTTGAACGGCTCTGATTGGTTCTTATGATAATGAGCTTGTACTCCTACCTCTAGTAGTGGGAAGTTCGGATCATTTTACTGACTCAGATCTTTGAATCTTGTTCAGCAAAATGAACGAATCTTTTTTCAAGTTATTTCGTTCATTTCAACAGTTAAATTTTACAACACATTTAGTACTTTTGGAATAAAAAGTAAACTAAGTTAATGCAGCCATGGCCAAACTTTGAGAAAGAAATTATTAATTGTTTAGCTTACTTCAGGCTATGTATGCAGTCTGTTAGTTCACCTCACCTCCCGACCCAAATCGTTCTTTCTTTTGTCACTTCACATTTAATCGTCTGTTCCCTGGAAAGATTAGTTCACCTCTCGTGTTAGTTAGTTCCGTCATCATGTCTGTTCTGGGCCGTGACAGCCTCTCATATGCAATGCATGCAGTCTGGAAACAGAACTGATTAGTTCATCTCTCGAGTCATTCGTTCATCAAGTCCCAACCCCATAGACAAGGCTATGCAGTCACCGGAAACAGAAAAGATTAGTTCATCTTTCGAGTCTTCGGGTACGAGTCTCGTTCTTTTGTCACGTGACTGCTTGCCGGTTCAGTCTCTCGCAACATATACAACATTACAGTCGTATTATTGAATGCATGTTGTAATATATTTATTATTATAAAATCATCAGAAGATATGTGCAATAAACCTTTATGTTATGCCTATCCATTCTGTCCAACCCAATGTGTCCAGTCTTCATAGGAATATCAAATATTATACTAGCTAAAAAACTGAAAAAATAATAATAAAAAAAAACTATATGCACTTGTTTGTAAGGAAGGTTGTGAATTAACTAATTTCTGTATCCAAAACGGCTGTCACATCACGTGACAAAAAAACGAGACTCGGACTCGAAGACTCTAGAGATGAACTAATCCTTTCTGATTCTGCATTCAGCCTATGGGGATTTGAACGAACGACTCGAACTCAAAGACTCGAGAGATGAACTAATCTTTTCTGTTTCCGGAGACTGCATAGCCTTGCCTATATGGGGCTGGGACTTGATGAACGAATGACTCGAACCCGAAGACTCGAGAGGTGAACTGATCAATTCTGTTTCCTGTACAGAAACTATGGGATGTTGCGCATGCAGGGTCAACACAAAATGAACAAATCGCTCTCTGAGACAACTCGTTGTGTAAGTGTAACAGCACTTCTTTTTCGTTTTCATCTAAAGTACATTCAATTAGACCAATCAGAGCCAAGCTTTTCAAATCTACATTAAATCAAAGCAGATGCAAAGAGATGAAGATACTACCCGCAGAAGTTACCAGTAAGTTTTAGTGTCTGTTTGCATAAACAAATAGCTCACTGTTTACTTTTTTCCTAGGTGGATAGGGCTTAAATATCATACCTGCACCACTCTATTATCAACATACCCTGAAATACACAGGTTGCGTTATTGCTTCAAATAACAATATCAGTGACTGATTCATCTCTGCACACTGTAAGTGGTGTTGTTGGTCTTCTTCTATCTTATGTTCATTGTAACTCATAGAGTGCAGTATATTGAGGAAAGACAAGAGGATAAAAATGGACATGTCAAGCTTGATGAAGATATAGTCAAAGCTTTGAAAGGTAAAATGAGAAGTCAACGGAATTGTAATGTATATCTTTACAAATAATATAAAATATATTATATTCAAACATGGATGCAAAACTGTTAATTATTGGTTCATTTTATATAAATAATTTTTTCCCTTTACAGTTACAGTTAAACATACAGTGTCTGAATTGCAAGCCCTCAGTTGCAGAAAATGCAAGTCGTACTCAAAGTGACTGTGGCATTTAAACTCTTCTGTTTCTTTGTTTGGTTCAGCCTTTTGCAGGCTTGTTTGTAAAGAAAAAATGCATTCATGTACTAAAATGCTGCTGTACTTTCTTAATGTACTCAAGGAATTTATTTTGTAATGTATAAAATGATATAGTACATTAAAGTTTTCTGTATTTCAAAGTGTGTATGTGTCTTAACATTTATATTTAATGATTTTGCACTTTTTATACCATTTTGAATACTGAAAAAAACAGCTTTATAATATACTAGTAGTGTAATACTAATGCATTTCTAATGAAATAAAATGCTATTGAAATTTTCTTGAAGCACATTAAAATTAAAAATATATTTTAAATGGATTTAAAAGAAATACATTTAAATTGCACTAAATGTACTTAAAGTTGTTCCATTTTAGCACAATTTAATATATTAAAATATATTGCATATGCTTAAGATAGATTTCAAGCTATATCTTAAAATGAACTTAATATACTTAAATTTTTTATATTTAAATATATTTAAATTTAAAAATATTTCCTTTTCACCATGGGTGCCCTTATCATGTAGGTCACATGATAAGGGCACCCATGGTGACAAGGAAATATATTTAAATTGTGCTTTTTTGGGCATACTTAATATATTTAAATTATACTATAATAAATGCATATTAAATGTATTATTTTCAAACAAGTATGCGATTTTTCAAACAAGTATGCGATTTCGGATGCATCCATAGTGTGGTGAATGGAGTGCTGACAAGGGACAGGTGCACCTAATCAGGTGCTGGGGAAGATCGTGGGAAATGTAGTTCCCTTTCGTTCAGTCACTCCGAGTAACGTCAGTGACTGACGAATGCGGGTTTCGCCTAGAAGCCTATCCTCTTCGAGATCTTAGAAAATGCCCAATGGCAGGCCAATGCCATGGGCATGCGGAATTTGCACAGCGTGGGTATATAAGGAAGTACGCTGGCAACATCGCATTATGTTTCTGCTTCGGAGCCAAGAGTATCTATCTCTTCACTCCTCAAGCCTTCTGAGTATCGTCAGCTTCTTCGAGACGAGCAGCTTTCCAGTCGGTGTTGGTGTTAGGGCGCGTTCCAGCGATCGTTTACTGCCTGCCTGCTGATCTGTGCAGTGGTCTGCATTCAGCTGGTATTCGGTCCCTGGGCGCTTCGGCATCGCTGTGAAGTTTTCCTCTCTAAAAGAGCTCACACGTGGTCTGTCTTTTTCAAGATGTCTCGCCCATGTGCTTCTGGGTGCGATCGATCTCTGTTGCCATCTGATGGGCACAATCACTGCTGGACGTGTTTGGGCTTTCAGCACGCTCAGGCAGTGGATGTGTCATGTTCCCACTGTGGGAACATGACCATCGCGATGTTGCGGTCGAGACTCAATGACCTCCGTAAAGGAGAGAGAGTCCCCTCTGCCACACCCCAATCTACCGTCTCCGAGAGAGATGGTACTTTGGCTGGTGGCCAGAGTGACCTGAGGCTCGCCACACCCCCCTCCTGCACACCGCTACCCGCGAGTGTTTGGACGGAGGCGGCGGGACCGTCTATTGACGCCCCGCACGTTTCGTTCACACTCCAGATGGCGACGAGATGTCATTCGCCGCATCTCAAGGTGGGCTAGAGTCCTTTGGGGATGAAGATTCGGCTGTGCTCCGCCTTCAGGCCGCGAGCCTCGGGCTGGTGTGGAACTCTCTGCCCTGTCACGTGTGCTTGCGGTTGGGCGTTTGGTTTTTGGGGGCGGCACCTGGCAGCTGCTGGGCCCCGCCCCCAATACCTTTTGTTTCCGAGGTGCATGGGGAGGTCACGCGGTCCTGGAAGTCCCCGTGTCTTCCCGTGGCCGCGCTGGCCTCCTCCGCCTTCTCTGCCCTCTGTGGGGCCGCAGCCAAGGATACATTGGGGTCCCCCCCTGTTGAACGCTCCGTTGCGACACTACTGTGTTCCACGGAGTGCTTCGATGTGGCGTGGCTATCCTAAACACCCTTCCGAAGCCTGTGGGCTCTCGTCTACTTACGAGCGAGCTTGCGCAGTCACTGCTGACTTGCCTCCGTCAAATCGAGAGCAAGAGTGCGGTTCCACTGAAGTTATTTCAGAGGCTCCTGGGGCATATGGCATCTGCAGCCGTGGTAACGCCGCTCGGATTGCTTCATATGAGACTGCTTCAGCACTGGCTTCGCGATCGAGTCCCGAGATGGGCATGGCAGTCGGGCACGCTCCGGGTCCCAGTGACTCGGGCCTGCCTGCAGACCCTCACCCCGTGGTCGAACCTCAGCTTTCTACGGACCGGTGTGTCCTTAGAACGAGTTTCCAGGCATATTGTTGTATCAACAAATGCCTCCACCACGGGCTGGGGTGCCATGTGCAATGGACATGCTGCCGCGGGCTCCTGGACAGGACCCCAGCGCCTTCTGCATGTCAATTGCCTCGAGTTGCTGGCAGTACGGTTCGCCCTGCACCGCCTCCGAGCGTTGCTCAAGGGTCAACATGTGCTAGTCCAGTCAGACAACACGGCCACAGTAGCGTACATCAACCATCAAGGTGGTCTACGTTCCCGTCGTATGTTTCAACTCGCCCGCCATCTCGTTCTATGGAGTCAAAAGCATCTGAGGTCCCTTCGTGCTGTCCATATCCCAGGAACCCTGAACCGTGCAGCCGACGAGCTCTCACGGCTTCAGCCACTTCCGCAAGAATGGAGACTCCATCCCCAGACGGTTCAGCTGATTTGGGCACAGTTCGGCGAAGCACAGATAGATCTGTTTGCCTCCCACGACTCTTTCCATTGCCGCCTGTTTTGTTCCCTGACCGAGGGCCCCCTCGGCACGGATGCTCTGGCGCACAGCTGTCTGGTGCACAGCTGGCCGCGGGGCCTCCGCAAATATGCGTTTCCCCCACTGAGCCTTCTCGCATAGGTACTGTGCAAGATCAGGGAGGATAAGGAGCAGGTCCTTTTGGTCGCCCCGTACTGGCCCGGCCGGACCTGGTTCTCCGAACTCGTACTCCTTGCAACAGCCCCTCCCTGGTCCATACCTCTGAGGAAGGACCTCCTTTCTCAGAGACGGGGCACCCTCTGGCACCCGCGTCCCGATCTTTGGAACCTCCACGTGTGGCTCCTGGATGGGACGCGGTAGGTTTAAGTAACCTACCACCTCAGGTGGTGGCTACCATCACTTCCGCTAGGGCCTTGTCTACCAGACACGACTATGCGTTGAAGTGGAACCTCTTCGTCACCTGGTGTTCTTCTCGCCAAGAAGACCCCTGGAAATGCCCGATCAGGTCCGTGCTCTCATTCCTCCAAGAAGGGTTGGAACGAAGGCTGTCTCCTTCCACCCTCAAGGTGTATGTGGCCGCGATATCCGCCTACCACGACCTTGTGGAGACGAAACAGGTAAGTCAGCACGACCTGATCATCAGGTTCCTGACTGAATCCTCCCTGCTCTCCTCTCGTACCCTCATGGGACCTCTCAGTAGTCTTAGATGCTCTGCAGAGGGCTCCCTTCGAGCCATTGCGATCAGTCGAGCTTAAGTTCCTGTCAATGAAGACAGCGCTCCTGATCGCTTTGGCCTCCATCAAGAGGGTAGCGGACCTGCAGGCATTTTCGGTTGACGAAGCGTGCCTAGAATTCGGGCCGGCCAACTCTCACGTGATCCTGAGACCCCGGCCTGGATATGTGCCCAAGGTTCCCACCACTCCGTTCAGGGACCAGGTGGTGAACCTGCAAGCGCTGCCTTTGGAGGAGGCAGACCCAGCCTTGGCACTGCTCTGTCCAGTACGCGCCCTCCGTGCTTACGTAGACAGAACGCAATGTTTCAGTACCTCAGACCAGCTCTTTGTCTGTTATGGTGGGAAGCTGAAGGGAAAGGCTCTCTCCAAGCAGAGGTTGTCTCACTGGATATTGGATGCCATTGTCTTGGCTTACCAGACGCAGGGGCGTCCATGCCCCCTTGGGGTCAGGGCACACTCCACCAGGAGTGTGGCCTCCTCTTGGGCTTTAGCGCATGGCGCCTCGCTGACAGACATCTGCAGAGCTGCAGGCTGGGCGACACCTAACACATTCGGCAGATTCTATAATCTCCGAGTGGAGCCAGTGTCCTCTCATGTACTCGCCTCTACTAGTGGCCGGTAATGGACTAGGCTCAGGTGTCTTCGCTTGCTCGCCATTCCTCTCCACGGACGGGATACGTGCGATATTCTCCTCAGGTAGTTTCCCTGAAACCCTGAGTTCCTCCAGCACTGTCGATGCCGACACCTGTGCGTCTGCCCACTCGCTCAGGCCCTCGTGTCAGGCTAGGTGCCACCGTGTGCATGGTTCCCCCTATGGGCGAGCCCCACATGTGTATTTCCACTGTAAGCCTCTCTGAGCATGTGTATTTCCCTCGGCTAGCCCTTGCCTCCCCTGGGGGTAAAATTTTCCACCTTCGGCTGGTTACACCAGAGTTCTTCCATATGCAGCCCCTCGCGGGTCATATGTGTCTCCTAAGTCCTCCCTACGGGTAGGCACTTTGGCGCATATGCAATATGCTTCACAGTGTACCTTGGTATTCCTGTGTTAAGTTGGAGTCCGTACTAGCTTATGACAGGGAGCTCACACTTACGCAGGGCACTGGACGACAGCCGAGTGGCGTGATTAGATTGGGATTCATCAGTCACTGACGTTACTCGGAGTGACTGAACGAAAGGGAACGTCTCGGTTACGTATGTAACCCTCGTTCCCTGAGGAGGGGACCGGAGACGTAACGGCCGGGAGTTCAGTCTTGGCCCCTCAGCAGGTAAACATAATGCAATGTTGCCAGCGTACTTCCTTATATACCCACGCTGTGGGGCGGAGCTACGCTATTGGCCTGCCATTGGGCGTTTTCTAAGATCTCGAAGATGATAGGCTTCTAGGCGAAACCCCCATTCGTCAGTCACTGACGTTATGTCTCCGTTCCCTCCTCAGGGAACAAGGGTTACATACGTAACCGAGACGTTTTTGACAGATAATGTGAGTTCATAGAAATTCAAACAATTATGTGTTTTTTACAGAAGTACTGTATTACCGATTTTAAATGCATCTAATATTCACGTCTCTGTAACATGTGGCTCATGCAGACTATATTTTTTAAATTAAATCACAGTCTTTTGGCAGTATCATGATTTTGGTTTTATTTTGATTAATCATGCAGCCCTATTTTTAGATATGTAAATAAGCCTTAGACTGAACAGGAGAAAGATCACTGAAGCACTGTAAAATGAATCTAGCAAGTTTGTTTATACAAGTCAGTTCGACTGGCTGCTTTCAGAGTAGTCAGACAAAAAGAACTGCCCATCCTGTGGGTCCTTGAAAGAAGGGCAGCTAAATGAAATGGCAAACAAACAAACCTGTATGTTTGAGTGCAGGATGATGGCATACCAGAGCTGACAGACAGCTTACAGGAGAAAATGAAAACAGAGTTTCTTTATACCTCATCATGGTCTCAAGGTTGATTGTGAACACTGCCTTGGCAAGTGTTATTTCCAGGCTGTCTGTCATTCGTAGCGTGATTATACAGTGATCTCTGACTCATTCGAACAGAAAAAGCTCTCTGTTTCCACACCTCAACAGATAGAACTCACAGCACCTACCAAACGAGAACATACTGAAAGTTTATGAACCTGACCGCCACAGTTTATCAAAATACAAGACGTCACATTAGAGCCAAAGTGACTTTTAAGAACCTGACATCTAGGTGCTACATTATGCAAATCAAGAGTTTAGCTTGGATTTGTCACTTCTCTTGACAACCACAAAATATATGCCCCTCCCCAATTGGGATTTCAAAGTGGTTTTGCACGGAATGACAAGGATACAGTCATTACATAATGACTGCAAAAAAATATGTGTCACTAAACTCTATTTAGAGCGCTTTAGCGTTTAGGAATGAAGATGTCCAAATTTTTCTTGTTTTGTTTAAATATCTTTTTTTTTTTCATTTAGTACTGCCCTTTAGAAGCAACAGAAGATACTTACATGTTTCCCGGAAGACAAATTAAGTACAATTTACCTTGATTTTCAAATTAAGTTTTCACCCCCCGGCTCTTAATGCATCGTGTTTCCTTCTGGAGCATCAGTGAATGTTTAAACTTTTTTTAATAGTGTTTGAGTCCCTCAGTTGTCCTCAGTGTGAAAAGATGGATCTTAAAATTGTACAGTCATTGCTGGAGAGGGTTCAAATATGAAAAAGATGCTGGAAAACTGAAGAGTTTGCAGGACCTGGAGGATTTTTCTCAAGAACATTGGGCAGTTTAACTGCTCAGGACAAACAAGGGACTACCATCACAAAACAAAAAAACAGCCGTAGATCATCCAGTTAACAACACACAGTATTAATAATCAATGGTTCATAAACTTTTGAACGGGGTCATTTTAATAAATTTAGCTATTTTTTTTGTCTTGTGGACTATATGTAAACATTTTTTATGTAAAATATCTTATTCAGGACAGCACTAAATAAAAAATAACATGCATTTTGTATGATCTCTCTTATTTAGTTAAAATTATTCCCATTTTCACAGATTCTGCAAGCGGATGACATCACCATTTTCTCCAGAGCGGCTGTACAGCCGAATCAAATTCGGTTGCATTATTTTCCTGTTTAACGCTGTGAAGCTGCTTTGAAACAATCTGCATTGTAAAAAGCGCTATATAAATAAAGTTGACTTGACTTATCTGACCGTTATCAGTTTGTATCAGTAAATTAAGAGATGTCACACCAATCACAAGTTCAGTATGGAGTACCCCAGTGCTCAGTGCTAGGACCGTTGCTTTTCACCCTGTACATGCTACCACTGGGAGATATCATTAGGAAGCATGGCGTTAGTTTTTATTGTTATGCTGACGATACTTAGCTCTATATTTCTTCACGCCCTGACGAAACTTACCAATTCAAAGATTAATGGAATGCATAGCTGATATAAAAAATTGGATGACTAGTAATTTCCTGCAACTTAATTCAGAAAAAACAGAATTTTTAATTATTGGACAAAAAAACTCCACATGTAGTAACCTAGAATACTGTCTAACACTTGATGGCTGCTCTGTCAAGTCCTCGTCGTCAGTTAGGAACCTGGGTGTGCTCTTTGATACCAATCTCTCATTTGAAAGCCACGTTTCTAGCATCTGTAAAACTGCATTCTACCATCTTAAAAATATGAAGTTACGGCATATGCTTTTAATACAAAATGCTGAACAGTTAGTTCATGCGTTCATAATCTCGAGGCTAGATTATTGTAATGCTCTACTGGGTGGTTGCCCTGCTCGCTTAATAAATAAACTGCAGCTGGTCCAAAACGCAGCAGCTCGTGTTCTAACTAGAACCAGGAAGTATGACCATATTAGCCCGGTTCTGTCAATACTGCACTGGCTCCCTATTAAACATTGCATACATTTTAAAATCTTGCTTATTACTTACAAAGCACTAAATGGTTTTGCTCCCCAGTACTTGAGCGAGCTCTTAACGCATTATACTCCATCACGTCTATTGCGGTCTCAAAATTCTGGCCAGTTGATAATACCTAGAATATCAAAATCAACTGCAGACGGTCGATCCTTTTCCTATTTAGCACCTAAACTCTGGAATAGCCTTCCTAGCATTGTTCGGTAAGCAGACACACTCTGTCAGTTTAAATCTAGTCTAAAAACACATCCCTTTACTATGGCATACACATAAAACATTTTTCATTTATATTATTCAAATCAATTAAATGATTGTTAGGCTGCATTAAGTAGGTCAGCCGGAACCGGGAACACTTCCCATAACACCTGATGTACTCGTTACATCATAAGAAGAATGGCATCTATGCTAATGTTAGTCTCTCTGTTTATCCCGAGGTTTACTACAGTCAGCCGGATCCAGGCCATATCCAGATCAGATGGTGGACCTGCGCCCAGACGTGACCAACGCATCCCTGAAGTGTCTGCAGAGACCGTGTCAACTAGACTGCCCCCTGAAATTGCCTCACCGACACGGCATGCTCATAAACCCGTCCCTGGCGTGATGCCCCCGATCTTTCGAATATTCTGATCTAATATGACTTATGACCTGTAAGGTTGCCAAAATAATAATCATACACTGTTTGTTAATTGGCCAGAGGAGAACTGGCACCCCGACTGAGCCTGGTTTCTCCCAAGGTTTATTTTTCTCCATTATGCCACCTGATGGAGTTTTGGTTCCTTGCCACCGTCGCCTTTGGCTTGCCTTGCTCAGTTGGGGACACTAAATTTTCAACTAAATATCCAAATAAATTTAATTACTAAACTAAATTAACTATGTCAACTACATTACTTGAATATATATGATAATTGAAATGAGCTAGATGACATCAGCGTTTTCTCCAGAGCGGCTGTACAGCCTAATCAAATTCGGTTGCATTATTTTCCTGTTTAACACTGTGAAGCTGCTTTGAAACAATCTGCATTGTAAAAAGCGCTATATAAATAAAGTTGACTTGACTTGACTTAATGTCAAGCCCTGTTTACAGCCCCAAAAAAGCATGTCTTAAACCAGACGCTAACTGGTAAATTGCGTTGGTCATCATTGAAATGATCCGGCTGCGTCTGTGTTCTTTAATTTGCGTGTCGTCAGTAGATCATGCACAAAACTTTCCACTCCCATCTGCGTTTTTTTGGAATCGCTCTCACGCTAATTTGCCCTGTTTAGTAAATCTGGCCCTTAATAAATCAACAATATTATTGATCTGCCTGCAGTGACACCATTGTATGAGAACTGAACTAAGCTGGACGATGACATCACTGTATTCTCCAGAGCGGCTGTATAGATATATGAACTAAATTAATAACTTTTTTACAACAGAAATGAACCATCACTAAACTTACTTAAGCTGGACTACGACAATATTTTCTTCTAGATCTGCTGTACTGCCGAAACAAACTTTATTTTTCTGTTATTACTGTAAAGCTGCTTTGAAACAATCTGTATTGTAAGCTCTTACCTAACTAGCCCATAAAAGACTGAAATTCTAAAAGCACCTCTGAAGCAAACTATGTTGAGGGAACTGTTCAAAAACTACATTGTTTTGAATGAAAGTGTAGCTCAGACAACTGACAATGAGAAAAAAGTTACACAAATGTAGCTAATGCATTGCTTTCTATAAATAAAATATACCAATGTAACATAATCAATTACTTTTTTATGAGAAACACATTAGTATAACATCTAACTTTAAAAAGTGACATATTCCAACAATGGTCCCTAATGTGCAGGCTGAGGGTTGGCCTCACAAACAAGCCCTCTGTAGTTACAATACTGTATGGTAATTATCACAAAGCAATATTAGAAATTACCATTATTAGAAGTGACTGGTGGGAGTGCTTTTATATCAGGCAGCCACACACCAAACAATTAATTTCCCTTTACTTTCAGGAAATTTTCATTATCTCATGCGAGCGTTCAACTGAAGGGGTGGCATGCACTGGCGAGAGCATGGTAATCACTCAGTAGCGCTCCGTTTCTCAAGGTTCCAGAGGGGAGTGGCGGATGTGTGGGGGAACAGATCAAGGCCATCAGGGTTCAGGGCTGTTTACGATCATTGTGTTAATCTGTGTTAGGAGCCTGTTGCTTGGAAACCTGAGCAAGAGGTTTATTTTTAGTCCACTCAAACCATATGAATGGTTTTTACAGTGGGGGTCTATTAAAAAAACAAAACAAAAAAACAAAGAAAATATCTGCATCAGGACACAATCTTGCTTTCAAATATTCCTTACAAGGCTGAGAGTATGTACAGCGGGCTCTTAAAAGGAAATGTGCAATGAACAAATCAATGAGTTGTTTGTTAACAACCCATGATTTGAACAAACCCTTAAGCTTCAATATTAATTTTCAGCACTGAACTCGTGCTGCACACTCCTAAAGGGAGTTTTTGCATATTTTCGCATATTTTTCAGTGAAAAAGTTTTTTCATATTTTTCGGTCACACTTTATATTAGGTGTCCACAACTATGTACTTACATAAAAAAATAAGTACAATGTAGTTATTGTTTTGATGATGTATTGCAAAACACTTTTGCTGCTTTTAAGGTGGAATACGGGTAAGGTTAGAGGTTAGAGGTTTGATGTATGGGTAGGTTTAAGGTGTAAGGGAAGGGGTAACACTTTATTTTACAGTGTCCTTGTTATATATGTTACATGTACTTACCATAGTAATGTAACAAATTAGCTCAAAAGGGAAATATTAATAATTAATCATAACTAATAACATAATTAATCAGCGTTCAGGAATGGAATGCCAGCCAGCTAATGACAACGTTTTGGCTTTTAAGTCCCTTTGTTTGAAAGGCTGAGTCATTTGCATGATTGGACTAAGCTGGAAATTGTGTGATCATTTATATTCTGATAAATATAACAAACACACTGCATTCTATGAGAAAGTGATGTCCACCAAAGTGTGAGTAATCAAATGAGGAATATTTTGATAGGAGACACCAGCTAGATGGGCTAACTAGTAATTCTATCATCAAACATGCATAACACTATACAATATAAAAAAAGACAATATACAAACAGTAATGATACATGAAATGCACTGGGGAAATGCATGTTCATTCATTAAACAGATTGTCAATTAATTAGTGGATAGAATTCCATTTCTATAGGGGGTTGCATGTCTGTTGGTTGTGCTGTTCTCCCATTTGAGAACAATCAGCCCAAGTGTCTTTGAAGTGTATGAATGGGCACCAGGGTGCTAATTCACAGTGGGGAAACTAGACATCATGGGTCCTTAAGGAGATTAAGTTGTAAAAACGGTGTGTTTGATCGGTCCAGTCGCTACAGTAATAACAGTACATTATGCATAATTACATGCAATTAACCCTTAACCAAACCTTAATCCTACCCTAACCCTATAGTAAATACATGTTATTAATTAATATTACTCAGTACTTAAATATATATAATTACACTGCAACAATGACACTTTAAAATAAAATGTAACCTGGAAGGGTCAACAGTGTAATTATAGATGTAATTAAATAGATTAATTACAGCTGTAATTACATGCAAGTATGTTTAAAAATATAAGTACATTGTAAAAACATGTACACAATAAGTGCATTGTATCAAACTATTCATTTTAATGTTAGTACATAGCAGTTAAAGACACGGTAACACTTTATAATAACTGCATGCTATGAAGCATTAGTTAAGCATTAGTAAAAAGTTAATAGACATTAATAAGCAGTTTATAAATACAGCTATAAATGCTTTATAAGCATATGTATAATGTATTTAATAATTGTATTTTCATACTTTATAAATGATCAATTTATCATTTCTAAATTAAGTATTACATTATTTACAAACCAGTTAATTAGAAGTTGTCAGTGGTTCATAAGATAGTTTAGAAAATGTAAGTAAATTATTAATAAACTAATATCTAAATGTACGTTGATACATATTATTTAGACATATAGAAATAGTTACTCAGTGTGTTAATAAATGCTTTAACACGTATTCCTACTGTAATTCATGATTAATTCAGGTAGTTGTCAACATTTAGTAGTTGTCAGCTAACTATTTTTGTGAGCTCATCTAAAGTGAGGACTATTTATGCCTCGTAAAGCTTTTGCAAAGGAGATTTAAAGGCTCAGTTATCTTCTAAACAGAAAAAGCAAACAAACAACACAGAGTGATACAGAACAAATAAATATTTATTTCAAAATGCAAAAAATGTAACTGTACAACAGGTAACTTAATATACAACTAAAAATAAAAAAATGTGGTTCCCTGAAGAGGGAACGAGACACTGCGTCGAGAATTGACGCTATGGGAACGCTCTGCGTGATTGCATCATGAAGCACGCGTGAAATCAGTCCAATGGCATAGGCGGGTGACGCCATGACTAGGACGCGCACCTAGACCAAACAATGTCAGCTTCTGATAGGCCGAAGCAAGTCGATCATAGGCACGCCGGAAGTATGGTGGAATTGACGCTATGGGAACGTCTATACCAACTCCACCATAGTGACCAGTGCCTGTCTAGTGTGAAATCAGGCGAGCACAACTAGAACAACAGCACCTGGGACCCAGAGGTGAAGCCCAAAACTAGGTTGTAAACCTGACGAATGTGAGTGGAAAGGACCAGCCCGCTGCATCACCCTCTTGTAGGAGTACCCCATTTAAGAGTCTGAAGCCTCCATCACTCCTGATCTGGCGCACCACGGAGGAAACAGCAAAAGGGTTTTTCCCAAAGACACCACCCAAAGGTGCGTGGTAAGCCGGTAAAGCCGCCACGCAAACCCTTAGAGTGAATGGGAATAATCCTGTGGAGAATCGATCCTGCAGAACTTTCAGCACTACACCAAACGGGATTCAGCTGATGATTTCCGCCGGTTTCCTCGTGCAGAGAGCTCTGGAGTGAAGCATGGTCTCAACAACCTCAGTTGAGAGACCTGAGTCTATGAGCTGGGCCCTCCCCCCAGAGGCCAGACCCACATATTCTGCTCTCCCGAACTCGGGAGTAGAACGATCGGGGAAACAGTATACAGACACAGCCTCGGCCACGTCTGCACCTTCATAAGAGCTCCACCCACTCAGGAGTGGAGTCTCCATACCCCAGGCCTCAGCCCCTGTCTCAACAGGATGTCCTGCTCCCTGAATTTGGTGCCCAGGGATGTAGAGCCTGAGCCATCGTCACTAGGCAGCCAAGAGTGCCAAGAGAGATGATGACCCCTCCAAAGACCCTGATCATGCATGATAACTCCCCAGCCCATGAGGGAAGCATCCGTCAAGCATTACATGAACCTGAGACAACAACCAAGGCTCCTTCCACATAACCAAAGCACACAAGGTGGCAGGGTTGGCAGAACTGCCCCCTGAGGGCACCAAAGGGAGATGGGCAACGTAAAAGGAGGTGTAATCTATTTCCCTCTGGAGGGGCCCTCAGAAGTCTGACACCACTGATAATGATGGTCCTCAGATCTGTCTTACCCAGAAATGACTTCAGCTAATAGCGCCGAAGGGAGATGGGCACCGTATGATGAGTTGTTATCCTTTTCACCCCAGGAATTTCAGCATTCAATTCCTCTGAATTAAATGCAGCCAAATATCATCCAGACAAGTAAAAACGGACTAGATGAGAGGCTGAATATAGTGTATTAATACAGATAAACTTCTGAAAAGTATTTACGATTTAATTCCTCAAAATTAAATGCAACCAAATATCAATCAGACAAGTATACACTATCTGAATGACAGGCTGAATATATTAGAATCTCAAAACCAAAAAGAATCTAGTCTCGTAATAGTTTAAGTGATCATAGGGGCGAGAAAAAGCGAAAGCTCCCGTCTGCTTAGCACCCTCCGAATAAATACTGTATATTGCGGACACGTAATCCACGCAGTGCCTCGGCAAATGCAAGATCCGAGCCACTAACTTTATTGCAGACCAGTAATCTGCACGCTGCCTCTGCAAATGCGAGATCCGAGCCATTGATTCTTATTGCAGACCAGTAATCTGCGCGCTGCCTCAGCAAACGTGAGATCCAAGCCATTGATTCTTATTGCAGACCAGTAATCTGCGCACTGCCTCAGCAAACGTGAGATCCAAGCCATTGATTCTTATTGCAGACCAGTAATCTGCGCACTGCCTCTGCAAACGTGAGATCCGAGCGATTGATTCTATTGCAGACCAGTAATCTGCGCGCTGCCTCGGCAAATGCAAGATCGAGACTTGAATTAGACTTTTATTCCCTAAAGAATAAAGCCAACAGGAGCAAAGCTTAAAAACTCCTGATAGTGCATGCTCTCTTTTCTTTACACATCAGGACATTTTTATGAATGAACACTGTCAGCCCTCTCAAGAGCTGACCCGCACGCTCCGCTCCCAAACAAACAACACATAAATCGCGTGTATCCCCACTCGTAGTGTAGCGAGTGCAGGGAGGAACACATGATTCAAATGCTGTTTGCTCGCCATTATAATCCTGTCTAGATAAAAATATGCTTGTGGACAAACAAGATGAGACAATTTCACACAGAGCGCTTGTTGAAGGGACAGAAGCTAACATTGTTTGGTCTGGGTGCGCTTTATAGCTTCCTGGTCATGACGTCACCCACCTATGCCATTGGACTGATTTCACACATGCTTCACGACGTAATCACGCAGAGCGTTCCCATAGCGTCAATTCTCGACGCAGGGCAAGTTCCCTTGAAAGGAAACCCATTATAATCAGTGATGCTGTCTACACTGGATGCGGCATGATGCGACGCGACAAATCCCTGATTGAAAAACTGATGCCCATTCTATTTCTGACATACTTCAAGTGCTCGTGCTACTTCTGACACGAAGAACAAATGAATTTGCAATGGTCGCTTTGTCGCATCCAGTGTAGACATCCTCAAGCTGTTGTGTCTGGTGTAAAAAACTTTTTAAACTGGACCGGTGACTGGTGAGTTGGAAGAACTGAAACTGAAAAAAACGCCGCCTGAAATGAACTTGTTTAGTTTTGCGTCATTTATGACACTTTGAATCCCTTAAGAGAGAATTTTGAAACTGACTGCAGTGAGCAAGGAGTGCATTCTTTTAAAGCTAGAGGTTTTTGTCAGAGTGTTTTCTCTCACATCCAAATTACTCGAACGGTGACTTATGAGCTGGAACTGAATAAGACGGAATAGTGCTTGAGAGTACTTATAAGCGAGTGATTATAAATGCATTAAACAGAGAGAGTAAAATCCCGTCGATTCACTGTAATACATCATTTATTCCCACATTTAAGTGTTTATTAAGGCTTTCATACAGTGCTTTAATACTGTGTATATTTCTTGATGGCACTCAGCCTGATGGTTTTGGCCGTAGTGCTCATTGGCAGCAAAAAAAAAACAAATACATTTCTTTTTAAACAATATTGATTATTATACTTTTAAAACGCAATTTCCTTTAACTGTATAAGCTATATAACAAAGTTTGAGTTTGTATTCTTTTCTGTACCTTTTCTTACTCACATAATTGTTCACATTTCTTTTTCTCTGGCTTATTATTATATATTTGGGTGTTCTTGCTTATAAATAAATGTTTACCTTTTTATTAGGTTATTACTGTTGCCTGTTTTTACTGTAGTCATTTCCTGTGTGATTTTATTTTCCAACCTATTTCGAGGTTCCCTTTTGGCCCAGAGCTGTGTTTTTACTTCACCATTTGTGGAGTGCATTGTAAATTGAAATAATTACAGAAATGTCACAGTATTCATACTGTAGAATTACAGTAGATTTCTGGTGTCTCTGATGCCAGTATTTTACCATTATTTTTAGAAATATTTTTTTTCCTTTGAATCAGCTGCCACTCCTCTGTAAGGGCATGTGGGGAGAGCCCCAACAAAATATTCATCCAAAACATAGACCACTATATAAACTAAATCAATAATAAATGGTAAATTTGTTCAGCATTCTGTAACAAATATTTTCAGATTTTCTACAGCAGGGGTTTTCAAACCTGTTGGGACCAAGTTTAAGAATCCCTGGTCTAAAATGATTTATTATGTAAGTAAGGCTTTGTATTTCACTCGTGTCCCAATAAAAATGTTTTTTTTGTTTGGAATAAAGTGTGATGGTAGGGTGGTGGTCACGCTGACTGGCACAGCCTACATATTGTACAACAGATCATTTAAATTGAGCTGAATAACTTTTTCTATGTTTGGATGACTGCATTTTTAGTTTGATAATAAATAGGCTGTGATATCCAGTTAGAAATGCTAGAACTGATATATTACGGTATAGCAAATTATTCTCTGAACCCCCTGGCTATTGGTTGCGGGCCCCTGACTATGTTGGACTATAGAACTACACTGTTAGTATATAAATTGCTCCTTTGTTTTGAGAGGGTAGTGAATTACACTCACCTAAAGGATTATTAGGAACACCATACTAATACTGTGTTTGACCCCCTTTCGCCTTCAGAACTGCCTTAATTCTACGTGGCATTGATTCAACAAGGTGCTGAAAGCATTCTTTAGAAATGTTGGCCCATATTGATAGGATAGCATCTTGCAGTTGATGGAGATTTGTGGGATGCACATCCAGGGCACGAAGCTCCCGTTCCACCACATCCCAAAGATGCTCTATTGGGTTGAGATCTGGTGACTGTGGGGGCTATTTTAGTACAGTGAACTCATTGTCATGTTCAAGAAACCAATTTGAAATGATTGGAGCTTTGTGACATGGTGCATTATCCTGCTGGAAGTAGCCATCAGAGGATGGGTACATGGTGGTCATAAAGGGATGGACATGGTCAGAAACAATGCTCAGGTAGGCCGTGGCATTTAAATGATGCCCAATTGGCACTAAGGGGCCTAAAGTGTGCCAACAAAACATCCCCCACACCATTACACCACCACCACCAGCCTGCACAGTGGTAACAAGGCATGATGGATCCATGTTCTCATTCTGTTTACGCCAAATTCTGACTCTACCATCTGAATGTCTCAACAGAAATCGAGACTCATCAGACTAGGCAACATTTTTCCAGTCTTTAACTGTCCAATTTTGGTGAGCTTGTGCAAATTGTAGCCTCTTTTTCCTATTTGTAGTGGAGATGAGTGGTACCCGGTGGGGTCTTCTGCTGTTGTAGCCCATCCGCCTCAAGGTTGTGCGTGTTGTGGCTTCACAAATGCTTTGCTGCATACCTCGGTTGTAACGAGTGGTTATTTCAGTCAAAGTTGCTCTTCTATCAGCTTGAATCAGTCGGCCCATTCTCCTCTGACCTCTAGCACCAACAAGGCATTTTCGCCCACAGGACTGCCGCATACTGGATGTTTTTCCCTTTTCACACCATTCTTTGTAAACTCTAGAAATGGTTGTGCGTGAAAATCCCAGTAACTGAGCAGATTGTGAAATACTCAGACCGGCCCGTCTGGCACCAACAACCATGCCACGTTCAAAATTGCTTAAATCACCTTTCTTTCCCATTCTGACATTCAGTTTGGAGTTCAGGAGATTGTCTTGACCAGGACCACACCCCTAAATGCATTGAAGCAACTGCCATGTGATTGGTTGATTAGATAATTGCATTAATGAGAAATTGAACAGGTGTTCCTAATAATCCTTTAGGTGAGTGTATGTTTGAAAGCAATAGAACAATATTATGATCTTAAAACATTGTTTATATGCATTTGGCCCACAAATGATGCAGCTACCTTCGTGAAATCTGCTTGCCAGAAGAACAGACAGACGTTGTTTCTCCTTGCTAAGAATAAAGATAACATTCTTCGGCCTCTGCTGATTTTTTTTTTTTTTTTTTTTCATAAACTTTTGAATATCTATTAGCCTGACACCTTTACTCAGGGTTGATTAGGCATGTAGGAATCTCTTGTTTGAATGTATGTCAGTCATTTATTCAGCCTCATGAGACGAAACACTACAATCCCACACACTGCCTCTTATCTCCCATGTCATAATGACTCCCTATTCTACACTCCCCCTCACTCAGAGACCTCATTAGCTCACCATACATTACAAAAAACACCTTCATTGATTGGGAACATCAATGAAGGAACAGGTCGACACAGGAAATACTTAGCTCTTGCTAATGTTATGGATAGAAACACAATTAGGCATCTACGGGGAGCAAGAAGAGATTTGGCTGCTTTTGAAATGCAACACTTGTATATAATTTACTGTACAATATTCACTGTATAAACTATGTGAAAGACTATGCAGTATGCTACAAAAATGCTTCTAACAATAGTACTCTATTGCTGTCATGTAACCTCACGTTTATATCAGCGAGTGGTGTTCTTTTTTTAGAATTTAAATAGTAATTTCACATTTTTAATTCAGCTCTGGGTAAAAAAGTTGAGTGCATTGCGTATAAGATTTCCTTGAAGTGTGCTCTGTTGTATAGACCATTTTAACGGCTATTCGTTGGTATAAGGAAGTGACATCTTTGTTCCTTGGACATTTACGGTTAGTTCTTGAGCGAATTCAAACAGTGGCAGGCCGGGGCGCTTGATGCACAGTAGGATAGTGATAATTTATTTAATCCTGCTATTAAATATATCAAAATTAAATTTAGGTCCATGTTGCTCAGTGGTTGGATGCTGGGAAATTAAAGTGTTTAAATTTCCGAAAAACTATGCGATGTCTGGATTGCAGCAGTGACACAAGAAGGCTGGATAACAAATAACAACTCAAGGATATGCAGCACACATTTTGATTCTGGTAAGTAAATAATTTTTTTTTCCATTGAATTATTTGTATGTATTAACATTAACTGTTTAAGTGTGATGTAGCATAATTTGAGTTTATACAACCATTTCAAGGATGTAAAGCTACAGACCTCCAAACTTTGTGTGGCCTTCAGATTAGCTCAAGAACAGTGTGTAGAGAGCTTCATGGAATGGGTTTCCATGGCCGAGCAGCTGCATCCAAGTGCAATGCAAAGCATCGGATGCAGTGGTGTAAAGCACGCCACCACTGGACTCTAGAGCAGTGGTTTTCAAACTTTTTTAAGAGCGACCCTCTTTTTTTTCAATTGTTCCGACCCATATATAGGCCTACAACCATTCAAACAAGTCAAGCCAAGCATAAGAATACTTATATACAATAGGCCATTTGACTGCATTCTCCATTAAACCACTAGATGGCACAAAAATTCAGCTCAGCACTTTTCCACACAACCGCTTTTGATCCTTGACGCGTTCGCAATGCAAAGTTGATTCTGCACTAATTTGATCTAGCTATATATGGGATGCTGATTAACTGGTTAACCGGTAACCAACAAGAATTTTAACCAATTAATAGTTTTCTGCATATTTTTTATGTTTTTGTGAGAGAAAAAAAACAGGTAAGGCACGTATAAGTCGCATTTGATAGCATTCAGAAATAATATCGGTAAATAAAGCAAAATGTTATAATGTACTGCAAACATTATAAACATTACAAACATAGCTATAGGCAATTTTAGTTCCCCTTACGCTACAACAAATCCTTTAAATTTAACGGTGTTCAGAACAGAACAAAAATTAAACAAATATAAGTAGGCTAACTATAAACAAGCCAAAACGAAATAATTTAATGAGAAACTGAAAGTAACAAGTGATGGGCTCACATAGCCTAACTCTCTGATTCGAATCCAAATGTTTCCATATTTGCAATGTATTTGGATGCTAAACCATTATTTACTATCGGTTTTGTATTTCACCCGTGTCCCAATATTGACGGAAAAAATCATCCTCTTCACATGCGCAAAAATGTGCTTGGAAACAACACAGTGGAGCGGTGCTCATGCTGAATGGTACGAATTGTACTACTGACTATTTAAACTGAGCTGTGTAACTTTATGTTAGGTTGACTATTCTATTTTGATAATGAACAGGCTGCAATGTCAAGTTTGCAATGCTGGAATATGTTGTGGGTGCGCAGGCACTGGCGCGATTGGACAGAGGAAACCTAAAATACTTTTGGTCATACAGATAATAAGAGTAGTGTTTACTTGCAAAGTGTTTACTTACACTGTGTTATTGTAAAATAAAGACAACAAGATGTGCTTTCTGTCATCTGGGTTTCCTTTCCGTGAACTTGAAGCGCCGCGCCTCACAAAAATGAACCAAACTCAGGAGCGCACTGTCACAGTTTTTTCTTTCTTTTTGTTAATCTGTTAATTATTTAAGTCAAATATATTTAGCATATTTATTTCTTTTATATAGCCTATAGACTATGATTTTATGAAAACAAATCGTGTTTTTTTCTTTATTTTTAATGTAACTCATTTACATTAGATCATCCTGGTGACCCATTTTTTAAGTCTCGCGACCCAGGGTTTGAAAACCCCTGCTCTTAAGCAGTGGAGACGTGTTCTCTGTAGTGATGAATCACGATTCTCTCTCTGGCAATCCAATGGACAAGTCTGGATTTGGCGGTTGCCAGGAGAACGGTACTTGCCTGACTGTGTAAAGTTTGGTGGAGGGGGGATTATGGTGTGGGGTTGTTTTTCAGGGGCCCCTTAGTTCCAGTGAAAGGAACTCTTAATGCTTTAGCATACCGAGACATTTTGGACAATTTCATGCTCCCAACTTTGTGGGAACAGTTTGGGGATGGCCCCTTCCTGTTCCAACATGACTGCGCACCAGTGCACAAAGCAAGGTCCATAAAGACATAAATCTCATATTGACACCAGTACCTTGAATTTGACGCGAGCAGCTATTGGCAGCCAGTGCAAATTGATGAAGAAAAGTGTGACGTGGGATTTCTTCGGCTCATTGAAGACCACCCTTGCTGCTGCATTCTGGATCAGTTGCAAAGGTTTGATGGTGCATGCCGGAAGGCCCGCTAAGAGAACATTACAATAGTCCAGTCTGGAGAGAAAAAGAGCTTGGACCAGGTGTTGTGTGGCCTGCTCTGTTAGGAAGGGTCTAATCTGCCTGTTGTATAACGCACATCTGCAGGACAGAACTGTTGTAGTAATATGGTCAGTGAAGTTTAACTGATCATCAATCATAACTCCAAGGTTCCTGGCTGTCCTGGAAGGAGTTATGGTTGATGAACCCAGCTGAATGGATAAGTTGTGATGAAGTGCTGGGTTGGCTGAGACCACAAGCAGTTCTGTCTTAGCAAGGTTGATTTGAAGGTGATGGTCCTTCATCCAAGCCAGAGATGTCTGTCAGACAGGTTGCAATATGAACAGCAACCTTTGGTTGAGCCCTCATCTGGTTGAAGTGTCATCAGCATAGCAGTGATAGGAAAAGCCATGTTTCTGAATGACAGATCCTAATGATGACATGTAGATGGAGAAGAGAAGTGGTCCAAGCACTGAGCCCTGAGGAACCCAAGTAGTTAGATGTTGTGACTTCACCCCTCCAAGCCACCCTGAAGGACCTACCTGAGAGGTAAGACCATTGGAGTGCAGTTCCTGAGATGCCCATCTTCATGAGTGTTGACAGGAGGATCTGGTGTTTGACTGTGTCAAAAGCAGCAGACAGCAACAGCAAGATGAGTACAATTAACATATTAACTTCTGGTGTCATTTGCTTCCAGTTATTTTTAGCTGTACAAAACAGCTTGTTATGCTATTAATCGAATTTCTAATCACGATTATGATTACAGATGCCACGATTATGTAATCGTTCAAAGCTGCGATTACAAAAAAAAAAAATCCACTTGTCTTTCTGCGTGCTTAAAGGCCCCCTGAAATCAAGTTTTTTAGCTTTTAGTATGACTATGTTAGCCTTAAGGTTAGGAATAAGCTGGTGTGTTCCAAAACAATAACAAAATTTGCATTTAGGAGATATAAGCATTCAAAACTAACAGTCTCTCACTTCTGTTAAAATGGATCACAGATTTTGATGACGTCATCGTAGACTTCAGCTTCTCATCACATCTTCTGTCCAATCAAATGCTCTCTAGAATCTGAAGCGTCCCACCCCCTACACTATAAATAGACGCTGAAGCCGCAGCTGAAATCGGTCAGCTGTTCACACATTTACTATTTCCTACATGGTGAATGGCACATAGTGCACTATACATGCGATAGGAAACGATTCAGACAGTGTAAATATGCTTTCAGTTGAGGCGAATGAAGTTTGGTTTCACCTTAGTTTTCACGCACAGCACACACACATAGTCTAGACCAGAGCCGTTGACTAGAGACACGAGAGCGCAGCGCGGAACATATGCGCGAGTCGGTGCATACAATAAAACATATAGGACCCATTTATATTCTGCACAGAATGCTGTATTTGAAAGCGATATGGAGGAGATTATGATGAGAAACAGTTAGAAATTAGGAGGAAACTGTGGCTTTACCAAACAGAAAGGCTCTAGTCAAACTGTGGTATTAACGAAACGCTATTGGCTATTTCATAAAAAGGGAGGAGCTGCTAACAGCTGGAGCTGTTTCAGGGGAAATTACATCAACACATTGAATAATGCTGCGCGTTTCAAGGCACTTCAGTGGGCCTTTAAGAGGTGTGTTTAGAGCATGTTACGTTGTGAGAGGCGAATCACGACTACTTCAGAGTAGGGTCTAACCCAGCACAATAGGAACTACCAGTGACAAAAGTGTACACTGACTGGTCGAATGCACGCAAAATAGCACCCGCCATTTTTAAAAAGGCGTGCACACAGCCTATATGAACTAACTAACATGGAAAACAGTGATAGATGGACCTCGCAACCCTTATGCTAAGGAGACAATCCAACGCAACTTTGAGGGGAGCAAGCGAAACATGATTATGTATTTCGGCTAGTGACATTAGACATCAACCACATGGCAAACGCTAATACTTTTTCACATATTGCCTAGTTTCTTTGTATAACAGTTCTACCTAATAACATATTAGACAGGACTGTTAAAAAGATTGTAAAGCTAATCAAGACGGAGAATGTGAGTGCTCTGTGCTCAGACTCTGGCGTTCTCAGCGCCATCAAAACTCTCAAGTGACCGCCACGCCGTCAAAATGAAAGTCAAAACAATAAGCGTGGCTTCAGTCACTTCAGAGTTCCTACTGGTGGTGCGAATGCAACCAGGAAAATGACCCTAGGTGAACATTTAGTTCTCGGGGAACCACCCTGATGCCTAGTTCCTAGAACTACCTGTGAAAGCCCCTATTATTGAATGCATATTTTTATTTTATTTATTTAGAAACCAAACCAATGTATAGTTGACATTTAAGGATTAATGCTACAGAAAAGCAATACAAGTTTTCAGAAAGAGTGTTTTCAGCTTTTTTTATTTTTATATAAAAAAAAATTTGGCATGTAGTTGCTTCAAACAATGGTATAAAGTTATTCAAAACATCATTCAATGTACACTCACCTAAAGGATTATTAGGAACACCTGTTCAATTTCTCATTAATGCAATTATCTAATCAACCAATCACATGGCAGTTGCTTCAATGCATTTAGGGGTGTGGTCCTGGTCAAGACAATCTCCTGAGCTCCAAACTGAATGTCAGAATGGGAAAGAAAGGTGATTTAAGCAATTTTGAGTGTGGCATGGTTGTTGGTGCCAGACGGGCCGGTCTGAGTATTTCACAATCTGCTCAGTTACTGGGATTTTCACGCACAACCATTTCTAGAGTTTACAAAGAATGGTGTGAAAAGGGAAAAACATCCAGTATGCGGCAGTCCTGTGGGCGAAAATGCCTTGTTGATGCTAGAGGTCAGAGGAGAATGGGCCGACTGATTCAAGCTGATAGAAGAGCAACTTTGACTGAAATAAGCACTCGTTACAACCGAGGTATGCAGCAAAGCATTTGGAAGCCACAACACGCACAACCTTGAGGCAGATGGGATACAACAGCAGAAGACCCCACCGGGTACCACTCATCTCCACTACAAATAGGAAAAAGAGGCTACAATTTGCACGAGCTCACCAAAATTGGACAGTTGAAGACTGGAAAAATGTTGCCTGGTCTGATGAGTCTCGATTTCTGTTGAGATATTCAGATGGTAGAGTCAGAATTTGGCGTAAACAGAATGAGAACATGGATCCATCATGCCTTGTTACCACTGTGCAGGCTGGTGGTGGTGGTGTAATGGTGTGGGGGATGTTTTCTTGGCACACTTTAGGCCCCTTAGTGCCAATTGGGCATCGTTTAAATGCCACGGCCTACCTGAACATTTTTTCTGACCATGTCCATCCCTTTATGACCACCATGTACCCATCCTCTGATGGCTACTTCCAGCAGGATAATGCACCATGTCACAAAGCTCCAATCATTTCAAATTGGTTTCTTGAACATGACAATGAGTTCACTGTACTAAAATGGCCCCCACAGTCACCAGATCTCAACCCAATAGAGCATCTTTGGGATCTTGTGGAACGGGAGCTTCGTGCCCTGGATGTGCATCCCACAAATCTCCATCAACTGCAAGATGCTATCCTATCAATATGGGCCAACATTTCTAAAGAATGCTTTCAGCACCTTGTTGAATCAATGCCACGTAGAATTAAGGCAGTTCTGAAGGCGAAAGGGGGTCAAACACAGTATTAGTATGGTGTTCCTAATAATCCTTTAGGTGAGTGTAAATTGTGATAATCGTATTCAATAATCGCAATTACAATTTCAAGGGAATAATCGACAATTATGATTTTTGTCATAATCATGCAGCCTTACTGTTTGTTATTGCAAACTGGTATTGCTTACCATATTATTTTAATGTATTGTCTTAATTATAAACACGCTGGTTTGTAGCAAACTGTTTTACAGTTTGCTGCACTTTTATATATTCTTCTCATTATTTCCCTAAGCAGCTAATAAATCGGAAAGTCTTGCACATTCACAGAAAACACCATACATCCGCGTTGAAAAATAAGGTGGATACATGCTGCATACTGCAAAATGGTGCTATAGTACTAAGTAGATATTCTGAACATAGGCTTTGACTTGAATCCCGATGTGCCATTACAATCTGAGTTTTATGGTTTAGTCATGATATCAGGCATGCTGCAGAGATTTAATATAAGTTTAGACCATCAATCTAAACAGCTGTGGCATTGTTAATTGCAATAACGGAATGTGATTTAGATGCCCCCGCTGTTCGGTTTAGAGCGTACAAACATCATTAAAATGATGCCCTGAGCCCTTTTTTTTCCAATTCAAAAGCAGACTGGCGAGAGTGTGATGGCCTTAGAAAGCAGCATTTTCTTTCTTTATATATCCAGAACATGAATCAAATCTTTATGGCTAATACCTAGAAAGCTCATTAAAATGTGCTTTTTGTGTTGAGGTTTTTAAGATAAAAAAAAATAATGCTGCATAACAGTTTCATTAATAACATTAACATTATTACATCAAATAATGCTTAACTGTGTATTAGTTCTTGCACATTTAAATGGTTTTAAATGAAAAATGCATATATTATCATGCTGGTATTTGAAAGTACTGTACATCAGCTACTGATCTATTAAGTATTACATAACAATTTATTATTGCAAGTAAAGTGTTACTGATGGTTACATATTTAGCTATTAGTTCTCGATTGCACTGATGCAGTCAGAATAGTGTATAATTGGGCTGTCATAAAGTCTCTGTCTGTAAAATAGCACTTTAAAATATCAATTAAGTGTCTGCACCTCCAGAGATTTTCTGAAGAGGTGGTGAAAAAACATTTGCTATACAGTGCTGACTTGCGAGGTTGACTGCAGGGTTTGTGTCTATGTTAGTGCTCACTGAAAGCACAAATTTGTCTTGATATTTGCAATAAATCTCTGAACATGTTTGTATAGTTGTCATGATCTGTGTTGATGCTTTTAACAAGAATATACAACAGCATAGCAAACAAGTATAATTGGACAAAAATATCTGAATACAGACAAGGAAATAGACACCACCTTCACAGCTATCAAGATCAACAATATTAGAGTTTACTGAAGCCAAGACAAAACCAAAAATTAAAAATTTTCATAAACAAGTCAAAGTAAATAAAAACCTAAAACTAAACAAAACTAAAAACAAAAACATTGGTTGGAAAACTGAAGAAAAAAATTAAAGTGTTACATTTTATCTGAGGTAAATGTTACATTTTATTATGTTAGTTGCTGTACATATCACGGCAGTTCAGAAAATGAAATGTCTGGTGAGTGGCGGTAAAAGGTTCATTCGTTATCATGAAGTATGACATACGCTAAACCCTAACCTAAACCTAACCGGCAGTGTGAGAAAAGGCAAACATGTATAAAATTGCCTGCAGCCATATCACCCTGTAGCCCAAGACTGGTTGAAGAGGTGGAAGAGGTGTTAGTGAGGCCAGCAGGGGGTGCTCACCCTGTGGTCTGTGTGGGTCCTAACGCCCCAGTATAGTGATAGGGACAATATACTGTCAAAAAGCACCATCCTTCAGATGAGACGTTAAACCGAGGTCCTGACTCTCTGTGGTCATTAAAAATCCCAGGATGTCCTTCAAAAAAAAAAAAAGGGGTTTAACCCCGTCAACCTGGCTAAATTTGCCCATTGGCCTCTGTCCATCATCATGGCCTCCGAAACATCCCCATATATGGCTTCATCACTCTGTCTCCTCTCCACCAAGCTGGTGTGTGGTGGGCGTTCTGGCGCACTATGGCTGTCTTTGCATCATCCAGATGGATGTTGCACATTGGTGGTGGTTGAGGAGAGACCCTCTGATATGATTGTAAAGTGCTTTGAGTGCAGAGAAAAGCGCTATATAAATGTAATAAACAATTATTATGGTAACACATTTAAAAAAAAATGATTTACTGAAACCACCATGCCATTTTAGCTTGCTTTGAGCTCTTTTGTGGAGCGCTGTGACACGTTTTACCGGCCTAGCCTCGAGCAATCCATATCATGAGTGCAATGGTTACGTAAAGTTGTACTTAGAAATGCTCATGACAAGGAATAATTCTAGAAGGCAGACTTTAATCATCAAACACTTAGGAACCAAAAAAAATGCAGGAGAAAACCACAACGGACAGAGACTAAGGGGGAACTCAGGGTATATAATTGAAGGATGACAGGTGAATGAAATGACTAATTAACAACACAGAGAAACTAGGTCACAGGGAAACACAAAGAAATCGAGCATATATGTAACAGCAACGCTGTACCATGTGAACTATCGAGCAAGTTTACTATGTCCGAAAAGCCATACATATGGAGCAGATTATGTGATGCAAACATTAAAATGTATTTGTTAACCAATAATGCACTATCGTACCAATAATGCACTCAACACTAAGTGTTGAGGTTATAACATAGTATTGTGTAATGAACTGCACGGAAATAAGTCTTTATTAATCAATCTACCACATACTCATAATTTGTGTGAAGGTTGTTGGTGTTTTACTGGCTCTATTTCACCTGGAAACTGCAGTGAAATGTATGTATAGGTTTGTCTTTGCAGTTTTGCAAAAATTTAGGCAGTCACATTTCCAATGAGCCTGGGTTGAAAATAACCCTGATTAGAGTTTTCTAGAAAAACATGAACAGGTTATCACATTTTTTCTTTGTGCATTGTTAATGCGCTGTGTGATGTCAAAAAAAAAGCTGTTGTACACCAACATATACTTTTAGGTCATTTTTGTGTGTGTTTTTTTTTTTCTGACAGTGTGGGTTAAACAGCATTAATACACAAAAAGACTGTTGCCAGGTATTTTTGAAGCCAATAGTTTCATATCAAATAAACACAATGGCGACCCTTTTTATTCAGATGTGGGTGACAAAATAAAGGGTTCCGTTAACAACACTGTCGACTGCACAGTGCAGGCGTAAGCAAACAGGATGCCCTCTATTCGGCCCAACACCACCAGAAGCACATATGAGGCCCCAAGGGTAAAATTGTCAGTAACCTGAACATGATGGGACATTCATTCTTGCTCTTCTTGCTCCCAATCCTAACACACAGTATACTGCCCCAGTGACTTTCCTCCCAATGCAGGGAGTTAGATGTCAGTATTGGCTCTCCGATGGCAGTCCGCCAACACTCTCCAAAGAGAGCTCCTGTTATAGCTCTGAACATGCAATTAAATCCTAACCTGAGCAGCTTGGTATTGAGTGCTGGGATGGAGCCAGCATTGGGACTGAAGCTGTGAAGGAGAGACAGGCTTCTTTCTGTAAACTCATCCACCGGCTAATCCCAAGCTAACAAACTGCTGTGGCTGGATTCCCAGGCAAGATGTGAATGTCACTGTGAGGTCAGGGAGCGTTAACTCAACCACAGGGAGAAAAGTAGCTTCTTCTCTTTCATTCTGGGCAGGATCATATGGAAGAGTGTACCTTAAACGTCTCCTTTCTGACATTGACTGTCAAGGAACATGAGTATTAAAGAAATTGAAGAAACAGATTTAACGGGCTGACCGATAACAGCCATCACAATAACCAGAGCGATTAGCCCACGTCCTCCGGAATGATGAGTTTGCATTCAATCCTGGCTTGTGTTATTTCCACATTGCATTCCCTATTCTTCTTCCTATTATTTATTGTTATTTCTAGCATGACAGAAACCTACTGATAAGCTTATCCTCAAGTATGCTGATGTTATAAATAGTAAAGCACCAATAAAAATAGCTCATATAACTAGTGCAATATATATTCAAGGGCTGGCTCCAAAAGAATGCAACACACCGTCACCTGAACTATCCCACCCCTTCATTCAAGATGAATGTGAAACCAGATTTTAATGAAAAAAAAACCTCTGCCGAATGCATTGGCTTTATACTGTCCATATTATGCTACAAAATAAATATTTAGTTAAGGGAAAGTATGTTTCCCACAGTCACATTTTGATGGGTTGTCTGGTTAAGCGTGATCCCACATTTTGGCAAGCAGTAGAGGCCGAGGGACCATGAGAGAACAGCACGAGGCCGGTGGTGTGATTGATAATGAGCACCAGCTGCGCGCCGCACCAGTCTCGTATCTCGCGGAGGAGCTTGGATGCATAAAAGGAGGAGCGACGACAGTGAAGGACGAGGCCTGGACTTTACTTTATGTTTTGTTTATGTTTTATTATGTGTGTGTGGCAGTTGTCCATGAGGGGCTGCCTGCTTTACTTTCATTTTGTGTTTATTTATTTATCAAAGTCTTTGTATGTTAGCCCGTTCCCACCTCCTTCTTCCCATAACAACAAACTTTGTTACACACACATTAGCCTATTATATGTTAATCTGAACTTTCTGCGCCACAAAGTCTACAGCTCTACTGAGAATACTTTTTTCATATTTTAGAGGGTTAGATATTCGGTCATAGTTAGTTGGATATTTGTACTGTATTGGTAATCAACTATAATAATATGAACTTAATAATGCAATGAGCATGTGTTTTATAGTAAAGCAGGGTTTCGCCTGTCCGTCACCGAGGTCCTGCTGCCCCAGCTCCGCCACAGCTGGCACCATCTTGCATCGCAGTTAACCTTCAGACCTTCAGTTTTAATATTATGATAAGAATGTTGCAGTGTTTGTATTGTTTCTGGCCTATTTTTTCCTTATAATAATCTTTAAGATAATATACACAGTATGTCAAATTATAAAATCAACTAAACAATATGTCATGTCTACATATTTATTTGGTGAGTAGCAGTGTAATAAATGGGATCATGTACACTCAGCTGGTCATTATAGCAAAATAAACCCCTTTAGGGACCCCTCCATACCATGATGATGATCAGTGTTCATTTTGTGATAATGTCTGGCTTATTGTACATTAACATGATCTGGCATCAGCCTTCCTACACTCAGCAATTAATCCCTCCTCTCCAGCATGGGTTTCTGTACATGAGTGCCACACTTAAACACTGTCTTCTCTTCATCCTTCCAAATGACAGCTTAAATTAATCATCACCCATCCAGTGTTGGGTGGGGGTGGGAGGTCACTGGACATGGGGCACAATAAATAACATGTATTGCAACCAGAAAAGAGTGGATGGGAGGATTGCCACCTGTGTTCCCTCACCTTGTCAGTTTAGCTTGCAACTGTAATAGATGGAGCTCTCTCATGCAGTGCTGCATGTTTATGTATCTGTTCCTCCTCCTTATCAGCTGTTTACTTTAGCATGTTAAAGATACAGCTGAGAAAACCTACATTTCCACCCCTGCAAAAGCAAGTGGGTGAATCTCACAAATAAATGTCAGGGTCATATTTCAGCCAACTCAGACTCATTGTAAAAACGTGCCTGTGCTCTGCAAAATGATTTTGTTGTTTTGACACTTTTAAAGTAAAATGTCCAGTGAGTGTCGCTATAGGCGCATTCAGTTTTATCCGAAACAAATGCACGTGAATCTAGTAAGCTTCACATTCATCTGGCAGTTTGGAAATTAAATGTCCAGTGAGTGGTGCTAAAAGCTTAAATCACCTTTTAAAATAATGTACCAATTTTTTTTTTGTTGCTCTTTTTGTTCTTGGGATTCGTACTTAAACGTTCTGCATTGCAAGTGTAATGCTGTACCAGGTGAACTACCAAGCAAGTTTACAGCATTATAAAATCCATATATATAGAGCTGGCTATGTGATGTAAACATCAAAATTACGCTTTCAAGCTTTATAATGGCAGTGAACGGGGCCCACGAGTTTGACGCTCAAAAAAGCACATCCATCTATAATAAACGTACGGGGTAATCCGGCTCTGGGGGGTTAATAAAGGCAAGAAAATAAAGAAAAATATCCATATTTAAAACTTTTGTAAAATATCTAGCATCCGGCAGAGCGCCTTCCGTATTCAACTTACGAAAAAAGTGCAACTGGCACGACGTATCACTAGAACGTAGCATAAGCATTTTGAACTGAGAGAGGCGTTTAGAGCTTAGATTGGGCCCAAAAAAAATAAAGCCTGACCCTACCCAAGCCCGTGCACGTTGAGTCCGAGCCCGGCCCGGCCCGACACATTAACTGTAATTATAAACCTGAGCCTGATTTAAACCTTACCATTTTTTTAACACGTGGGCTGTTATAACTGACGTTCTCAACTACAATTCTGAGTTGTTTGAACTACAGAAATCTGTTTAGAATGATCTTTATATATTTTATATGTTCCAATGCCCTATGTCCTTCTATCTTCTATCTTTTTCGGATCTCAAAAGCAGAAATAAAATAAAAATTTCCAGCATGTATTCCTCCATATAATGCCAATGAATAGCGACCAGGCTAAAACATTACAAAAAGGATACAAAAGTATCACACAATGATACAGTAAGACACGCGCCATATATGGAAAGTGTTCAGGAGGCATACTATAAGATTTTGCGAGAAATAAACCTTTTTATTCAGTCAAAATACTGAGCTCGGCTGTTACTCTGTGTGCGTTCCGGTGAGTGCATGCGAGCCGTCAGCAGCCACTCATGCTTACTATAACTCGCAAACGCGACTCTTATCTTCTCTATAAGGTATATGATAAGAAATAATACAATAATACTAATAATAAGGTAAACCTCCTGAAGTGAATGCTATGTACCGGTTGTCATGACAACCCTGCGTGAGCGGCTGCTGACGGCTCGCATGCACTCACAGGAACGTGCACAGAGTAACGGCCGAGCTTAGTATTTTGACTGAATAATACGTTTTCTTTCTCGCAAAACCTTATAGTATGCCTCCTGAACACTTTCCATAGAAGATAGAAGGACATAGGGCATTGGAACAACAGCAGGTTGAGTAAAATATGGCTTTATTTTCATTTCAGGGTGAACTTTCCCTTTAATGAATAATGCAACAAGGGCGAAGCATGTAAACTGCGTTGTTTGTTTATTCAGAATGGAATGGATCGCAAATGGATCCGAATGAAGAAACGTAACTTTGTACACATTTGTTACTTAGGCCTACTTTGCTAAAAATATATATAATATTTCTGATTATGGCATAGCTTTCTCCCCACCCAATTAGGCTAATAAAATAATGATTAAAAAAAAAACACAAATGCTTAAACAAGGGCCCGGCCCGGCCTGAGGTATGCCCGGCCCATGTCAATTAGACTGCCCCTGAAATTGCCTCATCGACACGGCATCCTCAGTAAACCCGTCTCCGGCGTGATGACTCCGATCTTTCAAATATTCCTATCTAATAATTGCCCCACCGACACGACATCCTCAATAAACCCGTCTCCGGTGTGATTACTCTGGTCTTTTGAATATTCCTATCTAATAATTGCCTCACCGACATGGCATGATGGCCAGAGGAGAATTGGCATCCCAACTGAGCCTGGTTTCTCCCAAGGTTTATTTTTTTCCATTATGCCACCTGATGGAGTTTTGGTTCCTTGCCACCGTCGCCTTTGGCTTGGCTTGCTCAGTTGGGGACACTAAAATTTTAAACTAAATATTCAAATAAATGTTCAACTAAATTACTGATCTGCCCGCATGGTCACTATATGATAATTGAAATGAGCTGGATAACATCAACGTTTTCTGCAGAGCGGCTGTACAGCCGAATCAAATTCTGTTGCATTATTTTCCTGTTTAACACTGTGAAGCTGCTTTGAAACAATCAGCATTGTAAAAAGCGCTATATAAATAAAGGTGACTTGAATTGATAGTGGCGGGAAATATCGGCAAGTTCGGGCTCGGGCAGGGAATCTAAATTCTAGAGGCGTTACACTTTCTTCGTAAGTTGAATAGGGAAGGCGGTCTGACCCAATTGTGGACCCCTGGGTGTCCCCATATCCCAGTTTGAAAACCCTTGGCCTAGACCATTTATGGATTAACTTAAGACTGCCCACATTTAACCTCTATTCAATATATAACTTAACAACTTGACCCACTTAACCAGTCATTTGGTTTTTGGCTTGCTCAGTTGGGAAATATAGAGTTGACAAGGGAAGGCGGTCTGGTGAAAGCTAGATATTTTACTTTATAAAGTTTTAAATATTTATAATTTTCGTACAAAACCCAATCGATTCGCTTCAAAGTACTTTATTAACCCCCCGAAGCTGTGTGGATTACATTTATGATGGATGGATGCACTTTTTTGAGCTTCAAACTCAATGGACCCCATCACTGCCATTATAAAGCTTGGAAGCGTCAGGATATTTATTAATATAACAGCGATTGTGTTCATCAGAAAGAAGAAAGTCCTATACACCTAGGATGGCTTGAGGGTGAGCAAATCATGGGGTCATTTTTTATTTTAAAGTGAACTACTCCTTTAATTTCCCCATGTCTGACCAGAAGATGGTGCCTGCTGCTGAATCATCTGTCCATCCATCCATTTTCCAAACCGCTGGTCTAATGTGGTTACAGCATAATATCATAGAGGTACACATTCCTTTTTAATTGATTATTAAATTGTTTACTTGAGGTTTATACATGTTAGTTTCTATTAAGATTCATATTTTCTTCTCACTACTGAAGCTGCCAGTTTGCTAAGTTTCAAATGATTATTAAACAGCAAGCAACTATGCAAGTGGCAGCCCTCATTCACTCCCTCAAGTGAACTACATTATTGGGCTAATGTAGGTAATAGTGAATTAGGATATAGGGAGTGATTTCGGAAGTATACAAGCAAGTAACACAAGGTAAGCGAGTCCTTCCTTAAACAAGACCAGACAAAGTGACTGTGTGAGGTGTGTGCTTATATGCTGCCTGTATTGATGAGGAGATGAGGTGCAGGTGCAGGTGAGAATGAAGTGCATACAGGTGAGAATCAGGGAGGGGGCTGGGAAGTGTAGTGCAGACATGGTGGATCTGTGACACCAGACAACTTATTTTAAAATCAATATAATATTTAAAAAAATACTTTACAGTAAAAATATTGTTTACAGTAATGAGAATGAAACATTTTCACATTGCAGTAATGTGTTAGGGAGTAAGTAGGCTATTAGGGAGAGGGTTTTTTTTTTTACTGTCATAAAAAAGTAGTTTCACACTGTCCTTCAAAATAGGCCTTTTTAAGACAAATATATCCTTTTTTAAAATTGTTTTTATTTTAGGAATTATGACCTGACCAGTGCTTGGCTGTTTTCATGATATTCACCCAATGAGCTGAGGAGGAAGGCTTATTGGCTTCTGTTATTCAATATTGCTGCCACAAGAACAGACAGCATAGACAATGAATGAGCAACCTCAAATTGTCTCTCAGTCAATGTTTAACCTTGCACAGCCATTCCAGGAAAAAATAACTATGTTCAATGGCATGATGGAGGTCGACACATCATCACAAGTGCAATGTTGGCCCCAGATTTAATGAGATTGTGCCAGACTGCCTGTCTCAGAAAACAAAACAACAATCACTTGCTTGTTCTTTTTTGTGTCTTGGCATATTGATTTTCCTGCCACATATTCCTGTTTTCTGTCCAAGAGAAGAGCCTACGGCTGCACATACCACAATTAAATGAATCTTTTGATAGGCTATTATGGCTGCACTATTATATATTATCTGCACTATATATATATATATATATATATATATATAATTTTTTTTTTTTCCTTAAACAATATATATATATATATATATATATATATATATATATATATATATATATATATATATATATACAGTGGGGCAAAAAAGTATTTAGTCAGCCACCAATTGTGCAAGTTCTCCCACTTAAAAAGATGAGAGAGGCCTGTTTCATCATAGGTACACTTCAACTATGAGAGACAGAATGAGAAAAAAAAATCCACAAAATCACATTGTCTGATTTTTAAAGAATTTATTTGCAAATTATGGTGGAAAATAAGTATTTGGTCACCTACAAAAAAGCAAGATTTCTGGCTCTCACAGGCCTGTAACTTCTTTAAAAGGCTCCTCTGTCCTCCACTCGTTACCTGTATTAATGGCACCTGTTTGAACTCGTTATCAGTATAAAAGACACCTGTTTACAACCTCAAACAGTCAGACTCCAAACTCCACTATGGCCAAGACCAAAGAGCTGTCAAAGGACACCAGAAACAAAATTGTAGACCTGCACCAGGCTGGGAAGACTGAATCTGCAATAGGTAAGCAGCTTGGTGTGAAGAAATCAACTGTGGGAGCAATTATTAGAAAATGGAAGACATACAAGACCACTGATAATCTCCCTCGATCTGGGGCTCCACGCAAGATCTCACCCCGTGGGGTCAAAATGATCACAAGAACAGTGAGCAAAAATCCCAGAACCACACGGGGGAACCTAGTGAATGACCTGCAGAGAGCTGGGACCAAAGTAACAAAGGCTACCATCAGTAACACACTACGCCACCAGGGACTGCAGTGCCAGACGTGTCCCCCTGCTTAATGTCCGGGCCCGTCTGAAGTTTGCTAGAGAGCATTTGGATGATCCAGAAGAGGATTGGGAGAATGTCATATGGTCAGATGAAACCAAAATATAACTTTTTGGTAAAAACTCAACTTGTCGTGTTTGGAGGAAAAAGAATGCTGAGTTGCATCCAAAGAACACCATACCTACTGTGAAGCATGGGGGTGGAAACATCATGCTTTGGGGCTGTTTTTCTGCAAAGGGACCAGGACGACTGATCCGTGTAAAGGAAAGAATGAATGGGGCCATGAATCGTGAGGGCAAGGGCAATGAAGATGAAATGTGGCTGGGTCTTTCAGCATGACAATGATCCCAAACACACCGCCCGCGCAACGAAGGAGTGGCTTCGTAAGAAGCATTTCAAGGTCCTGGAGTGGCCTAGCCAGTCTCCAGATCTCAACCCCATAGAAAATCTTTGGAGGGAGTTGAAAATCTGTGTTGCCCAGCGACAGCCCCAAAACATCACTGCTCTAGAGGAGATCTGCATGGAGGAATGGGCCAAACTACCAGCAACAGTGTGTAAAAACCTTGTGGAGACTTACATGTCATTGCCAACAAAGGGTATATAACAAAGTATTGAGATGAACTTTTGTTGTTGACCGAATACTTATTTTCCACCATAATTTGCAAATAAATTCTTTAAAAATCAGACAATGTGATTTTGTGGATTTTTTTTTTCTCATTCTGTCTCTCATAGTTGAAGTGTACCTATGATGAAAATTACAGGCCTCTCTCATCTTTTTAAGTGGGAGAACTTGCACAATTGGTGGCTGACTAAATACTTTTTTGCCCCACTGTATATATATACACTCACCTAAAGGATTATTAGGAACACCTGTTCAATTTCTCATTAATGCAATTATCTAATCAACCAATCACATGGCAGTTGCTTCAATGCATTTAGGGGTGTGGTCCTGGTCAACAATCTCCTGAACGCCAAACTGAATGTCAGAATGGGAAAGAAAGGTGATTTAAGCAATTTTGAGCGTGGCATGGTTGTTGGTGCCAGACGGGCCGGTCTGAGTATTTCACAATCTGCTCAGTTACTGGGATTTTCACGCACAACCATTTCTAGAGTTTACAAAGAATGGTGTGAAAAGGGAAAAACATCCAGTATGCGGCAGTCCTGTGGGCGAAAATGCCTTGTTGATGCTAGAGGTCAGAGGAGAATAGGCCGACTGATTCAAGCTGATAGAAGAGCAACTTTGACTGAAATAACCACTCGTTACAACCGAGGTATGCAGCAAAGCATTTGTGAAGCCACAACACGCACAACCTTGAGGCGGATGGGCTACAACAGCAGAAGACCCCACCGGGTACCACTCATCTCCACTACAAATAGGAAAAAGAGGCTACAATTTGCATGAGCTCACCAAAATTGGACAGTTGAAGACTGGGAAAATGTTGCCTGGTCTGATGAGTCTCGATTTCTGTTGAGACATTCAGATGGTAGAGTCAGAATTTGGCGTAAACAGAATGAGAACATGGATCCATCCACTCTGCAGGCTGGTGGTGGTGGTGTAATGGTGTGGGGGATGTTTTCTTGGCACACTTTAGGCCTCTTAGTGCCAATTGGGCATCGTTTAAATGCCACGTCCTACCTGAGCATTGTTTCTGACCATGTCCATCCCTTTATGACCACCATGTACCCATCCTCTGATGGCTACTTCCAGCAGGATAATGCACCATGTCACAAAGCTCGAATCATTTCAAATTGGTTTCTTGAACATGACAATGAGTTCACTGTACTAAAATGGCCCCCACAGTCACCAGATCTCAACCCAATAGAGCATCTTTGGGATGTGGTGGAACGGGAGCTTCGTGCCCTGGATGTGCATCCCACAAATCTCCATCAACTGCAAGATGCTATCCTATCAATATGGGCCAACATTTCTAAAGAATGCTTTCAGCACCTTGTTGAATCAATGCCACGTAGAATTAAGGCAGTTCTGAAGGCGAAAGGGGGTCGAACACTGTATTAGTGTGGTGTTCCTAATAATCCTTTAGATGAGTGTATAACTGAATTATGACGTAAAAAAAATACTTGACTTGCATTATAAATAGAGATTGACCGATATATCGGTTTCCCAATATTTTTCCTGATATTTAAGCATTTTCACATAATCGGGTATCGGTTTTGTAATATCGGATTTACCGATAACTGGTGCCATCTTGTGGCCATTTTGAAAATTGCGTGCAATACCGCCATTAAAGCACTGCGTCTGAGGGGAGATGAGTCAACAACGGTGGTGCTCAAAGGTAAAATAACTTTATTTAACATTTTATTTAACAAATGAGATATGCACAAATAAGATTAGGCTATGAATAAGGCTATGTTATGTAGTTTAAACTAAAAATAGAGACAAACTCACAAAGTCACGTAATCCGTCATGCCCCAAAAAGACCTAACTTATAAAATAAAGCAGCCATGAATGAGAGCATGTTGGAAATAAAAGCACTGAATGTAATGGAAGTTTTTCGCATTTCGTTGAAAGAAAGCATGATTGCATACAGAAAGGCCGTAAAAACTGCTAGATCTGCTTATTTCTCAACTCTCTTAGATGAAAACAAACACAACCCTAGGTATTTATTCGATACAGTGGCTAAATTAACCAAAGATAAAGCTTCAACTTCTGATGTCTGCCAACAGCACAGCAGTAATGACTTTGTGAACTTCTTTACTTGTAAGATTGATAATATTAGGAAACAAATTATAACCATGCAGCCGTCTACTACAGTATCACATCAGACAGTGCATTGTAGTGTCACTGAGGAAAAATTACATTCATTCACTGCTATAGGAGAAGAAGAATTGGCTAAACTCGTTAAATCATGAATGCACATGTATGCTCCACCCTATACCGACTAAACTACTAAAAGAGATGCTTCCAGAGGTCATAGATCCTGTTTTTAATATCATTAATTCATCTTTGTCATTAGGATATGTACCGAAAACTTTTAAGTTGGCTATTATTAAACCACTTATTAAAAAACTGCAACTTGATCCTACAGAATTAGTCAATTACAGGCCAATCTCAAATCTACCCTTTCTGTCAAAAATACTAGAAAAGGCAGTGTCCTCACAATTATGCTCCTTTTTAGAAAGAAATGGTATCTGTGAGGATTTCCAGTCAGGATTTAGACCGTATCATAGTACTGAGACTGCTCTCATTAAAGTTACAAATGATTTACTCTTATCATCCGATCGTGGTTGTATATCTCTATTAGTGTTACTCGATCTTAGTGCTGCATTCGATACTATCGACCACATCATTCTTTTGAATAGACTCAAAAATTATGTTGGCATTAGTGGAACTCTATTGGCATGGTTTAAATCATACTTATCTGACCGTTATCAGTTTGTAGCAGTAAATGAAGAGATGTCACACCGATCACAAGTTCAGTATGGAGTACCGCAGGGCTCAGTACTAGGACCGTTGCTTTTCACCCTGTACATGCTACCACTGGGAGCTATCATTAGGAAGCATGGCGTTAGTTTTCATTGTTATGCTGACGATACTCAGCTCTATATTTCTTCACACCCTGACGAAACTTACCAATTCACAAGATTAACGGAATGCATAGCTGATATAAAAAAATTGGATGACTAGTAATTTCCTGCAACTTAATTCAGAAAAAACTGAATTTTTAATTATTGGACAAAAAAAACTAGTAATAACCTAGAATTCTGTCTAACACTCCATGGCTGCTCTGTCAAGTCCTCGTCGTCAGTTAGGAACCTGGGTGTGCTCTTTGATACCAATCTTTCATTTGAAAGCCACATTTCTAGCATCTGTAAAACTGCATTCTACCATCTTAAAAATATATCTAAATTACGGCACATGCTTTCAATGCAAAATGCTGAACAGTCAGGAGCCATGGGAGGCCATAGCGGATCGGGAGCCCCACCCACATGTGCTCCACCCACATGTTCCCCACCCACGGGTGTATAGCACCCCCCCCCCCCAAAAAAATTTTCTTGGGGGAATTCAGGGGCAGTATGGAGGGCTAGTGGAATTGGACGGGCTCCTGGGCTGGAGCAGCCTTGCGGGCTGGATCGGGCTCGTGGAAGCCTGGTGCGGAAACCAGGAGACTCGGAACGGGAACTGGGAAGCCTGGAGCGGGATCCAGGAGACTCGGAGTGGGAACTGGGAAGCCTGGAGCGGAATCCAGGAGACTCGGAGCGGGAACTTGGAAGCCTGGAGCGGAATCCAGGAGACTCGGAGCGGGAACTGGGAAGCCTGGGGTGAACTCGTGGAGAGCTGGCTCGTGGGGAACTGAGGCGGCAGGATCGCTCCAAAAGTCTATGAGCCAGAGGTCCTGTGGCTCTGGCGTGGCGTGGCGGCGGCCATCTTGGCCGGAGACAAGGGCTCTGGCGTGGCGGCGGCCATCTTGGCCAGAGACATGGCCGTTTGGGCTTGTGGACAGGCAGGACAATACGGGAAGGCCCACTGGAGGGATATGTGGAGGGAACTGGCTGTGGGTGAACTGACCAGGCCGCGTGCTTCTCTGAGGGGACCGGACGAGGAAGACACTTATTCTCTTGAACCTCCTCAATTTCGAAATCCGAACAATTTAAAAAGAGAATCAGATTCATTGACTCGACTAGGGAAAAGGAACAGGCAGGTTCAATATATCGAATAGTGTCCTCGTCCAGGCCCATCAGAAAACACGCGTTAAGTGGTGCATCTGGCCAGTTCACCAAACAAGACAGCTCAGCGACAGGAGACAGGAGACAGGAGACAGGAGACAGGAGACAGGAGACAGGAGACAGGAGACACCACAAAACCGAACATAACATAACGTCAAGAATGGACAAGGAGCACAGGGAAGTGAGTCCAACTTAAAGGGAGTGCTAACGAAGAACGCCAGGTGCAGGGAATCCAGGGAGAGCGGGAAAGATGATGCAGGAGTGTGTTCAGGTGTGAGGCAGGGAGGATTCTGGGCAATGGAGTCCGGGACAGGTGTGGAATGTAACAACAATAAGGTTCATTAGTTAACAACATTAGTTAACATGAACTAATAATATACTGCACTTTTAAAGCATTTATTTATATTTGTTAATGTTAATTTCAACATTTACTAATGCATTATTAAAATCTTGTTAACATTAGTTAATGCACTGTGAACTAACATGAACAAACCATGAACAGCTGTATTTTTATTAACTAACATTAACAAAGATTAACTAATGCTGAACAGAGTTCATGTTAACTAATTCATTAACTAATGTTAACTAATACAACCTTATTGTAAAGGGTTACCAATAATTCTGATAACGTGCCAGATGAGATGGGACTCTGTAATAGCGATGATTTATTCGCTGTTTTGTTTATTTTTCTGACAATGTTTGCATATTTCAGAGAATATTCCATTGCGTTCAGTTCTCTTCACTCTTTAGTCTATAAAACAACACATAAACCTTTTAAAACTGTAGTTTAAAACGAATGCTTATATTTATGGAAAGTTAATACTTACCTGTCATTTATTTATTTTCTCCATTTGAAAACATTATACTTTGTAAATTTATTTTGCCTGTTGTTAATATGCTGTTGTTATGAATAAAAAGCAACAGCAGTAATGTTAAAAAGACACTTTAGTGCACTGTGTGTGTATGTGTATATATATATATATATATATATATATATTTAATATACACACACATTTTTTTTGCACTATTTTAGACTCTATTTATTGATGTAGAAGTGTGTTTCGTATGTAAGAAGGGAGTGAAATTGCAAAAAAGTGTTAAATAAAACAGTTTGTTCAGTTCAGTGCTGTTATTATAATGTTCAAAAACAGAAATAACAATAAATAAATATTGGTTCTATATATCGGTTATCAGGGACATAAACATGCATATAATCAGTATTGGTATCGGTTATAAAAAAACAATATCGGTCGATCACTAATTATAAATGGACTTCACCAACAAAAAAAAGCTACAAAAGGATAGAATACAACCTCTCTAAATTGCCCCAGAAAGCAATGTGTTGCAATTCCATCTTATTCAAGGCCATGGAGCGCAATGGGTGGGAAGGAAGGTTATGAAGTTTTAGTATAAATTTAACAGTTTAAAATCTATTTGATTCTCATTTACCATGCTCCACAGTAGTTTATGATCACCGGAACAGAATGCTCTGGGCCAAAACAGCTGCAAAACCCCCATGTTTCAATTAACAACTCATTTATGGAATTAAAAGATTAAAGAGCACTGCTGGCATTTCGTGTTTCTAACTCTAAAGCAAACAGACATGCAACATTCCATTATCCCTCCAGGACACTGGAACAGTCACAGTAGTAATATGTGCTTTCCAAAGCCAGAGGAAGATTATTTGATTCAAAGTGCTGGAAATCTTTACAGCAGAGGTGAAATTTATTTTACATATGAAAGTCATTGGATTGAAAATAGTTAAATAACCATATATTAGTTAAATAGTTGCACCTGTGTAAAACACAGTATTATAGTGTGAAAACCTGCATCATCTACAGTCTATTCAAACCAGGCACTAAACATGCTAAAATAGTGCTGTGCTGTATTTAAATTGATTTATTTGCATTGCAAACATTTTTATGTATATTAATATCATATTAATATACATAACGCTGCGTAATATCATTGCGCCTGCTGCACCCATGGTACGGCAGCAAAGTTCCTGTATTATTACGCAGGAATGAGAGTATAGTCCCTAGCCATATCGGTCTAGAAAATTGCAACTTTTCATTTTCTGTTGGTCTTAGTACACGATGTACACATTACAACATGTACAGCACACCCTTTTTAGTCTCTCTGTGTTCTCCTTGTATTTGTCAGAGCGTTGTTGGATGTACCCGTGCTTTACCTGCCTGTTCCTGTGTGTCTCCTGCTGTCGCCTGTTTCCTGTGTGCTCGTTGTCTTCACCATCGTCACCATTCTCCATTGAAGGGGCCGGGCTGTCCTCAGCGTCCCTGTGCTGCCAAGTGTCTCATGACCCACGGTCGTAATAAACAACATCTTTTACTTGCAATTGAATCCTGCTTCGTCGAATCATTACAGAAAGCTCTGACCACTTATGGATTCAGCAAGTTCAGCGAGTCTCAATGAGTTTCTGTCAAGCAGCAACTCCAGAATGGACCAACAGGAGGAGAATCTGGCTGTCACGGGACGAGCTGTACAAGCCTTAGTAGCACAGGTGTCCGAGCTGACCCAACAGATTCAACACCTCGCTAGTCTCACTGTGCCCAGTCCACCGCCGATTCCCCCCACTCCACCAGCACCCAGCCGCCAGCCCGAACCACGCCTACCCACTCCGGAGTTATACGCTGGTGAGCCTAATTACTGTAGAGCTTTTCTGACAAAGTGCTCCATGTTTTTTGCCCTACAACCCCAGACTTTCAGCACGGAGGCGTCTAAGGTGGCTTTCGTTCTCACGCTACTTTCTGGACGGGCAGCGCTGTGGGGAACGGCGGTGTGGGAAAACCAACATCTCTGCTGTTCCTCGTTCCAGGCACTCTCGGAGGAGATGAGACGCGTTTTCGACCGGGCGGTGGAGGGAAGGGAGGCAGCGTGCCAACTCGTTGACCTCCGTCAAGGTAGCCGCTCGGTCTCTGATTTTTCAATCGAGTTCCGTACCCTGGCCACCGAGTGCCACTGGAATGAGGAGGCATAGTGGGACATGTTCCTGCATGGGCTGGCTGACCGCATCCAGAAGGAGATGTTTACACTGGACCTGCCCAAGAAACTCGACAGACTTATTGAGCTGGCATTGAGGGTGGACGCTCGCCTTAACCATCTGGAACAGCGGTCCAGGATGGTTCTCCAGTCAGGGAGGGTCGAACACCCTCAGGTCAACGGCGGTGATGCGGTCAGTCCCGTCTTCGATCCCGAGCCCATGCAGGTGGGTCGTGCTCGGCCTGAAGGAAGTGTTCAGTAAGTCCCGCGCTGCTTCTCTTTCTCCGCATCGTCCCTATGACTGTGCTATAGATTTACTCCCAGGTAAGTCTCTGCCTAGAGGCAAGCTTTACTCACTTTCTGCTCCAGAGAGGGAGGCCATGGAGAAATATATTTCTGATTCTCTAGCTTCCAGGTTCATTCGTCCTTCCTCTTCTCCAGCGGGGCGGGGTTCTTTTTTGTGGGAAAGAAGGATGGTTCTCTGCGACCTTGTATTGACTACCGAGGGCTGAACAACATCACGGTTAAGAATACTTATCCTTTGCTGTTGATGTCTTCAGCTTTCGAGAGGTCGCAGGGAGCATTCGTCTTCACAAAATTGGATTTACGTAACGCTTATCATTTGGTTCGCATCAGAAAGGGGGATGAATGGAAAACCGCGTTTAATACCCCTAGGGGCCATTTTGAATACTTGGTTATGCCGTTCGGGCTATCCAACTCCCCAGCGGTTTTCCAAGCACTCGTTAATGATGTGTTGAGAGACATGGTGGATCAGTTCATATATGTTTACCTGGATGACATATAGATTTTTTTCTTCGTCTCTCCAGGAACACATTCAACATGTCAGACGAGTGCTTCAGAGGTTGTTAGAGAATGGGCTTTTTGTCAAGGCGGAGAAATGCGCTTTTCATGCACAGTCTGTTCCTTTCTTAGGGTATATCGTCTCTTCTGAGGGAGTACGTATGGATCCTGACAAGGTTAAGGCTGTGGTAGATTGGCCAAGCCCAGATTCCCGTAAGGCCCTACAGAGGTTTCTGGGGTTTGCCAACTTCTATCGGTGGTTTATTCGCAACTTCAGCCAACTAGCCGCACCTCTGACTGCCCTGACCTCTCCCGGAACGACGTTCAAGTGGTCCGATACAGCTGAGGCTGTATTTGCCAACCTCAAAAGTCGCTTTGTTTCGGCTCCCATCTTAGTTGCCCTGATCCCTCACGTCAGTTCGTGGTAGAGGTCGATGCATCAGAGGTGGGGGTAGGCGTAGTTCTATCCCAACGCTCTTCCTCAGAAGACAAGATGCATCCTTGCGCGTTTTTGTCCCACCGTCTGTCACCTGCCGAACGTAATTATGACATTGATAACAGAGAATTGTTGGCGGTCAAGTTAGCATTGGAGGAGTGGCGTCATTGGCTAGAGGGGTCGGGGGTACCTTTCATAGTGTGGACCGATCATAAGAACCTTGAATATATCAGATCTGCTAAAAGACTCAACTCCAGGCAGGCTCGGTGGGCACTTTTTTTCAGACGTTTTAACTTTTCTCTCTCGTACCGCCCCGGGTCCAAGAACATCAAACCCGACTCTTTATCTCGCATTTTTGATCCTTCCGAACGCCGGTTACTCCCGATTGCATTTTGCCCGAGAAGTTAGTTATCTCCACACTCACATGGGAGGTCGAATCGAAGGTCAGATTGGCCTTAGAAGGGGTAAAGCCTCCACCCGGCTGCCCACCGAGTCGATTGTTTGTACCGGAGGAGTTAAGGTCCGAAGTCATTCAATGTGGTCACTGCTCCAACATCGCTTGTCACCCAGGAGTAAACCGCACCAGCTGTTTAATAAAGCAACGATTCTGGTGGCCATTAATGGCTCGCGACATTCGCAGTTTTGTTTTGGCTTGCTCAGTTTGTGCCATTGGCAAGACGTCTAACCGACCTCCTGATGGGTTACTTCACCCGCTGGCTGTCTCTTTGTGAGAGACAGCCATCTAATGACGGCATGACGGTTGTTTTGACCATAGTGGACCGGTTCTCGAGGGCAGCACATTTTATTCCCTTGCCCAATTTACCCTCAGCCAAGGAGACAGCGGTGTCTGTTGTAGACCACGTTTTTCATTTACATGGCCTCCCGATGGACGTGGTCTCCGACAGGGGTTCCCAATTTGTGTCCAAATTCTGGCAAGAGTTCTGTAGATTACTAGGGGCGACGGTCAATCTGTCTTCGGGTTACCATCCCCAGAGCAATGGTCAGAACAAGCGAGCCAATCAGGATTTGGAGAGAGTGTTGCGATGTTTGGGCCTTTCTCCGTTTGAGTGTAGTCTAGGATACCAGCCACCGATTTTTCCGAGGCCGGATTCCGAAGTCGCGGTCCCCTCCGCTCACGCCTTCGTCCAGAGGTGCCACCGCACATGGATCAGAGCCTGTGAGACTTTGATCCAGGTGGGGGCGTGCACTAAGGCTAAAGCCGACCGCCACCGGTCTAGGCCTCCCGTATACGTCGTGGGTCAAAAAGTGTGGCTTTCTACCAAAAACATTCCGCTCCGCTCCGTTTCTAATAAGCTAGCTCTCAAATTTATAGGCCCGTTCACGGTCACCAAGATCATTAGTCCGGTGACAGTCCGCCTCAAACTTCCTCCTGCGTACAGGAGAATTCACCCCGCCTTTCATGTATCCAAATTAAAGCCAGTTTTCCGTTCTCACCTTAATCCGCCGGTCCCGGTTCCCCAACCGCCGCGTCTTGTAGATGGGGAACCTACGTATTCGGTCAATCGTATTCTGGACTCGAGACGGAGGGGACGCGGATTCCAGTACCTGGTGGACTGGGAGGGTTACGGTCCGGAGGAGAGAAGTTGGGTTCCTGCTAGGGACATTCTGGACCACTCCCTTATTGATGCCAGGAGGCGCTCCTAGGGGGAGGGGTACTGTCACGGTTCATGAATTCGCTGTCTCTCTCTTGTGTGTATGTGTGTGTGTAGATGGGCGGAGCCGCTGATCAGCTGCTGCTGATCGTCTCACCTGCTGCAGCTGATCAGCGCGCCAGCTGCTGTTGATTAGCACACCCTATTTAGTCTCTCTGTGTTCTCCTTGTATTTGTCAGAGCGTTGTTGGATGTACCCGTGCTTTACCCGCCTGTTCCTGTGTGTCTCCTGCTGTCGCCTGTTTCCTGTGTGCTCGTCGTCTTCACCATCGTCACCATTCTCCATCGGAGGGCTGGGCTGTCCTCAGCGTCCCTGTGCTGCCAAGTGTCTCATCACTCTGGACTATTCCATTACTGCTGTCGTTCTCTGACCCACGGTCCTAATAAACAACATCTTTTACTTGCAATTGAATCCTGCTTCGTCGAATCATTACACTTATCTCACTCTGGGGGATACGGTGAATAAGCTAAAGTCCCAAAAAGTCGGCGTGGTTCTTTAAAGAAGTAGACAAATTACAATACAATTTTCAGTGATAAACCTACTTTTACAATTACTGTTTTGTCAATCCAATTGTTCATGGGCGATAATACAAAAATGCAGAAGTACAGTCTGTACTTTTCACGAAAGCCCTGGAGCTGTCAAAAAACCACAGAATGATGTTTTTTGCATCATGAATTTCTTGGTCCAGGTAACATGGAGAAAGAGTAAACTTTTATGTGTACCGACATGTAACAATACAAAGCAGGTTGAAAATCAACAAACTTACATTTTAAGCCACTGAGCAGCAGTCTTTGTCACATTTTCTATAGCCTGACCTTGGACAGACTCTTCTTTAATGCATGAAAACACACTGTAGAATGTGTATATAAAAACACTGACTTTCTCGAAAAGACTATCACGACAAAGAGCCCAAAACAGACTTGCTGCAGCAAGAAGGTGATAAACCATGATCAATAATTTAGATTCTCTTGCTTTTTCTACTTAACTCAACACAAAGGCTTTAAAATGTGCTACACTAACCAGGAGAGATTTAAAAGCTGCGTTGTAAAACCTCTACTTTTCAAAATATTGTATTAGCAAGTGCTACACATGGTGCACGGTTATATGTTATGACAGCGTATTTACAATGTGGTGAAAAAGTGGAAAGGCTGAAAGTCTTGTACCTGAGTGTTACTACTGCCTCAAAAGGCAGCGAAGTAAGTGAAGCAAAGAGTATGAGTGAATTTGGTGGCAAGTAAAAATTATGCCATATTCACTGGCAAAAGATAATCAGAGACAATTATGATCTCTAAAGATTAAGGCACCAAATACATTTGTTTTTGTTTTTTTTGGTGAGTTAGCTTCTGAGAAATTCTGAAAAAGCATGTGGGACATTGGCAAATAAACCATGCACTTATACAATGCAATTATGCCCTTGCCCATAATGGTCTGGAAATATCAACTTTCTTGTCCCTGGGAGCTCTAGCTAACAACTTCTCTACAGCACACCATCCCCGTGGGCAAACGCAATGAGAGTGACAAGCCTTCATTAAAGCATCCAAATTCAAATGTTATTCTTAGCCTGGGGAGCAGTGAAGCCATATTAAATTAATTCATATGAGACAGGGCCTAGAAGAGAACAGAGTGACACCCCCCTTCTAGTACTACAGTATATATAGTGTGCCACCACATAGGGCCTATTTCATGTGCCACCTTCATTATCAGCACAATCCCTGTGGACAAGCACTATTATGAATTTAAAACTGCTTAGATTTAAAGTTCTGATTAAGGCTTATGTGTCATGTAATTCAAGTGCTTGAGATGACAGACCGGGGATTGGGTGAATAAGTGATTCAGTTAGTTTTTGCTGAGGTTTAACACCTTACGTGAGTGAAAAACGTGCTAATAGAAAAAAAAATTATTAACTTGTGACAAGAAAATAATCTTAAAATCAATGAAAAGCTATGTTTTTGACACTGTACTGTATCTTGTAAAGTTAAAATGCAGTGTATCCAGACCATTGCACATGATGAATTAGCAAAATGTCACTGTTCTACGTTATTAGCTTTCAGGCGAGAGCAGTCTCTTCCTTTAGGGTAAAAGGATTTCATTAATATTTTTAAGCTATGTACGTTCTACAAATGTGACATTCATGTGTGTTTAATGCATCAGGCGTGTTACCATTAAACTCTGAACACAGCAGAGTCAGCAACAACTCTACTTTAATAAACTGCATATGGTTCTGCAGATCAACATCTAGCATCGATTTGGGAATCTTTTCAAGCATATAGTGGCTTCTCACAATCATTTCTGCAGCGCTTCAAGAATCGCCATTTCTCACACGTTCAAGAGTAAGCCTTTTCTTTTTGTTATGGGAAACCTCAAGGTTATGGCGGTCTGATAAATTAGCAGTAATAGGATGATATAGTACCTTTTTCCTGTAGGTTGATGGCCATTTATAACATGCGGGATATGGTTAAAGATTTGGAGAGATAAAACCAATCCTAACTCGGAGATACAGATGACCAATCTCTCATTGTGACTGTGCATGAGCAGCCCAGGTGCTGTGTCGAAATGGCTGGTGGAATTGGACTACTCTGTCTATGGCAGCTGAACACATTGCTCTGGACAGCTCCTGGCCAAGCTAGTCACAATTCAATTCCCTGACTCATTCATCAAGCACTTGGGGTGTTTGGGTCACAGGCTGGCCAGCTCCCCATCGTCCCGTTCATCCGGAGTCCTCCATCGATAAGAGGGCATTAGTCTACATCTGCCAGCTCATCTGAAAGGGCTGGAGAAGTCAGGCAGGATTTGTTTTCAGTTTGACAACATGCTGTCCACCTGAATTCCAAATCCCCCCAAAGCATTGATTTAAGAAGCCAGAGAACAGAATGCTTGTATAATGCATACAGTGCATCCGGAAAGTATTCACAGCGCTTCACTTTTTCCACATTTTGTTATGTTACAGCCTTATTCCAAAATTGATTAAATTCATTATTTTCCTCAAAATTCTACAAACAATACCCCATAATGACAATGTGAAAAAAGTTTGTTTGAAATCTTTGTAAATTTATTAAAAAATAAAAAAATGAAAAAATCAGATGTACATAAGTATTAACAGCCTTTGCCATGACACTCAAAATTGAGCTCAGGTGCATCCTGTTTCCACTGATCATCCTTGAGATATTTCTACAACTTTATTGGAGTCCACCTGTGGTAATTTCAGTTGATTGGACATGATTTGGAAAGGCACACACCTGTCTATATAAGATCCCACAGTTAACAGTGCATGTCAGAGCACAAACCAAGCCATGAAGTCCAAGGAATTGTCTATAGACCTCTGAGACAGGATTGTATCGAGGCACAGATCTGGGAAACGGTACAGAAACATTTCTGCAGCATTGAAGGTCCTAATGAGCATAGTGGCCTCCATCATCCGTAAATGGAAGAAGTTTGGAAATGGAAGAACCACCAACACTCTTCCTAGAGCTGGCCACCCGGGCAAACTGAGCGATCGGGGGAGAAGGGCCTTAGTCAGGGAGGTGACCAAGAACCCGATGGTGCTCCAGCATTTCTCTGTATAGAGATGAGAACCTTCCAGAAGAACAACCATCTCTGCAGCACTCCACCAATCAGGCCTGTATGGTAAAGTGGCCATACTCCTCAGTAAAAGGCACATGAAAGCCCGCCTGGAGTTTGCCAAAAGGCACCTGAAGGACTCTCAGACCATGAGAAACAAAATTCTGTGGTGTGAGGAAATCTTTCAAAAGATTGAAATCTTTGGCCTGAATGGCAAGCGTCATGTCTGGAGGAAACCAGGCACTGCTCATCACCAGGCCAAAACCATCTTTACAGTGAAGCATGGTAGTGGCAGCATCATGCTGTAGGGATGTTTTTCAGCAGCAGGAACTGGGAGACTAGTCAGGATCGAGGGAAAGATGAATGCAGCAATGTACAGAGACATCCTTGATTAAAACCTGCTCCAGAGAACTCTGAACCTTAGACTGGGGCGAAGGTTCATCTTCCCTAACCACCCTAAGCACACAGCCAAGGTAACAGCCAAGGTAACAAAGGAGTGGCTATGGGACAACTCTGTGAATGTCCTTGAGTGGCCCAGCAAGAGCCCAGACTTAAACCCGATTGAACATCTCTGGAGAAATCTTAAAATGGCTGTGCACCGACACTCCCCATCCAACCTGATGGAGCTTGAGAGGTCCTGCAAAAAAGAATGGGAGAAACTGCCCAAAAATAGGTGTGCCAAGCTTGTAGCATCATACTCAAAAAGACTTGGCTGTAATTGGTATCAAAGGTGCTTTAACAAAGGATTGAGCAAATGCTGTGAATACTTATGTACATGTGATTTTTTTCGTTTTTTATTTTTAATAAATTTGCAAAGATTTCAAACAAACTTCTTTCACATTGTCATTATGGGGTATTGTTTATAGAATTTTGAGGAAAATAATGAATTTAATCCATTTTGGAATAAGGCTGTAACATAACAAAATGTGGAAAAAGTAAATCGCTGTGAACACTTTCCGGATGGACTGTAAGTTCACCATTTGGTTGTGTGAAACCCATATACATAGGTTGCAAGTGAGTGCCGTAATAAAATTTGATTGCTCTCATTATAATCAACGAGGCGATCTAAACTGCAAACACCCAAAGTCACCACTTGATTCCATTGTAGACTGGATGTGGAAACTATGAAGTTGTTCAACATGCATCAAGGCTTTTAGAGAGACTACCAAGAGCTGAAGTCATACCTCATTGTGTAGAGAAGAGTTCCATTGTCTACCAGTCGCAGAAGTTTATTAGGTGTAGTCATATTGTGGGCTACTGACTTCTTCCCATTATGGAAGAAGGTATCAGGAGTCCAGATCTTGCTGGCGAGCAAGTTGTTAAGTGGAAGGACTTGCATAGGCCCATCAAACTTCAGCCTCTCATCCCGCCAACTTTGTCGGAAGAACACGTCAATCGTGTACTCCTAGAAGAAGAAAAAAAAAAGAATGAGTCAAGATTCTCTGACAGCCCTTTTAAAACTTCACTTCACCCCCCAAGTTTCCCCATTTCACTGATGTAATGTCCTCTTCGTGAGACAGCCTGCGCTGGGTGTGTGAAGCACTTCACCAATCTCTGCAAATGACTCAAGAGCGGGAAAAGGGTTCTGACTTTTGCTCAGACTTGACATTTAACAGAGCTTCCTGTTTGGCTGGCCATGATTGGTTGAGATGCTTTTCTCAGTTGTACACTTCAATAATTCATTGCACTTTAAGGAGAGATACAGCCTTGTTGGTGTGAGATCCTTAAGGCTCCTTCAAAAGTTCAAACTCGAATGATTGCGTTTTCACAGCTGTCGCTGGAGGGATAAAACAAGCGTTATCTCTCTGACCATATTGCCAACATGGAACAGGGGACACTGTCCTCAGCGAACCTTTGCTTAGTTGAGAGTAGGAATCATCTCAAATCCACAGCGTCTTTTCCAGTGATGAGTATTGCTCATGTTTTATGACCTCCATTATTGATGATGCAATCCTCTACAGGTTCTCTATAAGAACAAACATCAAAAGAAATCTTGTCTGCTTGCATTTGCTTTTAATAAGTCATCTAATGCCATGAAATTTAAAAAATGTAAAGTTCTTCATGAGTTAAAAATTCATGTTAAAATCTTTAGAGGGCAGCATTAATCACTGAGTAGGATCTGTAACTGATTCTTGTAATTGAGTATGCGACAGCAAACAATTACAGGACATGTCTCTTTTTTATGTTCTGCATTTCAACAGAGAACTACGATTTTTTTTGTCATGCTTCACAAGGTCCAATTTGCTGGAATGATATTTGGGAAACAACAGATGAAAATCTATGTTTCAAGTCAATCAGAAATGTCAAGAAGCTCAGAAGAGCAGAAAACAAGTCAGATAAAACCACTCATTACAAATGCCTTCTAGCCTTCAGTAGATGGTTTTGCCACAGTAGCAGGAATTGTACTGGCTGTTGCTCATTGAATGGTGGTTTATGGGTAGACTTTGCACCATTAAAACATGTATGCTCCTCATGTGCATGTCTCCGTACATCATTTATTTAGTAAGCTCCAGACTTCAATCTGTAGTTTTTTTAGATTAAAATTCTGTGGGCACTTCTTACTCCCAAGAAGTAGTCTCCACACCATGATAAGTTAAGGAACAAAGTGAAAGCTGACATCAAATGGCATCTACATAAGAAAGCACAGGAATAAGTTCAAGCAGGGTTTTCATAAACAAATTCAATGCTTTTAAGACCCAAATTTAAAATTAAGAGCATTTAATACCAAAATAATCCCAAACCATCTCAAAATGCATCATGTATCACAGACACACTTTCGATTTGGAACATTGTAATTTAACGTGGCCTTATCAGCAAAACAGGGAGTGGAGCTGGAGCGGAGTGATTACAGAATGCTTTGAGCAAGGAGGGGAAATTACTGTCGGTCCACTACACTCACATACTTTGCTCAGAGTCCCCTTAACTCAGCAGAGTGAATCTAACTTAATCGTCTTCTGTCTGTCATTTAACCCTAAACATGGCAAGACCATAAAGAGAAATCAGATCTTATTAGGACACTAATAATACAATTTCATGTTTTTTTTTTTAAACATGACTTTTATTTTTGATATTAATGTTACAACATTTTAGCCACATTTTTAAAACATTTATTCTCTCATAACTTAAACTAAACATACTTTGTAAAATTCTGTTGAACAATAAGTATAATGCCTATTCATGAATATATTAGCCTACTGTATCATATTTAACACAGATTTCTAGGGCCTATAATTTATCAATATGACCAAAACTTTGCTGAAAAACTTCTTGTACACAATCTACTTCATGCCTTCTGCCCTCTGTTGGGTCAGGGGCATGCAGTAATATGCAGTAAAATAATGTTTCTTTTTTGAAATGAAAAGGTAAATTACATCCATGAGGTAAGATGACCCCTTCAAAATTGAGGCAGAAGCACCATAGCGGGGTCATTATTTATACATTATTATAATTCATGGAATATATTATTTAATAATTCTATGAATTAGATGCACATTTCAAACTACTTAATTCTTCATCATGACCTACAGGCCAGAGAGTTGAATCATTCAATAGTTTATTGCTATTATGACATTGCTATAATTAAATATATAGGCCTATATACCATCCATAGCATTGTATTTTATCTACATGTAACTATTGTTTATTTTGTCTGTCATTATTGAACTAAACTGTTTGATAGAGAGAATAGAATACTGTCATGTTTCTTTGGAGCATGCGCTTTAAAAAAAGAAGAAGCCACAGACCATTGCAAAAGCCCATGTCACCCTACTGGCCCTGAATATTTTTTTCATTTTGATTAAGTGTCTTACATAGATTGTGTATGTTCATGCTAGAAACTGTACAATACTTTTTTCAGTGAAGTTTAGCACATAAAATAAGACATTAAAAAGTAGGGGGGGAAAAGCCTGAATTATGCATAATACTGCATACAGGGTTATCCAAGACAATATTTCTCACCAAAATATGAAATAAATAAATAAATAATGCAAATATTGCACTTAAATATTGCAAAAGCTCTTTGTTATCAACCCATCAATAATGAAATTTTGATAGATGATGTACTTCACCTCTCCTTCGGCTTAGGGTTGTTTTGTTTTTTTCTAATTTACATATATTTTATAATAATACTATTTTTTATAATGAGTACCTAAAAGACTGATGTTCACTGTATCTAGATGTTTACTTACAAACAGCACTATTGCTTCAAGGCAAGTTGGAATGGGACAAGAAACAGAAGTTTACTGTTAATGAGAATGATAAGTGACAAGGTGTTGGCGAAGAGCAATGGTCACTTTGGAATGTGACTGGACAAGCACAGATGTTTCCACAATACAACCCAATGTGACTTCATTTGCTTTAAGCTTTTTTTCCGAAAGCTGTACAGAATGCTGTTGTTTTGTTCAGACATAAGAGAAACATGTGCCATGTGGTTAAAGCACTAGCAGTGCACATACCTCGGGCATGGTAATCATATTTTCCCTTTTCTTTTTTTGTTGTTACCGACACATTTGCAGGGGTTGATGCAAGGGTTTTCAAACTAGGGTCAATGGGAAAATTTGAGAGAAAAAGGGATTTTAGAAATGTTTAATTTAGGATATAAATTAAATGTTTTAAATATATGTAAGATTTTATGTTAAAATACATTCTCTTAACTCAGTTTATTGTTCATGAACTACCATTAGTATGCCATTCATGGGTTTATCTCCCCCATAAGTGTAAACATTGAGCCCCACAGGCACCATCAAAACATTGAGAGCAGTCCGCTCAGATCTGTCAGTATCTTTCCAGCTCAACCTATAGAAAGAGTTTGTGGCATGGCTACTGTAGTAGTAGCAGTAACTGTGCATTGTGATGCAACATGCTACAATGGACACTTCAATGCATGTCATGTCAAAAAAATGCACCCAGTGCAGATACATTTGATGGGTTTATTATAAGACGCGCTACACAGAGTGTTTACCTACTCAGTTGCTTACTCATGATGACACATAGCAAAACAGCTTAAAGTATTCCTAATATGTTGCTCCTTTTATTAGCCTACTTTTACCTGTTGAGAGATGCCTTCACAAGCATCTGTAAGATCTACATTTGTAATGATTGGGTTGGACGGGGCACAATGCACAAAAAGAGTGTTCGCAAGGTTGTTTAAAAATATGCATTATTTTTGTAATTCCACTAGGTGACACTAATTTTATTTCATATGTTACAAATTGTTTCCAATTGCTTTCTAAAGACCACATTTATAATTTTTTTCAAATGTATTTTATTCTTGACAGTCATTGCTTTTAACAATAGTACTTTGTTTTAGCTTTAGTACAGTGCTGATATAAATACCTCTTATTTCACTTTAGAAACAATATCTTTATAATTTTATAATATCATGCTTAATTTTCTTAATTTTTATAAATGGTTCTGTTCCCTAAAAAAGAAGGAATGAGATGATGGGCTGATTTAAGCTCTATGGCAAAACATCTTTGTTTTAGCGGTTGTGAACACGTGTGGCAAACACGGCAAGAATTTGGCTTAAATGATCTCTGATGATGATGTCATCTGGAATGCGCACGCCAGAGGCTATAAATAGATGTGTGACAGGTGCGCTTTCAGGTCACTTTGGCAGTTTCTCGATATGCGCTCTTGTCTGTGTTCTTGGGCACTCAGTGCTCATTAACCCCGCCGAGAGCAGCCTTACCTTGGCTAGTTCCTTCTGAAGTTTGCCACAGTCAAGTAACCCAAGACGTTCCCTTTCAAAAGTTACTCTCAATGCTGCACTAATTTAAGCACTATGGGAACGGGAATACCAATGCTGCCGCACTGGAAGTGTCTGGACCCCTCAAGGTTGTGTAGTGTGTGCGCACAAACACGAGAAAAGCCTCAGACATGAGCTTGAGATGTCGACTCAAGGATGTGTGAGCCTGGAGTAACATGAACATCCAAACTATAAAATCGAATAAATGTGTGCAGAAAGAACCAGCCTGCCTCATCATATACTTGCTGCAAGCCCTGGAGGAAGCCCTGGAGGATGCAACCCCCCTGTTAGAATGAGCCCCAAATGCCTAGAGGAGAAGCTTGACCACGTGCCTCATAGGCTAGGGTGATGGCATCCTCCTCTAGGGTGATGAACTTTCGGAAGATAGTGGGGTGAGGAAGCAAAATAGCCTTGACCAGTCCAGGGGCAAAGTCTAAGCAAGATGGCAAAACCAACAGAGCCTGCAAAACCCCATTGACGAGATAGCCATAAGGAAAACCATCTTTAAAGTCAGAAGCTTGACTGGCGCTGACTCTAGTGATTCAAAGGGGTTGTCGATTAGCCCCTCAAGGACCACGGCTAAGTCCCATGAGGGAACTTTCACTCTGACGAGTGGTCTCAGTCTCCTAACTCCACGAATTAAGCAGGCGATCAGTGGGTGTTTCCCCACTGAAAACCCATCAATCAGAGCGTGGCAAGCCGAGATGGCGGCCACAAAATACTCAAAATACACAAAAGTAGCAGGACATGTGCCTGCTGACAGCTTTTCCTGCAGAAACTCCAGCACTGAAACAAACTGGCAGTGGACTGGGTCTGCATGATGTATAGTACACCACCTTTCAAAGACGTGCCACTTAAAGGCGTACATTCTTCAAGAATGTAGGGAGCCCTAGCACTCAGAATAGTCTCTAGTCCAGCGTCTCTTAGCCGGTCCACCTCAGGGGCTAAACATGAAGGTTCTACAGCTTGGGCCGGGGATGGAATATCGTCCCCTGTGCCTGAGACAGGAGATCCCTCATGTTCAGTATCGCCGTGGCACAAAAGCCTCAGGACTTCTTCTTCATTTCTGATATCAGAGATCTCAGGTCCAGCTTCTTTTTTGATGGTGGAGTGCGGCGCGCTGGTCCCCAGTCTTTGCGAGGGGGAGCACGACTCGCCACACTATTTTACCAGCTTCTCGTTTTTGAGAATTTGGCACGGCGGGGGAGGCCATTTAGCCTCTCGGAACCTACTGACGACAGTATTGACAGAGTCGCCTAATAGTCTGGAAGGTAACATGGGGACATCAAGGAGCAATATTTTATCCCTCTCCTTGATGGCAGTGAGGTTCCACCCATGGCACGGGCCGTTTTGCTTGGTCGCGCACAGAGACAGGTCTGTGGCTCTGCGCAGCTTAGCAAACACCTCCTCACTGACATTTCCCCTGCTTGTGCCCAGTTCTTTAAGCAGGCCAGCCTGGACGGCTGCAACACTGCCATGGTGTGCAGGGCAGCACCAGCCTGACCTGCCGCCTGAAAAGCTTTCCCTACTCACGTGGATGTAATTCTGCACGTTCTGGAGGGAAGCGCAGGCTTTTTGACTAATGATGTGCTGCCAGGGAAGAGATAGCCCGCAAGTGTCTTTTCAACCTGTGCCTTTGCACCATCTAAAGTCAAATAGACTGTCGTCGCGGGCACAAAGACATGGGAAGAATATGGTTTATTCCATGATTAAGATAATTCATCAGAAGAAATCTTTCATCTAACTTTGGCTCGCTCTTCCAAAAGAATGCAAGCCTGGAGTGGAGCACTTTGACGGCAAATAAACCGCAGTGCCCACACTTTGCGTCCTCGAGGGCTGATACAGCGTGATATTCCCCCAGACACAAGATACAAAAATCATGCGAATCATCATCCTCTGACATGGGCCATGAGCAGGGCAGCACGCATCTCTTGAGAAAGAGAAAGAGAGTGAGAAAAGGCTTTATTCCTGCCTGACAAAACTAACTCCTAACAAAGGGGTATAGTTTGAGGAAAAAAAGTTTTCAGTACACATGGCACACTATGCGGTTCTGAAGACAAAGGAACCTGAAAGCGCACCTGTCTCTGACGTGCACAGTCCGATGACGTCATCATCAGAGGTTATTTAAGCCAAATTCTTGGCGTGTTTGCCACACTTGTTCAAACAAAGATGTTTCCCCATAGCACTTAAATCAGCGCACCATTGAGAGTAGCTTTTGAAAGGGAACATAATGGAAGCGCAATAAACACAAAAGTGAAACTAAATGTCCCACAGACTGAAGATGTTACGGTGCAGACGAGGCGAGGAGAGGTGGATCTATATGCATCAAATGTTTAATTATATTTACAAATTTAGGGTACATTTACACGATAATGATATACTAAAAATGGAAACGTTTTTCCTTTGTGTTTTTCGCGTACAGCTGACAACGTTGTCAAAACAATCCCCATTCACACGGATCCGCAAAAACGATTAAAAATGCAGTATTATGCATGCCAGGCCAGTAGTTGGCCATGTCACTATGTAAAGAAACGCTCACAACACGTGCATGCAGCGAAGGTGGTCATATGAAATATTTGTACACCACATGGTCCTTGGTCCATTCATAGTGCTTATATAATCTTAATGTGATTTACCCATGTAGGACATGTTCCTGAAACCTTAGTCTTAGTACAACATTCCTGCCCAACACAACCTTCATAAGTGCATGACAGGCTGATTAGAATATTCTCCACTTCCAATCTTATGGTGAAACAGGTAATGCTATAGTGAAGAATATAGAAATTTATTTTGTCATGAAACTAAAATGGGCTCTCCCAACCACATTACTTTCCGTCAGCTCAAATTTCTGCTCCGGCTAACTTGTCATTTTCAAAAAGCACAGGGCAAAAACTCTTGTAAAGTATTACAAGGCCCATTAGGGTGAGCACACAGTATGTACAGTGGCTGGGAATCAGTAGTGATATCAAGAATAAAGTTACAAAGTGCAAACATTGTCAGACTAACTGTCTGGCACCATGCAAAGGTCTCTAATGAGAAGTGAACTGTCTGCGAGACTGTGACAGCACTCGGCTTTAATTACCTGATTGTAATGCAGTACTATTCCAGATACCTAGAAATTGCACATCTGTCAGACTCTGTTAGCAGAAGAGTAATTGGGAAGCTGAAATACATGTCTTTGCATGCCCAGTATTCCAGAGCAGGAATCAGAGTCTTCTAGCAGATCCCACTAGAGATGGATCATTCATAAACGATTACATGATAATTTAGTTTTTTTTTTTTTTTTTTTGCAAAATCAAAATGTGAACAGTGATTATAATGGTTCCCATGCACCTGATTATACATAAACTAAGCTCTCTTTATAAAGGTTGTATTCATCTGTACACTGTAGTCATAAGAAGGCCAGATAATTTACTGATTGATCTTTGAATATTGTTCAACAAAATTTAACTAATCTTTATTCAAATAATTTAATTAATTTGGAATTCACCTAACATGTACACATATGCAATCTCTGATCATATTCTGAATATCATTATATAGACCATAGGAGTGAATGAGAGTGTGAATGAGTGTTAGATTACAACGAACTGGCAATGCAACCAGAGTGTTTCCCTGTCTACAGCATAAGGCAAGAGGACAAGCAGTTTAGAAAATGGATGTATGAATGTACACCGATCAGGCATAACATTATGACCACTGAGAGGTGAAGTGAATTACACTGATTATCTCTTCATCACAGCACCTGTTAGTGGGTAGGATATATTAGGCAGCAAGCGGACATTTTGTCCTCAAAGTTGATGTGTTAGAAGCAGAAAAAATGGGCAAGCATAAGGATTTAAGCGAGTTTGACAAGGGCCAAATTGTGATGGCAAGACGACTGGGTCAGAGCATCTCCAAAACTGCAGCTCTTGTGAGGTGTTCTAAGTCTGCAGTGGTCAGTATCTATCAAAAGTGGTTTAAGGAAGGAACTGTGGTGAACCGGCGACAGGGTCATGGGCGGCCAAGGCTCATTGATGCACGTGGGGAGTGAAGGCTGGCCTGTGTGGTCATATCAAACAGACAAGCTACTGTAGCTCAAATTGCTCAAGAAGTTAATGCTGGTTCTGATAGAAAGGTGTCAGAATACACAGTGCATCGCAGTTTGTTGAGTATGGGGCTGCATAGCCGCAGACCAGTCAGGGTGCCCATGCTGACCCCTGTCCACCGCTGAAAGCACCAACAGTGGGCACGTGAGCATCAGAACTGGACCACGGAGCAATAGAAGAAGGTGGCCTGGTCTGATGAATCACGTTTTCTTTTACATCACGTTGATGGCCGGGTGCATGTGCGTCACTTACCTGGGGATTACATGGCACCAGGATGCAGTATGGGAAGAAGGCAAGCCGGCATAGGCAGTGTAATGCTTTGGGCAATGTTCTGCTGGGAAACCTTCCTGCCATCTATACTTAAGCATTATTGCAGACCATGTAGACCCATGTACACCAGCATTCCCTGGTGGCTGTGGCCTCTTTCAGCTGGATAATGTGCCCTGCCACAAAGCAAAAATGGTTCAGGAATGGTTTGAGGAGCACAACAAGTTTGAGGTGTTGACTTGGCCTCCAAATTCCCCAGATCTCAATCCAATTGAGCATCTGTGCGATGTGCTGAACAAACAAGTCCGATCCATGGAGGCCCCACCTCGCAACTTACAGGACTTAAAGGATCTGCTGCTAACATTTTGGTGCCAGATACCACATCACACCTTCAGGGGTCTAGTGGATTCCATGCCTCGACGGGTCAGGGCTGTTTTGGCAGCAAAAGGGGGACCAACACAATATTAGGAAGGTGGTCATAATGTTATGCCTGATCGGTGTATATAACGCAGCTAAAGATGAATTGTGAGAAACATAATCCATCATTGGTCACAGGGTGTCCCTAAGCACAGAATTGTCTAGAAATTCCTTTTGTATATCATTTAAAGCACCATAGTTTATTTGTGGCAGTATGATCATGTAGAAGTTGCTGGATTAAATAATCAAAATAACAACTTTGTAAGGACCAGGGTTTTCAAAGAATATAAATCATTTTTTATAAACTAATAAACATTTATATTTTATGCTGCTTTTATATTGTCATTTTGCTAAAGCCAAAACTAATTAAACATATATTTTATATTTTTACTTTCTATTAGCATATCTTATCACAAAAGAAAACAATATGTGTTCTAAAATCAGTTCAAAATATCAGACATGTTTGATATCCTCTGACTGGATAGAATAATAGCCTGAAGTTTACATAGTCTGTGCCCATCATACACCATATGATTTTCTGTGAAATCTGTCAATTCTGACTTCCCAAAATCTTCAGACTGGTTTTAACTTTCGGCTACCAGCATCAAACTCATCAAGACTGCAAATATATGTACAAAAGTCATGTGAATCTGTAAATGTATTTTGTGTTGTTTGATAAACAACATAGTGAACCTTTTTTTACATGTAAATACTATTTGACTTTATTTCTTCTTCCTTACTTCTTCAAGCAGGGTTGAACAGTGCTTTGTGTACCAGGGTATTTCTGCTTTTCTTTAAGTGCTATCTACTGTCAGAGAGTGAAGCTGCATTTTTGTCATTTTTTTTATAGCCTGTCTGACATTTTATTTTTACACACTGGTCTAAACATACAAATTACATGTGAAAACACATTTCTGTGTTGACAATTGTGTTCATGTGAACAGGCCTTAAATCTGATATATTTTAATTCTCAGACTCTAGCATGAAAACCCCTGTTAGTGGATGTATCAGAACAGATAGCATATCTGGTTGCATTTTATTTTGTGATTTCAACAGAGTGGGTCACAGTTGGATAAGTGAAAGAGAAGTGAAACACGTGTCTGAGAGCTGCACGAGTGACTTCCCATGCTGTGGTAGAGAACAGTACTGCGAATGAATTCTGTATGCCAGGATTTGCTATTACTAGAAGAAAGAATAATATGTAATGCAATATAAATTACTTATTACTTAAAAGATTTAATGACTGGTAAGGGAAGGACGCATATCCTGAAATAACCATGTTTACAGTCAGCATGAAGATAGATCATATAATCACAGCTTTTATGGAGCCTAAGAAGAAAGGGATTAGTTTTTTACTGTGCAATTTAATTGCACAGTTTTTACAATGTAAAACAGCTATTTTGGATATTTATGAACTACATAATATAGCAGACAATTGTTTGTTAAGGTCCTGAATCCTGAGCTGATGTTTAGTTCCAGTTCATCCCTGAACGCTTGTGGGGTCTGCAGAAATGCATGTGTTTATTGCTTGTCAAATATGATTACTATCAATTTGTTCATGCAAATGAAAATACTGTTTATTCATAATTTTTTTAGTCACTTCAATGCTTTGAATTAAAAGTGCTATGTGGGCTTATGTGAGTTTATGGTCAAAATGATCTTTTTGTCTTTAAGCATTTTATTTTCAACCAAATGTTTGCCTTACACTGAGCTTAGCTGTGCCAGAGAAAATACAATAGATACCCAAGTATAAACAGTATGGGCCTGTGGCAAGCAGCGAGGCGAGGGACCGTGAGAGCGGGCCGGGGGCGACTGATAATGAGCGCCAGCTGCGCGCCACACCGGTCTCGTCTCACAGAGGAGTGACGGGAGCATAAAAGGAGGAGCGACGACAGTGCAAGACGAGAGAGGACCAGGCCTGGAATTTACGTTGTGTTTTGTTTTTGTTTTGTATGTGTGTGCGCGGCAGTCGTCCGTGAGGGGCTTCCGCTTTTACTTTCATTTTGTTTTTTTTTGTTTTTTTACATTTAAAGACTTTAATAAAAAGAAACGCAAAATGAAAGTAAAAGCAGCAGCCCTCACGAACCATTCCCTCCTTTTTTTCTTTTCTTTTTTTAAATATTATAATTACATGCCAGTGTGAACATCCTTAGAAATGTTTACAACAATCACATTATTATCAATCATGTTAACATTCACTAGCCTTTCACAGCCTTTGAACAGGTTGGGATAGGGGTGGGATAACCACAATCTTATTTCATTATATGAGTAATATAATAACATAAAATAATATAATTTAATTTTTTTTAAATGAAATTTTATAATTACAATATAGATATTTAATTTATTTTATATTTGTTTTTAAACATGAGAAAAAAAAATGCAAATCACAAACAATGTGACATACTATAAGAAAGATAGAAATGAAATAAGCAGTGCTTTATTTTTTCAGCTACAGGTCTATTGAACAGTAGCATTCAAGAAAGACAAAACTGTATAGTCTTCACTCTATAAATTAACTATACACTGATTCTTAATAAATATTATATTAAAGTTATTCAGTAAAGCATTGGGTGATTTTCTATTTTCTTTTGTTGTCTGATCAACATTAATCAGACAGAATATTAGGCTGCCTGTCTGGCCCTTTAAGACCTGCGGGAGACACTGGAACACATCCATTTCTTTCTCAAATGTTTATGTTCACTAAAGACATACTCGACTGTGTTTATATGAAAACTCGCCCGAATGTGCATTTTGACATATTTTTGACCATTCATGCATGCATGTTTCTTTGTCACACGCTGCACAGATATATTTTACTCCCTGCAGGGAGTGGAAGCAGAGCTCTGTACACACGGCCTGGCTCCTGCTGTCACCCATCAATGCAAATTAAGAAATACGGCTCTTATTAGAATGCTGTCATTCTTAAAGTACTGGTGCCAATAAAATGTCCCTTTTTTATTGCATTTCACCCTAGCATAATCTGTGATGCACTTACTGTGGTAATTTTAAATACCAATTGAAGATATTTTGGTAGAAGTTCATACAATAGTTGGACCATTCAAATTATTTACACCACCAGTAAACACACAAACACTAATTTTGTATAGAGAAATTAATATAAGATATATGAGCTTCACATTTCTGAGGTCACTTGCCTAATTGACATCTATTGTAAGTGCATTATTGTAACCAAAATCTTTGTTTCTTTTTATAAACTGAGTGACGAGTTGAAATAATTTTCTCAAGGAAAGCAGCAGCATGTCTTTGATATTGTGCATAGAGTTTGACTTCCTTTTAAATAGTTTTAAAGCCCTGTTTCAGTGGGCTTTCTTTAGCCTTTTAATTACATTTCTCCTCGTTCTGTTTCTGCTTTTCCCACAGCCCTTTCCATACTCTTAAGAATTGACTTTATCCCTTTTAAGTCATCTGTATTAATTATAGAACATGGAATGTGTTAATTATGGCAGAAGAAGCCCGATGGAGACAGAAAAGAAAAAAAAAAAACGCAGGAACAAAAATTAGTAAGAACATTGATGTTCGTTTAATCAAGAATTATACAGTGTCCTTGCGCAAGTTTTGGACTTGAAAGTAAGACGTGACATTATTATTATCTGCAACATAATATCCACAAGCCCTGATCACCTTTTTCCCACATTTACAGCATGTGCTGTCTCCAGAGGGCTAATTTCATAAAACACAATCATTGAGTATAGGACATACAGTAGCTGAGATCTTCTTCTTTCACGTTCTTCTTATTGAATATTAAAGCACAAGTGCCGTTCTTCAAAGGAAAGCCAATAGAAGTGTATTGTCAAAATATTCATTTGAAGATCAAAACTCCTGTGCAGAGATCTGGTTGATCAATGCAAGGTAACACAAGAAAAGAAGAAAGTGTTTGGGGCTTCCCTTACATATGCCCTGCTGGGGCACTGGGTTGTGACCTACTTTTGAGCATTAGATGAATAAATGAGAATGGGGACAACCCCAGGAGAAGTGGATCCTACCTGGGCCCAATGCTACAGAAGAAGACAGTAATAAGCTCCTGATGGTTTCAAAAATGGTGGCCACTGGCTTGTGGCATAATATGTTGAGCTAATGAGCTGTGAGATGCAGTATGGGGATTTGTCAAGCCCAAATGAAAGATGTTGATAATGCTAAGCTACTTCAAACAGGGAGAAAACACCATCCAAAGCTTAAGTCAGAAGTGAGAATGGGGTTTTAGTTTTTATCCCTACTCCAGCATTGCAGGCCGAGAGGACAATGTGACCACTTGAGCTGCTCTTCAGGGGGATGATGGGAAAACAACACTTCACTTTCTAATGGAAAAACAAAATAAACCCTCAAATGGTGATGTTTGAGAAAGATTTATAAGATGCTTGAATGTTTACATGCTAAAGTTAGCTTTTAATGTTTTTATTTATGTATTTATTGTTTGTTTGTATGTTGGATTTGGATTTTGTGTGTGTGTGTGTCTGTGTCTGTCTGTACAATACAAACCAATACAAACTAATTCAACACAATGGCTCAGCAGATGAGAGTGCATGTGTTAATGCCACTGAACACGATTAAATCTTAAAATTTTTAACTTGAGATTAAAGTCATTGCAGAATGTTCCTGCTATAAATGAATCACTGATTTCTCATGATGTTAAAATGATGAGTTGTTACTATGTTCCGGTACACTGAAAATTAGTATGATTAATTATTAAAACTATTTAGCCAATCAGGATATCCATTTCATACTCCATGGGTACTATTTTTATCATTTTGATAATTAGAAATGCTCTTAAACTGTCACGGAATGGCATAGAGCTTCTTTTCCACTTGTATGTTCAAATACTAACCAGTCTATATGAGACCAAAAGATTGTGGGCAGACCACCTTATAGTTTGGCTCCTAATTGAAGCTACTTTGAATATCTTTGTCTGAGCAACAGAAAAGGATGATCCCAGCCACTGAGCTGCTAGCCAGTTTGTGTGAGCTCTGAAGTCATCCACATCGCAGCGCTTATCTGCAGGGCACAGGCTCTACAAGAATGTCTGACATGAGCAAGCGTGGTGCCAACTAACGGGATGCAAACTACTGCGCAAATTGTGCTGGAAAGAATTTGCTTACCTAAAATGAGCTTAGATGCTCAAAAGGCAAGCGGCAGACATGCTGTTGCTCGGAGACCACCCAGAGACAACAGGCAGACAGCTGAGAGTTCTGTACTGTTTTCTGAGTGGAACAGCATTCAACGAAGCGATCAATCTAATGATCTGTTTAATTCACTTCAATTCAGCCAACCTCTTTAATCCACTTAAGCAACCAAATAGAGATTTTATTTGCAGGAAAAAACTGAGGAGAAATCAAAGGGTGTGAAATCAGGAATTTGGGTTGCATTGCTGTATTTCTGAAAAAGAATGGTACCACTTTATGTGAATATTTAAATGAATTCATTATACATCCTATTAAATGGATAGTGGTTACATCTTTAAAGGAATGACCAAATCGTAAGGAAACGCAATAACTCTGTCATAGAACAGACCAAAATTGTTTATTAAATCTTGTCATAAAATGAAATTCATACATCATTTTTGTTATTGTGGACATCATGTCTTGAAACCATGGACAACCTTAATGCCATTTTTATGGTGCTCATTATCTTTTTGGAGCTTGACAGAATAAATCACAATCAACAATAGCACTCATGTTTATTATTAAAGGGGACATATCATGAAATATGTATCAAATATATCAAAATCTCACTTTTTCCTCGTTTAAGTGCTATAATCGGGTCCCCGTTGCATCTACAACCCAGTAACTTTGTTTTGGTAAGCCTTTTCTACAAGCATTTGAAAAAGCAAGCTGCTCAGATTTCTCTCCCCTTCTGACATAGGAAGGGGATCTATTATAATAGTACCGCCCCTTAATCTGCACGCTTCCACCCATGGCACTGACAGACTGTTCCGTATTAGCATAGTTTCCGCCCTCAGCCAGTTGTACACTGTCCGCCATTTTCTCTGAATTCGAGCAGTTGTAGCGACAACAATGTCTCGTTACAAGCAACGCAGGTGTATTGCCTGAACGAGGGACAATTCAAGCCAGGTTTTGCTAAAAAGTTAAAGCTTAAGGATGGATCAGTACCAACTGTTCGTGATCCAGCTTATAGTCTCCGGAGCGATACTGGTCGCAGTAATGAAAGGGAGAGCACACTCTTTATAATAGATTATCTGAGTTGTTTCACGGATATAACATTTTCCAGTTTATTAAGCACCCCCTGAAAAGGCATAAGGTCTGTATACAGGTGCTGGTCATATAATTAATTTCACTAATTCCATTCAAAAAGTGAAACTTGTATATTATATTCATTCATTACACACAGACTGATATATTTCAAATGTTTATTTCTTTTAATTTTGATGATTATAACTGACAACTAAGGAAAATCCCAAATTCAGTATCTCAGAAAATTTGAATATTGTGAAAAGGTTCAATATTGAAGACACCTGGTGCCACACTCTAATCAGCTAATTAACTCAAAACACCCGCAAACGCCTTTAAATGGTCTCTCAGTCTAGTTCTGTAGGCTACACAATCATGGGGAAGACTGCTGACTTGACAGTTGTCCAAAAGACGACCATTGACACCTTGCACAAGGAGGGCAAGACACAAAAGGTCATTGCAAAAGAGGCTGGCTGTTCACAGAGCTCTGTGTCCAAGCACATTAATAGAGAGGCGAAGGGAAGGAAAAGATGTGGTAGAAAAAAGTGTACAAGCAATAGGAATAACCGCACCCTGGAGAGGATTGTGAAACAAAACCCATTAAAAAATGTGGGGGAGATTCACAAAGAGTGGACTGCAGCTGGAGTCAGTGCTTCAAGAACCACTACGCACAGACGTATGCAAGACATGGGTTTCAGCTGTCGCATTCCTTGTGTCAAGCCACTCTTGAACAACAGACAGTGTCAGAAGCGTCTCGTCTGGGCTAAAGACAAAAAGGACTGGACTGCTGCTGATTGGTCCAAAGTTATGTTCTCTGATGAAAGTGAATTTTGCATTTCCTTTGGAAATCAGGGTCCCAGAGTCTGGAGGAAGAGAGGAGAGGCACACAATCCACGTTGCTTGAGGTCCAGTGTAAAGTTTCCACAGTCAGTGATGGTTTGGGGTGCCATGTCATCTGCTGGTGTTGGTCCACTGTGTTTTCTGAGGTCCAAGGTCAATGCAGCCGTATACCAGGAAGTTTTAGAGCACTTCATGCTTCCTGCTGCTGACCAACTTTATGGAGATGCAGATTTCATTTTCCAACAGGACTTGGCACCTGCACACATTGCCAAATCAACCAGTACCTGGTTTAAGGACCATGGTATCCCTGTTCTTAATTGGCCAGCAAACTCGCCTGACCTTAACCCCATAGAAAATCGATGGGGTATTGTGAAGAGGAAGATGCGATATGCCAGACCCAACAACGCAGAAGAGCTGAAGGCCACTATCAGAGCAACCTGGGCTCTCATAACACCTGAGCAGTGCCACAGACTGATCGACTCCATGCCACGCCGCATTGCTGCAGTAATTCAGGCAAAAGGAGCCCCATCTAAGTATTGAGTGCTGTACATGCTCATACTTTTCATGTTCATACTTTTCAGTTGGCCAAGATTTCTAAAAATCCTTTCTTTGTATTGGTCTTGAGTAATATTTTAATTTTCTGAGATACTGAATTTGGGATTTTCCTTAGTTGTCAGTTATAATCATCAAAATTAAAAGAAATAAACATTTGAAATATATCAGTCTGTGTGTAATGAATGAATATAATATACAAGTTTCACTTTTTGAATAGAATTAGTGAAATAAATCAACTTTTTGATGATATTCTAATTATATGACTAGCACCTATATATTTTGTTACTATTAGTTGTATGGAGTGTTTTTGTGTAATTCGCTGTTTATGCTGATGATAATGCAAGGGAGAGAGGTTTTATGGATAAGACTTTAATGCAAACTGTGTACTGTTTTATTTAGCGCTTACATATACACTCACCTAAAGGATTATTAGGAACACCTGTTCAATTTCTCATTAATGCAATTATCTAATCAACCAATCACATGGCAGTTGCTTCAATGCATTTAGGGGTGTGGTCCTGGTCAAGACAATCTCCTGAACTCCAAACTGAATGTCAGAATGGGAAAGAAAGGTGATTTAAGCAATTTTGAGCGTGGCATGGTTGTTGGTGCCAGACGGGCCGGTCTGAGTATTTCACAATCTGCTCAGTTACTGGGATTTTCACGCACAACCATTTCTAGAGTTTACAAAGAATGGTGTGAAAAGGGAAAAACATCCAGTATGCGGCAGTCCTGTGGGCGAAAATGCCTTGTTGATGCTAGAGGTCAGAGGAGAATGGGCCTACTGATTCAAGCTGATAGAAGAGCAACTTTGACTGAAATAACCACTCGTTACAACCGAGGTATGCAGCAAAGCATTTGTGAAGCCACAACACGCACAACCTTGAGGCGGATGGGCTACAACAGCAGAAGACCCCACCGGGTACCACTCATCTCCACTACAAATAGGAAAAAGAGGCTACAATTTGCACGAGCTCACCAAAATTGGACAGTTGAAGACTGGAAAAATGTTGCCTGGTCTGATGAGTCTCGATTTCTGTTGAGACATTCACATGGTAGAGTCAGAATTTGGCGTAAACAGAATGAGAACATGGATCCATCATGCCTTGTTACCACTGTGCAGGCTGGTGGTGGTGGTGTACTGGTGTGAGGGATGTTTTCTTGGCACACTTTAGGCCCCTTAGTGCCAACTGGGCATTGTTTAAATGCCACGGCCTACCTGAGCATTGTTTCTGACCATGTCCATCCCTTTATGACCACCATGTACCCATCCTCTGATGGTTACTTCCAGCAGGATAATGCACCATGTCACAAAGCTCGAATCATTTCAAATTGGTTTCTTGAACATGACAATGAGTTCACTGTACTAAAATGGCCCCTACAGTCACCAGATCTCAACCCAATAGAGCATCTTTGGGATGTGGTGGAACGGGAGCTTCGTGCCCTGGATGTGCATCCCACAAATCTCCATTAACTGCAAGATGCTATCCTATCAATATGGGCCAACATTTCTAAAGAATGCTTTCAGCACCTTGTTGAATCAATGCCACGTAGAATTAAGGCAGTTCTGAAGGCGAAAGGGGGTCAAACACAGTATTAGTATGGTGTTCCTAATAATCCTTTAGGTGAGTGTATTTTCTGGAAAACAAACACTTCATCTTTTGTGTGATAAACAATAAACTTCATAAAAAGTTTTGTGTGATAAACAAAAAACTTCACGTAAAGTTTTGGCCATCATTCGGACAGGGTCCGCTACAACATGCTTGTACTAATAGTGGATAAAAGCAAGATGAGCAACATAAATTAAAACCAGAATTAAACTATACCTGTTCTGTCTCCATGCAGCATTTATTCTCTGGCTCTGTAGGCATTATTGTCCGAGTCCGGTTCGAACTATACACCATTAGTTTCTGACATGTTCTGATGTTGTTGTTACATGTGCTATTGAAGCTCCGCCCTCTTCTTGAAAGAACAGGCAGAAAGCACAAGCTCATTTGCATTTAAAGGGACATACACAAAAAATAGTAGCAATTTTAACATGCTATAAAATTTTTTTTTAAATATTTTGAGCTAAAACTTCACATAAAGACTCTGGGGACATCAGAGACTTATTTTATATCTTCTAAAAGGGGGCATAATATGTATGTCATCAGTTTCTATGCTTTTCTCCACATTATTTATGATAATAAACTTTTTTAATCTAATCACTGTGCTGTATTATGCATGAGATCACATTAGAGCGGAAATTCAAATGTCACAAAAGACATTTTGTTTCAGCGCTGTTCATTCACCTCTGCCTGTTCAGCCATGTCAACGTCCCACCTCTCCCGGAAGTTCCAGGAGTCTCCCTCATATTGATAGCTGCACCCTAATGCCCGCAAATTATATACAATAGCCCGGAAATTGAGTGAGCGAGAGAGAAGCCCTGTTTCCACCTGGTATTAAGATGTGTTTTTGAATCGATTGGATCCAATCACCAGTGGTCAGCCAATAAGCATTGCCGTTTACAGCTTCCATTATAATGCGTTTCAAATGCCTCTCCTTTGACCACTTGACATCGGATTTCATTGAGACCCTCTTAATTTTGCCAAACTTAACATAACTTTCACTTTGGGTGCACAAATACTATTGAATGAACGAACATGTTACGCAGCCTATGCATAAAAATGAATATAAATGAATGCAACATAATATAAAAAAATATTATGCAATGTCCTGTATTAATCTTGTGGGGGAGTTTTTGTCTGGCTTTGCGTTGTTAGTGTATGTGTGTAAGTGTATGTTTCCTCAGTATAGTAACACAAAAGTGTTGTTTGCATTTTCCTCATGATGCGGTCCGAGCTGGAGTTTGACTAACAAACCCCAAAAAATTACTGTAACAATATTTAACATGCGCATGAGAGCAGTTCTGCACAAAATGCTGTAGTGAGTTTAACAACACTCGCAACGCGGATCACAGTTCATATAGCGCGTTTCAAGTTATGGATATATATTTTATGGTCAGAGATTGTAGTGCTTGTAAATGTAATGAAAATATAGTTAGACCTTTTAAATGTTTTTCAAAGTTTTTCATACAGACCACTAGCTCTGGAAAGTTATAATGCTGATTTGTTGATATTTCTAAGAAAATAATTTATCAAAACGTATTTGATTTATGATAGTTGTTAGTAGATTTTTGTGAGTTTGTTGTCATATTTTTAAAATGCATTAAGGTGCCCCCAACTCTATTGTTTGCTTTGTTTTTGTCCACTCTTATTTTAACATTCATTTGTCTGAATAATGAATGTTTTGTAGGTCTGTGTTTTATTGGTTGCCGTCTTCCCTCTTCTCACCCTCTACAATCCCAATCTTCTACAGCTTTGCATGCTCATTTCAAGGCTCCAGACTTTTTGTGACTATTTTTCCCACCTATACAAGCACAATTTTGTTAGCAGTCGTGCTGGCGCCACCACCACAACTTTGCTCAACATAAAAATGGCAAACGTAATGAAAGCGGAACAAAACTGTGCTACTCGTTTGTGCTTCACAGACCGTTAATCAGTTAGGACTAATGTCAGTGCAGTTGCAGCACGAGCCGCGAGCTGGAGCTACTCACGAGCCGATCTTGATCACGCGACACTGTTACTACACAGCATTTGAATTTGTCACAGAATTAAAAACATTGTTTCGAGATCTAGTGAGAAGCATTCAAATTCAGCGCAAAGTTCTCCGTTATTAACCGCAGCTCTCTATTAGATCAAAGAGCGCTGGCGTGGAAACCAGGAGAAACATTGTGCCACGAATTAACAAGTTATAGAGGGCTTTCAGTCCACAAATTAACAACACTCTCCATGGATTTAATGTAGTAACAATAACTGTAACCATGGAAGTTTGGCAGGTTCTCATCCTTCAAAGATTACCCCCGTTTATAAAACTAAGGGCAGATTTACTAAACAGGGCAAATTAACATGAGAGCGCAATTCCAGAAAAGCACCGATGGGAGTGGAAAGTTCTGTAGATCAGTAGATGACGCGCAGAACTGTAATCCAATAATCCCAATGTGAGCAAACATAAACAACGACTTGACGATGAACAGACTTGACTTAATGCAGCCTTGACTTGATACAGCCTAGACTATGAACATAAACAAAACCCCAAAAACACTGTGACAGTAAATCACCTCGCGTGATTCATTTAAATACTCTCCTCCCATGAATTTTGCATCTGAAAGGGAAACTTCTACAAATGAATATGCAATAATTTCAGCCGCAAAAATATCCCTGTCCACGCCAATTCAGCGCTAATTTATCACTGCGTGTCTTTAGCAAATCCTGACAGTAGTTTTTTTAATGCCAAAAAAGAGTTTGCGCTGGCGTAAGCTGTTAGTAAATCTGGCCCTAAAAGTTTCAAGGTGTAGGAAAACTCACACTTATTTAAACAAACAAAACAAAACAAAAAAAACATTAAATTAACATTGTAACCAGTAGGTGGCTGCCAGTCCCACTTCCTAATATATATTTTCAATCGTTTTGCTTTTGAATTATTATTTAGACATTATGATAATAATGCTGCCCTCAAATGTTAATCTGGAGCCCTGCAAACTTAAAATAAAACAGCACATTTTAATTTATTTAAGTAAAGTTTATTTATTATTATTATTATTATGGCATTTGTCAGTAATACAGTCAAAATGGGGGAAAATGTGAATAACTGTGCTGCAGCTTTAGTTAAGGTGTGCTCCTAAATTTTCTGCTTGTGCTCCTAAAATTCTCAGTAAGGGGCTACAGTGCTCCTAGTAAAAAAAAAAGAGTCAAGTCTGGAGCCCTGCATTTCTTGAGTCTTTTTCAAATCTGAGGTGTGAATGACCAGTAAAACAGGGGGTTTTATGACACTTTAAGACGTCAAAATATTTTGACCATAGTGCATGATTTGTAAACAAATACATTTTGATGTTTGCATTACATAATCAACTCCATATGTATGTTTTTTTTTCCCTGAACTTGCTTGGTAGCTCACCTGGTACAGCATTGCAATGCAAAGTGCTCATTTATGAGTCCCGTGAAACTAAGAAATGTAAAAAGCAAGCTAAAACATCATAGTTGCTCCAGAAAATGTTTCTATCACATGTTTGATTTTGTCAGCATTGTTAGGTTTAGGGTCAGGTTTAGTGTAGGTGGTACGTTATTTTCAAATGTGAGCATTAACCTTGTAGCCGAGATAAGTACAACAACCAATGTAATAAAACGCTGCCTGATTCACATTCATCGATTTAAAATGAAACTGAATCTGCTTTTAGCGGCATTCACTGGACATTTCACTTTGAAACTACCATAAAGAAGCAACTTAATATCATCTCGCGGAAATGACGCCACAGGCACGTTTTTCCAATGAGCCTGGGTTGGGAAAACAGAACTTTCTGCAAAAATGTGTTCCATGTTGAAAGAAAAGGTCTGGAACAAAATGAGGTTAAGTAACCTATTAAATTCCAAAAATATAATAAGGTAAAACACATGATTAATAGCAAGCGTTATAAAGCACTACAGGTCTAACCTTTAAAGTTTTAAGTAAGAATGAGGTTAAATAATAGTCTTTCATTTGACATTTAGGGTACAATGGAGCTAAAGGCACACCGAGGTAAAAGGCGCTTTTGATTTTATTTTACTCTAACCCACTAGATGGCACAAAAACTGCCATAGCAATTTCTAAATGGAAAAGTCAGCTTTTCTAGATGCACATGGAAATTTGGCGGATCCTTGACATGACTGTGGGCAGCAGCGCAAAGTTCATACTGCACTAGTTTGATCTAAAATTTGATGGTTTTTTTTTTAAATGTAGATTTAAGTAGCAAATGGGAATCGCTAAAATCATGGAAAAGGTCTTGATTTTCATATGGTTTTTGTTTAAGGTAATTAAAGCAACAGTTTTTCCAATAATGGAAGAATATGTAAAAGTATGGTATTTGGGGGTAAAAAGCGCACCTGCTGTTGGGGCAAAAGGCACAATAATTAACATGATAATAAACAACTGGCTGACTTTTCCATTTGTTGACATGACATGATTAGATTCAGATGGGAAATGGTGTGTTTGGGTCTCCTGCCGTGTGGATTACTTATACTGTAGATAGTCATGTCACAAAGGAATGGTCTGAAATGCAAGCTGTGCCTTCTAATTCCCTGCTGCTACATGAGATTGGAGCCACTCTTACGCCAGCAGCTCTGATAAAAAAGTGCTTCATCAAAGTGCCTGTAACACCCCATTTCCACATTTCCGCATTTCTGTGATTTTCAAGCAGATGTAATGCTTCTACTAAAAAACTATATCCCACCACCAGCATTGCAAAAGAGCAAATTCTATGTCAGTCACGGAAATGTGATGTTTTTATTTTGTATTGTTTTTTTTTTTTATTCATCCATTTTAATCTGTGAAATGATCAAGGATAATACTATGCAGACTTAAGTCCTTTCACATGACTCAAGAGTATATAGAAATATAAGCTTAAAGTCAACATAAAATAGCATTCGCAACTCATTTCAATTCTGTAATCTGGTTTACTTCTGAGCAAAAAGGAACAGGATTGAAAAATAAGAGAAGTAGGTGACGTCTGCCCAGAAGGAAAGATGTCAGAGGTGGAAACATTTACAATGCCAAAGAATCATGCACAATACAACCATTTTATAAACCCTTTTTTGTGTGTTATTCACATTCATGGATCACTCTACTTATTGAACAGATATGATAATGAAAGCAACTACACAGAGAAGGGAGATCCAAACAGGCCGTCTCGTCAGCCTGATTGCTGATTATTTCAGAATTACCTGCATGTATTACAGGCAAGCCTTGGTGCTGGTTTCAATCACCTTACATAATAATCAGTGCAATAGAGAATTAGTGCAATCAAAGCAGTGAGAGATCTGAAATATCTCTATTCAGGGGAGACAGAGAAATGGGCCATTGAGTAATGGGGACAAATAAGCTTGTTTGTTATTTTCCTTTGTCTTGTCCCTATACAGTGCCATCTCTCTTTCTCACTTAACATGTGTTCTTGTTTTCCCCTCCTCTCATACAGAATATACATAGATTCTCATACATCTGTCACTCATTCATTACTGCCATTGCCACTGTGTGTTTTTAGCATTTGATGGCTTGGCAACACCATGTTCCAGGCCAAAACCCTGAGAAACCATTAGCCTCAAAAAGCAGCAAAAGCAGCAGAAATTCAAAGTGGTACAGGGCATTGCTGTTCAATGCAAAAAAATGGAAAAATGGAGTGACAGCTGAATTTTTTGCACTATATTGACCCAAAAGAAGTATTCCATATGGAAATATAATATATGACATACTGTATATTGCCCTATATCGAGAGTAATATTGCCATATATACTCGGTAACTTCGAACGGTAACTGTTTCTCGTGGGGTCGTAAGGTATTTTCATCATTTACAGGGACTAGTCTGTGATTTTTTTTGCCGTCAGAATCCAGAATGTCAGTGTTTTTCTCCCACCACCCACGTAAAAATCCCCGGCCGAATTACCTACTGGTTTTAGACAAACACCATGGACGTGTGGTAATTTAATTGCCGTCCGAATCCACATCTCTGAGTTTTCAAAAAGAGATTGCTTCAAAATTCACTGTTTATATCCTTTTTTACCACTCGTTGCGCTTCGCTGTAATTTGGATGCATTTTGGATGCAAACATCTAGCCTACACTTTTATTACTGAAATGCTGGAAAGTATTTACAAGAATAATCATTTATCCTTTATCCTATTTATTTTTATGGACGTCCACATGAGAAACAAATACCGTCCGAATAGGGCTTTTGTAAATATCACAGTAATAATTAACTTTAACTTATTAATCTCTGAATATCATTTATTTGATGGTTTGAGTTGAACATACCAAAATAATTGCCTAAAAAGACATCTATAAAATCATTACTGTGCTTTAAATCATTTTATTTAATGCAAAACAACATAGAAGGATGCAATGTGAGTCACCTAAACGAGTTTCGTGAGTCTTTTCGCGTGATTGAAACACCTGATGTCTTGCATAAAACACATGACTTTATTCCTAAAGATAATGAAAAAAATACATTTTGATGATAAAACATCAAACATCACTGTTTGTTTATTGGCAGGTTATGGAATCAGTTGCGTCGCAGCATCTTTCGGCTATGAGTAAAACACAGGACGGCAGTCTGAAGTTAGAAGTTCACCCGCAGGGTGAGTCCATCTCAGGCAGGAGAACCAGCGCTGATGTGGTGGGAATGGCATAACAGACCAGTTGATTTAATTTTTACTTCTTAAATGTTTGTTATATGAGTTTAAATATAGGCAATATTGTATAAATGTTAAAAAAGTATCAAATATGCTGTATTGCTGTACTAATCAACAATAAAAGCCAATGTCATGTATACCTGTAGTTGTGTGGAGTATTTTACAAAGGTTTAGAGGAAATTCAAAGTTAATATTAATCATTCTATAAAAGTTTATATTATTCATGAATAAAAAAAGTTAATATTACTCATAAATATTAGTTTTTAAATGTTTTTTTCCCCATTTATTTCTACTCAGTTTTATATGTTATGGTGCCAAATGCAGTTACTCAGATCTACTTAATTGTTTTACTTACATTCACTCAGTTCATACTGTATATGTAATTGATTTCATTGCTTTAAAATATACTCAAAATAAAGTAAAAATGTTTCACCAAAAAAATTTAGTTAAACATAGTAAAAGTGTATGTTACCTACAGTCAAACCAAAAATTATTCAGACACCAGATATTTTTTACTAGTGGGTGCAAAACACTATAGTTCATTTATGTAAGTAAGGATAGCAAAATAAAGTAAACTGTGACATACCCAAAAATAACTACCATTTGGGACCAAAATGATTCAGACAATTTCACCTGATCATGTTTTGCCTAAGTGTTTTTTTTTTCTTTACACCACAGACTGAACAAAATTAAGCATTGCTTGGTCATTGGTTGACCTAAATTGGTATTATCTAATTGTGTACTTCAATTTAACAGCTGACAGCTGATTGGTTGATTGTAATCCATTACATACTTTTCTATCAAAGTTATCTGACATTAATCAAGATAAATTTGTTCTGACAGAGTTTAACTCTGAGTTCTTGTCATATTTTATTACCATTTTCTAAACTATAGTGAATAAACTGCACTAAAAAAAAGTGCACAAGGCATGTCATTACTCTAAAGAAGTTGTTATACTTGATCTAACTCAAAACATTTAATTTTCTGTCTAGCCATCAGTGTTAAGTAGAAAGTTTGGTTGATTTAAATTAAAAGTAAGTCTTGTTAGTGTAAAGTAAATAAATTTCAGTAACACTTTACAATACGGGTGCACTAATATGCATTAATTCATGCTTAACTAATGCACAGATAATCATGAGTTAATGTATGACTCATGAAGAACTAAACCATTTATAAATGATTACTGCATCAGCAACTAATGAAGATCATATATGATTAATAGATTAAGTAATCAATAAATTGTTATTAGTTAAATGTGTCATATTGTATTTATTCCCTAATAACATATTATTTTAACTAATAGTCTAAATTCATATGTTAATTACTACAATGGGTCAAAGCCATGCATTTCAACTTCCAGTTGTCTGCTTTAATTAATCATTAGCTAACGATCTGCAAAGGTATCATTATGTTATAACTTTACTTGTTGTGGCACAGGACTATTAACTAATTCAAAATTAATTCAAAAGCCATAACCACAATGACATATTACTTAACAATTAGTTAATAGTCATGTGCCTCAACAAGTAAAGTCATAACATTATGATACCTTTGCAAATCATTAGCTAATGATTAATTAAAGCAGACAACTGGAAGTTGAAATGCATGGCTTTTTGCGCACGCAGATTTCCGCAGATTGTAGTGCCCGTCGTTTGAGAAGCATACACAATCGCGTGCGTGATTGTGAGGGGTAGTAGGCTGCGCTTATTGTTTTATATTTTATTTGTAATGCCCAAATTATACCTTTTGTTGTTTAATGTTTTGTGTGTATATGTATTTTTACAACTAGTTCTCAAAGTGAAATCATTCACCTCCGGGAGAGTGGCGACTCCACCCCTGGAGCGTCCAGCTGATATGATACCTACCAAGAAGGTAGGGGACCTGCACGCACTTTCGGTCAACGAATCGTGCCTAGAAGTAGATTGGTCTCTGAAAACAGATCCCAATTCGTCGGTCAGTTCCGACGTACGTCTCCGTTCCCTCCTTCAGGGAACGAGGGTTACATACGTAACCGAGACGATTTTATTAAACTTAAAAACTTTATTTGATTCAAGATACTTTTTGCTTTGGCTAAGTAATGGATAGTTAATTCTTTTTAAAGTAAAAATTTAAAGTTGATAAAAAGTAAAGTAATTAAATGTAACAAGTTGACGCAAAATTTTTACTTTGATCCAATGAAACACTTTGTTCAGTGTGTGATAATGTGAGAAAATGTTGAAGGTGTCTGAATAAATTTTGGTTTGACTGTATATGTCACATCTGTTTTTGGTTTGGTTTCATGTTCATGTTTTCTTGTCTTTTATTTTAAAATTTGTCAAAAAGTCATATTTCTTGTTCATGTCATGTGATTATCTGTTCCTCTCATGTGATCCTATCATGTGCTTCCCTAGAATATGTGTCTTGTTTTCACATAGCGGTTCGCCACACACATCTTTTTATTATTATTGTCATGTTTGTGGTCTCTCACATTAAGAAAATATGATATCTAAATCTTTAAGCGTGGGCCTGCCTTTAGTGGACATGCGGTTGCAAAGTTACTTACAGTTAGTAGAGTCTCTAAAGTGGACCATCGAAATAAAGTGTAACTGTTCATTTTATTATTCTTTTTTTTTAAATAATTCTTTTAAAGTAATGAGAATTATCAATGAGAAAAATTTGAATTCAGTAAGATGATTTCAGTAAGACCTACTTACCTCAGCGTCTAACAAGCTTTTTTAGTAAACTTAAATTCCCCTTACTTATAATTATTATTGATTATGTGACATGTCTGATTAAATCCTGCATCCAGTGCTCTGCCTCTATTGTGCAGCAGAATATTTCATATGAAGGTCAAAAAAGTTATCCACTCTCTGTAATTGTGTTTCCCTGGACCAGGGGACAATGACAAAGTTTTACTCATCCAAAAGCCTACAGCACTGAAAAGTCAGAGTATATTATTAAATCATGAAGCACTAATAATTCAAAGTCCTGATTGCAATCAAACAAAAACGTTTTATCACACCCATCCCAATGAAAGCTTATTAGAGATTCGACATTGGGTAATAGTAATAAACTAATCTGAGAGAGAATATTTAGTATTTGAGACTTGGGAAACTGAGATTCTTACATTGCCTTGCAATTACACAGCATGGATTTGTGCAAACCAGCGTAATGACTTGTAGCTATGGAAACACAATACCAGCGCTCATGGGTGCCACCCATTAAGGATGCAAATTGTTCTCTTGTAGACACTGCCCGAGAAGCTTTTAACACAACAGCCTTAACATGGACATGTCAAATTAGTAAAAAAAAAAGAAAAGAAAAGGAAAGACAAGTTATTGTTATACAATGAAATTATAGATGGATTTGATTGGGACATTTTTTTTTTTTTTGATAATTCTTGCCAACAATGGCTGTACATACTTTTCGGAGTGCTAATTTGGTTATCGCTTCCCCTTGAGCAAGAACACACTGTGACTGATACGGGCAGCCCACACACAGCAACCTCTGCAGCACAACACATGACTAAACATCTTTGCCTTGTGTTAATGTCAAAATATGTTTGGTAAACAATAACTTCTGTTACTTACAGCAATAGTATGGCTTAGAAGACTTGATATTTAGCACATTATCTGTATGGACTACTTTATGGTTCTTTTACCAGGTGTTTTAATGCTCAGTATGATCTGATGCTACATGGAATAGAGCTGTATACAGATTTTCCACATAACGTTCAACAGAAAAAAAGAGCAAATAGTTTTAGGAAAAAAATTAAAGAATTTTAGGAATAATTTTAGGCTGAATTATCGCTTGAAATGGAATGCCACATATTGTTCAAACCCCTGGAACTAAGCTTAGTTCTTTACAGGTTGCCGCTGCATGCTTGATTAGAGTTTTTTTTTTTTTTATCAAATGTGTAGCAGTAAGATCAAGCACAGACTAAGAAACATCAGCCCTGTACTAGTAGCAAACTTCCTCCGATACATTGAGCGGTGCATAATATGAAACAGTATTCACTGTGATGTACATTGCCATTCAAAAGTTTTTGATCGGTATGATTTTTTATGTTTTTATAAGCTCACCAAGGCTGCTGTTCTTTTGAACTTTCTATTCATCAAAGAATCCTAAAAAAAATTTAATCTATAACACAGGTGAGATGTTCTACCTGCATGGCTTTTCAGTCTGATGCACCTCCTCCGATGCCATTAGGTCAGCTATTTGCTGTGATGGCCGAGAAACCGTGCCGTGATATTGGAGGTATACTGAACCCTTGAACTTGGCAAATAGGACAATGCACACAGCCTTGCACCATCAGCCCATTGCACAGTGTGGTGGAGGTTGTTACTTGCGCTGTTGCCAGGTTAAACAACGACTGGCCAGCTGAGAAGCAGGATGTTCATCCCAAAAGTATATTAGAAGAATGCTTGCTGCCCTCGTGGTCACAGCCTCCTTGTCAGGGCCTGCTGTTTTTTCCTGAATGCCACACAAAGGTGTCGAGATCGTGGAAGAAACCAGTCTCTTATCTTGTGTATAGTTCACATCAAACATCAAACTATTCATCAATATTAGGCTACAAAGAGCACGGTTTTGGGGCTATTGCTCTCCTGAGTCTGCATTGTCCTTAAAGGTCCTGACATTACCCACCAAACATCGGCTAATAAGGCTAATTCAGCAGCTGGTCAAGCTGGGGCAGCTGGGTGGGAGAAGCTCCAAACATTCGAAAAAGCCAGCTCCAACATGCCACCCAAAAACAGAGCATCGCCACCCGAGGTCCCTCGCAGAAAGAATGGGGATCAGGGAGGTGCTTTCAACTGCAGCCTTTGTGGGGTAAGACAAATCTGAGGACTGTCCTTGTCACCAAGAAGGCTGTGGGAAAGAGGTCCTGGCACCAAAGGTACCAGACCTCTGAGGGCAATACCCTCTGGGGGAAGTGATCAACACTGCATTATATTGTGCCCATTTCCCCTCTGTGCCCTCAGGGGGCTGCCAACCCAGCCACCTTGTGTGCTTCGGGGCGCAGAGGTCTCCGGCAAGCCCATATCTCAGTGTCCGCCCGGACACATAGTGTCTCTGGGATGCTCGCCCCCTCGAAGGAGGGTCCCAGAGCGACCAATTCGGTTGTTCCCTGCCGGTTCGCTGCCTCAGGGTGCCAAATTAGTCACTCAGGTAACACCAGTGGACAGTCTTTAGAGACTGGTTCCCTTAGTAGATTTTTTGACAGCGTGGAAACTATTGCCAAACTTCAGGGCATCCACATTCTGAACTATATCGTTGATTGGTTGATTTTAGCTCAGTCGCATCAGTTGGTGGTTCGGCACTGAAATGTTGTTCTCGCCTACATTAAAATGTTGGGGTTAAGTTTAAACACCAAGAAGAGTGTGCTTTCTCCAGAACAGATTACCACTTTTCAAGGCGTGGTATGGGATTCGGTTACAATGCAAGCACACCTTTCTCCTGCACGCATCGAATCAATCCTGTCAGCTGTGAACAGATTAAAGCTAGGCCAGTCACTTACTGTAAAACAGTTCCAGAGACTGTTGGGTTTGATGGCAGCAGAGTTCAACGTGATACCTTTTGGCCTACTGTACATGAGACCCCTGCAGTAGTGGCTCAGGACCAGGGTTTTTTACCAGAGGAGCAACCCATTTTGCATGAGCAAGGTCACGCAATGATGCTTACATGCCTTGGTTATGTGGAAGAAACCCTGGTTCCTATCCCAAGGTCCTGTGTAGGGAGCTCCTTGTCACCGCAAAATGCTAAATGCATCTGTCTTGGCACATCAACTGCCTGGAGATGATGGATGTCTTTCTTGCTCTCAAGAATTTCCTCCCAGACCTCAGTCAGGAGCCACCATGTGCTTGTCCATACAGACAACACATCAGTGGTCACCTACAAAAAATCAACAGAGGGGTTTGCACTCGCGCCCACTTTGCAAATTGGCACACCAATGAGGGAAAGACAATGATTGTCAGCTGGACCCAGTTAACTGATGCGGTGGGCTGGTCCTCTCCAAACACATTTGTGGGTTTTACAACCCAGACTTAAACACTACACCAGGTTCTTAGGTGCTCTCGTCTTAGTGCTGCTCTTTTACGATTTCACACAAGACAGACACACAGACTATGGGGGTGTACGTACAGACGTTCCCACAGCATCATTTCGCCATGGTGCGAGTTCCCTTGAAATGGAACACCTTGGTTACAACTATAACCTTGTTTCCCTGAAGAGGGAATGAGAGGCTGCATCACCTTGCCATACTTCCTGCATGACTGTCAGTCAAGTCAAGTCAACTTTATTTATATAGCGCTTTTTACAATGCAGATTGTTTCAAAGCAGCTTCACATTGTTAAACAGAAAAATAATGCAACCGAATTTGATTCGGCTGTACAGCCGCTCTGGAGAAAACAGTGATGTCATCTAGCTCATTTCAATCATATATATTCAAGTAATGTAGTTGATATAGTTAATTTAGTTTAGTAATTAAATGTATTTGGATATTTATTTGAGAGTTTAGTGTCCCCAACTGAGCAAGCCAAAGGGAACAGTGGCAAGGAATCAAAACTTGGGAGAAACCAGGCTCAGTCGGGGTGCCAGTTCTCCTCTGGCCAATTAACAAACAGTGTATGATTATTATTTTGGCAGCCTTATAGGTCAGAAGTAATATTAGATCAGAATATTCGAAAGATCGGAGGCATCACGCCGGAGACGGGTTTATTGAGGATGGCGTGTCGATTAAACAATTATTAAATAGGAATATTCAAAATATCGGAGTCATCACACCGGAGATGGATCCATTGAGGATGCCATGTCGATGAGCAATTTCAGAGGGTAGACTAATTGACACGGACACTTCAGGGATGCGTTGGTAATGTCTGGCCGCTGGTCCACCATCTAATCTGGACACGGCCCGGATCCGGCTGACTGCAGTAAACCTTGGGATAAACAGAGAGACTAACATTAGCGTAGATGCCATTCTTCTTATGATGTAACGAGTACATCAGGTGTTATGGGAAGGGTTCCCGGTTCCGGCTGACCTAGTTAATGCAGCCTAACAATTTGAATAAAGTATAAATTAAAAATGTTTTATGTGTATGCCATAGTAAAGAGATGCGTTTTTAGTCTAGATTTAAACTGACAGAGTGTGTCTGCTTCCCGAACAATGCTAGGAAGGCTGTTCCAGAGTTTAGGTGCTAAATAGGAAAAGGATAAATAGGACTAAGTCAGTGACTTACTTCAGCCTATTAGAAGCTAGCATTGCACTGTTTGGGCATGCTTTATAGTTTCCTGTTTGTGACGTCACCCGCCTCTGTGACACCACTGGACGTATTTTACATGTGCTTTGCAACGCAATCACACAGAGCGCTCTCACAGCGTAATTTCAGTGCAGCGCAAATTCCCTTGAAAGGGAGCGCATTTCATCCATCCATACATCCATCTATCAATTTTCCAAAGTGCTTGTTCTATGTAGGATTTACATATTGAAGAAATATTACAAAACCCTCATTGAGACCAAAATCAATTCAGTCCATTTTGATGTTCACTTTAAATCCAGTTGTGTTCTTATTGATTAAGATAGTTCTTCAGCTCTCATTTTGATGTGCTACTATAAACAGAAGTGAAAACACATCTGTGGATCAAATTGCTTAAAACTTGTTCATTAGAACTGGTTATGATTACTAATAGACCTACCAGATTTGCCACTGCATTTATATTCACAAGTCATGTTTGTGATTGGTTACAGAGTTTAACCATTGCAAAGCACATTGTAAAGAGAACATTTTGACACAATGGTAGTAAACCTAATTTGAATGCAGTAACTGGCGCTTTTCAAATACGTTTTTTGCAGCAGCAACATCAAAATGAAAAAAATTAAGTGGAAAAAAAACAGAAGAAATGGGAAGAACATTGATAAGAATTTTTGACCTGAACATGAATTTTTCACCTAAAAACGTTAAGAGCTGGGTTAGTCGGCATTAGTATGGCACATACCAGTAGTCTCCTGAGTTTTGCTGTAGAAGGAGTTTTTGAAATGTGACGAGGACTTTTCATGCTACAGGACAAGCCCCCGACTAGTGATGTCATCCTCAGTTTGCACAAGGCTTGACACATCATCTGGGGCGAATTAGCCTGGCCTAAATTTCAAAACAGACGACTTGTCAGATGAAGCCTAAGATAGAGAAAGGGAGGAATGGGCAATGGCAGTGCGGACGAGCGAACAAATGTGACAGAGCAGTGCAATCTTTCACAAGACAGGTGGAAAAAGAAGCATTAGTCAGAAACAAAAATAGAAGCTAAAAGACTCAGTATGAGAAATTTAAAAAAATAATGTAGAACGATGATGTAGAAGAAGATCAAGGACGGAGGTGAAAGGAAAACCTAAATGACACATCTGCTATACTTAAAACTGCAGAAATAACCTACAGTTAATGACTGTTCAGATGGCCTCGTAAAGAGAAAACCGCCTCTGTTACTAAGTGAAATAAATGTCTTTCGTAATCTGCAGAGAAGGACATCACATAAGTGCTCTGCTCTTTACTGGTCTCATAAGCTATTTCTTGACCTTGTTTCACTTAATGTCTTTCCCTCATTTCTTTTATAATAGTGTAATGTCATGACTGACAGCTCAGGCACTCGGTCAAGGCTGTGGTGATATAATGGGACTAATGTTAGGCCCGTATGAGCATAGATGCTTTTTAAGACCATGTATCTGTTCAATAACATAGTATATTTAGAAAGAATTTTGACACCATGGTATTTTTATCCCTTTTGATGAGGATGATTAAGGGGGTCCTTTCATGTTGTCATTACAAAACAAAGCTGGTGAAACGGGAAATAGACAAAAATGTCTCCACAGCAGAGTAAGTAATAAATTGACAACTAACACTAAGTTTTAGTCAGAATACAATGAATGCATCAAGTGCATTTTTTCCTTATTAATTTCAAACAGTGAAATCAATAGTTAAATTAAAATGAGGATCATTAGATATGTCATCGACTAGGGATGTCAAAACTACTGACACTGTGGTTCCAAATCGATACTAAAATAATAATAATAATAACAATAAAAATAAAAATATCAATCTTCTGCAGTCTTCTGTCAAATGCACTTCTTGGTCAAAATGTACCTCTTTCCAAGGTATTAATATATTAAATGCAGTTAGTTTATCTTAAGTGAATGCAAACAGCTAGGAAAATAAAAATTGGATATGTGTCAAAATATTGGCTTCTATGCATTAGACCTTGCAGTTTAAATTGAGCCATATATATATATATATATATATATATATATATATATATATATATATATATATATATATATATATATATTTTTTTTTTTTTTTTTTTTTTTTTTTTTTTTTTTTTTTTTTTTTTTCAATATATGATGTTGCTTTTAGATTACTGAAAAACTTCAAACACTGTTCAATTCATCTTTGTTCTATTGTTTTAATTTATTATGCTTTTTCTTTATTTTATTTAACGATTAACTTTATGTAACTGTTTACTTCAATATTTATTTGAGAACCTGATGCAATCAAGAAATACTTGAAATGTTTTATCCCAAGACTGGTCTACCTTGTCTTACTGAAAACATAATAACATTGATGCCAGTGCTCTGTCATATTGGTGTTCCCACACATAAGGGCATTTCACACTTGAAATAGTAAACCCTGGGTCATTCTAAACTGCGGGTAAATGGAATCCTGGGTTCTCTTTCAGTCAGTACACTACGCGTTACGTCAGTCACTGACGGAATGGGGGTTTCGCTTAGAAGCCAATTGCCTTTGAGATCTACAAAACGAGCCAATGGCATGAAAATGCCATGGGTCTGCGGAATTTGCATAACGCAACCCCGCCCCACCGCGTGGGTATAAAGGGCATTGCGTGGCAATCTCGCATTATGTTTCTGCTTCAGAGCTGAGTGTTACTTGCCTGAGCTTTCTCTCTTCAAGACGAGCGTCTCTCCAGAGTATTGGCGTTCCAGCGAGTTCCGCATCCCTGTCTGATCTGTGCAGTGATCCAGCACAGCATGCGCGTTCTCCCTGGGCGCTTCGGCATTCTGCAGAGCAAAACTCCTCTCTAAAAGAGCTGCATGCGGCACGTCTTTTTCAAGATTGCTGCATCACAAGGTGGGCTGGATTCCTCTGGAGATGAAGATTCGGCTGTGCTGCCTCCTCTGGGAGCTCCAGCGCTGCCCGAGTTTGATTCGGAGTTCACAGCCATGCTTTCCCGGGGATGATTGGTATCTGGGGCGGCCCACGCTGAAAGCGCCCACCAACCCTCAGTGCCCTTCTTCCTGGAAGTGCATGAAGAGGTGTCGAAGTCGTGGGTGTCTCCATTGACTTTTCGCAGCCGATCGGCAGCCTCTTCCGCCTAACTGCTCTCGATAGTGGCACGGTGTAAGGGTACACTGGGGTTCCCCCTGTTGAACGTTCTGTTGCGTTGCAACTATGCCCGCAGAGCACTGGTACCCAAAGCAACCATCCAAGGCTTGTGGGTTACGTCTACTTTGGTGGCGGAGAACCACAGAGCCGCGGGCCAGGCCGCGTCCACCTGCATGCTATGGCCATCCCTAAAGCCTATCGGGCCAGGGTGCTCAGAAGCATGCACGAGGGCAGTACTGACCCCGGACTCGTGCGTGAGCTGCGTGCGGCTGCTGACCTCGTCCTACGGGCGACGAAGGTTACTGCACGCTCTCTCGGTCAGGTGATGTCCACTGCCGTGGTCCAGGAACGTTATTTATGGCTCAGTCTGGCAGATGGGGGTTGGTCAGTCTGGCAGGAGGTTGAGCGAACACGTTTCCTCAACTCCCCTATCTCCCAGGCTGGGCTATTTGACATGGCAGTCGGGAGCTTTGCCCAACAGTTCTCGACTGCACAAAAGCAGACTGGGGCGATTGAACAGTCTGGCGACCCGGCACAGACGCCTCAGCCTGCTCCCCGCCAGGGCTGCCCTCCTGCGGCTCTCGCCCCTCCCGCCCTGCCCCATCAGCAGCCTACACCTGGGCTGGGCAGTGGAGGAGGTTTCAGGACAGCAGCCCAGCCCAGCCCGTCCCTTCCCCCCGCCCTGCTAAACGGCAGGCTAAGCGACGCGCCTAACACGGGCCCATCGGAAATGAATTCAGTTCTTTCTCAGGAGATGGTAACAGGGCCACTCCTTCCCCTGGTGGAGGGCCAGGAGAGAATCTTTTTCTTTCCTTAACTGAAAGAACTGACATTCACCTCTGAGCTCCCAGAGGGCGTGGCTGGCAGTGTGTGACGCACAGCCTCACCACTCTCAGCCCCCTCTGTTGCCAGCCCCTGTCAGACGAAACCCCCATGGAATGCTAGTCCTTCCCTGGTCTACTCTGTCAGGGCATGGAATTCGACCCCACCCACACTTTAGGACGTTCCCACGCCTCCCTATGTCTGGGCCGGTCATTCCGCTCGCTGCCCCATCGTGGGTGCGTCTGTGGCTCGCACGACCGCTGGTTCAGCTCTGGGAGCCCGGCTACGGCTTCCCAGACTGGCCAGCTGGTCCGCCCACAGGCTCGGCTTGCAATTCAGTTCGCACGATCTCCTCCCCACTCTCTGGGAGTCCGCTATATCGTGTTGGGTGGCAACGCCCTACTGGCGAAGGGTGCGGTCAAGGTCGTCCCTCCAGCCGAGATGAGGTCCGGCTTCACGTCCCTGACTTCATTGTACCTAGCAGAAGCGATGGGTCACGGCCAGTCCTGGTGCACATCTTGAACTGAACCCTTCTCAGGCTTCTACCAAGATGTTGCACCCGAACGCGTCTTCGGATGCGTTCGTCCCTGGTCTGGTCTGCAGTGTTGACCTGAAGGACCCGTACTCTTTGTCTTTGCTTCTCCCCGACCCGGACCGTCCATTCGGTCTGCCTTCGGATGGCGGGCATCCCAGTATCTCCCATTCGGGTAGCCCTGTCACTTTGCGGCTTCTCGAAGGTGTCGAGGCAGCCCCTGTGCCACCTAGGCACACAAGGTTCGCATCCTGAGCTATCTCGATGACTGGCTAAATTAGCTCACTCTCGAGACCAGGGTTGCGGACACAGGGACCTAGTGCTCCGGCACTTCACCCGTTTGGGCCTTCGGGTCATCTGGGAAAAGAGCAAACTCTCCCCTGGGAAGAGGATCTCTTTTCTCAGCTCGGTCGCTATGTGCGCGCAGTGTGAGCGTGCACAGTCAATGCTGACTTACCTCCGTCTTTTCGAGGGTAAGAGTGCGGTTCCACTAAAGTTATTTCAGCGGCTCCTGGGACATATGGCATCCGTGGCCGTGCTAATGCCGCCCGGACTGCTTCATATGAGACCGCTTCAGCACTGGCCTTGCGATTGAGTCCTGAGATGGGCATGGCAACAGGGCACGCTCCAGGTCCCATTGACTCGGGCCTGCCATCATACCTTCACCCCGTGCGAATCTCACTGTTCTACGGGCCAGAGTTCCCTTAGAACGAGTTTCCAGGCATATAGCACTCAGTTGGCCGCTGGGGCCCACGCAAGTATGCATTTCCCAGTGAGCCTTCTTGCACAGATTGTGTGCAGATCTGGGAGGACAAGGAGCTTACTCCTTGCGACAGCACCTCCTTGGTCGTTCCTCTGAGGAAGGTTCTCCTTCGGCACCCACGTCCCGATCTATCCTACACGTGTGGGCCCTGGACGGGACACGGTAGGTTGAGTCACTCCCGCTAGGCCTTTGTCCATGAGACAGGCCTGTGCGTAGGAGTGCAACCTCTTCGTCACCTGGTGCTCTTCTCAGGAAGACCCCAGCTAATGCCACTCGGGTTGTGCTTCTTCCCTCCAATTTGGGGGGAGCGTAGGCTGTCTCCCTCCACCCTGAAGGTTTGCGTGGCCACTATTTTGGCTCACCTCAACCTGGTGGAATCAGAAACGGTAGGACAGCATGACCTGACCCGCAGGTTTTTAGGGAGCGTGGGGGATAAGTCCACCTCGCTTTCTGCAGTTGCCCTCTTGGGACCTCCAGTGGTGTTATCTACACTGCTGAGAGTTCCCTCCGAGCCCTTGCAGTCCTTTGAGTCTTAAGTTCCTTTCATTGAAAGTGGTGCTCTTGATTGCCCTGGCTCCCATTTAGGGGGTTGCGGATCTGCAGGCATTTTCAGTGAAGACAGCCGCTGTGGCGAGATTGAATTGGGACCCCCATTCCGTCAGTAACTGACGTAACTCGTAGTGTACTGACTGAAAGGGAACGTCTCGGGTAAGGATGTAACCCTCATTCCCTGAAGGAAGGGAACGGAGACGTTACGTCCTCCTGCCACAACCACTGTACCGCTGGTACAGCCAGGGCGCTCAGCCTCGGCTCTTCAGCAGGTAAACATAATGCGAGATTGCCACGCAACACCCTTTATACCCACCTGGTGGGGCGGGGATGCGTTATGCAAATTACGCAGAACCATGGCATTTTCATGCCATTGGCTCGTTTAGTAGATCTCAAAGGCAATTGGCTTGTAAGCGAAACCCCCATTCCGTCAGTAACTGACGTAACGTCTCCGTTCCCTTCCTTCAGGGAACAAGGGTTACATCTGTAACCGAGACGTTATCTTGCTTTGTTTCACACTGCTCATAATTTACCCTGGGTTAACAATTAATCCTGGGTATTCATAAACTGACGTTTCACATGGTACATTCCTAAACATTATTAAGTTCTTATTTGCATATTTGCGGTGTCAGTGTCATTGATTTGATGAACGCAGCATGCAACCTGTTTGCATAAACACTCTAGCATTGTGCATCCTTGTATTGCCAACTGTGCTATCGAGTTTATACTGAATAGACATTTCGGACTACAAAGGTAAGAATGAAATGGTCTCTTCTTCACTCAGATTGTCAAGTTTTCTGTCAGCATTTGACTGTCCAAACCACGCAAATATAAGTATGCGATTGGTTGTCTTTTTGCTAAGCGCCTAGCTGTAACATTCTAACTTCACATCGTTTGGCACCACAAAAGCGGTGCTAACCCTGCTCCAGAGTGTAAAACGTTCCTATACCGGAGCTTAAAGTGGTGTTTAGAATGATGATCAACCGGGGTTAAGCGCAGTGTGAAAAGCCCTATACACTGTAAAAAGTGGTAACCTGCGATTGTGAGCGATTTCTACCTGATCTAACCCTTAAATTCTGTTTTGCTGGTGAAACCTTATATGTTGATTTAGTAATGTTAAATTAAATTTTTTATTTAAAAAAAATTAATTAATTTACTTCTGTCATGACAACTCTCGGGAGACTGGTATGGTAATAGAGATTGGCATGGTAATGTATATGGCAATGTTAATGTATTTGGTCTTGGAGGAATAGATCTGCTACGCTGCTGCAGAGTCAAGTCAATTCAACTTTATTTATATAGCGCTTTTTATAATGCAGATTGTTTCAAAGCAGCTTCACAGTGTTAAACAGGAAAATAATGCAACCGAATTTGATTCGGTTGTACAGCCGAATCAAAATACTAGGAGATAATGATGTGATCGCTACCCAATGAGTTAAAGACATATCAGCCTGCGCCATCTAGAGTTTCATGCCAAAACGTAAATGGTACCACATGAAGCATTTACCATTTTTTTCTAGTGTACTACTGTATAGAGTACATCATCAATTTCAATGAGTAAACATTACCATCCAATAACAGTTTATATATGAAGCAGCATATGACGTCTGGCAATATAGCCTTTTCAGCACTAACATGTACATATGTTCAGAAATGTTCCATCTTATTGAAAGTGTAAGCAAGTTATGTTCATTTAACAAATCCAAGATTTAAATACAATTAGTAGTAGTAGTAGTAGTAGTAGTAGTAATATAGCATTATTATTATTACAATACTTCAAGAAAAATACATTAAATGAAACAAAAGATACACAGTGATGAAACCCCCCCCCCCCAGCAGGAATCAATAAACATGCGTCATGCATCCACATAGACAGGTGTCAGAATAAAGTCTAAGACCACCTACACAAAAAAAAATTTACTGGGTGTTCATTTAAGATAAAGATATGAAATTAAAAAGTATGGACACATGGTAATATAAGAAGCACACCCAAGCTGGAAAAGTCAGAACAGAACAGAAGTTTTTTTCTTAACTGCAAATTCTGTGACCCACTCGGGTACCAAATCCCTACAAAGTGATGTGAACAGTGAGTCTATGACAAATCTGGATAAGCATGAACAGGATCATAAGAGAGATTTGCTACAAAGCCTGACAACAGATAATGTTATCTGAAGCAAATCTGACATTTGCACAAACTGTTGAAACAGCTCTCAGTATGCAAACTGGGGAAACTACTTAAAATGAAAATAAGAAACATGACAAAAAAGCCTGAATATTAAAATGACTTGGCTAGTATTTTGTAGGTTGAAAGCAAATAGTTTGTTGCTATATTTTGTTCTATCCTATACTTTAGTATCTCATGCACAGCTTCAGAAATGCATTCTACAGTGCTTTTAACATGGATTCTATCCAGCTTAATCTTGCACAGAATTACAAAGAATTTCTTTAAGGCTCTCAATGAAGAAAGTTAACGACAAAACCTTCAAGAAGGACAAAAGATGAACCCTAAAAAGGCTGAGACATTTACAAAAATGCAGGCTCAGGGTAAAAAAGCCCAAATGTGATTTTGGTAATAAAGGCAATGTCAAAATAACTACATATAATGCTTTAAGGGATGCTGACGATGCTGATGCTATGCATTTTTTAAAATATCAAATGAATATGCTTCCCAGGAGATCTTCAAGAAATGAGAAAGTCCAGTTGCAAATGAAAGAACTAGACCTGACATTGTGGGATGACCTGGATGTACCAAAAATACTGCCACACATTTTGGGGGAGGAGAAATACGAAAAGATGGCAAGCAGAATAGAAGACTACAGGAACAACCCATACATTGATCTCAGGTGCAGGCAGCATGGGCTCATTCCCCTACAGCTTACTCTCGAGGCCTGTGATGAAAGATCACAAGACTAACACTGCAAATTGGACAAGTGTCAATATGGAATACAGATATACTTAAATCAGACTTTAAGTGTCTACAACTTATTTAGAGACAATATAATGAAGAGTAACGAACACCAACAGCTGCACATGTAATGACCTAGTAAATGAACCCTGTGACCAGTGGTGGAAAAGTCACATATCTGACCAGTCTTACCAGTCTTGGTCATAAATAATGAATGTGCCAAATTCTTAGAAATCTTTGTATTATTGTTGGTTTCATAATGTTTTGAAAACTGAAAAACTTCTATACTATTTTCCATAAATAATTAAAATTAAAGATTGTATAAACTGAAGATGGTATAACCATCAAGTAAAAAGTTGACATTTTCTTGACACTTAGAAAACATTTCAATGTACACATCTGTAACTTGTGTAACTTTTTTTCTGGTTGACTGACGAGAACTTGTACACCATAACTACGAGAGAATCCATAGAATTAGATAGGAGCTTGCCTTTTTGGTCAATATGGTGGTTAATAAATGGTCCATATAGCATGATGTTAAGGCATTGATAACAAAACATAATCATAATAACTTTCTCTCCTTGAGACCACTCTTCCTCAAGTTCCCTTTCAAATGGGAACTTGCACTGTATCCTAGGACACTTTGGGGAACGCCTCCAGCATGATCGGTGTCTAAAGCACATGTATAAATGCGACAATAACATTGGCCAGCGACAGTCACTACCAGTGTGACCAGAGTATAAATGGGCGCCTTTAGTACACGTCAACAATTTATTTTGTCATCAGGATCTGTTTGTTTATGTACGTGTGAAGACGATTACTCAGCCAAGCGTTTCAGGAAGTATTTGCCTCCATATCAGAGATGACACTTGAGGACACACGACTTGTGTGTTATGTGTTCGGGTAAGGAGCATGCGCATTCTTCACAGCGTTTTGTGATGCATTCGCAAGACTGACTGAAAGAGATGTGTAAAGGCCTGGGTATACTTTGAAATTTCCACATCCGCCCCCAGAGCTCAGAGTATCGAGTTGTTAGGCTCTTTTTTGAGCCTCCTTGGTAAGCAGTCCTTAGCGTAAATTGTGGTAAGCCTCCTCTCACTTTAAAGAGTCGTCTTATGAGACCTCCGTTCTTAGAGCTCAGTCAGGGTGGCTACGCCAGGTCTTATGGCTTTCTATGAGTCTCCTTGGCAGAAACACCCTTAAGCATTGTTAGGTTTTCTCTTGATTTAGAGAGTCATCATGCTAAGATCTCCACACCCCAGAGCTTCGCTTGGATAGCAGTCCTTATGGCCGTTTTACACAGCAAGCATGAGCTTACATCAGCGTAACTACACCGTCACTGCAGCTGCAGACTCGTAAGAGTATTCACACTGGAAGAATTTGTACAGCATCACAACAGCAGATCCAAAGCTTTGTGTTTACTTCATCTGCCGCGTGCATATGTTTACAAGACAGCAAACTCAACGGAAAAAAGACAGCAAACTCGGGTTTGATTTGGGTAGTGCTAGAGCCTATATACTTCTCTGTGTGCAGACGTCATCAAAATCCTTTCAGCATTCGCTGTGGACAAAACAGTTATTCAAAGTTAATAAACTAAAAGAAAGTTTATATATTATATTTTCAGGCTAGTTTACATATATATTTACTGCTACTCAGGCATTGCTCCTGCTCCAGGTGGGAAAGCACTCATTTGTTTACATGCATAGCGGGGAAAAAAATACACACTGCTCATGCGCCACTTAAGTTTGCATAGAATGTAGTTAGGCCTCCTCTCATTTTAGAGAGTCGTCTTGCTGAGGCCTCCGTTCGTAGAGCTCCCCTTGGATACTATCAGGTCGTATGCTCTGCGAGCCTCCTTGATTATATTTTTTTGAGTATTGCTAGGTCTCTTTTCGTTTGAGAGTGGTTTTCCTGAGACCTCCGCTCATCAGGGGTATAGTGTCCCCTGAAGTGACAGTCATGATATTCCTTATCCTTGGCCATATTCCCTTGAAAGTATTCAGAAGAATACCAGGAAGATTTTTCCCCAAAGCATCCTAGGACACAGTGCGAGTTACCATTTGAATGGAAACATGTAACCATGGTTCCCTGAGAAGGGGAACGAGACACTGCGTCTCATTGTCATGCTTCGGGTATCCCACATCTCCTTCAGACAAAATAAGTTGTTGATGTGTACTACAGGCGCCCTACTCTGGTCGCACCAGTAGTGATGTCATAGGCTGTTGCTGGCCAATGTTATTGTCGCGTTTAGATACTTGCTTTAGACACCGGTCATGCTGGAGGCATTCCCCAAAGCGCCCAAGGACGCAGTGTCTCGTTCCCTTTTTCTTGGAACCATGGTTACATTTGTAACCCAAGACATCATTCTGTGACATTGCCAGGCCACCACAAATACCAATGACCATGACTGCATGTCGCAGCCTAGCCTTTACACACAGTTTTTTTTCTCTCGAAGGATCATTTACCACTGCTATCTTCTGATGTATGGTTTGTTGGTCAATACTTGCGCTTCTGTATGAGGTTCCCACAGAATCTTGTTACAAAGCCTGTATTTTCCACCAATTTCTGTGAATCCTCCATTTTAAACTTGTGCTGTTGTTAGACTCAGCACTGATGTTCCCATATGCAAACCCAATAACTTGGAATCATGGGGGGTTGATGAGATGCCTTATAGAGACAGCAGATCACTTAGGGATGGTTATTCTCAGCACAATGAAAATGACTCTTCTGATGGTAAAACAACAATCAGAGATAAAAAATGTACTCACTATTTGTATGCATGAAGGAATTTCACATTTCCACCAAACAAGGTCTGTGGTACCAATTGTCACATAAACTGTACCCCCAATACACGCAACTATTTATAATACATTATTAACATTTAGTTCTCCAAATTTCCACGTCTAGGCCCATAGACTTTCCCCCTGTCACATCTATATTGACCTTTCTGAAGATGAGAGGGCACACTGGCTGTCTCTACTTCCAGTGGAAATGTCCTGAAAAGACGACACATCTGCAGATGCCTATGATTATACCCTAGACCAGTGCTTCTCAAACCTGTCCTAGGGAACTTTCCACTCCCATCAGCGCTTTTATGGAATAGAGTGGTGCAGGTATGACATCACTTTGTAGGCCAAAACACGTAAGCGAGTTAGCATTTTAGCACTTCCGGTTCCATCGTCTCGAAGTCAATGGGTTTTCTGAATTCTTTAGTTAAATAGCTGAAATAAGGTCTGTGGTGAAGACAAGCTCAAAACACTTTCACATTTATTATACAATATAAAATACATACCCCACTCTTGATTTTTTTAAAGCTGTTACATGAAAGAGGTGGTTGCTAACAAGTGGCTAAATGGGACTACAGAGGCAGTCAGGGACATTAAACGTCATCACGCCAAAAAGGTAAGCTCAGTCCGATTTTACAGCCTCATTATGCTCATAATTGTGCTCTTATAAACTAGTCTAAATCAAACGTTCTGGGAAAAAGTTGTTGGAAGCTTAGTGATGCTGACGTTGAAGTTGAGCGACCGTGGTGTAGTTCGTTTATAGCCTACCTTTAGCTTTTTACTTCTGGCAGCTGCATTTGGGCTTCAAAATTCATAAAAGTTGTGTTCATCTGTGACAATTATCTTGCTGGACAAAATGTGTACGTATCATAAACTTGTTTTTTTGCGATAATCCAAAAGCCTATGGAAAAATCCTGTTGGGTTTCTGTTGAGGGAACCAGTGTGATGTTAACTGGCAGCTGGCCTACAAAGTGACGTCAGAACCACTCTATTGTGGTCTCATGCTAATTTGCCCTGTTTAGTAAATCTGGCTCTTGGACTTCTTTGTCTTTCAGGTGGCAAGACGGTCAAAGTTGCATCACCTTCCGACAGATCTCACTTAAAGGCATAGATCAACGATAATGAGTGTTTCTTTATCTCAACAGCAGCAAATTATATCAAGCTTGTGGTTCCCAGCCACATTTCTGTATTTGAAAACATCATGAAAAGTTGTTGTTGTTGTTGTTGTTGTGGACCATAGAAAATGTACTGTAACTTAGATTATATGATAAACTTTCTCATTGTCATTGGAGCAACAGATATTGTGTAATTTAATACTAATTCAACTTTTAGTGCAGCAGTTCTACTTTTTGAAGTGGAGCAATTCCTAAGTCATATTTGGAAATGCACTATTTTGGCATAAACTTTATAGGTTGATTATGTTAAAATTAACCTTGATGATTATTGCTGTGTAATTTGAGTATCGTTTCATGCTCTGTATGATTTGACATATTGTGATGTCTTCTTCTCACTATTAGAAAATGATGTCAAAATACAAAGTGCTGCTGCATGGCTGTGGTGATTCATCTTGCATACCAGAGCCAATTGTGTGTATGATTAAGACGCATACATACATTTCTCCATGCAGCCTCACAACCAATTATCTTCTCTCTTAAATGAGCCCATAAAGGAACACAGCTTCACACATTCACAGTGACAAAGGGAAATAAAGGATGGTACTATGTCTTCCTCTGTGGCACATTTGACAAACAAAGCTTTCTGAATTCAATTCAACGACAATGAAAACATTTCAGTTTTCTCATAAGCGGATAACTGCTACCAATTACAGTACATGTAACCATACCTGGTTGAAGTATAATACATTATATAAAAAGCATACAAATACACAGAAGCAAATATGAAACTTTAAGTGAAAAAAAATGTTCTCTGAAAAATCTTCCAAAATTCTTCAAACACTCATCCCCCCCACCCCCCAAAAAATGGAGAACACACATACCATATCGGTGTCAGATACTGGTCCGAAGCTTGTCACATAGATGTTTGTCCTCACTTCAGTCACACTTTCTGAAATAGCAAGCATAAGAGCAGAAATATCTAAAATGTTAAATAACTATTTAATGCATTTTGAAGCTATTATTGGTCACACTTTACTTCACATTCTACTAACTATAAGTAACTTTGCAACAACATGTCAACTAACTCATTAATTTGCAACTACATGTCAACTACCTTTCATTAGAGTATAAGTAGACTGTTAGATTCGGGTTAGAAGAATAAGTTGGCATGTACTTGCAAAGTTACTTATATTCAGTAGAATGTCTGTTGGGAGAAGCATTAAAATAAAGAGTTAGCAGATATTAAGCAGACAGTCTACTAATACTCTAATGACTTCTAGTTGACATGTAGTTGCAAAATTACTTACAGTTAGTAGAATTAATCAAAATAAAGTGTTACCCTATTACTTTATAGATCTGTAAAGACAACAATTCACCACTAATGGCCAGTAAAATAATACATAATGCACAGAGGATAAGCGATGTCAGACAACTGTAACATATGACCTTGTGTATTTTTATCAGTCAATTTGATTCCATTTCTTGCATGTACATGCCTCAAAAAAGGGCTGGGTCATTATGGTCTACTAGTTGACTGTCTAGCAATCGAGACGATTAGTAAGGTTTATCTAGATCGTTGTTTGTTTTGTAAATAAACAGTCGTGAATCATCCAGCTAATGACACACAGTATTAAGAATCAAGCAGAATCAAGTAAACTTTTTCAGCTATGTTATGTGAAAGAACTTATTCAGGGTAGTACTAAAAAAAACATATTACAGACTCTGCAAGGTGTATGTATAACTTTATAAAATCTTATACATGCTATAAATATATTATATGTGTATGTATATATACACACCGATCAGGCATAACATTATAACCACTGACAGGTGAAGTGAATAACGTCTCGGTTCCGTATGGTAACCCTCGTTCCCTGAAGGAGGGAACGGAGACGTACGTCGGACGTCACCGACGAATTGGGATCACTTCTGGGAGCCCCTATCAGCTTCGAGATATAGAGAACGGGCCAATGGCCATTGGCGTGCGAGATTTGCATCTCGCGCTCCGCCCCGCGCTGCGGGTATAAACAGGAGGCGAATGCAGCGCACTATTGTTTTTCACTGAGGAGCTGAACTAGTGACTCGGCCATGCAGTGATGGTACAGCAACTGTGGCGACGGGACGTACGTCTCCGTTCCCTCCTTCAGGGAACGAGGGTTACCATACGTAACCGAGACGTTCCCTTTCAGTCGGTCACGTTCGACGTACGTCGGACGTCACCGACGAATTGGGATCCCTTTGGAAAACGCCACAGATACTACCACTTCCAGCACCCAGCGAGAGCCCCTCAGACCCTGTCTGTTCCAGGCGGGGAATTCACGCAGGGAAGTCACACTGCTGTTCCGCAAGACCCACTCAGCAGACTATTTGATAACGCTGGGAAAGCGTGCCCAGAGGGACGCTGCGGAAGCCACATCATGCCCGAAGGGAGTTACCATGTGGAGAATACACGTATGGACTGGCCGAGGGCAGTGCAACATACGGAAGTCCCAGGGGTGGCCCCGGCCAAACAGGTGGGGAAACAACACCTAACTGAGACGGCAGAGAGCTCTGCCGAGGGAAAGACACGGGTTCGCCGTAGGGAGCCGTACCGTGGAAGAATACACATATGGGACCGCCGTGGGGGTCACAACATATGGAACCCAGCCTAACACAAGTTCCTCCAATGCATACGAGTGTTAGATCTGGCGTCGGACGCTCCGCCACTTCTGACTGCCGCGGGTTGCGGAGGACTCAACAGGGTTCGCCGTTCTGGGGAACTCGACTGGAGCATATAAGCGCACGTATCCGTTCCAAAGGGAAGGGAGTGGCGCAGCAAGCCGACACTTAGAACGGGCACTTCGGTGTTACTGACTATGGGAAGCGAGCACACAGGAAGATACCGGCTCTACACAGAGGCTATAAAATCTAGCGAACGTGTTAGGTGTCGCCCAGCCCGCAGCTCTACAATATCTGTCAGCGAGGCGCCACGAGCCAACGCCCAGGAAGAAGCTACACCCCTAGTGGAGTGGGCTCTTAACCCGAGCGGGCAGGGCACGTCTTGGGTTTGGTACGCCAAGACGATGGCATCCACTATCCAGTGGGCCATCCTCTGCTTGGAGACAGCCTTTCCCTTCTGCTGGCCTCCATAACAGACGAAGAGCTGTTCTGAGGTCCTGAAGCTTTGCGTTCTGTCCACGTAAGTCCGCAGAGCGCGGACTAGACAGAGAAAAGCTAGGGCTGGGTCTGCCTCCTCCGAAGGCAGCGCTTGCAGGCTCACCACCTGGTCCCGGAAGGGAGTGGTGGGAACCTTGGGCATATATCCGGGCCGGGGTCTCAGGATTACATGAGAGTTACCGAGCCCGAATTCCAGGCACGATTCGTCGACCGAAAATGCCTGCAGGTCCCCTACCCTCTTGATAGAGGCCAGTGCAGTCAGGAGTACTGTCTTCAGAGACAGGATTTTTAACTCAGCTGACTGCAAAGGCTCAAAGGGCGCCCTCTGCAGTGCGGTTAGCACCAGAGTTAAGTCCCAAGAGGGTATAGAGGGAGGGCGAGGCGGATTTAGTCTCCTCGCCCCCCTCAGGAACCTGACGATCAGATCGTGCTTCCCTAGAGACTTACCACCTACCATGTCATGATTAGCGGCGATAGCGGCAACATAGACTTTGAGGGTGGAGGGAGACAGCCTTCGCTCCAACCCGTCCTGTAGGAAGGAAAGCACAGAACCGATCGAACATCTCCGGGGGTCTTCTCAGCGAAAAGAACACCAGTCGACGAACAGGTTCCACTTCAACGCATAGAGGCGCCTCATAGAGGGAGCTCTAGCGGAAGTGATGGTGTCTACCACAGCCTGGGACCAGGGACCAGACATGGAGTTTCCAGAGGTCCGGACGCGGGTGCCATAGGGTGCCCCATCTCTGAGTCAGGAGGTCCTTCCTCAGAGGAATGGGCCAGGGAGGTGCTGTCGCGAGAAGCACTAGTTCCGGGAACCAAGTCCAGTTGGGCCAATACAGAGCAACCAACAGGACTTGCTCTTCGTCCTCCCTGACCTTGCACAGAGTCTGTGCTAGAAGGCTCACTGGGGGAAACGTATACTTGCGTAGGCCCCGGGGCCAGCTGTGTGCCAGCGCATCCGAGCCAAGGGTCCCCTCGGTCAGGGAATAAAACAACTGGCAGTGGGTCGTGTCCGGGGCGGCAAACAGGTCTACCTGTGCGGTCCCGAATCGACTCCAGATCAGCTGGACCACCTGGGGATGGAGTCTCCACTCTCCGGGGAGCACTGGCTGTCGTGAGAGCTCGTCGGCCGCACGATTGAGCAGGCCCGGAATGTGAATGGCACGAAGCGACCTCAGATGCTTGAGGTTGAGTTGAGACATGCGACGGGAGCGTAGACCACCCTGTTTGTTGACGTACGCAACGGCCGCAGTGTTGTCCGTACGGACCAGAACGTGCTTGCCTAGTAGCGGCGTTTTGAAGCGGCCCAGCGCAAGACGAACTGCTAACAACTCGAGGCAATTGATATGCCATTGCAGTTGAGGCCCTGTCCACAGACCCGAAACTGCAAGCCCGTTGTACGTGGCACCCCAGCCGGTGGATGAGGCATCCGTGGAGACAACAACATGCCTGGACACCTGCCCGTAGAAACGAAGGGTCCGACCACAGGCTGAAGGTTTGGCGGCACCTCGGAGTCACGGGGACACGGAGGGATCCGCTGTGCCACGCCCATCTCAGGACTCGGTCGTGTAGCCAGCGTTGAAGCGGTCTCATATGAAGCAATCCGAGCGGCGTTACAGCGGCTGCGGATGCCATATGCCCCAGGAGCCTCTGAAAATGTTTCAGTGGTACTGGACACGCTCCTCTGTGAGATTGACCAAGTCCAGCTCCATACCGAGAAAAGAGATCCTCTGCACGGGGCAGAGTTTGCTCTTTCCCCAGTTGACCCGAAGTCCCAACAGGCTGAGGTGACTGATCACCGTGTCTCTGTATTCACACAACAGGGACAGTCCTGAAGGGAACGACCTTCAGGTCGATCGCTGCAAACCAATCTTGGGGACGGATGTACTCGAAAGTGCGCTTCTGCGTCAACATCTGAACGGGCGGTTTGTGAAGGGCCCGGTTCAGGACTCACAGGTCCAAGATTGGTCATAACTCACTGCTTTTCTTGGGCACAATGAAGTAGGAGTTATAGAACCCCAACTTCATGTCGGCTGGAGGGACCGGCTCCAATCACGTCCTTCGCCAGTAGGACTTCGATCTCTTTCCACAAGATGGGCGTCGCAGCTCCACACAACAGTGAAGTGGACGCCCAGAACTTGGGAGGATGCCGAGCGAACTGAATCGCATAGCCGAGCCTGGTGGTGCAGGTGAGTCAGCGGTACCGTCCCGGAAGTGCTAGCTAGGCTTCCGGAAACCGTACCATGAACACACCCGCCCCACAGACGTACCCGCAGTAGGGCAGCGAAGTGGAGGGCAGGGACCCGACCTAAGAGGCACAGCGTCCTGAAGTGGGGTCTGAGTGCGCACGCAGCACCTACCTGCCCCCACGGTTGGACAGAGGGTATGAGAGAAGGCATGGTAGCGTTCTCAAGCCATACACTGCGGTCCGCTGGCGAGGCGTCACACACTGCCTACCTCACCTCCTTCCTCAGCGGGGAACAGGAGTGGCGAGGCATAGCGTCGCGCACTGCCGTCCTCACACCGCTGAGAAGAGGGGAATGAGAGTGGCGAGGCTCCCCGGCGTCGCACACTGCCATTCTCGCCCTCTTGTGGGGAGGGGAATGAGAGCGGCGCGGCTTCATAGCGTCACACGTGGGATGCCCATGGCGAGCAGACTGAGGGGTTCCATCTGCTTTGCACTGTGGAGGACTGCTGCACAGTCACCGACAGTGTCGCCGAAAAGGGTCACCTTGTGAGATGTGAGCATCGAGAAAGCGTACTCTGGCGACGTCTCACACCCCTGCAAGGTAGCCCAAGGGTGTTTCTGGACCAGGGTGGACATCGTCTGGCCAAGGGCAAGCGCTGTGACTTTAAATGTAAATCAGTCTCTGTGCGCAGCTCAACCTCCGCTCAGAACTACCCTCGTGCACTAAGAGCGGAGGGCGGAGGTGGCCTGCCAGTGGCACTGCCACCTCACCGATGAGGGTAGTGAGAGAGAGGAAAACTTTATCCAGATTATGGCCCCATTGGCACCCCATATTTTGGCACCAAATAGTTCCACACTGCCAAAGCTTTCCAATGCACATCCGGGAAAAAGGCAAGGGGGCGGGCAAGGCGATTTACGCGTTGCACTACGCCTCAGCCACCCAGGAAAGCATGGCTGTCAAGTCTGAATCTGATTCAGCATGAGCACACACCATTATAGTGGGAAACTCAGCATCATCTTCATTTCCAGCTTATAACAGCCCTCTCTCCGATGCAGCGATTGACATCTGTCCTCTGCTAGAGCCCCAGATGAAACGCTAGGTCCCCTTTATTTATTTTTATTTATTTTATTTTTTTTTGGAACCAGCAATCCCACCTGTAAGCTACCAGCAGGCATGTAAGACCATGAGCGTGGCCGTCGAGACGGCACACGGCGCGCTGAACACTCAAGCCCCTATGAAGAAGGCAAGACGAACAACGTGCCGACGTGGCCATGCTCTCATGAGAGAACATGAACCACCCACGAACACAGTCTCAGCATGCTTGCGATGCGATAGAGGAGTGAGGGTCCACGGAGATGTAGTCAGCAGGGAAGCCCCACTGTAATCCTCAGGTCACCAAGGCTTATTAGCCGAAGTAGCCCCTTTCTGGTGCACCAGAAAAGAAACTAGATCGGGGAATAGGCGAAGGGTCTCAACCCCGTTTGAGGTTAAGTCTCGACCGCGCATCTAAAGCGCCGAGTGACGCGCTGGGTTGCCGTGACAACCCGCGCTGTCAGCCGGCAGCTAGACGGCACACGGCGCGCTGAACACTCAAACCCTCACGAGGAAGGCGAGACGAACAACGCACCGACGTGATCCCGTTCTCCTGAGAGAACATGGATCACCCACGAACGCAATCTCAACATGCTTATGCGAGAGGGATCGTGGCTGTCAAAGGACAGGAAACAACCGCATCCAGAAACGCACGGGTGGAATGACGTCTTGAAAAAGACGCAGTGTCACACCCGCGCTGCTTTTTTAGAAGAAATCTCTTTTAAATGTGCTGAAGCACCCAGGAACGACTGCGGCAAAACACAGGAGAGTAGTGCAGCCTGTGTATGCAGTCACCGTTGGGAACGCCCTCACCAAACCAACAGTGCTGTAAAAACAGCAGTTTATCACTGTATCAGTGAGCTCGCGGACGCCGCTGATCGTGCCTTCTCTCCCAGCACTCAAAGAAGCGTCTTCTCTCTTTCTCTCTCTTTCTCTCTCTGCTGAAGCAGGAACAGTCTCCTTCGTCAACACCGTGTTCGGCTCCGAAGTGAATGACAATAGTGCGCTGCATTCGCCTCCTGTTTATACCCGCAGCGCGGGGCGGAGCGCGAGATGCAAATCTCGCACGCCAATGGCCATTGGCCCGTTCTCTATATCTCGAAGCTGATAGGGGCACCCAGAAGTGATCCCAATTCGTCGGTGACGTCCGACGTATGTCGAACGTGACCGTCTGAAAGGGAACACTAATTATCTATTCATCACGGCACCTGTTAGTAGGTGGGATATATTAGGCAGCAAGTGAACATTTTGTCCTCAAAATGTATGTGTTGGGAGCAGGAAAAATGGGCAAGCGTAAGGATTTGAGCAAGTTTGACAAGGGCCAAATTGTGATGGCTAGACAACTGGGTCAGAGCATCTCTATATCTGCAGCTCTTGTGTGGTGTTCCCGGTCTGCAGTGGTCAGTATCTATCAAAAGTGGTCCAAGGAAGGAACAGTGGTGAACCGGCGAGAGGGTCATGGCTCATTCATGCACATGGGGAGCGAAGGCTGGCCCGTGTGGTCCGATCAAACAGACGAGCTACTGTAGTTTAAATTGCTCAAGAAGTTAATGCTGGTTCTGATAGAAAGGTGTCCGAATACACGGTGCACCGCAGTTTGTTGCGTATGGGGCTGCATAGCCGCAGACCAGTCAGAGTGCCCATGCTGACCCCTGTCCACCGTCGAAAGCAGCAACAGTGGGCATGTGAGCATCAGAACTGGACTACGGAGCAATGGAAGAAGGTAGCCTGGTCTGATGAAGCACGTTTTCTATTACATCATGTGGATGGCCGGGTGCGTGTGCATAGCTTATCTGGGGAACACATGGCATCAGGATGCACTATGGGAAGAAGGCAAGCCTGCAGAGGCAGTGTGATGTTTGAACCTTGGGTCCTGCCATCCATGTGGATGTTACTTTGACAAGTACCACCTACCTAAGCATTGTTGCAGACCATGTACACCCTTTTATGGAAACGGTATTCCCTTTCAGCAGGATAATGCGCTCTGCCACAAAGCAAAAATGGTTCAGGAATGGTTTGAGGAGCACAACGAGTTTGAGGTGTTGACTTGGCCTCCAAATTCCCCAGGTTTCAATCCAATCGAGCATCTGTGGGATGTGCTGAACAAACAAGTCTGATCCATGGAGGCCCCACCTTACAACTTACAGGATCTGCTGCTAACATCTTGGTGCCAGATACCACAGCACACCTTCAGGGGTTTAGTGGAGTCCATGCCTCGACGGATCAGGCTGTTTTGGCAGCAAAAGGGGGACCAACACAATATTAAGTCAAATATTAGGTCATAATGTTATGCCTGATCGGTGTATATGTATATATATATATATATATATATATATATATATATTATGTTTATTATATTTAATTATATATAAAAATATATAAAATATATAAACCTATCAAAATTAAGTATGGCATTTTAAGTAATGCTCTAAAATGCTGTAATGTTGTCAAAATTTGCTCAGTAGTTTCTTGATAAAATGTGTCCACCACTACAACTATAGCAACTGGATTTGAACCTTGCTCAGCTGAGCAAATTCAAATAGCATATATTTGTTAGTAGATGTATATTGTTAATGGTGGTGTATTTGGTTGTTTTATTTAGTGAATTCACTTGAATGGAGATTGTCTGAATGATAAATTGAGTGTTCTTCTGCAACAGTTGTGCATGGGGTAGAACACACACTGCCGCCTCATGTCGCCTATGACTGGGTCTGCCACTAAATAGAGGGAAGGATAGTACTTAAATGTAATGAATTATAAAGTTTTAAATGGAAAAAACAGAGAGAAAAAAAATGGCTTCAGCCCCCTATTATAATAGGGAACATATTATGCTTGTTACCTATGGATTTTACCTTTCCTTTGTGTATAGTTATTTAGTTATGTGTGCATGTAAACTAACTGCAAACTGTTACAAAGCACAAAGTCCTCGCCAAAAGGAGTTAATCTCTCCAAAAGAAAACACTTGCTTAAACCTGCCATTTGTAGTTCTGCCATATTGTCTGTGACTTTGCTATGTCACCGTGTTACACATTTGCATAATGCCCACCTGGCTGCTTTGGCCCGCCTTCAAAGAACAATTTTGTAATGTTGAGGAGACGTCACAAAATTGTTCTTTGTGACTTTTTTTTACTGTTGCCATAGTAACCATATATATTATACAGCTTACAGCTGCTCATGAAGCCCCAGGAGCTGAAAACTGATTATGGGAAGTGGCGTTACATTTCCAACACAAGCTCTAAGAGGTTGACCAATCACAACAGACTGGGCCAACTGACCAATCAGAGCCGACTGGGCTTTTCGGAAAGGTGGGCTTTAAAGAGACAGGAATTAAAACAGAGTGGCTAGATGCATTCTAGCAGATTCCAAAAATAAAATTATGAACTTGCAAATGAGCATAATATGGGCACTTAAAAAATGTGTCCTGTGTATACTGCACTGAAGGCCTTTAAAGAAATCTGAAGTCATCATGTTCCAGTTAGCAAATTTGATGTGATGAGTATTGTAATACACATAAGCATCTATGTAAAGCAGGGTGAAAATGGAAAGATTTGATGGAGCTTGAGAGAGGTGACTGGAAGGCGGCCAGGATGGTGGAGACAGCAGGACTCGGGCAGTTGAGGCAATGGAAGCCATCCAGCTCCACAGCATCAGCCCAGAGCTCTCAGTGTGGCAATGTGACTTAGCCCATTTATCAAAAACATACATCTTGGTTTTTGACTGCCCACTGCTGGGCTCACAATTTAGGCTCTGTACTTTCAGAGGTCACTAGGGATTCCCTCTGTGAGACCTCTGTGGAGAAGGAAAAATATACACAGAGGGAGATAAACTAATGGATTTAGTAGGACATTTCAGCAAATGTCATTAGGAAATAGACTATAGTTTATTGATGCTCAGAAATCAGCATTTTACGTTAATGCTCTGAATCCAAAATATTCTGGGGATCCGATCAGCTTTTTCATTATGATTAAGTGAGCAATCTGTGGGTGCACCATCACAGCAGTGGTCAGGACTTTTTTTTTTTTTAGAGATCTATAACACACTGTGCTCCTGGGGCTTCTTAAGCTTAGGATCTGTAAGTGATCACAGAAGAGCACTGTTCTGTGACACATTTTGCTATTGATAAACATTACAGTGCCAAGAAAAGGTTTGACTGTTCCAAAACACAATCTGTTATAGATCGGAGAGGCGTGAGACTTGTGGCAAGAAGTGTCAAAATTAAAGCAAGACTGAGAAAGATCATACTCCATCCACAAGCTAACAGTAAGGCCAGCATGTTGACAATAGAGACAATGAGAAGAAAATGTGTACATGTATTTATCGTACCTCCTAGTCCGGGACGCAATCTGTTGTCATAACCATCCAGCAAGCGGTCCAAAATCCGGGTAAAGATGGTGATGTTGTCTTTGCTGTCATCGGGAATGGGTTCTCTGTGCCCGGTTACAGCCCTGTGGAGAAGAAAAAAGAAAGAGATTCAGGTCTCGTAAAGGAAGTAAAGGCCCCAATATACTCACAGCAGAGTTATTTTTTGTTCTCCGTTTAGGGGTAAAAAGTTGTTTTAAATATGCAAGCTGTAGTACACAACAAAAATAACAGCTATGAGAAAATAACAGTTAAGAAAGCATCTGATCATAGCGATATGGATGTGTTTGCATAAGCTCTGCAATTCGTCACTCCAGTCAAGTCACGTTACCATTATTTATACCACTTTATACAAATGTATTGCTTTAAACCAAGCAGCTTTACAGCATTAAACATGAAAAACACCTGTCAAGCTTATATATATATATATATATATATATATATATATATATATATATATATATATATATATATATATACACACAGTTGCAAGAAAAAAGTATGTGAACCGCTTGCAGAATCTGTGAAAATGTGAATAATTTTAGAAATCCATCTTTTCACACTGAGGACAATTGAGGGACTCAAACGCAACTATTAAAAAAGGTTCAAACATTCACTGATGCTCCAGAAGGAAACATGATGCATTAAGAGCTGGGGGTGAAAACTTTTTGAATTTGAAGATCAAGGTAAATTGTACTTAATTTGTCTTCTAGGAAACATGTAAGTATCTTCTGTTGCTTCCGAAGGGCAGTACAAAATGAAAAAAAAAATTATATTTAAACAAAACAAGAAAAATCTGGACATCTTCATCTTGTTCAATGCGTTGTGTTTCCTTCTGGAGCATCAGTGAATATTTCAGCTTTTTTAATAGTTGCGTTTGAGTCCCTCAATTGTCCTCAGTGTGAAAAGATGGATCTCAAACTCATACAGTCACTGCTGGAAAGGGTTCAAATATGCAAAAGATGCGGCAAAACTGAAGAATTTGAAGGACATGAAGGATTTTTCTGAAGAACATTGGGCAGTTTAACTGCTCAGGACAAACAAGGGACTCAACAAGGGATCAACAATCACAAAACAAAAAACAGCCGTGAATCATCCAGGGAACGACACACAGTATTAAGAATCAATGGTTCATAAACTTTTGAACGGGATCATTTTAATAAATTCAGGTATTGTTTTTGTCTTGTGGGCTATATGTAAAAAAAAATTATGTAAAATGTCTGGATGTCCTATTATATGTCCTATATTCAGGACAGCACTAAATAAAAAATAACGCAATCTCTCTCTTATTAAAATTTTCACAGATTCTGCAAGTGGTTCACATACTTTTTCTTGCAACTGTATTTATATATATATATATAAAACAAGTGGCTGAAGCTGTGAGAGCTCGTCGGCTGCACGGTTCAGGTCTCCCGGGGCGTGAATGGCACGAAGCGACCTCAGATGCTTCTGACTCCATAGGAGATGGCGGGTGAGTTGAGACATACGGCGGGAGTGTAGACCACCCTGTCGGTTGATGTACGGTACTGAGGCTGTGTTGTCTGTCCAGACTAGTACGTGTTGACCCCTGAGCAACGCTCGGAAGCGGTGCAAGGCAAACCGTACTGCCAGCAACTTGAGGCAATAGACATGCAGGCAGCGCTGGGGTCCTGTCCAGGAGCCCTTGGAGGCATGTCCATTGCACATGGCACCCCAGCCCGTGGCAGAGGCATCTGTTGATACAACAATATACCTGGAAACTTTTTCTAAGGGAACTCCGGCCCGTAGAAAGCTGAGGTTCTCAGAGATGACGTTACTCAGAGACTGACATGTTTGGCTTGTCAAAAATGCTACATTCAGCTGTAGCAAATTCGTTGACTTTTGAAAATCAAGCTGATTTTTTTTTTTTTTTTACGAGGAAAGGATTGGTTTTGAAGCACAAAGGTTTTTATTGTCGCTTATAACATTTTTTGAAACCCATGAAAATGCTGATCCTGTTGTAAACAAAAGTTAACAATCACTTTTTAAAACTGTTGTTCCATTATTACCCCTTAGCAGATTTTGAATCATATACTGTACATATATATATACAGTGGTGGTCAGAATTATTGGCACCCCTGGTAAATATAATCAAATATGGCTGTAAAAAATAAATCTGCATTGTTTATCCTTTTGATCTTTTATTCAATTTTTTTTTTAATTGAAGTAAAAGAATTGAAAGTGGGGTTATTTCACATTATGAAATAAATGCTTTTCTCCAAAACACGTTGGCCACAATTATTGGCACCCCTAGAATTTTTTATGAGTAAAATAAAGTATAAAGTATAAAGTATATTCCCATTAATATTTACATTTTTTAGCACACCAGGGTGACTAGGAACATGAAATTGTCTAGCTATGATGTCTTGTTCCACAGGAGTATAAATATGAGGAAACAAAGGCCAAATTCTCTTAATCATTCATCACAATAAAGTAAAGCCAAAGAATATTGGTTCATATAGTGGAATATTAATTAATCCATTAAGTTCTGATGTGCAGCATAAGATTGTTGAGCTTCACAAAATAGAAAGTGGCTGTAGGAAAATAGCTAAAGCATTGAAAAGTCCCATTTCCACCATTTCCAGGGCAATAATTAATAAGTTTCAATCAACTAAAGATGTTACGAATCTGCCTGAAAGAGGATGTGTGTCTATATTGTCTTAATGCACGGCGAGGAGGAAAGTTTGAGTGGACAAAGACTCTCCAAGGATCACAGATGGAGAATCGCAGAGATTAATTAAGTCTTGGGGTCAGAAAGCCTAAAAAAAAATAAAAAATAAAATAAAACAACCCCTATATCACCACATGTTGTTTGGGAGGCATTCAAGAAAAATCCTTCTTGCTCATCCAGAAACAAACTCCAACATATTCAGTTGTCAGACACGACTGGAAATTTAAAAGAGACCTGGTTCTATGGTAACTATAAAAAGAGCTTTTTGGCAGCAAATCCACCAGATGGGTTTGATGCAAACAGGGATAAAAAGTACCCCAGGCCCACGGTTAAAAATACCGCTGGATCTTTAATGTTGTGGACCTAATTTTTTGCTGGAGGTCCTGGACATCTTGTTCAGATACATGGTATCATGGATTCTAGCAAATACCAACAGATAAAAAATCTAAACCTGACGGCCTCTGCTTATAATGGGCCGTGGTTGGATCTTCCATCAGGACAACGATCCAAAACAAACATCAAAATCAACACACAAATGTGTCACTGAACACAAAATGAAGCTTCTGCCATGACCATCCCAGTTCCCTGACCTGAACCCTATAGAAAATGAGTGGGGTGAACTGAAGAGAACAAGCACCAACATGGATCTGGGAATCTGAAGGATCTGGAGAGATTTTGTATGGAGAAATGGTCTCTGATATCTTTTCAGGTGTTGTCCAAACTCATCAGGCATTATAGAAGACGACTCAGAGCTGTTATCTTGGCAAAAGGAGGTTGCAAAAAGTGTTTAATAAAAGGGTGCCATTAATTGTGGCCAACGTGTTTTAGAGAAAAGCATTTATTTCATAATGTGATTTACCCCCCACTTTCAATTATTTTACCTCAATGCAAGGTTAGATTTTTGTGATTTTTTTTAATAAAAGATCAGGGATAATAAAGGAAGGATAAACAATGCAGATTTATTTTTTACAGCCATATTTATTTACCAGGGGTGCCAATAATTCTGACCACCACTGTATATATTTATCATATATATAATGGAAAGAAACAAATACGGGACAAGAAACAAACAGAAAGAAGGAAGGCCAGTAAACAAGAAGAGTCTTAAATAGAGGGATAGCTAGAGGGGGAAAGGGTTTGAAGTTTTTGAATCTTTGATCTTTCATTCTTTGAACATCTGTTGCAACTGGAACCCCCCTCAGGTAGGAGATGCAGTCATTATGAATGTGTCTAGGACCAGTCCTGGAGAGAAAATAACAACTTGGCTTAATCTAACGATCGAAACAACTAAAGCCTGACCACAATTCTAGAATACCCAGTTACCTGCTTCTCCTTGAGTCACATGATACGAGCCCTTTATTTTTTTGTTAACCTCAGGATGCAATTCCTCCTAGTGTGACATTTTGGATGTGCTCTTGCTCTCACTCTGGTTAATGTGCGCACACGCTCATCTGGGAGAAGTGCCAATACAAGCAATTCCGCCCTTTATGACGTCATACAGGGCCATACTCGAAAAAAACGTATTCAAATCCAAAGGAGTGTATTTGGCACAGAAATACTCCATACTCATCATATGTCCAACTCGTTATTTTAAAAAATTTGGCCATGTTTAGCATGAGAATCCAACTTTTTTATCAGTGTAAACAAGTCAGAATACATAAAAATAGCATTAAAAGTTTTCAAATATTAAGCAGTGATGCAGTTTCTATAGTATACTCAGCAACTCAACATGTGCATTAGACTGTGGACAGTTTCAAAGCATGAGGGCACGCAAACCAAGTAAGTCAGTAGGAAAATTAGTTGAAGTGAAAAAAAAGTCAAGAGAAACAGAAAGAAAGACAGAAAAATTATAGAACTTATGTAAGTCCAAGTGGATTAGTGAAACCTGTCACACAACTGAATATGGCTTTGCAGAAATCCCTGCTCAGGGATTTGACTGCATTATTTCCCAAAAGTTGCAAATGGGGTCTTGAATATGCAGCCAAGCCCTGTTTCTTTAATTACCTGAAATATGCAGAATAATTATGTCTTGCTGGGGCTGTGATTCCCTGATGAACAATGCAATGGCATGATGGAGGGCGTGATAGACAGAAAGCTGATGAGATAATGAGTGCTGTCCTCAATCAAGAGCTGCGCTGGAAGCGACCTTGCACCAATTACATGCTGACCTTTTAAAGGCCTTAAAATAGCACGTAAATCTGTTTAAAACGCATGTACTGCATGTGACAATATCCCATTAGGTTTTGCTTAGTCCTCTTGAGGCAGTTATGTTCTAGCTCTTTCTGCACAACATTGTTTAGTCATTTAGGGGAATAATGACACTGACAGAGAACACTGAGAAATGATTCCATATTTTTAGCTGAAATGTGTTTGTACATTTATTATGATTTATCATTACTGTTATGAAATATGTTATACGTTATGTTATGAAAACACAAACAAAAACAAGTTAAAATTGATGTCTAGTATGCAGGAGTTTGGCAAAATTAGAAGTGGGTATAATTATACTCTTATTATTATCTAAACAGAATTATAATAATACTAAGCTGCTCCAGGAAATGTAATGTAACTATTGTCTAACGCATCGTCACCAGACCTCCACGCTCCACCCACTCGTTCACAGTCTCCTGAGTACTAATCACCTGCACTTCATCATCAAGGACACTATAAAGACACTCACTCCCTTCACATCATTGTCTGGTCTCATCTCATGTACCTGGACTCCTTACCCGCTACTCTCCTGAGTTTCCAGTGTCTTCATCCAGTTTTCTTCCATCTCCTGTTCTTCGTTACTCGTTGATCCCTTCACCTGCAATAGAATCATCTATTATCCTTCAGCTAAGTGACTGTTCGAAAAATGCTTGTTCTTTAACTCACCTGCATCCACCGTCTACCTGTGTTCGTGTCTCTGTTTAATAAAGCATCTGTGTTCACTTACCCCTCTGCCTCTGCCTGTGTCCTGACAGAAGACCAGACCTAATGCAGAGCACCTCGGACACAGACGGGGATTGTACTCCGGACCCGTTTGCCATCCTGGTCGACGCAGTACGATCCTCACTACAACGCCATCCACAAGCACTTCTCCTACAAAATCTCGTGCACGCCGTTCGCCAAGCACTCCTGCACCCAGCCCCCACTGCTTCTCCTCCAGCTGCCTCTGTCAGTCCCATGGCCGGACCAGCGATATTCTCCGGTGCGGCGGAGGATTGCAGTGGGTTTCTCCTTCAGTGTTCGATCTGGAAGCCCAGTCTCAACACTTCTCATCCCAGTGCGCCCGAGTGGCGTTTGTAATCTCCCTGCTCTCTGGACGAGCGCTGGGGGAGAGGACCAAGTCATCGCTGCCTGTCCCATCCGACCACCATGCCCAGCGGTGAGTACAATCCAACTGCCCGCTTGTATTGCACCTCTCACTAGACCCACTGTGCATCTCCTTAACTCTCATCGACTCCGGCTCTGCAGGGAACTTCATCAGCCCCCAGATTTTCCAGAAATTGAACGTATGTCGAAAGCGCTGCCAACAGGATCTCCGCATCCAAACAATCCAGGGAAAACTGCTGGGCTGTCGTCACATTCGGCATTTCTCCCCTACACTGACGCTCCGCACTGACTGTCTTCACACGGAGGAAATCACATTCATGGTGCTGGAAGGATCCACCACGGACATCATCCTGGGACACCCCTGACAAAACACCAGCCGGACATCCAGTGGAACACGGGTGAGATTCTCAAGTGGAGTGACGAATGACAAACTGTTTCTCCAATCCGAAAATCTTCTTTCGAATCTCCAATCTTCTTCTTCCGACTCCAAAGTCCTTCCTCTCCTCTCAACCTCCATTGAAAGTCCTGAAACTAGTCTCAACGTGGAAATTCCTCCTGAGTACCGGGCGTTCCAGGATGGGTTCAGCAAGCAGTTGGCAAAGCAAATACCACCTCACCGGCCAAGGGACTGCGCTATTGACCTGCTGCCTGGGGCATTTTATCCGTCCATCGACATCCCCTGCCGCTTCAAGCTTCTTCTTCGTGGCCAAGAAGAACGTTGGCTTGAGGCCGTGCATCGACTACCGTCACCTGAACTCCCAGATGGTGAAAATCAGCTATCACCTTTCCTCTGGTCCCGGCAGCTCTGGAGCAGCTACAGGGAGCTCGCATCTTCTCCAAGCTGGACCTGCGGAGTGCGTATAACCGCATTCGTATACACTGGGGGGATGAGTGGAAAACTGCCTTCATCACACCGCCTGGACACTATGAGTACCGGGTCATGCCGTATGGCCTGTCCAACTCTCCCTCCGTGTTTCAGAATTATGTGAATGAAGTGTTCTGGGAGTTCCTCCATCGGTTTGTCGTGGTCTACATAGATGACATACTCATTTTATCCCAGACCTTAGCCGAACATCGCCAACACGTCTCCCAGGTCCTCGAGAAGCTACGTCAACACCATCTATACCTCAAGCTGGAGAAGTGTGAGTTCCATACCACCTCCGTGCAGTTCCTGGGCTACGTCATTGACCAACACGGCATCCAGATGGACCAGAGAAAGGTGGAAACCATCCACAACTGGCCATTACCCACTACCGTGACGGAGTTACAACGTTTCCTGGGGTTTGTAAATTTCTATCGTCGCTTCATCCACAACTATAGTCTTCTCAGTTCACCCCTCACCTCGCTCCTCAAAGGCCGGCCCAAGTCTCTGTCCTGGACTCCACCTGCCCGAGATGCCTTCCACCAGCTCCAAGAAGCTTTCCTCACAGCTCCAATCCTAGTTCATCCGAACCCTGACCTCCCATTCATCGTCGAAGTCGACGCCTCATCCACTGGGATCGCGGCGGTGTTGTCACAGCAGCAGGGGGATCTAAAAAGCTATCCCCGGCAGAGCAAAATTACGACATCTGGAACAGAGAACTTCTTGACATCAAGTTAGCCTTGGAGGAATGGAGACACTGGCTGGAGGGAGCAAACCATTGGTTCGAAGTGATTACCGATCACCGTAACCTGGAGTACCTCCGAGATGCAAAGAGACTGATCCTTCGCCAGGCCCGCTGGGTCCTCTTCTTCACTAGATTCAACTTCACTGTCTCCTACCGTCCTGGAACCAAGAATTACAAGGCAGACGCCTTATTCCGTCTGTATCTACCCGATCCAGAAAGCTCAGATCCTGAACCTGTCCTCCCTCCAGCCATGATCGTCAGCCCTATTCAGTGGTCCATCAACCAAAGCATTGCCCAAGCTAACCACTCCGAACCAGCTCCTCCGGGAGGTCCTGGGGGCTTCTCTATGTTCCACCGTCAGCCCCTCATGGACTTAGCTTACACATCTCTGGGCTCTGGACACCCAGGCAGTTCACGTACCCTCTCGCTCCTGCGGCAACACTACTGGTGGCCCTCCATGACTCAGGATGTCTCCCGCTACATCAGAGGATGCTCAGTTTGTGCCGTTGCCAACACTCCTAGGAAGCTTCCTGATGGGTAAACTGGTTCCCTTACCTATAACTCGCCGACCGTAGACACACCTGGGAATTTAATTCATGACAGATCTGCCGCCATCAAATAACTTCACCTGTGTGTTGGTAATCGTGGCCCGATTCTCCAAGGCTTGCAAACTCATACCCCTCAAGGGTCTTCCCACTGCGTTTGAAGCCGCCAAAGCCTTGTTCCACAATGTATTCCGTCATTTCGGTATTCCTGAAGACATCGTATCCAACCGTGGACCACAGTTCATTTCCAGAATGTGGCACGGTTTCTTCAAACTCCTAGGAGTGTCAGTCAGTCTGTCGTCTGGATACCATTCACAAACCAACGGGCAAACTGAGCGCAAGATCCAGGAGACCGAGTGCAGGCGATCCTCGACTCCCGTCGACGGGGTCCCCAGATTGAATACCTCGTCGACTGGGAGGACTATGGCCCAGAAGAACGTTCCTGGGTCAACCATCACGACATCCTCAACCCTCTCGCTTATCACTCAATTACACGCCGAACATCCGGACCGCCCTGCTTATCGGGGTCGAGGTAGACCCCGAGGAGTCACCCCATCCGGTCGTCAGGAGTCGCCCGTGGAGGAGGGGGTACTGTCACGGAATCACAGCCAACACCCACCAACACTAACGCATCGTCACCAGATCTCCACGCTCCACCCACTCATTCATAGTCTCCTGAGTACTAATCACCTGCACCTGCACTTCATCATAAAGGACACTATAAAGACACTCACTTTCCTTCACATCATTGTCTTGTCTCATCTCACGTACCTGGACTCCTTACCTGCTACTCTCCTGAGTTTCCCTTGTCTTCATCCAGTCTTCTTCCATCTCCTGTTCTTTGTTCCTCGTTGATCCTTTCACCTGCAATAGAATCATCCATTATCCTTCAGTTAAGTGACTGTTCGAAAAGTGCTTGTTCTTTAACTCACCTGCATCCACCGTCTACCTGTGTTCGTGTCTCTGTTAAATAAAGCATTTGTGTTCACTTACCCCTCTGCCTCCATCTGTGTCCTGACAACTATGATGTAAAAATAATGATAATAATAATCAGGATTTTTAACCATGCTATGGAAGCTTGTTTCCATCATGGAATAAAAATGAAAAAAGGTAATTGCGACTTTTTTTTCTTCTCAGAATTGTGTGATATAAAGTCGCAATTTTGACATTATAACTCACACTTTATATCACACAATTGTGAGAAAAAAGTTGATTAAAAAGTAGCAATTATCTTTTAAGTTGTTTTATTCTGTGGCGAAAACAAGCTTTTTATAACATGCATCATCTTTTTGTTCACAATTTAATTCAAAGGCTTGTTAGTTAACAATTTTACATTGTTAGACAGCAAATGAGCTGTTCGTGCATTTATCTTGCAGCACTGGTAAAAATAAATTCATAAAACTTTCATTGTTCAGAATAATACCAGAAACACAGTTTATTTTATAGCATTTTGCTATTTAATATGCATGTGATTAGCATTAACTAAACATTGTTTGTTCATCATCTCTGGACTGAGAAGGTTAAAGAGGATGGAATGAATGATTTATCTCCCTGCACTTTAAAAAAAATGTTACAAGAGCCCATTATAGAGATCATCACGCTGAAACATGAGCAAGATCCTTTTTAGTGTTGCAGCAAATAACTGAAGAAACAAAAAACTAGTCTTTCTATAGTGCCAGAGTGTTTGTGAGCTGTATTTCTCCATCAGAGCATATTTTGTACTGAATCATCTCAAGAGGCTGTCGACTCTATTGTGGAGCTGAAAATGCAGCAGCACTAAAAGGTAAACATGGCAGAACGACTGCCTTCAGCCCACAGCAACAGCAGACCAGTCTCCGTCCAATGCTAATTCATTTTCTTTGGGTTTACATCCCCTTGCAGGAAAAATCTGTCTTACCTGAGCTTAGCCGAAAGCTTTGCACTGATTGACTGATAAGGAGTTCTTTGTATCTCTCCTACAGCTCAAGTAACTGCATACCATATAATAGCCGGCCGGTGAAGGACCAACCAGGTCGTCAGAGATCTGGCATTTGTAAAGATGATGATACTCCCAGTGTGTTTGATTAAGGGGTACTGATAATTTATTCTTATCAAGAAAACCACCCCGACTGATACTATCATTCTAGCAAGTAGGGCTGGGTGATAAACGATATCATATCACAATACAATCTATTTTGAGAAACTGAAAACGACTGGCCATTGACCAACAAAATCCTGGTCTAAAGTCAATAGCGCAGTTTTTTTTTTTGTGTTATATAAAGAGCGTGTTAGTAATATGTGCCTATAGGCGGGTGCACAAAGCGCATACACTCTGCTTATTACACACAAGGGATGCGCAGCAGCACACAAACATGCCAAATATTAAAAATAAAAGGATTACAACGTAAAAGATTATTATCTGTTGTGATTATAGTTCTGTTGTGCAGCATCTTATTTGACATAAAATTAATATTAATTTGTAATATTCATAAAACAAAGAATCCCCCCCCCCCCCCCCCCAAAAAAAAATAAAATAAAATAAAATAAAATAAAATGGAAAACACAGAATTTAGGGAAAAATAAAATGGATTTCATGGGGCCCTAAATTAAAAGGTAGCTACTCTGTGGAGTTTCATTGTGAACAAACAAGTTTACATTTTTACATTTATTCTCAATGTACATGGAAAGCATTGACACTCCAGAGCACAATTTGTATATGAAAACTGCATCCTTGCCTGCTCTGTCTCATGTCATTTTCCCTGCTGCTTCTTTGTATAATCAGCTCATTGATATTAATAAGCAGTGGATGATGCAGCCTCTTTCCTTAGTCAGAAACATGGCTGCTGTATTCAGTAACTCACAGTATAAATGAAAGAACAATGGACAATGTCTATGACCATTCTTTCTGTTGTCTGTGTGTAGAGAAGATAAAATGTACAGGCATCTGGGAGTCAATAACAGCTAATGCCGATTGATTGACTGAGGTGACTAGGTGAACATTGTGGCTTTTCATGGTGTGATGTGTCTCCACATTGCATTTTTATGTATTGAGTTGAAGCTAATGAATGTCTGGTACTTGCCAGAGAACCTCGTCCTGTGAACATGGCCATTCAGTGAACTCAAACCAGAGGTTTATTAGTGGGATTCATGAGGCTGCAATCCAAGTCCTCCTTCGTGTTTTTTCCCCCAGCCTCTCCAGTGGGTTTATGGAAACTTGTGAAGGCGAATCTTTAAAGGTAATTTACAGCCCATTAAAACAAGCAGAGGAGGATAAGAGTGAGTGCATGGTAGGGCAAAAGTGAAGTACTATATGGAGCGATGGCTAGAGGGAAAAAAGACAGGTGAAGAAAGATGATACAAGCTAGGTTTCTTTGCCCACGCATCTTTACAATAAAGTCCTTAAGGAAAACCTTTGAGAAGTTTCTCTTCAAATGCTTTCCAGGGCTCTAGTCTTCATCGTTGACCTCAAACAAGCACTTTCAACTATATTTTCAAAGAATTTCAACTTTGTGGTGAGATTTAGGATATATGGCCCATTGTGATATTTGTGACTTTATGCCTAAAAAAGATAAAAAGGAAAATTGTGTTTATTTGTTCATTACAGAAGAGTTGTATTGAAGTATTGAAGATTTTTGGGTCCACAAATACTGCCAAAAAAAGGCAAGCAAACCCAATCAACAGATTTGCTTGATTTGAGGTGACACGGTCAGTCAGACTGGACAGGAAACATGTATCATCTGTGCGCAGCCAATCATAAAACATGTGTGTCCCCATCTGGTGTTATGTGAGGTGTGTGAGTGGATTGGAATTTTTTTCTCTCTTAGATGCCAGGCTGGAGGATCATGAGCCCTGGCGGCAGCTGCTTCATCCCTCTTCATTACCACCACATCATCCCTGCAAATAAAAAAATTGACTTTTCCTCGTAACACCCTTCCTCCACCCCCATCCATACACATTCTCTGTACTGCAATCATTGAAGCTCTCTCTCTCTCTCTCTCAATCCCATGTCTCCTCTTTTTTAATCTCCTCCCTTATTCCTCTCTTTTCACCCTATTCCTCTTTCTTAGAAAGTAAGTGGCAAAGAAAAATATTCAGGAGGTTCATACTGTAGCAAATGTGATTCATTTCTCATTCATATAGCCACCCCTATTTTGTATGTATACATACAGTACACATCATATTTCAATAGAGTGGAGTGCAGCAAAGAGACAGCTTTGAAATGAACTCCTGAATATTGTATAATGTGTTTTACTGTGTTTTAATGTGTAAACACACACTGTTCAGATTATGCACTTTACGAACATTGCAGGGGGTTTTATAATGCAGGAAATTACTTTGTTAGCATACAATCGCCTTCGGAAGCAGAAAAGATGTAAATAGAATTGTTTAAACTATTTTCAATTATTATTTCATAACGCAACAATATTACAACAACAGTTTCACTAGAGACAATTATGTGGTCTGTTGTGGACACTACCAAAGCTGGTAACTGAAAACAATTATAAGCCAACTAATTTTTTTTTAAAGAAATGGAAATATGCACATGCCACTCAATTACATTTAGAAAATACAACAGTAAAATGGCTAATAACCCATAAATTTATAAAAAATAAAAAAGCATCATCAGCATCATTATCAGTTTTAAATTTACTGACAGAATTGTCAATAAATAATAATCTAAACATTTTGTTTTCTTACAGGCCCCTTTTAAACAGAAAAAAATTTAAAAGAAGATCACCAGCAATATTTAAAAAGCCTGTAATCAAGGTTATGATACACGGGGCAACTTTTTGAGCAATGTTGCTGAGCGATGTTGCTTGGGCACTTTACACTGAGAAAGGGCAACAAATTTCTATATGAACACTTTAGATCGGTCGTGGGCCCTGTGTCTCACCTGGTTGCCCGTTGACGGCAACATTGCCCAGCAACATTGCTCAAAAAGTTGCCCCATGTATCATCACCTTAACAGCAATATATTGCTATGTATCCAATAACACCTAAAAAGCCTACAGTTGAAATAAATGCTTGGTGAGACGCCTTGCAATACACAAAAACTTGGTTGAATATTGGGCAAACTTTGACAATGTTAAAGGAATGGCTTATTTAAAAAAAAAAAATACCAATAATTTATTTATAATTCTATCATAACAGGGTTTTTCCTGGCTCGAAATGAGTTGGAGGTGGTAAAAGTAATTATTTTAAAAAATTTAAAAAATTGACAGTAATTTTAAAAAATCTAAGCATGTTAATAAAAAATTACAAATTACTATTTGTATTCTTATAAAATGCATTCATAAAAAAACTATTTATATTATTATATTTATATATGAATGTAAAGAGTTATATAGCCTATAAAGATCTACACAAATAATATACAATTAAAATAAGTTTATTGTACATGTACTGTGCAGCTTTTTTAATGTGGCAACAAGATATGATAGATACAACAGAACAAGATAGGCTTTTTAACAATCTGTCAGTGTGCAAAAGCGGCACAAACCCCTTATGCGCATCCCGGGTGCAGAATGATGTGCTTAAAGCAATTTGTGGAGTCAGAGTGCACAGCGCTGCGCATTGAAAAGTTCACGGCACAAAGAGATGTTGATCACCCAAATCCCAGTGTTTATCGATCATTTGTTTCTTCACAGTTTTTAAATTCCAGTTATTGTGCGTGTGATGCCAATTCATAGTCCTTGTGTTGTGTGAACAGACACCCGGTAGCGAGTACAACATCGCTTAGAAACAGCAATAAACTCCAGCAAGATGAAGTCATTTATCTACAGATCAAGTGTTATAATGGGAATATATAAAATATCATCATGCTGACTGTCGCAACCGAACGTGGCGCGTTGTTTGAATGCTGAATGGAGAATAATTGACAGCTGCAGCGGAAGGAAGGCGAGTTTCCGTGAACTTAAATTTAACAATGTAAATATTCTTCTGTCCCTCACATTGAGCTATTGAAAAGGTTTAGATGACTTTGAATATAGTGCACGAAAACTTTACTGGTGCTTGTCTATTTCTTTTGGTCTATGACTCCCCCTTGTGCTTTAAAAAAAGAGTGCAATAATCGTAGATCAAATACTCACAATCAGACAGTTATTTACTTATCGTGACAGGCCTAATCTGAGCATGTGACTGCCTGTCTGAGTTTTTTCAACAGCCAGAGGCGGCACAAAATTTGATGGAGGTGGCCGCCTTGTAATTCTCTAATAATTTATAATTTATACAGCTGTACATATAGTTTTCTTAGTTAGCTTTATTCCACATTGACACAATACTGTCAAACTTCCAACAAGACAAAAAACATATATGGCCCTATTTTGGCACAGGGCGTGTCCGAATCCACTTTTGCTAGTTTAATATCCCATTCCCTTTAAAAGTGCTTGCACCATGGTGGATTCGCTATTTACATGGAGGAATTTGTGAACGGAAAGACTGAACACTTCTCCAGAGAGGAATCCTTTTATTTTTAATATTTAAACATGTTTGTGTGCTGTTGCGTGTCCCTGTGTGTGTAATAAGCAGAGTGTACGCGCGTTGTGCACACGCCTATAGGCACATATTACCAACGCGCTCTTTAAATAACAACAAGTATATTGCGGCATTGACTTTAGACCAGGTTTTTGTTGGTCAATGGCAGTTGAGGTTTTCAGTTCCTCAAAATAGCAACACGCCAACAATGTGCCTGAACACACCTCGTTTTCAGACCAGCAGATGGGCACGAGTGCATTTGCTATTTAAACAACATGGCACAGGACATGAAAATGATGACTGCATTAGGGTGAAACTAGCAAAAAACCTGCGCCCGGGTGTATGATACGGCCGTAAAAGTAGCTGATTCCATAAAACTACTTATTTGACTGAATTCATACAACTGATTTTGAGAAGAATAGACCAAGTTGTTTTTCCGCTGAAAATCTAACCCTGCACTGTAGCTCTCAAATCTAATTTACACATGCACATATTCAAACTTGCTCTGCCATGATAGGCTACTTTCTTACACACACAAGAAAACACACAAGTGGCATTTGGTGTCATTATTGTCAAATCTGGTGCAGTGCCATTTCTGAATATACACAAGCATGAATGTGATTTAAGACCTACTGCAAAGGGGAAGATGAATAAATAATTACAGCTTAACTATAGCGGTCTATTACTCACACAAAGCTATCCTATGGCTTTAGACACTTGATACACATCACATCTACTGACGACACGCAAATTAAATAACACAGACACAGCCGGATCATTTCCATAATGACCAACACAATCTACCCGTTAGCGCCTGGATTAAGACATGCTTTTTTTGGGCTGTAAATAATGACGCAAACACCAGTAAATTAACAAATCTTAGTAAATCACCTCGCGTGATTCATTTAAATACTCTCCTCCTGTACATTTTGCTCCTGAAAGGGGTCTCCTACAAATGCACATGCAATAAGGTCAGCCGCAAAAATAACTGTCCATACCTTTTTTAGAGCTACTTTTTCACTGCGTGTCTTTAGTAAATCCTGACAGTAGTTTTTTTTTATGCCAAAAGCGCAAACTGTTAGTAAATCTGTCCCTAAATGATTTATTGGTATGAAAAAAGATCAGTATGAACATTATTCAAAATACCTCCTTTTGTGTTCCACTAAAGGGAAATATGCTCAAAAGCACAGAATTTCTGAACATCCTATGGTCCGCAAATTTCTTTGTTTATGAAATATTTGGGGTAATTAGTGGTAAACTTGGTACCGATACAAGTGTAGAACTTTTAACTCCATAAACAATGGATGGAGCTAAACTTTAGCCAGTGTTAGACCAGAGTTGCCCATTCCTGATCCATGTTTTATAGAACATCTTCATATCCGTGACTTCTAAAATTTTAGTAAAGAGCAACTGAAATTTTTTTTTTTGAAAACCTTTAAGAAAATGTCACACTGGCTGGATCTCTTCCATTTAAAGGTACATTTACCAACAGCAAATGTATCACTTGGGTTTACTGTACTGTTGATTGTAGGCATTCCTAATGCTTACTGCTTAATGCCATTTGGTGAGCTGCACAACTAGTCAAAGCAGGGCCATGTGTGCATATTTTAATGCAAATTAATGCAAATATTATTTACAGTTTCACTTTATTTTGATGGTCCCTTTAACACATTCTTTTGACTATAAGTAATGTTGCACCTACATGTATATTAACTCTCACCAGAGTGTTAGTAGAGTATTAGTAGACTGGTAGGGTTAGAATAAGTTGACATGGAGTTGCGAAGTTACTTATAGTCAACAGAATGTTCAAAAGGGACCATCAAAATAAAGTGTCACCTTATTTGCGAATAGTTCAAATTATTTCCCAACTAGAAGTAGACCTAGAATTTCTTTCACTGTTCTATTTCTTTGTGCTTTTAAAAAAAAAAATGGCTCTGTTCAAGACGTGGTTACGGCATAGCTATTGTAAATTAGAAATGGAATGTATTGATGATTAAAAAATTAAAAGATTTTGATGCTTTGCTGCAATTATAAATAAATAAATAACATACCATACCATTGAGGAGAAAGTGTTTATGTCTTCAGTTAACATTACCATTGGTATTCACCACATCATGTAATTTGCATAAAGTGTTTTTTTTTTCTTTTTTTTTCTGGGTGCTTTCTCGTGGCAAAGTGCTGTCAGAGTGAATACCCTTAAGGGTGGTACTTTGGTCTTCCATTGGAACAGCCCATTTAGAAATGTATTAAATCATTCTTGTTAAACTCTTATTAAGTAAATATTTCATTTTACTTTTCTACATTCTGTCAGTGATAATTAACTCAAGGCGCTGTATCTACAAACTTAAAACGTTTAATGAAACAATGACAAGCACCTCTGGAAGCCAAATGTATTCAAGACCATATTCGGTTCTCTCTAAATGTGCTCCAAAGTCTCCAGGAGTAGAAATCTCTGAAGTAGTTTAGTCATTCTGAACTTACACTTGTCACTCTTTCAACCTCGCTCATTAAAAGCTTCTGTATACTTGTTTCAGAGGTTTCAGCTAAATTTAGATCATCTGCACAAGGCCCCCAATGAATTATAAATCCACCAAATATCCAATACTCAGAAAATACCACAATTCAGAAAGAGCATATTTGTGCTTGTAGTCTAAATTATTATTTTGTACATTTTTCTGAATGTGTTTCCTAGCCTTCTCCTATTTTAACCGTATTCTTTATTTTGCAGACAGTTTGTAGCTTTTATTATATAGTCCAAGGTATTCTGAGTGAACATTGATTTCCCACCCAGCCTCAGACAGGTCACGACTGCACTGTAATGTTTTATTGGAGTCTCAGATTCTATTCTATTTCCTATTTTCCTACTTGAGGTTTGTCATATATCAGTTATTTACTCAATGCCGGGGTTCATGTTACAAACAGTATGTTCCATTGGCACTTAATAGTGACTGTGCATCAGTGACCAAGCAACTACTCTGACAAATTATGGCATTTTAGATTATTACATGAAAGCTATTTAATAGCGCCACAGCTCTCTATCATCTGGCTAAAAATACAACCGAAATGGCGAGGACAAAAGTGTAAAAGCGAAGACCAAAAGGCAATAAGGCATCTAATGGATACTGGTTCTGTACTGTAGCTACAAACGGTCTTTCTCTAAGGTATTTTAAAGTCAACATGAAATCTTTTCTTTCTAAATGCATATTCCTGGCTTTATTGTGCACAAATGTATATAATCCTTCATTGAAATGTAATAACTTGCTCCTCCTCTGACACAACTTTCATTTTAGGTTAATGTAACCTAGGCTACACAAGCTATTGGTTAATGTTAACCAATTAATTTATTTGAGTATTTGTTATTTTAGTTCATAGCAGGCTCAAAAAATAAGACACTGGGTCTCATTCACTAACCATGAGTATGCACAAATTTGTGCATGAACTCTGCGTACAAACGAATCATAATATTCCATTTGAACTGGTTTTGAGGATGGCACACTCAGCATTGCTCGAGGATCTCGCTGTGTGTGATCTCAGGTGAGAGCGCGTCTTGTGAGAGCGTAATGTTTGCTGTGAGCGACGAAAGGAAGGATGAGTGGAAAGCCCTTATATGGATATGGTTTGGGTGTGTTTTATGCAAATCACTAACCTTGGGCACGCAATTGCTCATTTAGAATACCACAAATTCATTAAAGAGGCTAAGAACAAATTCATGTGCGTACACACACGTGTTATGAGTTATTCAGACATCTTTCGTGAGAAGGTCTCCTATGTGTACAAATACAAATAATCCATGCAATTATTAGTGAATGAGGCACATTATTCCTGGGACAAATCAGATTTTATAGAATAAAAATGTACAGATTTATATGCTTGACGAATAAAATCAACTCCCGGCTTACATTTTCACTCGAAAATACTTAATACTATAAGTGTGTGCAGTACTGACATGAACCTGGCACGAGGGAGACCGACAAGTATCTCCGCCTGCCCGTCGCCGAGGACGTGGCGTGGAGCCGGCCCTGGGAAGGACGTCATGCCCGCTCAGGCCGCTGCCAAGCCAGGTGGCAAGCGCCGTCGTAAGAGACCCTGAGACGGGCCACCCAGAGATGGAGGAGACTGCTCTTCAGGAGATGGTTGCAGCACCACTCCATCCCCCGGAGGAGGGCCAGGGGAGAATCTTTTGTTGTCTTTCAATTTCTGTTCCGCCCAAATTATCAACAAAAGAGCAGTTTCCAAAATCTCACCCTCAGACACCTCTCCAATCGCCGGCAGGGGGTGCCGGCTGTGGGGACGCACACAAGCGGCCTTCTCACACTCGCACACCCCCTCAGCGGAAGCAGGTAAGTGTTGCACAGCTCACTCAGTCCCCACTTCGGGCCGCTACCATGCCGTCCGAGTCGGGTCCCTGCATGCCGCCTCGCTGCCCCACTGCGGGTACGTTTGTGGTGCCGATGGTCCCGCTTGTACGGTCGCTGGGAGCCTGGCTAGCGCTCCCCAGCCCGTCTCGCTGGCTCATCCGTACCATCAGACTCGGCTGTGCGATTCAGTTCGCCCGGTGTCCCCCCAAGTTCAGAGGCGTTCACTTCACCTCTGTGTTGAAGGAGAATGCCCCTGTGCTTCAGGCGGAGATCGCTGGTCCCTCCAGCAGATATGAAGACCGGCATCTACAGCCCGTACTTCATTGTACCCAAGAAAGGCGGCGGGTTACGGCCGATCTTGGATTTGCGTTTCTTGAACCGGTCCCTTCACAGGCTACCGTTCAGAATGCTAACGCAGAAACGCATCTTCAGGTGCATCCGTCCCCAAGATTGGTTTGCAGCGATCGACCTGAAGTACGCGTACTTTCATGTCTCGATTCTCCCTCGACACAGACCATTTCTACGCTTTGCGTTCGACGGAAGAGCATATCAGTACAAAGTCCTACCCTTCGGGCTGGCCCTGTCGCCCCGTGTCTTCACGAAAGTCGCGGAGGCGGCCATTGCTCCCATGAGAGAGCGTGGAGTTCGCATCCTCAACTATCTCGACGACTGGCTGATCCTTGCCCAGTTGCGAGAGCAGTTGTGCGAACACAGGGACATGGTGCTCAGTTACCTCAGCCTGTTGGGGCTTCGGGTCAACTGGGAAAAGATCAAACTCTGCCCCACGCAGAGGATCTTCAGCCTGTGGTCGGACCCTTCGTTTCTACGGGCAGGAGTTCCCCTAGAACAAATGTCCAGGCATACTGTTGTCTCCACAGGTGCCTCATCCACTGGCTGGGGTGCCACGTACAACGGGCTTGCAGTTTCGGGTCTGTGGACGGGGCCCCAACTGCAATGGCTTATCAATTGCCTCGAGTTGTTAGCAGTTGGTCTTGCGCTGGGCCGCTACTAGGCAAGCACGTTCTGGTCCGTACGGACAACACTGCGGCCGTTGCGTACATCAACAAACAGGGTGGTCTACGCTCCCGTCGCATGTCACAACTCGCCCGCCATCTCCTCCTATGGAGTCAGAAGCATCTGAGGTCGCTTCATGCCATTCACATTCCGGGCCTGCTCAATCGTGTGGCCGACGAGCTCTCACGACAGCCAGTGCTCCCCGGAGAGTGGAGACTCCATCCCCAGGTGGTCCAAGCAACTGATCTGGAGTTGCTTCGGGACCGCACAGGTAGACCTGTTTGCCCCCCCGGACATGACCCACTGCCAGTTGTTTTATTCCCTGACCGAGGGGACCCTCGGCTCGGATGCCCTGGCACACTGGCCCTGGGGCCTACGCAAGTATGCGTTTCCCCCAGTGAGCCTTCTTGCACAGACACTGTGCAAGGTCAGGGAGGACGAGGAGCAAGTCCTGTTGGTGGCTCCGTACTGGCCCAACCGGACTTGGTTCCCGGAACTAGTGCTCCTTGCGACAGCACCTCCTTGGCCCATTCCTCTGAGGAAGGACCTCCTGACTCAGAGACGGGGCACCCTATGGCACCCATGTCCGGACCTCTGGAAACTACATGTCTGGTCCCTGGACAGGACGCGGAGGTTCTAGGTGGCCTACCACAGGCTGTGGTAGACACCATCACTTCCGCTAGAGCTCCCTCTACGAGGTGCCTCTATGCGTTGAAGTGGAACCTGTTCGTCGACTGGTGTTCTTTTCGCCGAGAAGACCCCCGGAGATGTTCGATCAGTTCTGTGCTTTCCTTCCTACAAGACGGGTTGGAGCGAAGGCTGTCTCCTTCCACCCTCAAAGTTTATGTTGCCGCTATCGCCGCTAATCATGACATGGTAGATGGTAAGTCCTTAGGGAAGCACGATCTGATCGTCAGGTTCCTGAGGGGGGCGAGGAGACTAAATCCGCCTCGCCCTCCCTCTATACCCAAAGGGCGCCCTTTGAGCTTTTGCAGTCAGCGGAGTTAAAAATTCTGTCTCTAAAGACAGTACTCCTAACTGCATTGGCCTCTATCAAGAGGGTAGGGGACCTGCAGGCATTTTCGGTCGACGAATCGTGCCTGGAATTCGGGCCTGGTAACTCTCATGTAATCCTGAGACCACTCCCTTCCGGGACCAGGTGGTGAGCCTGCAAGCGCTGCCTTCGGAGGAGGCAGACCCAGCCCTAGCTTTTCTCTGTCCCGTCCGCGCTTTGCGGACTTACGTGGACATAGGGCTGGACGATATGGCCAAAATTTATATCACAATATATTTCTTAATTTCGGTCGATACGATATAATTCCGATATCGATATGAACTATATAAAAGCCTCAGAAAAACTGCCAAGAACGCCCACAACGGATGTCTGTACGTACAAAATTCTGAAAAATGCATTTGCCAAGTCTATGAAACCTCCTATTGTATAAAACTATACAATATTTTAGAAATAAAAATGGTACAAATAAATAAAAAAAATGTTCACCTTTTATTTGTATTTAGCCTTCATACAAACAAGAAATGTGAAATCACGTCAAATAAACATAAGACTCACACTTACTTTAGTAATATTAATATCTTTAAACTATAACATAGGCTGATTATATTATTCTTAATATAGATTAAAACAAAAGTGGAACTGCTATATAATCGCCATTGGCTAGTAAATTTTTTTATTTACTCACTAGACTGATATACTACTTTATTTATATATATATATACACTCACCTAAAGGATTATTAAGAACACCATACTAATACTGTGTTTGACCCCCTTTCGCCTTCAGAACTGCCTTAATTCTACGTGGCATTGATTCAACAAGGTGCTGAAAGCATTCTTTAGAAATGTTGGCCCATATTGATAGGATAGCATCTTGCAGTTGATGGAGATTTGTGGGATGCACATCCAGGGCACGAAGCTCCCGTTCCACCACATCCTAAAGATGCTCTATTGGGTTGAGATCTGGTGACTGTGGGGGCCATTTTAGTACAGTGAACTCATTGTCATGTTCAAGAAACCAATTTGAAATGATTCGAGCTTTGTGCTCCAATCGAGATCCCCAGAAACGGCGAACCCTGTTGAGTCCTCCGCAACCCACGACAGTCGGATGTGGCGGAGCATCCGACGGCAGGTCTAACGTTCGTATGCATTGGTGGAACTTGTGTTAGGCTGGTTTCATATGTTGTGACCCCCACGGCGAATCCCATATGTGTATTCTTCCACGGTACGGCTCCCTACGGCGAACCCGTGTCTTTCCCTCAGCAGAGCTCTCTGCTGTCTCAGTCAGGTGTTGTTCCCCCGCCTGCTTGGCTGGGGCCACCTCTGGGACTTCCGTATGTTGCACTGCCCACGGCCAGTCCATACGTGTATTCTCCACATGGTAACTCCCTCCGGGCATGATGTGGCTTGCGCAGCTTTCCTCCGGGCATGCTTTCCCAGCGTTATCCAATAGTCTGCTGAGTGGGTCTTGCGGAAAAGCAGTGTGACTCTCCCTGCGTCGAACGTGACCGACTGAAAGGAAACGTCTCGGTTACGTATGGTAACCCTCGTTCCCTGAAGGAGGGAACAGAGACGTACGTCCTGTCGCCACAGTTGCTGTGCCATCACTGCATGGCCGAGTCACTAGTTCGGCTCCTCAGTGAAAAACAGCAGTGCACTGCATTCGCTTCCGCTTTATTCCCGCGTTGCGGGGCAGAGCGCGAGATGCAAATCTCGCACGCCAATAGTCATTGGCCAGTTCTCTATATCTCGAAGCTGATAGGGGCTCCCAGAACTGATCCCAATTCGTCGGTGACGTCCGACGTACATCTCCGTTCCCTCCTTCAGGGAACGAGGGTTACCATACATAACCGAGACGTTTTCTGGGATTTTTGTCAATAACGACAATTAGACAATATTTTGCTGAGTGTGATTTTGTGCTGGTACCTTCGCTGGTTTAGATTTGTCATGGGCAGCTAACTGTGTGGTGGTTAGTTCACAGCAGTGTCAGAAATTATATTTTCCACTATAAGGCAATATTTTTAAACCTTTTTAGATGTATGCATCATCTTTTACTAATCAAATGAAAGCAATATCAACTAAATCTATCTTTGCACTGCAGTGGCATTTGGATGTCATTTATACAGATTTATACAGACTGTTTAATGCTGCTCAGAGGTGGCTTTAGCGCATTTACACTGCATTTACAATTCCATGGTACTATGTGATAGGTTTTTTTTAATTGAATATTTAATTATGATATTTATATATATATTTTTAAATTAAATGATACTTTAAGTATAAAACTTAACTGCCATTAGGTGGTGACAAGTCATTAGCTGCATCCCAATTTAGAGGCTGCATCCATTCAGAGGCTGCCATGCCTTCGAAGGCCGTGAAGGTTGGAACGAATAGGACGGTCCAGCCTACAGAAGACTGTTTTTGCCTCCTAGCAACTCTGACAGCTGCCTTTGATGAGCAGTAGTAGCGTTTGTACTAGACTTTTTTATATTCAACTGCCTAAAAACAAAACAGTGTTCAAAACCTGTCTAAATATGTCCACTTTTGGTGCATTTATGTACATAATAAAGAGCATAATCTTGGTAACATGTAAGCCAACATTTGAACCACTTTATATAAATTTTTTATCTTTACATTTGTATCTTTAGATACATTAGATATTGAAACCCAATACTTTTAAAAGTGCAATCTGCAATTTCTCTCAAAAAAATCCTGTTGCTTGACCCACCCATTATGTTCTTTATTGCCCGCAAAATAAAGGAAACATTTCAAGGCCGCATTTTAAAGAGTCTTCGAACTAGAACAGCCTTCGTCACACTGCAACCTCGAATGCGGCCTTGGAAGGATGCAGCCTCATACTCCTTCACACTAAATTAAAATTCATTCAGTATGAAGCACCCGTACATGTTGCTCAGATGCACAAAACAGTTCTGCTGTGGTTTATTAAACTATTTTATAAACTTTATATGACATTTGCAATTACTTAACTATAAGCTTAACTATATAATTTGGTATGAATAAAAAACAAAAACTCATGGGGGAGGAAATGGCCCTGTGTATCTTGAATTTCAGGGGAATTCTAACAGCATTACAATTGGCTACATCATGCAGCAAAACTATTGTTTGATTTTTTGCAATGTGAGTGACATACTCCATAATGTCCACTTGCACCTCGTTAAAGCAATAACACCTTTGAATACTATGCAAGCAAATTGGGATGCAAATGCTATTTCATGTTAACCTTAAAATGGTGCATGTGATGGAGACATTGAAACTATTTCTGTTCTTGCTACACCCATCATACACAGCGTGTTTTAATTTCACCACAAAAGCTCAGTGGTGTTAGTTCTTTCTACATCCATTCCATGAGATCATGTGCCCACCATGCTATACAGAAACAGGCAATTACTGTGATTGAGAACAGATAGTACACCCTCAGGAAAAAAGGTACAAATGATGTTCCTTGAAGAACAGTTTTGTACCTTTTCTATAATTGTACCTTTAATGATACAGGAAAGACCTTTTAAGGTACAATTGAAATGGAGGTACATCATTGTTCTCACATCAAGGGAACAGTGATAGGCTAAATTACTGTTTCATGCATAATTGGTTGCTGTGTTAAGTATTAGGCATAGCAACAAGACACTGATCGCTACGTAATTTTCCGAACTGAGAGCGGGAAGCAGGCTATGTATGATTGGAGCACGGTCATTGCTGGTCGCAACTGGTCACATTTATTTTAATGCAATTAAATACTTTAGTATTAAGTCAGCGCGGGTACATACACAATATGGTATTTGTGCTCCACTGCCCACTATAACTATTAACTGTTAACTTTGCTATAGGCATAGCAACATGAAACTGATTAGCCAAAGTCGCTGCAGGCGTTACTGAATTTTGTGGGAAATTCAGAGTGGGAAGCAGAGTAGGAGCACCACCACAACCATGGCTTCTGTCTTTTTATCGTCAGAAGAACTTGGAGGCTGGACTCGAAATTATAAGATGAAGAGAAGTGGAAATTCAAAGGTGAGTTTTGTTTATATTTAACCGAATCAAAATGTATAAAATGCCACACAACATGACATTAGCTAGTGTAAATAGCTTAATTATGTATGAATCCAGTACTCTTAGCCATCTGCAAATATATTTTAAAGCAACTGCGGGTGTACTTTACATTAGTTCACAATAGTGTATGCAGTTGTTGAACAACATGATTGAATGCCACCTTAAAGCTGTTTTAGCTTCTTGCGTTTGAGAGCCGCATTTCAATACGCATTGGTTTTCTATTCAGTTTTTTTTAAATGTTTTGCTGTTTTTGCAGCACCTAAATGCAAATATTTGAGCCGCTGCACAGCTGTCAAATGCAACTAGTACATGTTCACAAAAATATCTATGCAGACAAACTGAGATACTCGTTCTATGTGATCTGCCTATCACTTCTTCTCTGTGTTTAAAAGAAGGCAGCGGCTGTGTGTAACAAGATTCAGTTTACACTATGTGAAAATAGCATATTTTCTTAGCGATATGCCTTACAGAATTCAGAATTCAGTGGGTGGAGTTAGTGTAAATAGCCTCTGCCAACAAGGCGGGCTATTTGCACTTAGTGTAAATAGACACTCTGTTAAAGGCAGGTGAATACCTGATTCTGCCCTAAGTCATATATATGTCTTTCATTTTATTAGAGAACTTTGTTGAAACTCAGCAAACGTGTCATTGACTTTTAGATCATGAAGATGATGGAGTAAAACTGTCAGTGCTGGTCTCACAAATCACATGCATCTGAAAGTCTGACATCCTCAGCTGTAAGGCAAGTATCAGTACAATGAGTTATTTGAGTTTTTTAATCTCATGATATTTCCTTATGATATTGTTTCTTCTGATGAGCACACAACGGTTGAATTTTTAGTCTTGCCATACCAGTCTGTTTGCCATAATGACAGAGTGATGTCAATCTTGATAAAGCACAGTAAAACTGCACTTGCACAAATAAAATCTGAAAGATTTCTGTCAATTCATTAAAAGTATATTCACCCAAAACTCTGACGCTTCAAAACGTTTATAAAGTATGTTAGCATACAGGTTTGAAATGTAACATGCAAAATGGCAATGTACTTTCCATACCATATGGGCAAAGTTTAGAGCAAAATGATCATACAAATTTAATAATATAATAATTTACATTCAGCATTTCCTACACTAGCTTTAACATATAATTTAAACAAGTTGCAAAATTGAAATAAAAATGTATTACAGAATTTCAGTTAGATATGTCATTACATGTTAGATATGTTTAACATGTTCAAGCACATATTGTAGCAAAATGATAATTTAACTTTAACACTATGTACAGCTCATTCAGGGCAGGTCTATGCTGAAACGGCAGTGTCCGTCATCAGTCGTGTGAGGGGCCTGTGACGTCACTTTGCCCAGAATTTGCAAACAGCTTGTTCTGAGACAATGCTTATGATTTATGGGGAATTGAAAAAAAAAAAAAAGCACTGGGTGGATTTTTATCATTATAGGGTGGTTATGTACACACACTGCCAACACACATTTATGTTCAAACACCACGTAAAAGTGAATTTTGCATAATAGGTGCCCTTTAAGGTACAAACTGGAATGGTACAAATATGTTTCTTTATATTAAGGTACAATTCTGTCCCAGTAAAAGGTACAGCCCCAGTGACAATGGTTTGTACAAAACTGTACATTTTTCTGAGTGTAGAGATGCACCTATCTGTTCATACATGCTGGTCTAACTCTGTTGAAAATGTAGGGCGACCCTTGTTTTCCGATAGACTATGGCAAAACTCTTTATCAGTTCAGCTAAGCCTCCTCACGTTTGAGTGTCAGACACATTTATCTTGAAGACAATGAGGAGTAATTTCAGAAAGGGCAGGGTGAGGAGGAAAAAGATTAAAAAAGACAGTTATGAAGAGTAAACAGAGTGTTTATTAAATATTTAGACAAAAATGTAAAAAAAAATTGTACCACGATTCATACTTTTATGGCTCATATAGTATAATTTAATAGAATAGAGGAGAATTCAGAGTCCCAGACTGAGCAAAAACATGCAATTTGGTGCAGATGCTGATATTTATATGGCCAAAAAGTGGGATGAAAGTCTGATAGCTTGTAATGGAAATTAAGATATTTATAACAATAGCTGACTACTTTCATAAACTGCATATAAATATAATATGTATCAATATCATATCACTCTATATCACCAAATAAAATGTTAATCTTAGTAAGATGATATTTAAGTGCTTAGTCTTATAATCAAAGCTCTGCAGTTTTTTTTTTTTGTGTGTGTGGGTGTGGGTGGGGGGGGGGGGCTGCGGGGTGGTCAAAACATATAATGCAATGCAATACAATAAGGATTGAAAGACAAACGTTTCTCAAAATCCTAATGGATCATATTTGATACTCGTGTAAGATGTATGGATAATCAAGTAAAACATTTTTCTTTGCTATTTTTATTTGTAGGTGTACTCCAAGATTCACAAATTGAAGCTCTCTCCTCAGGCCACTAAACCATTTATGGTTTAAATCCTTAAAAATACATGAAAGTTAATGTCAGCGATAAAAAAAAAGCCTGTGTCTGCAACAAAAATGGACATGTGCTCAAAACAGCACAGTTGTATTAAACCTGTGATTTTCCCTCAGTGCAATTAAGAAGCAAATCAGTGGGGAGGATTAAAACATCCGCAGCTGACGGTCCAATGTTGACAGGCCTTCCCGAGCTCCACTACACATTTACAAAGTCCTGCAGAGCACCCTGGAGAAAACGCACCACGAATCAAGGATACTTAAATACTGTACCTAAAAAAACAACAATCAAAATGTATCGAAGGGTACTTTAAAGGTCGGTAACACTTTATAATAACTGCACACTATTAAATCTCCTTTGTAAAAAGCTTTACAAGGCGTAAATAGTTCTCCCTTTTAGATGAGCTCACAAAAATTAGTTCACTGACAACTACTAAATGTTTTATAACTACCTGAATTAATCATGAATTACAGTAGGAATATGTGTTAATAAACCATGTATTAACACACTGAGTAACTATTTCTATATGTCTAATAATAAGATGTATAATTGTACATTTAAATAGATTATTAATAATTTACTTACACTTTCTAAATGATCCAATGAACCACTGCCAACTTCTAATTAACTGGTTTGTAAATAATGTAATACTTAATTTAGAAATGATAAAGTGAGCATTAATAAATAGGGGTGTAACGATACACTCGTGTCACAATACGATATTTATTGCAATATTTTAAGCCAAAATATATACATATATACACTCACCTAAAGGATTATTAGGAACACCTGTTCAATTTCTCATTAATGCAATTATCTAATCAACCAATCACATGGCAGTTGCTTCAATGCATTTAGGGGTGTGGTCCTGGTCAAGACAATCTCCTGAACTCCAAACTGAATGTCAGAATGGGAAAGAAAGGTGATTTAAGCAATTTTGAGCGTGGCATGGTTGTTGGTGCCAGACGGGCCGGTCTGAGTATTTCACAATCTGCTCAGTTACTGGGATTTTCACGCACAACCATTTCTAGAGTTTACAAAGAATGGTGTGAAAAGGGAAAAACATCCAGTATGCGGCAGTCCTGTGGGCGAAAATGCCTTGTTGATGCTAGAGGTCAGAGGAGAATGGGCCGACTGATTCAAGCTGATAGAAGAACAACTTTGACTGAAATAACCACTCGTTACAACCGAGGTATGCAGCAAAGCATTTGTGAAGCCACAACACGCACAACCTTGAGGCGAATGGGCTACAACAGCAGAAGACCCCTCCGGGTACCACTCATCTCCACTACAAATAGGAAAAAGAGGCTACAATTTGCACAAGCTCACCAAAATTGGACAGTTGAAGACTGGAAAAATGTTGCCTGGTCTGATGAGTCTCGATTTCTGTTGAGACATTCAGATGGTAGAGTCAGAATTTGGCGTAAACAGAATGAGAACATGGATCCATCATGCCTTGTTACCACTGTGCAGGCTGGTGGTGGTGGTGTAATGGTGTGGGGGATGTTTTCTTGGCACACTTTAGGCCCCTTAGTGCCAATTGGGCATCGTTTAAATGCCACGGCCTACCTGAGCATTGTTTCTGACCATGTCCATCCCTTTATGACCACCATGTACCCATCCTCTGATGGCTACTTCCAGCAGGATAATGCACCATGTCCCAAAGCTCGAATCATTTCAAATTGGTTTCTTGAACATGACAATGAGTTCACTACTAAAATACTAAAATGGCCCCCACAGTCACCAGATCTCAACCCAATAGAGCATCTTTGGGATGTGGTGGAACGGGAGCTTCGTGCCCTGGATGTGCATCCCACAAATCTCCATCAACTGCAAGATGCTATCCTATCAATATAGGCCAACATTTCTAAAGAATGCTTTCAGCACCTTGTTGAATCAATGCCACGTAGAATTAAGGCAGTTCTGAAGGCGAAAGGGGGTCAGACACAGTATTAGTATGGTGTTCCTAATAATCCTTTAGGTGAGTGTATATACATTATATGCACTATACATATAAGAATAAAAAATCTAAAACTCTTTGAATAATCATACTGCTAAAACTAAATGTGATATGGTGATTTAAATGATGTTTGCCCTTTCACTATGAGGAGTGCTACTTTAAATTATGTTTGCGCTGTCACTTTGAGTCGTGCCGTTCCCGGCAGTGCGTGTGCTTCAGATGATCAATTCAATCAGTCACAGTTCTAATCGCAAGAAAGCGTGTCAAAATGACTATTCCCAAACTGTAAATGTTTAGTTCTGCATTTACTCACTCTCACGTACAGTAGGCTATGTAAACGTTATACGTTGTAAATCTGTTCATCATATAAGCCATGGTCTCTTCAGAAGATTTGGATTAGACCACTCGATTAGTTGTTTTTTTTACGATGCCCTCGTATCTTTTTGGATCTTTTAAGTTTGAGAGGAATGGAATTTAAATGGAGGTACAGAAATCTTTGTCTGGTTTCTTTAATTTGTTTTGAAGTTAGGTTTGAAACGACATGAGTACATGATGACAATTTACATTTTTGAGTGAATTATACCTTATAAATACAGTAAGCTGAGCCTTGGATAAAGCAACAATATCGCAAATCATATTGTTTACGTCAACGATAATATTGTCGCATTTTTATATTGCGATATCTCGATATACGATGTATCATTACATCCCTATTAATAAAGTATGAAAATACAATTATTAAACACAGATATGCTTATAAATCAAGAATAAAGCATTTATAGCTGTATTTATAAACTGCGTATTAATGTCTATTAATGCTTTATAAATGGTGAATTAACTATTTACTAATGCTTCATAGCGTGCAGTTATTATAAAGTGTTACCGAAAGGTCATTTTCACTATTAATATATTCTGGCCACTGACAGAGTAGGATTTATGATGAAACATGCATCCTTTTATTTCTTTCTCCTTTTGTGTGAACCAAACACGTGACATGTAAAATCCTTCTTCAATATAAAGGCTCATGTATCAGCTGGAATTAGATAGTGTTCTTTCCATGCAGTAAGATGGTGACATTGATTTCCTCCGTTTGGCCTGCAGCCCTTCAGAAATACCCTCCGCTAGGCCAACGGGGAGTGTAATCAGTTTCACACAAAGCCAGCTGAGACCATCAGCCACTTAACATTTCTGATGTTGACAATGCTATTACTCAGTTTATCAACAAATGTAGAAATGCTACAGTGAGACAGGGAAGAATATACTAGCGAATTGGCATCAGTATCAGCAGTATTAGAAGTATCACAACATTGGAAACGTACTGTATGTGCTACTTGTAATAGACAAAGACAAAATGAGTCTGAGTTCTGGAGTTAAATAAAGGACAATGTTTTTAGGAGTACTTAGTGTAATGTTCACTGTAGTGATGCAACTGCAAATCCTGATAAATTACCCTGCTGGAGGTGGCGAATGTTGAAACTCTTGCTAAGTGATGCATGCTGAGAATTGCTAAGTGGACTCCTGCCCCTCAACTACCCTTTCCCTGCAACCCTCTAACACATTAACCATGACAACGTCACGCCAGCCATTGACAGCATGTTATTTGTTGGCTTGGTCACATCTGATGAGTGCCACCCATTCCTTCTGAAGCCTGTGAATAATGCATGCATCAAGAGCTGGAGGGAGAGAAGGGCTGGAGTGGCGAGAAGTTCAGAGGTAATCCATATGGAAGGAGTGCAGAAGTGGCTCTCTCCCCTTTGTTATTGATTTTATGTCACTTTGGACAGTTGCACTGATACTGATTCCAAACAAAACAGACAACAAAAGAGGTTCGAGCTATCTGAAATCATTAACCCAAGATTGCACCACATAGGGGTGGGGTGTGTGTTTATGTGTAAGTGTGACGGAAAAGAGGTTCTGCAGCACTCCGTCTGCGAGGCAAAACACAAGGGGCTCATTCATATGTAAAAGATGGATTGTTGTGAATAATAGTTTCATCAAACCCTGCCTATCGGTGCACGTGCGCACAGCGAGGGATAGCTGCGATGCGTAGAGTGACATTAGCTAATATGGGAGATTTGTCTGTGACAACTTTATTCATTAGCAAAGTCTTCGGCCTGTGCTGTTGCAAAGCCAATTTAGGGTTGTGTGATAGTATCGTAGAGCATCAGCAAGCCTGCAGGACTCGTGGAGCGACAGCTGTGCTGATTCGGAGAGATACTCATGAGGTATAAGCACTCTGCTGCTATGAAGTCTAAAGGGATTATGCCTAAACTTGGTCATGGGTCTTCCGGGCTCGCTACATTTTCGAGGAGGCATGCAAATATCCTCGGATATGAGCCATCCACACAGATTGTTTCTCTCTGCTGCATGGGGGAATAAAAGTGTAGCTAGTCGAAGCTAGAAGCATGTGAAGAGGTCAACGTCAAAGAGCCACTTTCTTGTCTTTCTTGTGATTGAGGTTGCCTTGTTAGTATGCACAGAGGGTTTCAGCTGGTTTGATCTGCCACCCAGAATGGACTAATATAAGGACCTGGCAGTCAAAGTAAGAGTGTCAGTAGTCATTGTTTAACAACATTTTGTAGCTCAATTAATCTCATGAAGCTTTACAGGCAAGTATCTTTGAAGCTAAGGGGCAACAAGGACACAAGATGCGTTATTATTATGTTGTCTCCAGTAGTGTCTCTAATATGGCAGAGTAAGTGTGATGATGGAAGTCAAGTCACCTTTATTTATATAGCGCTTTTTACAATGATGATTGTTTCATAGCAGCTTCACAGTGTTAACAGAAAAATAATGCAACAGAATTAATTTCAGCTGTACAGCTGCTCTGGAGAAAACGGTGATGTCATCAGCTCATTTCAATTATCATATAGTGTCAATGCAGGCAGATCAGTAATATAGTTACATTTTAGTGTCCCCAAATGTGCAAGCCAAAAGACAAAGACGACGGTGGCAAGGAACCAAAACTCCTTCAGTGGCCAGAATGGAGAAAAATAACCTTGGGAGAAACCAGGCTCAGTCGGGGTGCCAGTTCTCCTCTGGCCGACGAACAAATAGTGTATGATTATGATTCTGGCAACATTACAGGTCAGAAGTCATATTAGATTAAAAGATATTCATAAGATTATTCGAAAGACTGGAGTCGTCACGCCAGAGACGGGTTTAATGAGGATGTCGTGTCGATGTGGCATTTACAGGGGTGAGTTTAATTGACACGGTCTCTGCAGACATTTCAGGGATGCGTTGGTTATGTCTAGGCACAGGTCCACCATCTGATCTGGATATGGCCCGGATCCGGCTGACTGCAGTAAACCTCGGTATAAACAGAGAGACTAACATTAGCGTAGATGCCATTCTTCTTATGATGTAACGAGTACATCAGGTGTTATGGGAAGTGTTCCCGGTTCCGGCTGATCTAGTTAATGCATCCTAAAACAATCATTTAGCTGATTTGAATAATAGAAACTGATAATGTTCTATGTGTATGCCATAGTAAAGAGATGTGTTTTTAGTCTAGATTTAAACTGACAGAGTGTGTCTGCTTCCCGAACAATGCTAGGAGGACTGTTCCAGAGTTTAGGTGCTAAATAGGAAAAAGATCGACTGCCTGCAGTTGATTTTGATATTCTAGGTATTATCAACTGGCCAGAGTTTTGAGACCGCAATAGACGTGATAGAGTATAATGCGTTAAGAGCTCGCTCAAGTACTGGGGAGCTAAACCATTTAGTGCTTTGTAAGTAATTAGCAAGATTTTAAAATGTATGCGGGCTAATATGGTCTGATCGATTGCTCCTGTCTGCCTCCTGTCTGCCGGTCGCAGTGTTTGCAGCTCTGTACAGCTCTGTACAGCTTTGCTTTTGAATCTCTATTTGATATCTTTTCTTGTTGTTTATACTGCTAAATATAACTTACTCATCACCATATATTGTTTAATATTGCCTATCACGTTAAAATTGACATTGTTAGCTTTTAATTTAAATCACTAACACAACGTGTTAGCATTTCACAACGCGTTAGCATTTCACTAGCCTGTTAGCCTGCCATTTGTTCATCCAGGTTTCCTGTTTTGTCTCTCGTGCCTTTACTAGTCCATCAAACAACTGTGGTAAGTTGGATTAATCAACAAATACGGTAAGCCATGTCTTCTCCTTTTATTGTTACCTGCACTACATGTTTCATGTTTAGTATATCTGTCTCCGTTGGTGAACAGGGCTTCACATGTGATAAATGTAAGGAGATAGTCAGACTGACGGAGAAGATTTCAGAATTAGAGACACGCATCCAGACTTTATTTGAGAGTAGTGAGAACAAAACAGCTTTAGACACTGCTTTGGATGCGACTAGCTTAGTGAAATCTGTACATTGTTCGGTTCCGGCTGTAGAGCCCGTGCAGCAGGGCAACTGGGTGACGGTGAGACGGCATAGTCGCGGATCAAAAAACCACTCTTCCGTTCCGATTAGAACATCAAACAGGTTCTCCCCACTCAGTGATGCACCCACTGAGAATCCTGTTGAAAGTGCCCTAGTTATTGGCGATTCTATTACACGGAACGTGAAAATAGAGACACCAGCCACCATAGTCACATGTTTACCGGGAGCCAGAGCGCCTGACATCAAAGCTAATTTAAAAGTGCTGGCTAATGCTAATCGTAAATTCTCTAAGATTATTATTCATGTCGGCACAAATGATGTTCGACTTCGCCAGTCGGAGATCACCAAAATTAACATTAAAAAGGTGTGTGAACTCGCAAGTACGATGGCAAACCGGATTTTTTGCTCTGGTCCCCTCCCCATTAAAAGGAGTGATGAGATACTTAGCAGACTATCATCACTCAATGGCTGGTTGTCTAAGTGGTGTCCGCAAAATAACATAGGGTTCATAGACAATTGGAAATGCTTTTGGGGCAGACCTGACCTGTTGAAAAGAGATGGTATCCATCCCTCCTGGGTTGGGGGCGCTCTTCTCTCTAGTAATTTGGCACATAGTCTTAAAGCTAAACCTTGACTAACTAGGGCCCAGGTCAGGAAGCAGACGGACTGGCTTACCCGACCGTCTGCTAGCTGTCTCGCGTCACAGAAGTCAGTTAATCCCAGCACATAGAGACTCTTTCACCTAGCTATCACATAGAGACTGTGTCTGTTCCACGAATTAGTAAATACAAAAAACCACCAAAACTATTCAACGGTAAAAATTTAATTGATGTCCAACAAATAAACAACAGATATAATACAGATGAACAAATGATAAAGCTCGGGCTGCTGAATATTCGATCCCTTTCCTCTAAAACGCTTATTGTTAATGATATGATTACAGATAATAATCTAGATGTGCTGTGTTTGACAGAAACCTGGCTAAAACCTGACGACTACATTACTTTAAATGAGTCCACCCCACAATATTATTGTTATAAACACGAGCCACGTCTGAAAGGTAAAGGGGGAGGTGTTGCTGTAATTTATAATAATATCTTCAGTATTACTCAGAAGTCTAGTTTCAAATATAATTATTTTGAAGTTTTGGTGCTTTACGTAACGTTATGTAGTGAAATTGATAAATCCTGTTTAACATTTGTGTTGGCTACTGTATATAGGCCACCAGGGCACAATACACACTTTATCAGAGAATTTGCTGTTAGTACTGAGTTAGTACTGGCTACAGATAAAGTCCTAATTGTCGGTGATTTTAATATCCATGTAGACAATGAAAAAGACGCATTGGGATTGGCATTTAGAGACATTCTAAACTCTATTGGAGTTAGGCAACACGTATCAGGACCCACTCATCGCCGTAATCATACTCTAGACCTAATATTGTCACATGGAATAAATGTTGATACCGTTGAAATTCTGCAGCAGAGCGATGACATCTCAGATCATTACCCAGTATCATGTATACTTAATTTAGCAAAGGCTGCAAAGCCGTCCCCTCGCTTCAAATATGGCAGGACTATCACTGCTGAGACTAAAGATTTCTTTATAAATAAACTTCCTCATCAGTTTCATCTCCTCAGCATCCCAGATAGCCCAGAGGAACTTGATGTTGCAACAGAAACTATTGACTCTCTCTTTTCCAGCACTTTAGACACAGTTGCTCCTCTGCGCTTAAAGAAGATTAAAGAGAATAGTCCAACGCCGTGGTACAACGAGCACACCCGGGCCCTTAAAACAGCAGCCAGAAAAATGGAGCGCAGCTGGAAGAAAACAAAACTGGAAGTTTTTCGCATTTCGTGGAAAGACAGCATGATTTCATACAGAAAGGCCGTAAAAACTGCTAGATCTGCTTATTTCTCGACTCTCTTAGAAGAAAACAAACACAACCCTAGGTATTTATTCGATACAGTGGCTAAATTAACCAAAAATAAAGCTTCAACTTCTGATGTCTGCCAACAGCACAGCAGTAATGACTTTATGAACTTCTTTACTTGTAAGATTGATAATATTAGGAAAAAAATTATAACCATGCAGCCGTCTACTACTGTACCACATCAGACAGAGCATTGTAGTGTCACTGAGGAAAAATTACATTCATTCACTGCTATAGGAGAAGAAGAATTGGCTAAACTCGTTAAATCATCAAAATCAACAACATGTATGCTCGACCCTATACCGGCTAAACTACTAAAAGAGATGCTTCCAGAGGTCATAGATCCTCTTCTTAATATCATTAATTCATCCTTGACTTTAGGATATGTACTGAAAACTTTTAAGTTGGCTATTATTAAACCACTTATTAAAAAAACGCAACTTGACCCTACAGAATTAGTCAATTACAGGCCAATCTCAAATCTACCCTTTCTGTCAAAAATGCTAGAAAAGGCAGTGTCCTCACAATTATGCTCCTTTTTAGAAAAAAATGGTATCTGTGAGGTTTTCCAGTCAGGATTTAGACCACATCATAGTACTAAGACTGCTCTCATTAGAGTTACAAATTATTTACTCTTATCAGCCGATCGTGGTTGTATCTCTCTGTTAGTGTTACTCGATCTTAGCGCTGCATTCGATACCATCGACCACAACATTCTTTTGAATAGACTCGAAAATTATGTTGGCATTAGTGGAATTGCATTGGCATGGTTTAAATCATACTTATCTGACCGTTTTCAGTTTGTAGCAGTAAATGAAGAGATCTCACACCGATCACAAGTTCAGTATGGAGTACCGCAGGGCTCAGTGCTAGGACCGTTGCTTTTCACCCTGTACATGCTACCACTGGGAGCTATCATTAGGAAGCATGGCGTTAGTTTTCATTGTTATGCTGACGATACTAAGCTCTATATTTCTTCACGCCCTGACAAAACTTACCAATTCACAAGATTAACGGAATGCATAGCTGATATAAAAAATTGGATGACTAGTAATTTCATGCAACTTAATTCAGAAAAAACTGAATTTTTAATTATTGGACAAAAAAACTCCACATGTAGTAACCTAGAATACTATCTAACACTTGATGGCTGCTCTGTCAAGTCCTCGTCGTCAGTTAGGAACCTGGGTGTGCTCTTTGATACCAATCTCTCATTTGAAAGCCACGTTTCTAGCATCTGTAAAACTGCATTCTACCATCTTAAAAATATATCTAAATTACGGCATATGCTTTCAATGCAAAATGCTGAACAGTTAGTTCATGCATTCATGACCTCAAGGCTAGATTATTGTAATGCTCTACTGGGTGGTTGCCCTGCTCGCTTAATAAATAAACTGCAGCTGGTCCAAAACGCAGCAGCTCAAGTTCTTACTAGAACCAGGAAGTATGACCATATTAGCCCGGTTCTGTCAACACTGCACTGGCTCCCTATTAAACATTGCATACATTTTAAAATCTTGCTAATTACTTACAAATCACTAAATGGTTTAGGTCCCCAGTACTTGAGCGAGCTCTTAACGCATTATACTCCATCACGTCTATTGCGGTCTCAAAACTCTGGCCAGTTGATAATACCTAGAATATCAAAATCAACTTCCTAGCATTGTTCGGGAAGCAGACACACTCTGTCAGTTTAAATCTAGACTAAAAACGCATCTCTTTACTATGCATACACATAAAACATTTTAATTTATATTTTATTCAAATTGTTAGGCTGCATTAATTAGGTCAGCCGGAACCGGGAACACTTCCCATAACACCTGATGTACTCGTTACATCATAAGAGGAATGGCATCTACGCTAATGTTAGTCTCTCTGTTTATCCCGAGGTTTACTGCAGATCCGGGCCGTATCCAGATCAGATGGTGGACCAGCGCCCAGACATTACCAACGCATCCCTGAAGTGTCTGCAGAGACCGTGTCAATTAGTCTACCCTCTGAAATTGCTCATCGACATGGCATCCTCAATGGATCCATCTCCGGCGTGATGACTCCGATATTTCGAATATTCCTATTTAATAATTGTTTAATTGACACGCCATCCTCAATAAACCCGGTGTGATGCCTCCGATCTTTCGAATAATCCGATCTAATATTACTTCTGACCTATAAGGCTGCCAAAATAATAAACATACACTGTTTGTTAATTGGCCAGAGGAGAACTGGCACCCCGACTGAGCCTGGTTTCTCCCAAGGTTTATTTTTCTCCATTAGGACACCTGATGGAGTTTTGGTTCCTTGCCACTATCGCCTCTGGCTTGCTCAGTTGGGGACACAAAATTTTCAAATAAATATCCAAATAAATTTAATTACTAAACTAAATTATATCAACTACATTACTTGAATATATATGATAATTGAAATGAGCTGATGACATCACCGTTTTCTCCAGAGCGGCTGTACAGCCGAATCAAATTCTGTTCATTATTTTCCTGTTTAACACTGTGAAGCTGCTTTGAAACAATCTGCATTGTAAAAAGCGCTATATAAATAAAGTTGACTTGACTTGACTTGACTAATATGGTCATACTTCCTGGTTCTAGTAAGAATTCGAGCTGCTGCGTTTTGGACCAGCTGCAGTTTATTTATTAAACAAGCTGGGCAACCACCAAGTAGAGCATTACAATAATCTAGCCTTGAGGTCATGAACGCATGAACTAACTGTTCAGCATTTTGCATTGAAAGCATGTGCCGTAATTTAGATATACACTCACCTAAAGGATTATTAGGAACACCTGTTCAATTTCTCATTAATGCAATTATCTAATCAACCAATCACATGGCAGTTGCTTCAATGCATTTAGGGGTGTGGTCCTGGTCAAGACAATCTCCTGAACTCCAAACTGAATGTCAGAATGGGAAAGAAAGGTGATTTAAGCAATTTTGAGCGTGGCATGGTTGTTGGTGCCAGACGGGCCGGTCTGAGTATTTCACAATCTGCTCAGTTACTGGGATTTTCACGCACAACCATTTCTAGAGTTTACAAAGAATGGTGTGAAAAGGGAAAAACATCCGGTATGCGGCAGTCCTGTGGGCGAAAATGCCTTGTTGATGCTAGAGGTCAGAGGAGAATGGGCCGACTGATTCAAGCTGATAGAAGAGCAACTTTGACTGAAATAACCACTCGTTACAACCGAGGTATGCAGCAAAGCATTTGTGAAGCCACAACATGCACAACCTTGAGGCGGATGGGCTACAACAGCAGAAGACCCCACCGGGTACCACTCATCTCCACTACAAATAGGAAAAAGAGGCTACAATTTGCACGAGCTCACCAAAATTGGACAGTTGAAGACTGGAAAAATGTTGCTTGGTCTGATGAGTCTCGATTTCTGTTGAGACATTCAGATGGTAGAGTCAGAATTTGGCGTAAACAGAATGAGAACATGGATCCATCATGCCTTGTTACCACTGTGCAGGCTGGTGGTGGTGGTGTAATGGTGTGGGGGATGTTTTCTTGGCACACTTTAGGCCCCTTAGTGCCAATTGGGCATCGTTTAAATGCCACGGCCTACCTGAGCATTGTTTCTGACCATGTCCATCCCTTTATGACCACCATGTACCCATCCTCTGATGGCTACTTCCAGCAGGATAATGCACCATGTCACAAAGCTCCAATCATTTCAAATTGGTTTCTTGAACATAACAATGAGTTCACTGTACTAAAATGGCCCCCACAGTCACCAGATCTCAACCCAATAGAGCATCTTTGGGATGTGGTGGAACGGGAGCTTCGTGCCCTGGATGTGCATCCCACAAATCTCCATCAACTGCAAGATGCTATCCTATCAATATGGGCCAACATTTCTAAAGAATGCTTTCAGCACCTTGTTGAATCAATGCCACGTAGAATTAAGGCAGTTCTGAAGGCGAAAGGGGGTCAAACACAGTATTAGTATGGTGTTCCTAATAATCCTTTAGGTGAGTGTATTTTTAGATGGTAGAATGCAGTTTTACAGATGCTAGAAACGTGGCTTTCAAATGAAAGATTGGTATCAAAGAGCACACCCAGGTTCCTAACTGACGACAAGGACTTGACAGAGCAGCCATCAAGTGTTAGACAGTATTCTAGGTTACTACTTGAGGAGTTTAGTGGAGATAGTGGGTTGCTGGAAGTGTGCTTTCACCATTCTCAATGCTTATTAGTATATGATCCAATTTTCAGAAGCTTGCCTAAATAATATTAAGCACATCTAATCTGCACTACGACATGTTGGACATGTCTTTTTGTTTGTTTTTCCCCTGACAGAAGACCAACTTTAATGCTAACATTTATCCTTGGTAAATTGTCTCGCACCGCATCATTTCTTGGATACTTTTTGCCCTTTTTTTATTTTGTACATGTCTGGGAAGGCTGAAATTAAATTTCCTTGGGAAGAGGCTAAGCAACAAAGGGCTATGGATCACAATAAAAGCTTATCAAACCCAAAGAACCCTCTCTGACTGTAAGGGAAATGGGTCAGCTGAATAAACAGCACTATTTAAGTCTCTCACTTTAGTCAAAAGGAAATGTATTCAGCACAACAAAGTAAATAGCACAATGCAGCATGCTGTAACAAGGCCCTAGTTTGTCAATTTAATAGTCTTGTTTATTTTTTTATTATTTTTTTTAAATCTGTATCAGTTATTTACAACCAAATTATAATCTTGTGTTTCTGGGACAGACCAACAAGCAGATGCAAAATTATTAATGAAACAACTCCCAGAGAACAGTGTTGCTCAAATTCTATTGGTCAGAGGGAGCTCTGAGCAATAGTACAATCTATTGTTCAATCTAAGTATCATATGTTTCTCTTGAAATTGCTTATAGCACTATTCCTTGTAGAGCTGTAAAATCAATGATGATATAGTTCAGATAATTTGTTCCTCATACTGAAAGTGAAGCCCCAATGTAGCAACCACCACATGTATGGTGTTATATAGTCTACGGTCAGCTATTTTCTGTTTTCAATATAAGTAAATACCCACCAAAATAAAGGAAATCTTTAAAATGTAAAACATGTTGAATGTTTTGCAGAGACAAAGATGACATGGAAATGGATGGGACCAGTGGATATGGTATACCAGGAAACATTATATCATACATCTCGTCAAAATACAGGTTAAAATTAACTGCATGTAATTACAGCTGATTCTCATTTCAAGTGTTTTGCAATACAATATGAATAAAATAAGTACATGTTACATGGTATTTATTTATGTTTTGATGTATGTACATAGTAGTTAAAAACACATAGGGCCAGATTTACTAACAGCTTACGCCAACGCAAACCCTCTTTTGCCATTAAAAAACTACTGCAAGGATTTACTATAGACACACAGTGATAAATTAACGCTGCAAAGGCGTGGACAGAGTTATTTTTGCGGCTGACATTGCATATGCATTTGTAGGAGTTTGCCTTTCAGACGCAAAATGTATGGGGGAGAGTATTTAATCATGCAAGGTGATTTACTAAGGTTTGTACTTGTTAATTTACTGGTATTTGCGTATTATTTAGCGCCCAAAAAAAGCACGTCTTAAACCAAATGCTAATTTGCGCTGCTCTTAGTAGACTGCGTTGGTCTTTATGGAAATTATCCGGCTGTGTCTGTGTTCTGTAATTTGTGCGTCGTCAGTAGATCACACGCAGAACTTTCCACTCCCATCTGCGCTTTTTTGGAATTGTGCTCTCATGCTAATTTGCTGTTTAGTAAATCTGGCCCCTAATATAAAGTGTGACCGAAATAAGTATTACATGTGGAAATTATTGTGAAAAGTGTTGATTACAGAATTATATTTAGATCTACCACAATGTAAAGTTGACTGTTTAGTCCCTGGTTTGATTTACCAATGCATAAACAGCAATAAATGTTTTTGAAACTATATAGTACAATGGCCTCTTATATGTTAACAGATCAAAGGAAATGTGATCCCTTTAAACAGAAAGCTCTATTTGCTCACCATTTATTCTCATTAGGTAGAAAAAAATATCTGTTTTGTGATCTGAGCCCAAAGAAACCAAAGAAAGATTCTTCAACTTAATACTTGACAAAATTTGTGGGTGAAAAGGAAAAACAGGGGTGTTAAATGCTGATTCTGTTAGCATCATCTACAGAGCGAGCAGTACGTCAAACTTGTTCCAGCCTTTTCAACAACTGAAATCATCTTGTGAAAAAAGGGTGGTGTTATTTTTAATGGTGATAGATGTTCCAGGAGACTGTTGCTGTGATGTCACACTGAATCAAATTCAGTACATTTTCAATCTGCTGACATAGTGGAAAATGAATTTCTGCTCCCAAAGCAAGGACATCACATTCAGTGACCCCTACTGAATATCGTGTGTGTGGTGGGTGTTGGGAGGGGAGGGGGCACTAAAATTAACGTCTGCTATCCTTCCGCTTTCATCTCAGATGCTTCTTTCATCCCTCTCTCTTGTGCATGTGTTTCTCTTTTGCTTATGTTACTGGCAGATGGAATTGGTAGATTCCAATCAATGTTCTTCTTTGACTAATTACTCTGACAAAGATGGTGAGGATCCAGATGAATAGATGCCTGCTGAGCATATCTGGCAACACACACACACACACACACGCTGTACCAAGAAAATGCCAAATATATCTTCATAAGCAGCTAGAAATCTGCAGTATAATGATTCTCTATTAAACACTTACCAAGTTATGATCTGGTATGATGGCTCTGGATTTAGGCCACAGTTAAGGCCCTGATATATTTACTGCACAATTATTTTTGTTCTTCTCTCGGGGCTAAAAAGAAGTTTGAAATGGCTGAACAATGATATACTGATATAATGATATTTGGGCACTTTTCAAACTACTGCAGTGAAGCCCTGCGCTTCAGGCAATAACTGACAGGTCTGACTCGGGTGAAAAACCAAATCAAAACTTCCAGTTCAGCAGGGGGCGGGGCATTTAAACCGTGTTTTGAGAACGTTTTGAATCAGTAACCTTTCAATATTCACTAACGTTTCAATATTTTCGTGAATGCAAGTGAGCTATGCTCATATTACGATTTTAAATTGCAATTTTGGCAGCTCCTGAAATGGGGCATACCATTGATATTACCAGAGCACTGAGCAGTTGAAGTAAGTAGATCAGGGTTTCGGCAGGTTTTGTGAAGGCAAATTTAAGACCTTTTTAAGAACTTTTTAAGACCAATTAAAGAAAATGTAAGGAATAAATTGAAGGGAACATAACATGTCAATATGTTCTCTAAATGTAAATGTCTAAGCACACAATGAGTTGTATTAGTGACACTTCAAACAGATCTCCATAACTTTTTAATTAATTTGACAAAAAATAGATTACTTAATTTTGTTCAATTTCTCAGAAAACAAGACTTAATTTCTCCATTTTGTATGTCAAGTAAATGTATCTTGATTTAAGGATGTTTTGAATTTATACTGGAAAACAAAAACCTTGAGGAAAATATATTTATTTTTTGCAGTGCATTTTTTGCTATTTTTATTTATTTTTTTGTTTTATAGTTTATTCTGTTATTGACTCTACTTTAATAGTTAAATTAAATTTTACTGACTTTCATTCATCTTTGGAACACAAATGAAGATCATTTTTAATGAAATCTGAAAGATTTCTGTCCCTTCATTGACAGTCTAAGCAAATACCACTTTGACGCTTCAAAAAATTCATAAAGAGATTGTAAAACGAATCCATACAAATCACAAATTTATTCAAAATTTTTTGATATCGCTTTATATGATGAATGAAAGTCTTACGGGTTTGGAACGACGTTACGGGTGAGTAAATTATGAAAAAAAATTCATTTTTGGGTGAACTAACCCTTTAAGGGTAATGACTTACTTTTGATTTATTCACCCAAAATTTGACTAATTCTGAGACATTCTGCATTATACAGTAAATTCTTAAGACTTTTTAAGACATGCGGAAACCCTGTAGAAAACTCGGCTCAAACAAGGACGCACTTATTGCATGGATGGAGCAAGAACATAATGCAAGTGTCTAAAATGCATGCGTACAGTTTAGTTGAATGGTAAAGCTTCTCTTTAAACAATGCATTTAAACTAAATGTACGAAGCAAACATGCACAGCTGAAATAACCTCAACATTAACAACAACATTGAAATAAGAGTGCATGGTTTGTCTGTCAATCATATGCATGCATGTAAAAGTGTAATTTGTTACTATAGCAACAATGGACTCCCGGCACATTTTTGGCATTTAAAGTCGTCATGGACTACATTTTTTTTTATAACGTTTCCTGGGGTGCACTTATGATGTTAATATGATTTTTACATAAAAAATTGCCATTTTCTACCATAATTTTAGCCCTCTGATTTGAATGCTCTGTTGGAAGGGGCGTGTTTGCTGTGAGACTTCAATGTAAACGGCCACTGCTATTATTGGCTAACATACTCTCTCGAAAACTTTTTGATTACAATTTCAATTTCAACTATAAAGCAGCTCTCCAGTGTGTTCATGTTTTTACTCATGTCTCACCTCGACGGGCTGAACAGTTAAATCGGAAAATATTTCCACTTCAAAAAAGGTGGAGCCCCAGAGAACACACTCCTATTTTTTGCCTTGGCCAGCGGTTTCGAACCACCCAAAGAAACTTCAATTTGACCATATTTTGTTCTAAATGACATTATACCAGTTTATTTTTGATTGAAGTATATCAAGACCTTTAGGATTGCGCACTTAAAACACTTGGAATCGGTCATAACAAGGGGTCATGTGTGATTTAAAATTGTATTTTACTTTTGGAAGACCATTAGCTCTGACACTTGATTGCAAGCACAAAATCCCCTTTTCCCCAAATCCCTGCCTATATGTACCATCAAAATTCTGACATGTACGAGTGAGCTAATGAGAAGTAAAAACCAACTGCAATCTAGGCTAAACTCGTCTCGGAATCCCACAGGTTTTTCCAGCATCAGTTTCTTTCCAGGTTATTGAGTCACACTTGTAACCAAGCTCGCTCCGCCAACGAAAATCCAATTCATGGCAGTTTGTGCGAGCGATTTACAGCCAACTACGGTTGGCTCCAATGGCATTTTGAAGATCGTAAAAGACCCTGCACAGTAATACAACCTTATTAATGAATGTATTAGCTGCAATGCATCCCTAGAGCCTGCAACATGGGAAAAAGAGAGAAGGCAGAGAGTGTGACTAGATGGGGAGGGTTGATGAGTCATCCTACCCGGTTTGCGAGCTGGGGTCGAAAAGCATGAGGAAGATCCACATGCAGGGGACGCGTGCTGTGAGCTTGCGGAGAACGGCAGCCATATCACTGAAAGCCCTGTCCTGAAAGCCTGCAGAAAGAAGAGAGTAAGGTTGGTGAAAACAAGCAAATTAGTGAAGTGGAGAACTTTTAGAATATGGCATACAAGCTCTGTCTCTCTGTCATTCTGAGAGACAAATACGAATGATTCTCTGCTGCCCGCAGGTAATCTGTCTAAAGTATTAATGTACATAGGAATACACAATGCCATTTCTTAGAGACCAAGTACAAGTACTGATATTCTTTTTAGTATTTGCCGATACAATACCAATATTATTAGTAAAGCTGTAATTTTTAAATATGGTACAGTGTAACAGTTCTCAATTAAAAAAAAAACACAACAACAAAAAAACCCGAACAATTAGTGTCTCATGGTAGTATGCATATGTAACTGTGGTTTAATGACACCTCTGGAGCATCAGGTTTAAAAAACAGAACAAAAAAACAAAAACAAAGTGTCAAATAGACCAGCAGAGTTACAATCTTTGCTCATGTCCCTGTGCTTCTCAATTGTACTGTAGATCAATATGCTCCACCTGTGCCTCATGTTGGTCATGTGAATCCTTCCTTTTTTTTAATGCACATTTTGGACAGTGATGATCAAAACAACATGACAAATCAGTTACTGTTAAGAGACATTTCTTGAAGCTTGTGCTATATACAACAAATATACAGTAGTATATAAAAATAGTATACAAAAAATATATATATTTGTATATTCTAGTAAAGTTGAGTCACCTTTATCTATATATCGCTTTTTACAACACAGATTGCTTCAAAGCAGCTTTACAGTGATAACATGAAGTTAATTTTGCTTTAGAAAAAAGATAAAGTAAGTTTTTGATTGATTAATTTCTGTTGTAAAAACTAATTAGTTCTTCAATTTGGCGGCACTTAACAACACCATCCTCAGCCAAAACAGAAAACCCCCAATGCTCCAGACGCCCATCCGCATGGCAACAGCACATGGTGGCCGGAGAATGCAAACCATGAAATAGGTTTTGAAATAGTTTTGAAACTATACCACCACCATCCCTGCACAAACCCCAAAAAGGCGAATCTGCGAAAACAGCTATGACATGTACGTAAGGATTACGTGTTTAGCCTATAGGCAAGCTCGTTTGAATACGTATGTGTGCGTATGTGTTTTTATCTGTACAGAGGGGAAAGGAAGGAGGCCTTCACAGGGGAGAGTCTAGTTGACCAGCTGCAATTTATTTATTAAGCGAGCAGGGCAACCACCCAGTAGAGCATTACAATAATCTAGCCTTGAGGTCATGAACGCATGTACTAACTGTTCAGCATTTTGCATTGAAAGCATATGCCGTAATTTAGATATATTTTTAAGATGGTAGAATGCAGTTTTACAGATGCTAGAAACGTGGCTTTCAAAGAGCACACCCAGGTTCCTAATATTATCAATCATGCCCATAAAGAAGTTCATAAAGTCATTACTGCTGTGCTGTTTGCAAACATCAGAAGTTGAAGCTTTATTTCTTGTTAATTTAGCCACTGTATCAAATAAATACCTAGGGTTGTGTTTGTTTTCTTCTAAGAGAGATTCTATACTATAATGCAAATATACAACACTATAGCTGATCACCAAAATGTTTTTTTTTTTTTTTTTTTATAAAAACAATGAATTGTGTTAAAGATTATATATAGCAATAATATCAGTTCAGTCATGACAACACTCGGAAGGGCTTAGCATGGTGATGGATATGACAATGTTAATTTATTTAGTCTTGGTCCTGCTATGCTACTGTTAATAATAGCTGCTGCTGCACATATAAAATACATAATAATACCCCCAACAAAACAGGGCACACAAGAAAATGGATAATACAAGCCAATATATGCATGCTGCTGAGTGTAAGAAAACAAGCTGCTGCATCAGCAGACATGCATAGGCCTATATCACCACACATGGGATGACAGTAAACAGGTCATGACAGGACAATATAAGGCCCCCAACAAGCAGGTCTACCATAAATCTAGTAAAAAGAACGTTCACCTATCTTAGATGTTGAATTTCAGAGGAATACTCAAAGTGTGCTGCAAACTCTTTCTGATTGCGCGCTGCAAAACTGCTTACAGCAAACACAGAACCAAACTATTTAAAGGTTAAACCAATATTATCTGCCTGCAATACCGGAGGCTGCACTTTTAGGACCGCCGCAGTTTCAGGACTGCATTTCTAGGACCCTAGTTTTCTTGTGACAGCGCCATCTAGCCAACTGTACTCCAACAGAGGAGACCTGATTCAAACTTTTTCCACCTTATTTTTAATAAAACAGCAGGCACGGCCATTTTAAACTTAATTACTTAAATGTTTAAATATTTCAACAGGGTTACCAATGGGTTGGTTTAGGGCTAGGGTTTGGTTAGGACAATATATCAATTAAACTTAATCAATTAAACAACTAAATCATTGCTAGGGTCCTAGAACTGTGGTCCTAGAAATGCGGTCCTGAAAATGCAGCCTCCGGGTTTGCAGGCAGATGCTATTCGGTTAAACAGGGAGCTTATTGTCTGCAGAATCAGATAATGTTAGATTATGTCATTGTTTGCAGTTGCATTAAGAACATATCAGGCTGCACCATCTATAGTTTCCTGACTGAACTATGATGTTTATATATTACTTTGGTAAACACTTTTTTATGCCATCTGTGTCATTGTCATTTTTATGTCTAACAATATATTTGGTAAGAACTTCTATATCGGATCAATCCCAAGACATGTTAGCGTGAGAATGCAACCTGTTTGTGACAAGTGTTTGCTAGAACCTACTGTGCAGAGCAGTACTGCAAGAATTTGATTAAACTGTCTGGAGATTTTTTTGCTCTGATAGCCTGCCAAATGGCAGCCTGCAGTCACATTTCCTCTGTTAACTTTGCAGAACTTTTAATGGATATGTATCTATATCTAAAGCTGCTAGGGGCAAACATGTCTCTGATAGGAGGCTTGAAAGTGTTTTCACTTGCAAAATTTTGAGAGGAAGATTAATATGAACATTTATATGCAAGTTCCTCTAAGTGCATTGAGAATTAGGAGCGGACTTTAATCTAATTGCAAAGAGCCAAAAACAGAAATGCAATCCCTTTGCAAAGCAGCACTTTAACTCAACAAACACAAAGTAATTTATTTAACAAAAGTAATCTGCAGTAGGCAACTGCAATCAGAGCAGGCTATTTTTTTTTCTGCCAGTACTTGCGAAGCCATTATTGCTATGTTCCTAGTGGCAACACCTGTGTATGCTGAATACATTTCAAAGGATTAATGAAACTCTCGCACACACATACACGCCCATACATACTTTGATTCAAGAAAAAAGAAAGAGCTGAACCGAAGTCTCAGCACCTTTGACTGATCCATGATCAACGACGAGGAGAAATTAGATATTGCCCATGTCGGCGTCCCACGCTGTCCCGCTGCTATGGCTTATCTTAAATTAAAAGGTGAAAATACATTAGGTTCCAAGGTGGTTGTGGGCTTTGCAGCAGTGCTACCCTTGATTTTATAGTCTGCAGCCAGACATACACAGTAGAACAGTATAAGCACAAGGGTAGCATGATAAATAAATCCTTCATCTACCCTATTGATCTGTCTTTCTTTTCTCAAAGCTGTGGCACCTTTACACATCATGTTCCATATCTACAGCACTAGTACAGAACAGCAAATATTCCCTCTCTTGTTGTCTGATTTTTCCTGTTGACTATTATCTATATTAAAGAAACACCTCATTATTTGACCTATCCTTTCCAGTAGAGACCTGCACTCCCGCGGGACTACCACGGGACCCACCGCAACAGAGTGCGGAGCAGGACCAGATTTGATGGCCAAGTGAGGGTGGTAAGGTGTATCTGCGGGTTGCGGCAGAATAAAATGATTTGCGGGACTCCCGCTGTAATGCTCCATGGAAGACGAAGATGATAGTAAAATAACAGGATTTATTATAAACTCAAAATGACAAGCCAACATGTGCCACTGACTGTGTCAAACACTAGCATTAACTAAGACGAACAGCTGTGTAGGAGTGCGTTAGTGTCCATGGTGACTGATGAGTGGTGGGAAACTAGAACAAAGACGACGTGATAAATGAAAACAAACTAATCCATGATCCAAAATCCATGAAAATTAAACAAACTGAACTTAATGGTGACACCCGCAAAAAAGAAATCTAAAAATAAAACATCTAAAAACAAATAAATTGTTATTCATCTATAGCACAAAAACAACAAGAAGAACTGAAATAAAAACGATTTACAGGTGCAAGCATAGGCAGAGTTTCTATTTATAACATTATAACACGTTTTTGCAGCATTGTGCAATGTAGCCAATCACAAACATACCTGACTTCTTGAACGCAATGGCCAATCAGATGCATTTAAGTTAGAATTCACTCATCACTCACTATATATATCAGAAAAGAATATATATAGAATAACTTAGATGTCAGCTTATTTATTAAGGGAGCACACTTTGCGCGCATTCTGCCATGCCAAACCATGCACGCAGTAGCCTATGCTTGCTTTTGTTAAATTAACAGTGGTTTGTGAATGTTGATGCTTTAATAACAAATAATGGTTACACTATATTTTAAGGTGTCTGTGTTACTGTGTAATTATACATTTAAGTACTGTGTAATAATAATTAACTACACATACTTAGGGTTAGGATGAGGGTTAGTTTGTTGTTGGTTTAGGGTTAGTTGCATGCAATTATGAATAATTAACTGTTATTACTACAGTAACTACATGCAACTTGTAACAAAGACACTGTAAAATAAAGTGTTATTGCAACATGGATGCGGCAGACAAAAGAGTCATTGGATCCAAGTGCAGTCCAGATTTTGGTCAGGGGCTGGGGAGCAGTGTGCAGCCCAAATACACAAAATGGCTATCGCCGTGATGGGGAGTATAGAGGACAAGGGAACAACCTCTGGGATGAACAGTGCAGGCACCGGCAGGCTTGAGAGCACTGAGGCTGATGGGTTAGATGGCGCTGGTCTAGGGATGTCCTCCAAGCTGGATGCCAGTCTCACTCACATAGGGACCACCTTAATGGCTTCATGTGCGACGTTCATGACAACCGGGAACTCTGGCATAGCATCCGTGATGGTTGGAAGTTCTGGCATGGCGGCCATTTTGGCTGAAGACGCAGGCATGGCGGCCATCTTGGCTGGAGACTCGGGTGTGGCGGCCATCTTGGCTGGAGACTCAGACGTGGCCGCCATCTTGGCTGGAGTCTCTGGCATGGCGGACATGTTGTAGACAGGCTCTGGTGTGGGGATAACCGGACAAGAAGGTACTGGAAGCACTGGACTAGCAATTCTCATAACTGAATTTGCTGCCATCAAAGTTGGAAGTGCTGGAGACTGTAATGGGCCAAGCTCCGTGGCCACTAAGCATAGTCCATGTATTGTTCTAGAGTCAGTTCATTCTTTCCCCTTGGCATACATGACTTTATGGGCTCAGCTAAGCCATGACAATACAAGTCCATAAAAACTGTATTGTTCCATTTTAACTGGTTGGCGAGAGTACAGAACTGTTCCGTATAGATCTCTATAGTACAGGTACCTTGACATAAAAACAGAATTTCCTCTACTGGATCCATGTAGGTCTAGCATTCTGTAACGTGGCTGCTGCAGACATTAGGGGAGTTGGATCCAAGTGCAGTAAAAATGTATTGAAACAGGACAACATAAGTGACTTCAGACAAGGAACAAGATAAATCCAGGAACACAGGAACTGCAACAAATGCACACAAAACAACCATATACTGGCAACACAAGACAAGGAACAAGAGAAGAACTGGGGTATAAATACACAAAGGAAAACAAGGTTAACAAGATAACAAGGGGGGGGGGGGGGGTGGCTAATAGGCAACACCTGGGGAAAACGAATCAACAAGAAAAACTACAAAAAAACTACAAAACATGACGCAAGACAGGGAATAACAAAAGAGTCCACAAACACAGGGAATACATGACAGTTACCCATGTAATTTATTGGTAGTGTTTATGCATATTTTATGTGTAGGAAAGGATTCGGGTGGTTTTGAAAAGTTTAAAAATGGGCACTGTTGGTGTGCCTCCAGGAAGGGTTGGGAAACTGTATTCAATGAAAAGCTATTATAGTAGTATATTCAAAATACAGTTCTCATTCAGGATTCAGTGAAAAGTGTATTCCTTACAGTCAGTCTGGGTTCTCATCATCTTTCGTAATATAAAATCTATTTGATCTCATGAGTATTTGTATGTTTTTTACGTAAAATGTGATTCTACTACACGCACATTTACTTGCCTTTGCACAGACATTAAAACATACAATACTGACTAATTGACGTGATTCTGTGTGATTGCAATGTGTGAGGAACAGAACCAAATTCAAGTCTTTATTCAGCAATCCTCTTCTAGAACCTCTGTAGCGACAGTCAAATCCTGCACTCATTGAAAATGAAAAATTTGCCGCCTCAGGAAGTGTTATGACAGAGGTTTCACATAAATACTCATTGGCTTGGGGTGGTGCATGCAGTTGAATGAGATATACGCGCTTCCACGGAGTGAATCAGGATAATTTTCCAGCGATTAACAACTTCAGTTTAATTTTGTACTCACACAAAACTACTGTACACCACCAGAGAGCAATATGAATGTAACACATCATCATTTGGAGTACTTTGGGACTGCTTTTTGCCCCATTGCCCGACATTTTGGGGAACGAAATGCCCACTTCGCCATGCTGAATGCCTGTCCTAGTGTGAAGCTACTGGGGCACAACTCAGGACACAAGCACTTGAGACCCCGGAGTCCAGGCTTTAAAACCTTACAAAGGTATGTGGGGATGACCACCCTGCCGCATCACATATCTCTTGGAGGGATGCCCCCGACAGTAAGGCTTTGAAGGATGCCATACTACACGTGGAATGAGCTTGGACTGAAAGAGGTGAATGCAGACCTTGCACCTCGTAAGCCGCAGAAATAGCTTCCACAATCCATCTGCTTATGGTTTGTTTGGAATGCCGGGCAGAAGCATACCAGCAACTGGTCAGTCTTTCTACACTGAGAGGTCTTTATCACATAAACCTCTAGAGCCCTAACAGGGCAGATCACCTGTAGCCTCTCTTGTTTGCACCGACACATGGGGAGGATGGAAGGCCTGAAGAACTACGGGCCACATTAGTGGATACTTTAGGTACATAACCTAGCCTCAGGTGAAGGAGAGCTTCCACCCCACCCGTGGCAAACTCCAGACAGGAGGGAGAAACTGGCAGGGATGTGATCGCTAACAGAAACTCTATCTTCAGAGCAATATATTTGTCAGATGCAGTGTCCAAAGGCTCGAAGGGTGCCAGGCATAACCCTTCTAAAACTACGATTAGATCCCATGCCGGAACTCTAACCCGAGCCGAAGGCCTCATCCTCAAAGTACCACGAAGAAAAACGATTTACAAGATGGTGCTTCCCCAAAGATCCACCATCTAATGGTGCGTGGAAGGCAGCTATGGCCACCACTAAACCTTAAGTGTGGATGGGGAAAGACCGGCAGAAAAACGGTCTTGGATGCCCTGGATGCCCCTCTGTTGCCATTGTGAACTGTGTCTATCACCCATTGTTATATTAGGTAGTGCTCACCAGGCTTCCAGGTAGTTAACTAGAGAAACCAGCTTCTTGATGCTAACCTCGGCTTTAGTTGGAGGAATAGACTCTGTGCCCTGAAGCGAATTCACAGCAGGGTTTAACCGAATCAATATATATACTCTCTCTATGGAGAGTAAATCCCCCATGGCTGCAGATTTGTTGGGCGGACATTGAGGTTTGTTTTGGTTGGAAACCCCTGTGTCCCGAAGTGCCGTGGGCGGCAGGGTTAACAAATCGATTTCCTGAGGGCTCCACAGGGTAGCGAGTGTAATCTGATTCACCTTGGGAGGGGGCTCCCTCAGGGGCCTGACCTGACTGTCAGGAACTCTTTCCCGAAGCCCGCTTAGAAAGAATAGCGGTCCTCAGATCAGTTTTCTCCTTTGCAGGCTTTGGGAAAGAGTGTTGCTTTGACTCCCAAGATCTTTGAGGGGGAGCTTGAGTAGCAACACTCTCCTTTTGTTCTTGCCGGTATGAGGAGCTGGACGTTGATGGCTGGGGCTGCTCCCATCTCGATGAGAGATAAACCTTTGGAATGCTGCAGTTTCTTGGCCTCCTGAAATCTCTCGACGACCTTGGCTACACCGCCGCCGAAGAGACCAGGGGGCCGCACACCTTCGCCCTCATCTAAGTTGCGCCCGCCTGACCTGCCGCTACATGCGCCTTTCCCACCAACAAAGATGTTGTATGCCATGGCTAGGTGGGCAATATCAGTGCTTTGAGGGATGACGCAGCTTGAGGGGAGAGATAAGCTGCCAACGGCTCTTCAACCCTTTCATTCTGTAGTTCACTTTGAGCCCCACGACAGAAGCATAATTATGCACCATGGGGCTTGAAACTCAAAATGAATAAGGCTTTCTCCAGGATCTTGACATCTCAGTGTGGAGATCCTGAAAGAATGGCAAGCTCCAACGTAGAGATTATGGTCCAATGGTGCTTCTTGGCTGGGCAATCGATGTTTAATTTCGCCACGGCACAAGTAACAACCTCCACATACTGCGGTGATTGGGCTGGCGAGTTACCCAAATCACTTGCTTCAATGCTGAGCACATCCAGTTCCTCAGAGCTGGACAGACCCAGCATCAAGCACTCGCTCAAGGAGGAAGAAGCCGTGGAGTGGGCTTCCGTATCCCGAGTCTGAACGCTGGAGCTAGCGGTTGACAGCTGAGAAAAGGCCGACGTCATCTCTCACTCCTCCACTAGCTCCATCTGTGATCCCCATGAGTGAATCAGCGGGGAACGCAGAGCTGGCCACTTTGATCAAGAAGCGCCAGGCAGGAGCATTCTCAAAGGCAAATGCTTACAATGCTCGCAGTCAACCCCCTCAAGGGCTGACCGAGCGTGCTCCGCTCCCAAGCAGCTAACACACATATTGTGTGTATCCCTGCCTGTAATGAAGCGTGGGCAGGGAGGAACACAATGTCTAAACTGTTGATGCTTGTTCGCCATTTCTAAAGCTATATTTGAGTGGCCTATGGGACAAACAAACACCAAATAGGACTCACACACATATAACGCTTGCTGAAGATCAGAAAGCTGTTGAGGCTGTGTTGCCGGCTCCCTTTGTAGTTTCTGCGTTACGCCGTCACACATCACAGGGCAACGCAGCACCAATCAGAATTGGACTAAGTTGCACACATGCTTCAGGCACTGTCACGCTGAAGGTGTTCCCCAGCGTGGGAACTGAATGCTTTGAGCATTCTTCTCGTTTGAGCTGTGCGGGCCGTTTATCAGCTTGGAGCAATAATACACAGTGCAAGCTCATACACATGCCGATCTTGATCACGCAACACCATTAGGCTTCTTTACAGCGCTGGGAGATCCAGTGAGAAAGCATTTGAATTCACCACAGAATTACTAACATTGCTACTGCAAGATCTAGTGGGAAGCGTTCAGTGCAGAATTCTCTGTTATAAACGATGGATATCAGATCAGATGGCATGGAAACCAGGAGAAACATTGTGCCATGAACGAAGTTAGGGGTTTCAGTCCACAAATCACCAACAATCACCATGTATTTAATGTAGTAACACCACATGGTATTGTGGCAGCAATAGTTGAATGTTTTTTTTATTTTTTTATTATTCATCTCAGGGTTCGTACAACCTTTTGAGAGTGAAATTCAAGCACTTTTCAAGGGCTTTCAGGTGCTTCACACATTTCCCAGCACTTCAAAGCTCTAAATATTATCCAATTTTAATGTTTTTTATTTTAATGTGATGATTTGTAAACCTAAAAGTTTAAAGGTGTAGGAAAACTAACACTTTGTGGCAAACAAGCTATTTTTTTAATGAAATGAATACATGAAATTACCACTATAACCAGTAGTTGGCGGTAGAGGAGCACTTAACTTAGCCATTTCCACTCCCCTTTCCTAATATATGGAAAACATTAGGAAGTCACAAAGTCTCATGAAAAACAAAAACCTTTTTTCGATTTGTGACTGAATTACACAGAAAACAAGTAAAGAGTGCTCCTTTTATAATCACTGAAGCTGTCGATCAATTCAGTGTGATACTATAGAACAGGGATGGGCAAACTTGGTCCTGGAGGTCTACTGCCCTGCAGAGTTTAGTTCCAACCCTAATCAAACACACCTGAACCAGCTAATCAATGCCTTCAGGATTACTAGAAAGCTACAGGCAGGTGAGTTTGATCAGGGTTGGAACTAAACTCTGTAGGGCAGTGGCCCTCCAGAACAGAGTTTGCTCATCTCTGCTATAGAAGAACAATTTCTTCACAGGTTTTTGCACATTACTGTTGTTAATAAAAGTTTTTGTTTTTTTTTTGCATATAAATTCAAGCTCAGTGCTTCACTGTTACATTTTCAATAAACAAATGTACTATTATTAGCAACTGCACTTAACAAAACAGTGCAAAACAATAGTCATTTTATTATTAAATTTTCCTCCAGCACCACCAAATCAGGTGCTGGTGCCACCATCTGTAGAACTTAGTGGTGCTGGTGCCAATGCTCTTAAATGTTAGTCTGGAGCCCTGTATAGGAATAAGGGATCTGAATTATAGCTATACAACTGTGAAAATGTAACTATATAAATATATTTATGATATAAAGAAGTCTACAGTGTTTCATGACACCACTGACAAAGTCAGTAAAAAAGTTCAGTGCACTGGCTGATGCAGCTATGTACAAGCCCACGAAAAACAAGCAGACAAAAGAGAGTTATGTGTAGCTGCTGAAACTGTCAAAGCATCAGTGAAAGGTCAAAGACCTTGACCAACTTTACGTACATGCCAAGCTGTGTCAGTAATTCTGTGCTGTTAGCTTGCCTGTCTGTCACTGTCCTCCAAAAACTCATACACATACACAAACACACACTAGTCTGTTGTGTGCAAGGCTAATTGAGGACCATTAAATACACATGGCCTCAGGAGCATTGCTAGCATGGTGGATATTGAATAATTTAAAAGCAGTTCATCTAAATGGGAAGTTCTGAAGGCTGTTGTTCTTATAACATAATCAACAATGCCATGTTAGTTTTTGCGTCCTTATTAGCTTCCCTCAAAAAGAACTAAAACTGCATAAACAATGTCTTAAATTCACAGTGATTTAGAACCTCTAAAAAATATATTAAATGGGGTCTAAACAGTTCAGGTTTTTGTTTTGCTTTTTTCGTGAACCAGATGAGCAAAATCATGCAGCTTAATTTGGTCCCAGAAGGTTCTCTATGAAAAAAATTAAATGTTCACTGTGATGAGTGCAGGAGATGCAATGCTTCCTTGAGAAACACGTACCTCAGAGTTGGCATCCATTATTACAATGTCATGCAACGGGAAAGTAGCCTAAACAAAACAAAATAATTGTGAACAATAAAACCCCCAAAATTTACATTTGAATTCAAAATTATGTAAATTATTAATTTCTATCACTTTAAAAGTTAATAGTGAAACAGTTAAAAGCAAACAGAGAAAGTCGAGTGATTAGTTTTGAAAAATAGTGGTTTAACTAATGCTACAATATCATAATATATACAAGAGCCAGATCACACCAGCTAAGCATAATTTTTTTAATGTTATTATTAATGAGCCAACATTACAACTAATTCTGCATCATTAGTAGAGACATTATGTGAGCTATAAAAGCTGTGGGACACCTGCCTTTTTCAAGAGCCAGAAATAACATTTCCATGGTCGGTAATGACAGACGATATTGCTATCCTTAATGTCATGTCTTCCTCCATATTCAACGGTAATGGTAATGTGCAATGGTACATTTTTAACAAGGTCTAGCTCGTATGCTGATCATTACATCAAATCTTCTACTCTTAACAGTCCTAAATTTCAGTGATGAAGCATCACAGGGATGGAATCCTCACAGATTTAATGGATGTGCAATAATTACAAGGAGTTTACATGATAACGAAACAAGATATACATAATATAAGATTATATGTGCCTAATGACACTGTAGATGCAGTAAGCATTTGCTGGACTAATATAGCCATCTTGAATGAATGATTTCTGGTGTCATTTTATTTTGGCTCTGAATATCTTATATATTATTAATAGTGATCATTTTTTCTGGGTTTTCTAGTTATCATATGTAGGACCATGTGGATTACTATGGAGATGTTAACATTTGAAGCTGGCATTAGGAATGCAGTCAATAGCCTATTGCATTTCACCAACAAAGGTCACTATAGTGCTGCTACATGCATGCAGTCACTTATTATGCTACATGAAGAAAGAACAATAGTGACTATAACTGAGATTTGAAACAACAAATCTGAATAATGTTGTAGACCATGGGTGCCCAATCCTGTTCCTAGAGATCTACCTATCTGCAGAGTTCATATCCAACCTTAATCCCAAAACTTTCTTCAATCAATTAGGGCTGGGTATTGACACTTTGTATTGTTCGATTCGATTTCGATTCACAAGCTTGCAATTCAATCTTATTTTGGATATATATCAGGTACAACACATGGCAAATTTTCTCAAGGAAAACAAATCTCTTAACTAATGCTGGAAACAATGGGAGTCAGTTGTAGCTTACTAGGCTACATTAGCCTACGATAATACTGAAGGTCAAATTTATCTGATTTGTATACAAACACTTAAATTGCACTCAATTTTTTAATAATAATAAAGTTATAGTATTAGCTTTACAATTACATAATCATATTTATACTCCAATTTGTTTTTTGAAATATAAACATTTAAATGGTGGCTGTCACAAAAACTTGTCAGATTTATTCAAACATGCATTAAATGTTGAAGAACATTAACAATTCTAATGAATATGTAATATGGTGCTCTCTAACTCTCTGGAGTTAGTTTTTCTAGCTGACTAACAAGTTTATGGACACTGGATATGGTAAATGTGACATTGTTTACAAGCTGTTTTACTGACGTCTTTTCACGACTGAAACACTAATTGCGCGATTACATGAGACATGATACGGATTTCGGTAAGTTGTACTCTTATCTTTTAACACACTTTCAGATGTTCATTCATGTTTATTTTGCGCTGTAACTGGTATTAAGGCGGAAGAGAAGATCAGTTCATGTGCCGCTTCTCTTGAGCCACAGCGCCAAAACGGTATTTATGTTTTTGAATTTCGTAATATAATGGATGTAATTTGAAATCTTTAGAAATCTAAGACTTTATTTCATATCAATAGTAACAAAGCACAAAGATTATTGCGATTTATTGGATGGGAGGCGCGCTACAAAGTTCCGTTCATTCATCAACTAAAAACAGGATGACTAATTGATTCTTGGGATTTAAGAATCGATATTGGTAGTAAAAATAAGAATCAATTAAAATCGAGAAATCAATATTTTTAACCCAGCCCTACAAAATCAATGCTGTACTTGCTTTAGCTGTTATACAGTCTGCACTGTAAGTTGCATTTTTAAATTCACCTAGTTTAAAGCTCCAGCACTTCCATTTTTTGAGTGTCCCACCCTGACCATGACATTTTGGGACAGCTTGTCAATTCAATTATAAATAGTCCAACTTTTGCCATACCTGAATTGTTTCATTCCACTGCAGTCTGTCTAGCTGATTTTCAATACAGGAATAATGTCTAAGAAATCAGTCAGACAATGCGTTTGATCAGGTGCAGGTAAACCCAAAACCATCCTCAATTTGTCATTTTGTTAATTTGTTGTGCAGGCAACCCCCTGCCATTTTGGACATCCCTAGTCAGCAAAAACCACCTGCTACTGTAACTCAAGCTGGCATCAGTGCTAAGTCACCATTTTGGCACAGCCGACACCTCTGTCAGAGTAGCAGCATGGTGGCGGTGTCCTTTCCAATGGCGCCTGCTCCTATTCACACTGACAGGTCCCAGGATCAGGCAGCACACATAGTAATGTCATCACTGGCATTTCAACTAAAGGAAAAAAACTGATAACCAGATAACAATGAGACAGGAGCCACACACACACACACACACTCCAGCCAAACAGGTGCAGGCAGCTGACAACAAATAATGAGCCTGTAGGCGACCTTGGTTCCCTTAAGAACTGATTTGCATGTTGGGAGCTGAAGTGTGTTCCAGGGTGGACTGTCTATGTTCAAAAGCACATTGACAGCCAGAAGTAGTGTGGAGGATGGAGAATGTAGTGTCAATGACGGTGTGGGCTTTGTTGGCATACTGAATGGTAAATGAACATTAACCACCATTGCAGCTGCCCCTTAATCATTTTGAGATATGTCAGACATATGTCAGAGGTGTAGAGCTATAAGAAAGGTAGGATTACATGATTGTGTGAAAATGTTTTTTTTTTTTCTCCATTTCTCTTTTTCTTCCTAATTTGTTCTTTCCCAAGAATGAAAAAAAATCAGTACAGTAAACAATCTACATTATAGGCTCTTTTTCCATTTCACTGAAATATGGGATCCATTAATCATTTCTTCTGAAAAGCCTGACACAAACAGAAGCAGCTCTACAGATAACATTCAGTGCTGAAAATGTAAAGTTTGAATACAGTCTAGATATTGTCAAGATATTGAATCCTTTAATTTCCTGAATCTGTGGCAGAGGTTCAGAGAGAAAGATAACAATGTGTACATGATTTATCCAAATGTTCATTATACTATAGTGAAGTTTTAAACAAATGCATGTACCTTTGTTTGTAGATGTACCAGGGACTTATCTATGGTTAAACAACAAGTCTAATTGTATAGAGAACTGCACAGAATACAGAAAGAAATAGGCTATATATACAGGTGCTGGTCATATAACTAGAATATCATCAAAAAGTTGATTGCTTTGGCAATGTGTGCAGGTGCCAAGTCCTGTTGGAAAATGAAATCTGCATCTCTATAAAGTTGGTCAGCAGCAGGAAGCATGAAGTGCTCTAAAACTTCCTGGTTTACGGCTGCGTTGACCTTGGACCTCAGAAAACACAGTGGACCAACACCAGCAGATGACATGGCACCCCAAACCATCACTGACTATGGAAACTTTACACTGGACCTCAAGCAACGTGGATTGTGTGCCTCTCCTCTCTTCCTCCAGACTCTGGGACCCTGATTTCCAAAGGAAATGCAAAATTTACTTTCATCAGAAAACATAACTTTCGACCACACAGCAGCAGTCCAGTCCTTTTTGTCTTTAGCCCAGGCGAGACGCTTCTGACGCTGTCTGTTGTTCAAGAGTGGCTTGACACAAGGAATGCGACAGCTGAAACCCATGTCTTGCATACGTCTGTGCGTAGTGGTTCTTGAAGCACTGACTCCAGCTGCAGTCCACTCTTTGTGAATCTCCCCCACATTTTGAATGGGTTTTGTTTCACAATCCTCTCCAGGGTGCGGTTATCCCTATTGCTTGTACACTTTTGTCTACCACATCTTTTCCTTCCCTTTGCCTCTCTATGAATGTGCTTGGACACAGAGCTCTGTGAGCAGCCAGCCTCTTTTGCAATGACCTTTTGTGTCTTGTCCTCCTTGTGCAAGGTGTCAATGGTCGTCTTTTGGACAACTGTCAAGTCAGCAGTCTTCCCCATGATTGTGTAGCCTACAGAACTAGACTGAGAGACCATGTAAAGGCCTTTGCAGGTGTTTTGAGTTAATTAGCTGATTAGAGTGTGGCACCAGGTGTCTTCAATATTGAACCTTTTCACAATATTAAAATTTCTGAGATACTGAATTTGGGATTTTCCTTAGTTGTCAGTTATAATCATCAAAATTAAAAGAAATAAACATTTGAAATATATCAGTCTGTGTGTAATGAATGAATATAATATACAATTTTCACTTTTTGAATGGAATTAGTGAAATAAATCAACTTTCTGATGATATTCTAATTATATGACCAGCACCTGTGTATTAGATTAGATTCAACTTTATTGTCATTACACAAGTACAGGTACGAGGCAACGAAATGCAGTTTGGGTCTAACCAGAAGTGCAATAGCAGCAAGTGCAGGACATGAATATGTACTGAATAAATATAAAGATGGCTATTACTATAAATAGAATTTACAGATAGATATGTATAGAATATAATATACAGATGGATGTTGCTATAAACAGTTTGCAGATAGATATATACTGAACAGAATTTACAGATAGATATGTACTGAATATATATATACAGATGGCTATTATTGTAAACAGAATTTACAGATAGATAGATATATACTGAATGTAATATACGGATGGATATTACTATAAACAGAATTTACAGGGTAGATATGTACTGAATATATATACAGATGGCTATTACTATAAGCAGAATTTACAGATAGATGTATATAATGATATGTTAGGCTAAGATGGGCAGTATAGCAATGAACGATATAGTGCAAATGAGCATATTTTAGTAAGGTAGTAGTGCAAGATGCATATATGAACAGGTGTTACTGTAGTAACAGTCGATAGTGCAAATGAGCATATTCCAGTTAGGTAAGTAGTGCAAGATGCATATATGTACAGGGGTTACTGTAATAAACAGTCGATAGTGCAAATGAGCATCCAGTAGTGCAAATAACAAGTGAAGGCAGATGTGAGGGGGAGAGGAGGGTTATCAGTATATAGGGGGAGTGGGATCAACGAGGGTTAGAGTTCAATATGGAGACAGTTCTGGGAAAAAAACTGTTCTTAAGTCTGCTGGTCCTGGTCCGGAGGCACCTGAAACGCCTACCAGAGGGCAGGAGAGAAAACAGTTTGTGGGCTGGGTGAGAGGAGTCCTTAAGGATGCTGCGAGCTCGATGCAGACAGCGTTTCCTCTGGATGTGGTCGATGGCAGGTAGTGGAGTCCCTGTGATGCGCTGGGCGGTTTTCACCACCCGCTGTAGTGCCTTGCGCTCTGCAGCAGAGCAGCTCCCATACCATACTGTAACACAGTTGGTCAGGATGCTTTCTATTGCGCAGCGATAGAAGTTCACCAGTATAGCCGAGGATAGCTGATTCTTCCTCAGTGTCCTCAGGAAGAAAAGACGCTGGTGAGCCTTCTTGACCAGGCTGGAGGTGTTGGTTGTCCAGGACATGTCCGCCGAGATGTGGATCCCCAGGAACTTGAAACTGGAGACACGCTCAACAGCCGTTCCATTGATGTGGATGGTGTCGTGTGTGCCTCTTGCCTCTTTCCTGAAGTCCACGATGAGTTCTTTTGTTTTGGTGGTGTTGAGGAGCAGATTATTTTCAGTGCACCATGTGGCCAGGTGCTGGATCTCCTCCCTATAGGCGGTCTCATCGTTGTTGCTGATGAGTCCAATCACCGTAGTATCGTCCGCAAACTTGATGATGGAATTAGATCCATACACAGGCTTGCAATCGGAGGTGAAGAGGGAGTAGAGAAATGGGCTTAGCACACAGCCCTGTGGTACGCCAGTATTGAGTGTGGTGGAGGTGGAGTAGGTGGAGCCTGATCGAACATTCTGGGGTCTGTTGGTCAGGAAGTCCAATATCCAGTTGCACATTGAGGTGTTGATGCCCAGGTCTCCAAGTTTGGCTATTAACTTGGTTGGGATGACAGTGTTGAATGCTGAGCTGAAGTCAACAAACAGCATACGTGCATACGTGTTCTTATTGTCCAGATGTGTAAGCACAGAGTGCAGTGCCAAGGAGACTGCATCCTCTGTGCTCCTATTGCTACGGTAGGCAAACTGGTGTGAGTCCAATGTGGATGGTAGAGATTCTTTTAGATGTGCCAAGACCAACCGCTCAAAGCACTTCATAACGATGGGTGTGAGTGCTACAGGGCGGTAGTCGTTAAGGCACCTCGGGCTAGAGTGTTTTGGTACTGGCACAATGGAAGTGCATTTAAAGCATGTTGGTATGGTTTCTTGGGCAAGAGACAAGTTGAAAATGTCTGTAAAAACCCCAGCGAGCTGTTCTGCACATGCCCTGAGTACTCGTCCAGGGATGTTGTCTGGTCCAGCAGCCTTGTGCGGGCTGATTCGACCCAGTGCATTGCAGACGTCTGTGGAGGAGAGTGTGATTGGCGGGTGGTCAGCAGAGGGTTTGGCCTTGGTGGCAGTTTCTCTGTTGTCTCTTTCAAAGCGAGCATAAAAGTAATTTAGCTCGTTCAGGAAGTTGATGTCAGTGGCTGCGGGGGTGGAGTGGGTGGGTTTGTAGTCACTGATGGCCTGAATGCCCTGCCACATGCGTCGAGGGTCAAAGTTGGAAAAGTGTCCCTCTATCTTTAGCTTGTAGCAGTGCTTGGCCTCTTTGATGCCCCTCTTCAGGTTTGCTCTGGATGTGCTGTAGGCTTGTGCATCTCCTGATCTGAAGGCAGCATTGCGTGTCTTCAACAGGAGTCGTACTTCCCTGTTCATCCATGGCTTCTGATTAGGGTATGTGGTGATCTGCTTCTGGGTTGTAACACTGTCAGTGGTGGTGTTGATATAATCCAGTACAGAGGAGGTGTAGCAGTCAATGTCTGTGTGAGAGCCACTGGTGGCTTGGGAAGCAAACATACTCCAGTCTGTGTGTAGAAACCTTTCCTGGAGTATGAGATCTGCCCCCTCAGGCCACACCTTGATGGTCTTCACTGATGGCTTCACACGGTTGATGAGGGGTGCATATTTGGGGGTGAGGAACAAAGAAAGGTGATCTGACTGTCCCAGGTGGGGGAGGGGTGTCGCAACGTAAGCTCCAGCCATGTTTGTGTAAACATGGTCTAAAGTTTTGTTTCCTCTGGTGTGACAGGAAACATGCTGGTGAAATTTCGGTAGCACTGACTTTAAGTTTGAATGATTAAAATCACCAGCAACAATAAACGCAGCTTCTGGGTGAACAGTCTGTTGTTTACTGATGGCTGTGTGAAGTTCTTTCATAGCAAGCTTAGCATCAGCATCCGGGGGAATATAGGCTGCAGTTATAATGGTGGAAGTGAACTCCCGCGGTAGATAAAACGGTCTACATTTAACCATGAGAAACTCAAGGTTAGCTGAACAATGTCTCCCAACAATAGCAGAGTTTGTGCACCAAGCTTTGTTAATGTAAATGCACAATCCACCACCTCTGGTCTTACCGGAGCCATCTAATGTTCTATCTGCCCGGAGTGTGTGGCGTCCCGCTAGCTCAATAGCGTTGTCCGGTATTCCGCTGTTTAACCATGTTTCCGTGAATATTAAGACGTTACAGTTCAAAAGTCTCTTGCTGTGTGTGATACTGAGTCGAATCTCCTCCATTTTGTTCACCAGCGACCGTACATTGGCAAGGAAAATGCTGGGTAAAGAGAGCCGGTGTGGTGTTAGCTTTAGCTTAGCTCTTAGTCCTCCGCGCTTCCCCCGCCTTTGTTTACGATCTCGACGCCGCCTGCGAGCACTTCCGCCTGGAAGGGTAGAGTGCATAGCATCGGGTGTTCTGGTGATCTCAGGAAGGAGTCGAAGGTTGTCCATAAAACTGTCGGAAATTCGCAAACCAATATCCAAAAGCTCACATCGGGTGTACGATGTAAAGGCACAACTGTTCTGCATGAACAGACCCGAAATGAGCAAGAAATATACCGCAACATTGCAGAATCTGGAGAGACCCCGAGCCTCGCGATGTACTCGCGCCGCCATCATGGGTCAAGATGATATATATATATATATATATATACACACCGATCAGGCATAACATTATGACCACTGACAGGTGAAGTGAACACTGATTATCTCTTCATCACATCACCTGTTATTGGGTGGGATATATTAGGCAGAAAGTGAAAATTCTGCCCTCAAAGTTGATGTGTTAGAAGCAGGAAAAATGGGCAAGCGTAAGGATTTGAGCGAGTTTGACAAGGACCAAATTGTGATGGCTAGATGACTGGGTCAGAGCATCTCCAAAACTGCAGCTCTTGTGAGGTGTTTCCGGTCTGCAGTGGTCATTATCTATCAAAAGTGGTCCAAGAAAGGAACAGTGGTGAACCGGCGACAGGGTCATGGGCAGCCAAGGATCTTTGATGCACGTGGGGAGCAAAGGCTGGCCCAAGAAATTAACGCTGGTTCTAATAGAAAGGTGTCAGAATACACAGTGCATCGCAGTTTGTAGCATATGGGGCTGAATAGCCACAGACCAGTCAGGGTGCCCATGCTGACCCCTGTCCAACGCCGAAAGCGCCAACAGTGGGCATGTGAGCATCAGAACTGGACCACGAAGCAATGGAAGAAGGTGGCCTGGTCTGATGAATCACATTTTCTTTTACATCACATGGATGGCCGGGTGCATATGTCGCTTACCTGGGGAACACATGGCACCAGGATGCACTATCGGAAAAAGGCAAGCCAGCGGAGGCAGTGTGATGCTTTGGGCAATGTTCTGCTGGGAAACCTTGGGTCCTGCCATCCATGTGAATGTTACTTCGACACGTACCACCTACCTAAGCATTGTTGCAGACCATGTACACCCTTTCATGGAATTGGTATTCCCTAGTGGCTGTGGCCTCTTTCAGCAGGATAATGCACCCTGCCTCAAAGCAAAAATGGTTCAGGAAAGGTTTGAGGAGCACAACAACGAGTTTGAGGTGTTGACTTGGCCTCCAAATTTCCCAGATCTCAATCCAATCAAGCATCCGTGGGATGTGCTGAACAAACAAGTCCGATCTATGGAGGCCCTACCTCGCATCTTACAGGACTTAAAGGATCCGCTGCTAACATCTTGGTGCCAGATACCACAGCACACCGTCAGGGGTCTAGTGGAGTCCATGCTTCGACGGGTATATATATATATATATATATATATATATATATATATATATATATATAATTATATTACTGTTTTGAAGTCAAATAAAATAACTGCATTATAAGAAATGTATTATTTTGAAGAAGAAGAAAAAGAAGACGAAATGTCAATGGAGCTTATTTGTTCAAAACTGTCTGCCATGATGCTAGGGTGATGTGGGTGCTTTGCCAGAGCATTGATCTGAATGTGTTATGAGAAGTTTTTAGCTTGTTGCTATGGATTTGTTAGGGTGTTCTGGGTGTTCACTTACTGGCCCTATTCAAAAGATCCCATCTTCAAGTCTTAATGATATTCTGATCCCTAGATATGTTTCAGTCCCTCCAATAAAATGTCTTTTTTTACCCATTTTATCATATGTCAGGCACTAAATCCAATCATTTAGAATAGTGATAGCACTACTCTTACTGTATTTTTTTATTATATTAAACTTTAGTGCTAAGGTTTAATGTTAGTTTTATTCAAATGAATTACTATTAGTATGAGCAATATTAACAGTGATTCCTGCCTCAGCAAGCACCACCAATTATGCAAAAGTATATGGCAATTAGGATTAGGGATGTCACGATACCAAATTTCTAGTAGTCGGTACCAGTACTATTAAAATTTTACGGTTCTCTGTACCAATTTCAGTGCCACAGCAAAATCTATTGGAACAGTTAACATTTTACTATTTTATTTAACTATTTAAAAAAAATAATAATAATAATTAAATTAAATGTATTATTTATGTTAATTATTTATGATGGTAATCATTATAAGTAAATAATAAGCTACATATAAACATTTGAAGGCTACATGCTGTTTAAAAGTAAACATTGTTTATAAAAAAGATCAAGTGAAAAATGAGCAACCCTCTATGCACACCTAATAATAATAATAATTATTATTAGTAATAGTATTATTAGTAGTATTATTACATTGAGACGTAGCTAAATCTACTGTACAACAATAGCATAATATATTTCTGTCAATTTCTTCAAGTTAAACCAAACTTTTATTTTGACGGGTTGCCGTGAAGACCTTTGAGTTTCTGTGTGTTTATGATATGGCGATAGTTTTTCTCAAATGAAATGGTAAAATGCTTATGATGTGGCTCTGGAGATGAAGTTCATGCATTCATGTCGTCATGTAGTGAGAAGGTAGAGGCTAAAAAGACCATGACCGTCATGCGTGTCTGCGACATTCATTCACAGAGACGAGCAGAATATGCAGGATTAATATTTAAATAGTATTTTTGCTGTTTAATATTCACATACATAATATTCGTATATATCAGCTACAGAGCTCCTAGTAAACATGGAAGCGAGTGAATGCAGCTGCCCATTAGTGGGTACCGAATATACCCGGTACGACTGGTGCTACAGAAATGCTGGCATCGTCACATTTTCTCATGCCACGAGATCTCATGATATTAAAACATGGCGATATTTCTTGTCGAGGTGAAAAGCTGTATTGTGATATCAGCATGACTGAGCTGAGTTTGTGGCAAAACCTTTTACAGTATTAGCATTACATTGTTCTGTCTTTTACTGCATATGATAATTAATACTCAGAAAGTAGAACTGGAGTGACATTCATTAAAAAATTATTAGTGTAGGGCTGTCACGATTCCTTGATTAAAAAATGTGAAAAAAATCCTTGAATGCAATTTAACCGGAAGTAGTGCATTCCATATATGAAAATCTAAACCGCTTTATTTATTAGATCTAAACCGCTTTTTAAGGCTGCGCGATATATAGAAACCATTTAAAATCATAACATAGCATAGGACAGCGCTGTCATTTTTATACCTACACTAACACTGAGAATACATCATGTTTTGAAATATGTGAATTGTAGTTTTCAGCAATTAAAAATAAAAGTTTAAACCCTCGCTCTGAGTTAGCTTGTTTTGATGTTCTTGTTTAAGAAATTACAGTGGCTGTAGCATTTCTATCGTAAAGAAGATAGAAATATCATAGATAAATGGACATCTGAATTAAATGTTGTTTGGCCAATATTAAACAAAGAATTGATCTGCTGTAAAGTGTAATAACAATCACCAGGCCGTTTGGCGCCCTCTGCAAGCTTTTTTTATAATACACAATGTACATAAGTTGATTGTTTATAATATTATGTATATTACATTATGTATGCTAACAGTGTTGTTCAATAAAACCATAAAATGGCTTGCTCTTTATACTTTATTTTAAGGCTGCAACTACTGATTATTTTGATAATCGATTAGTTGGCCAGTTATTTTTATATTTTTATTTTTTCAATTGATCGATTAATCGTTTAAAAGCCCATTTCTTTTATTTTATTGACAAAACACACTATTCCACATCCTGCCCAATGCTGTCCTTCAAACAAACATGATAGCTGAGTGTTATGAAAACATACATATTTGAATGATACTTGAATGTATCTACCATTACATAAATTAACCATGGTTTTACAATGAACAAAACACACTAAAATAATTAAAAATAAATAAATAACATGGGTATTGTAGTTATTCAATGGTAATTGGTAACCACAAATAAACCATGGTTTTGCTTCAAATCCATAGTTTAACTATATGGTATTTGTGTGGTTATACAAATGGTAATCAATACGCCAAAAAACAGAACTATAATATGTTTTTACTATAATAAAAACATGGTTTTACTATAATAAAACCATGGTTATTTTTGTAAGGGTATGTTTGTGCTATACATTTTGTGTAAAAAAAAGTTGCTAAGCAAAAGGAGTTTAAATCCCTACATTAAAATTATATTAAAGAAAAACAAAAACACAAAAAAACACAAACTCAGTGTTACCAGATTAGAGGAATGTTCTGCAGGAAAACACACACATTAGTTATGGACACAGTAACCTGTTACTGTCATTTCTTTATCCTGTAAATAGGCTATAAGAAACGTCTTACATTTATATTCAATTACACGCTGTTATCCCTTTACATGTTGACTTTTAAACCTAAATTTAGCATCCTAAAGCAGACATTTCAGCTAAATGAATGTTTTTGCGCTGAATATTAATTGATATAACTACTGTTCTCTATATAGATCAGTGGATATAACCTGTAAAATGAACGTTTTGCGCTGAGGACGCAGACGCACACACAGCTGTCAAAGCGCATGACGGTATGTTAAAAGCTAATGCTTGAAGCTTAAAATAAAGAATTCTCATGTTTTTGGGCAGCTTGGATCATGTAACTTTCCTGCATCAGCTCACTCTGTTTCCACTCCAGTATTTCTAGATGCATTTTGTCCATAGAAATGCGTCATTTAATGCTGTAATTTGGCGCAACTGGTTGAAGCTTACCGTGCACAGAGGGCAAACCTGACTAATCGATGAGAATTGTTGTCAATGATTTTTATTATCGATTATTATCGATTTTATCGAGTAGTTGTTGCAGCCCTACTTTATTTGAACCAATCATTATTGCCTCATTGTTATTATATATGTATTTTAAGTCATTTTAAAAGCTGTTCACAAAAAAATATTATCCAATTACTCAATTACCAAAATAATCATTAGTGACAGCCCTACAGTAAAACGCACCTGCATTGTTTTTTGTTTGACTATGAGTCGAATAATAGACTATTTTTCCATTCATATTTTGTAATTGATGATTTCTTAAATATATTGTCTTCTCTTGTTCTCGTGAGCCCAATATCATGTATCGTCTTGTCTCGTGAGCTGAAGTGTATCGTCACACCCCTACTAGAGACCTGTAGCATGCTGCTATGACAGGTCACACATAGATGATAATGATGATAACATTCATCATTACAACTGGGACCAGCTGCAAGTGCAATGCCAGCATGCCTAGTGGGTGAAACCTGTCCTAATGCATTACTGCTCCGTTCTGAAGATAAAATGCTACTCTATACCACTGCCACCTGTGCTTGTCGCTAAGCACTCTTATCTGGTTATATGCTTTGTTACCACACATTTTTCTCCCCACACACACAACACACACCTATGATGTTTTTGTATAGGCTGTGGTCCATTGAAATCATACAGCTAATTTCAGTTGCACATGAGAGCTTTCTGAGGGTACTAACAATGAGATTTATCAATAGGCTGGGTGCCTGCATATCTAGTAGTGGTTGTCTAGGTAGCAAATCCACATTGGGAGATAAGTGATTACTTTCTGTCAATAAAGGATGCTGGGCTGAATGGACATAACTGGATATAGACCACCAATTAAGTCAATCCTAGCGGAATAAGTAAAGGTTCTCCCAAAAATGCACATTTTGTTCATTTACTCTCTCTAATGTCATATTGCATTACATTTCGTAATGCCTTATACAGACTTGTAAATATATTTTAGCAAAATAAGCTCTAGTAAAAGTGTATGGCCATTCATACTGTCAAGCTCCAAAACTACATAATACCATAAAAGCTCCATAAAAAGACAATTCATACAATTTTTGCGCTGTATTGCAATAGATAATTATTAAATCTGTTTATAGCTTTAAATCTAAAATATTAAAGCTGTTTGATAGGTTTAATAACCAAATTATGCATAAAATGTAGCACACAGGTCACCATCCTCTTTAGCTGTGCTTAAAGGGGTTTACTTTTGTGGTCACACAGATTTTCATTAGGGTGAGCAAATTATGACATTTCTTTTTTGTATAAATGGGCACCTTCAGAACATATTTCTCAAGAGTGAGTTGGTTTTTTTTCTTTAAAAATTGTCCATATTGAAGGTAATGTTCGATACATAGTATTATATTGTTTTAAGAATATCCTTAGATTAGAGAAAAACTTGCAACCAACACACCTCAAGTTCACTTTGCCATCTTCTGTTCTTTGAAGAAAACAACACTCAACACACTATTGTGTTTTCATTTTCAGTCCCAAGACTGAAAAACATAAGAAGTGCCTACTGGAGCTGAACAGAAACACAGCATTTCGACTTATCGCTGCAGACAAGAAGAGGAGGGAAGGAATCTCATTATAAATTGTGTTGTCTGCGTGTTAGTTCAGAATGGTTCACACTTCATCACTCCATCTCTATACATGAGCACAACTACCGGCTGATGCTAATGCTGTTTACTCTGAGCACACTCTTCATCTGAGTAACAGGGAATAACATTGGGAAATCCAGACCTTGTTGTGTGCATTTTGCTAGTGTTTATGAATAACATTATCATTCTAAAAGTCCATTCATGTAAGTCTGAAACAACAACAAAATAAACAACTAAATTTCTTGTAGAATTTGTCTTCGCTCATTTTACACGCAACAGATTTTATAGCCAAATAGTTTTGTGTTTACATTTGTAGCTCTTCATTGTAAACGAGAACACTCGTGCAGTCTTTATGTAAAATATGAACAATAAATGCTGGGATAGGCTCCAGCATACATGGCACAAGCAGTTTGAAAAATGGATAGATGGATAAATGGATGAACAATGAAACAATGTCAGTGTCTTACCTGGTGTGGTCTGAAGAAGCACAACACTCATTTAACATTAATGACTCTTAACACTAATACACTAAAAAAGACAGTGTAGACACAGTTTTCACTTAGAAATTTCTAGTACATTTCACAAATAATTATAAAGAAATGGCAAGCAACAAATTGAATTAAACTGGTAATTTAGGTAGAAAGACTGAAACAGTATTTTCTGTAAAACAAACTCCAATAATGTTTTATTTAGAACTTCGAAAAATCTTTTTTTTTACAGTGTAATCTTGTTTCCTGGTGTATCATTAAGAACACCTTAAAAGTTAATAAAACCTTTGTATAATACATCATGCTGAGGTTTTGAGAAATACTTCCTGATAGCATGGAACGCTCTGGCAAGGAGCCATTAAGTAGGACAAGAAATTTTACATGCACATTAGCTCCTTAAAACTGATTAATTATGGCACACCATTAAGGTATTGCAGAATTTAAAATGATCAGGGGAAACTGATGATGTCAGACTCTGATGTGACTTTAAACGTCTTGAGTTTATGTAACTTACAAAACACTTCAGTAGATGGTTAAGGACACACAAAAATGAATAATGTAAAAAAATATATATAATAATTATTAGGGCTGGGTAAAAAATATTGATTTCTCGATTTTAATCAATTCTCATTTTTATGAATGGATATCGATTCTTAAATCCCAAGAATCGATTAGTCATCCTGTTTTCAGTTGATGAATGAACAGAAATTTGAATAAAAAATTCAATAATCTTTTGATATGAAACAAAGTCTCAGATTTCAAATTACTTCCATTTCATTACAAATTAAAAAATTAAATACTGTTTTGGCGCTCTTTAATGTGGTGTGACAGATCGCTGTAGCGCCTCAGTGCAAGAGAAGCGGCAGCGCGCAGCTCACATGAACTGATCATCTCCTCCGCTTTAATACCAGTTACAGCGTGAAATAAACATAAATAAATGTCTGAAGGTATGTTAAAAGATACAGCACAACCGCGGAAAGACGTCAGTAAAACAGCTTGTAAACAATGTCACGTAACGTCACGTAAAGTTTTTATGACTGCCACCATTTAAATGTTTATATTTAAGAAAAACTAATTGGAGTAGAAATATAATCATGTAATTGTAAAGTTAGTATTATAACTTTATTATTATAAAAAACATCATTGAGTGTAATTTATGTTTATATTTAAATCAGTTAATTTTAACCTTCAATATTACAGTAATGTAGTAGCCTAACAACTGACACCCATGTATAGTTTACAGCATTAGTCGAGAGATTTTATTTCCTTAAGAAAATTTGCCATGTAGCCTACTCTATCTGCTATATCCACAATAATTGATATTGAATTGAATCGAAATCTGAATCGAATTGAAAGCTTGTTAATGAAAATAGAATCAAATTGTGAAATTTGTGTCAATACCCAGCCCTAATAATTTTTATCAGGTAATCTCGTTTGTTTATCTACCTCAGATACCAATTGTCAAGATTTTAATTACCTTTTCATGGCCAGAAAATGACTCTGTAGTGGCCAGAAAATGACTCTGTAGTCTCCTAAATCAGCGAAGTCTCCTAAATCATGACACTACTCTACTATGATGCACCAGTACACCATCCTGTACTGTAACATCAAGTATGTCACCACTTCTTTGCTTGCAGTTTTTACGACTGAGCAGTTTCAGTAGACAGACTGTCAAAATCCAAAAAACTACATTCACACAAGCACTGACATATACGCAATTCTTCTAGGGTACAAAGACAGTCTAATAAATGGAGATGGCAGAAAGGGCAAAAGCAATTCCATTATAAAGAGGAAAGAACAGCATTGCCAAAGTTCTCCAGAGGGCAGTGCTTTAATTTTAATACGAACCCAAACTTGTACATTGTCAAGATGCATTTACACCCGCCTAAACATGTCTGCATGAAACAACCTATTGACCCTGCCACATCAGCACTGCTTCATGTGAGTCACATGCGAGGGATGACAGGCGGACGGATTGAGGCGAAAGGGGTTTTATGGCTTCTCGCCTCAAATGTCAAAAAGCACATTTATGATACACTTGCTCCAGTAAAGCTCTCTCCAAGGAATGCCGGGGAGCGATATCAGTGCTCAGGCAAGGCCCATGAAACACAAAAGAGGTTCCAATAAGATGGATGATCAAAAGTCCTTCCATCCATGTGACAACTGTAAATGAAATGATGGCTTGAGAGTAACGCTGCATAAACATCTAGGTAGGTAATGAGGTAAGTAACAGACTGTGGCTCTACACAGAATTGGTGGAAAGGTGGAACCTAAAGTTTACCTACCTGTATGTCTCAAGATAAATGAAGATGTACCTAATATATGTGTGGTGGAGACATCATAAATCATGTTCAATCTCTCAGACAAAAACAAGGGTTAGTTTCCAGGACAAATACATTTTATAAATGTTATAATATTCTGCAGAAAAATAGTGCCCATGTCTCTTGTTCAAACTGTTGACCCTCCTTTTCTGGCACACTAAATTGGATAAATCCTGAGGATTCTAGTAAATGTTTCAGTCACACCTGCACATCTCAACTTATTTATAGATGCATGGCACACTGCCAAAGAACGGCTCTGTCAAACAATGATCAGATGTGATAGCAGGAATGCATCATTTAATGATGCTTTTTAATTAAGCAAAATACATCTAGTGAAATGCATTTTTGATGATCCATGTTTGGAGATGGGTTGTCCACACATGTAGATGGGATGTCCACAAATTTAGCACCATAAACACTGAAAAACTAAATGAAAGGAGCAGCAGTGGTGCTTTAAAGAGGATGGATTTTAAAGGTGCAATTTCTTGAACAGAGCTTTAGCATGCTGACACTGCTTGAGACCATTTACATGCCTCTATTCTGTTGTGTTTAATCTAGCTGCTGGACACAATCCTAAACCAGCCTAATTATACAGGATTTCTTCAAGAACGACTAGTTTTCAGACAACCCACCAATCCTCTGGGTCAAATGCAAATACGTCACAAGGTTATAAGTGGTCCACCACCACAAACTGGATTTTTGAGAATTATAATTTTTCTTCTTTGTATGCATAGCAATTGAGCATATAATGATGCATTTAATGAATACTATTATAATAAAAGAAAAAATCTACACTGCAGGCTTGTCAATTATAATGCAGTATGAGGGGCCATTCACACAGGACACATTCTTGCATTCCTTTAGCTTTATTCTTTAATTGTTGGTCTATAAACACATGCACTACACGGTGTGCAGCATTTTTCTGTTTTTCTGCTTTGCATACCATGGTTATTGTGTTTTTAAGATGTGTCAAGTTAAAATTAGCTTGACAAGCAGAATCAATGTCAGTAGTAAAACAATGGACCAACCAGAGGCTGGCATAAGCATCTCAAGTGTGTATTGGAGGTAATGTACTATAATAAACATGCCTTATTTTCATTTGCATTGCACTCTGTCTAGCTGTTTTAACACAAGATCACAATTTGTGTGAACCTCCTCTAAATGTGGACTGTCTTTTTTATTACAATTGCAGTGTTTTTGTTGTTGTGCGGATGTACAGTTAGATCTAAGAAAACTTTGATTTAAATTACATTTAATAGAACAGGTTCAGATTAATTGCAGTTTAGAATTCAGTTTTAGAATGAAGTTAACTAGTATATATATTTAAAAAACAAAAGAATCCTGAAGTATCAGGATATACAAATTCCATCATTATTGACTGCTAGAGAGTGACATGTTACACCCTGAATATTAGAATTTTAAACTGTATGCATCAGGGCTGGGTGATACTAAGTACAAAAAGTCCATCCTGACAGCTTCTTTAGAGCAATGATTGTGGGGTAAATTATGTTTCTCACAGGTTTTTAGCTAAGAACACAAGTCTATCAATGGTTTCTGAATTAAGAGATGCTCTGTGGCATGACACTAAAAACCCTTTCAGATGGTGAACTAGTTTTTGGAGCACATAAGTACTTGGCTAATTTTGCAAATTGTCCTCATGGATTCTCCACCACTGAAGTTGATTTGTGTCACTGTCAGCACTTGCAGATTGCAAGTAGCTTTCCAGTTCCTTCTCAATGACCTCTCTCTGGGACAAAGCCTTAAAGGAAGAGGAGAATGTGTCTTTAAAGAAGCTCAGGTGGATCTTCTGCACTTGTTTTTGGAATTACAGGAGACGTAAAGGAGGAGTTAAATTGACTATTGGTGCCATCTTTGGCACATTCATCTTTAAAATTCAGCAATTTTCGATATTCTGTAATTTTATAATATTTAATTACTGTTTTATTTAACAGCAAAGATGTGTGATCAAAAAGTAAATATCAAAAAGTGTAGTAAAACCCAATTTAATTTTTTCCATCTTCCCAATTACTGCACAATCACTTTATTTTCTGGCCTCTAGTCACGCTGCATTTTCTAAAAGCTATAAAAGTTGAGTATCCCTGGCAACCCTCTACGCACACCAATCGCCATTGGCTAGTACATTTTTGAGTTTACTCGCCAGACTGATAAACTTTTATTTATATTAGTGCTGTCAAATCGATTAATTGCGATTAACTGCATCCAAAATAAAAGTTTGTGTTTACATAATATATATGTGTGTACTGTGTATAATTATTATGTGTATATAAATACACACACACATGTATATATAAGAAATGTTTTTTATATTTATATATAAAATATTTATATGTATATATAATATAAATTATATACATATATATATACAGTATATATATGCAAATATTTCTTAAATATATACATTAATGTGTGTGTATTTATATATACATAATTATTATACACAGTACACACACGTACAGCCCTAATATATATATATATATATATATATATATATATATATATATATATACACATATACATACATACATACATACATACATACATACATACATACACACACACACACACACGTATGAATGCATGTTTAGGTCTGGTGGTGGTGCTTAAGATATTGTTGGTCATTCAGTGTTTCTGTAAGAAAAATATAATAGATCATATTAATTATTAATAAGATAATACTACTACTACTAATTCTACTATTAATAACAATATACAACGCACTAAAGACTGATGAGCTGCTGGGTTCATGAATATTAATCACGTTGTCAGTGTTGCTCAAACTGATTTGCTGAAATCAAAACAGTGAAGGTAATAGATGAGCGCCAGCCAATGAGATTGCCGTTTGCGCATTAGTCCCGCCTACTACCGCATATATTCTGCTTGTTCTTAAAAGCTGAATAATTCCAAATGAACTCCGTTATTTTGAAAATACAACAAAGAATATCATTTACACGTAAGGCGGCGATTCTGCGTGGTATACTCTCTCTCTTTGCGTGTGCGTGTCTGAGAGAGAAACATAGCGCTCTCTCAAAGCGACGGCGAGTTGTGCGCCTTTCATACTAGAGTTTACGGTACGTCAAATACAGGTGCGCACGCATCCATTGAGCTGAACTAAAATAGACAGATCGCTTTACGGAGAGCGAAAGTGCTCAGCGAATGAAAATATATCAATGCTAAACTTATTCTTAGCCTCTAACACACACACTGGCGAGTAAAATCTAAGCATTTATTAGCCAATGGCTAATGATAAATATTGTTTAGTTGCCCAGAGTGAAGATTTACTCGCAAATGCAAGTGATTTACTCGCATTGTAGAGGATTGCCTGGTCTAGTTGCTTTTGCGAACATGTAGTTTTAAACATCCCTAGTCAAGCTTGGCTGTCTCCTCTGAGATTTCCAAGACTTTGGTGTTCCCTCTCCTAAATCCTCCTGGAGGAGGAACATTTTGTGGAATCTGTCAGGTGTAACCACAGCTGAGGAAGAGAGCCTTTATAATGTTTTGCCTCACAGATGACTGTCACCTAAAGGGTAAACAAAACGCAAGATGCATGCGCTCTGGTGGGACTCATGACTTATCAATACCATCAGTCAAGTGCCATGTGCGTCACTGTGCATTATCTCTCCTGCCAAGGCATTGTAGCCCATCAGATGTGACAGGTTTCAAGCTCTCTGCCCTCATCCCTACACACTTGGTTCCACTGTGTAAACAATGTATCTGTTAGCAAACAGTTAAGTGACATCATGTCATTTTCAGATGCCTCAATTTGATAACCTGCTGCCCTTCCATTGACCGACCGCATTTGATGCCTCAGGTTTGATCAATAGCTAATGCAATCTAAAACTCTATCCCTCATACTGATTAATGCCAATTGGAATCATAATACCATTATCGTTCTCAATCTGGCTCACCTCCAATCCCAACTGACTCTACATGAAATAATGAGTCTGGAAATGATTAATAGGGAAGAAATGAAAAGTAAAATGTTGACTGGGCTCCGGCAGGCAGGAGAAAATTAGTGTGGTGCCGTCAACACGTAGTTAACGAGGCTAGTATAGCCACAGGACCCTCTACCCAAAGGTAGAGAAATGACCAAGGTCTGAGTAATTGTCCCAATCTGTGCCTGAAGCCCACTGTGGTTAGAGGGTTGAATTTCTATGGACGAGTCCAGGTCATTATATGCTTGTGAGCAGGCAGCCACCGAAAAGTCTGGGAAGATGATAAGCAGTTAAGCTGTGGGGAGAATGTGAGACTGTGACCTCGATTTTTTTTTACCTAAAATTAATTCTGTCCTTATCTTTGACTTTGCAAGTCTTCACTTCTCCCTTTTGTCTCTTCAACTTCCAAGTTCAGCTGTCAATAAAAAATTTAACAAAGAAAAAAGGGCTTGCTTAACGAGAGCAGGTCCCCTTCAAACTGGTCTTATCAAACAAAGTTTATCGATATTCATTCTAGGCAGTTTTAGTCAAGAATAAAATTAAGTCAAAACAGTCCCTTGAAGCTACTAAAAAAATAACATTATCATACCTTTAGAAGATGAGAAGTGTTGGTAACTGAAGTGTAAATTCTATGTACTGGCAGGGAGCAAATTACTGTAACTAACTGGACTGATGATTTTGCCTTGCCTCACAGATGAATTACACTTGACTTTGTTTTCTTGCATAGTACATATAAAACATTTGTGTGTATAGTGAAGTTATCCTACTAGATACATTTAATTATCCTACTAGATACATTTCTACATTTAATAAATGCATTAAATAGGTGCAAATAAGATTTTAATTTGTTAAACCAAATCAGTGATCTTAGATGCAGCTTACGTACATGAGCTGAATCATTGACTCATGAGTGCTCTTGGTTAACTGTCATCTCTTCCACCTTTCACATCTCTAGTGAGTGACAAGCTCTTCACTGACCCGGTAAAGTCTTATTGCCATTAAAAAGGCTCACCAAGTTTCCATCCTGTCAGAATTGATTAACCCCCAGCTCTACAGTTCTTTCTGGTTATGTGGCTCAAGGGACAGTGATTTAAACTTAAGATGACATCTCTAACACAGTCGCATCAAAGTAAACCAATCTAAACTCAAGATGACTACTCTAACACAATCTATTTTACAGTTTTTTAAAGGGGGGTCTATTGCTATTTCATGCATTCTGACTTATTTACACAGTTGAAGAGTTGGATTCTCATGCTAAACATGGCCAAAATAAATAAAAAAAACGAGTTGGACGTATGACTGTATTTCTGTGCCAAATACACAAGTTTCACAAAGTTTTTTTTGAGTATGTCCCTGTATGACATCATAAAGGGCAGAATTACTTGTATGGGCACTTCTCCCGGATGAACGCATGTGCACATCAACCAGAGTGAGAGCAAGAGCACATCCATCACCGAGCTTCGTTTGGGTTACGGGAGCCGTCGGCAGCGCTGTTTTGTTTTCAGACCATGAAATCAACAATGTCACAAAGTGTGTTTTTGGTTGGTAGGGAAAGAGGGAAAGATAACCTTGTTCAGCTTCCCAAAGAATCCAGCGTTAAGGGAACAGTGGACAGTTTGTTTTTCCAGAGCAGCAACAGAGTTCTGCAAGTGTGTTTGTTTGTTCCCAGTCAAGAGTCGAAACCACAGGCGGTTAGTGAAACTGCATCAAATGTCTGTGTTTTGTTGGTAATCGTGCCGATAATGTAAACAACACAACCGTTTATTGAATCGAAAGTTATCCAGGGATAATGCAATAATGTATTTTGTGTGTGTGCGTGCACGTAAATGTGTGTGTGTGTGCTCATGACTCTTTAGCTCTGCTCACTGCATGCCTGCACGAGGTGGGCTGTTTTCGGAAAGAATCGGTACAGCGTATCTGTCTTTTATAAATATGATAAAACTAAAGACTATTCAGAGATATGAAGGATGCAATACTACTCTATAGGTACTCAAGAATAACATGAGATTGACAGAAACTGTGTGTGTTATGTACCCTTTAACATAAAAGGATTTACAATTACACATCAGAAGCACCTATCCAGTGTTCAACAACTTAGCTCACTCAGTTCTAATGAAGTAATAAGATTTACTCCAGTTGGTATACAAGTAACAATAAAATTAAGCTATGCGGAAGTCTGCCAAATAAAATCATAAAAATCATATGACCTCTTCAAGGACACTGAAGACATTCTGACCGAAGCTATTATTTCAGTCAGACACAATGTGGCCAGGTCTGACCTAAGAGAACCAGATACATAAATGTGGCTGTCTGGCACACTCTCTTCCTGCATGCTGACAACATGCAAATTTCAGTGGGGATTGTCAAATAATCCTACTTCAGAGGCGTCAAAACTGCTGAGTCATCTAGGAATACCAAATACTAAGGATTTGGAGAGCTCAGACGCATTTTTCTGTTCGAAAAAAAGCAGTGCTTTTCTTCAGCCATCCCAGTTTGACGTGTAAATCTGGATTTTTCACTTCTTTTCAGCATAGCCGCCCACTGAAAAGAGGCTCTGAGCTCCAAGCACTTGAGAGGTTGAAGTAACAGTGAAAGTCTGTTTAGAGACAGTCACAGTTAAGAAGTCATCTTGTTACATGCCTTGCTCTGCCTATGTGATATTGTAAACAAGGAGTAAAGGGTAGGGCAAGGTTAATGCAAAAACCTGCAACACCACAGTAGATGAGTCATAGCTCATTTAGATTAAAACAGGTGGTCAAATGTCAGAGAGTTGAAGAGGGTCTAAATTCTGGAATAACATTGCCTCTCTCCACCCCATGAATAAATAAATACATAACAATTAATTCCATTTTAATATGTTAATTTTAGTTCCCTGAAACAGGACAAGCAGTTTTGATATCTTGAGGACAGAAGCAAGTTTTAAAAGTTAGGAATAATGGATGGTTGTGACAAACAACAGCACAAACTAATAATTCCTCCCAGTAACTTTAATCACTTTGGCACCATTCCTTTAAAGTGAAATGCTAATGCACAGCATGAATCTCTCCTTGAAGTTAGCGGAACCAAAGCCTTAGAGATAGAGAGAGAGAGAGAGAGCAGACATAAACTGTTGCTCACTTCAGTTTTGCAGAAGTGCTGAAAGCGGGTTTATTTTCTTGCTTTAAGCACTGCATTTGGAGCTATAATTTTAACTTTGGTCTGAGCCAAGCTCACAAACTAGCTGAAAATGGCTCCCTTGAGGGAGGAGTCTTCTGGAGCTCACAGGCCTTCAGCTTTCAGCACTTAACCTGCCATGTTTCTTATCTGCCCCATCCCTCATTATCATGACCTTGCAGAGAGATCTGGGCTATGGTCTTCACATCTTTAACGTGGGTTTCAATCTGTTCCAGGCCATTTCACAGCTGTTTTTCTGTATGCCTTCTCTCTTAAGGATTTGGATATACACCAACAGCAATGCTATATGAGTTAATTTCTCTAACTGTTGAGCTGTATTGAGCAACATTTAGTGTGAGAAATGTATATAAAATAAAGGTTATAACCTAGTTTCTGTATTTCTAAAGGCATAGTTTACTCAAAAATTACAATTATGTTAGCATTTACTCTGCCTCATGCCATTCCACACAGGGCTGTGCCGATACAATTATGCTGTATATCTAAAAAAGAATTATTCTACTTCTTCTAACAACATTGTATTGACAACGTTATAAATAGATCCTATTTGCAATGATCATTCACATTATGTCCCAGTGACTATTACACTTGGCCACATCACACATTTTCTCTGATCAAATAGCTAATTGATTGTGAAAAGACTAGGTTTAAATGCACTTTTAAGACAGATTGCAATCCGATTATGCAAACCACTTGATGGGGTGATTTGAGACACATTCAAGACGCAACTGGACAAGTGTAAATGCAAATTTGCCAAAGCAGACTAAAAAATAAAGGTGTGAGATTGCGTTATACTGGCTCCCAGTAGCCAGATTTCACAGCACTACTGCAACAAGCATCTCCACAGATATGGCCCACCAGAGATGAGCAGCTCTCTTCAGCAAGCAGATGTGCAAACTGCTGCAAATGAAACTCAATATTCTGCATTCCATCATGAAGCCCAACAGTTCAGGCATCTTCATTAACAGTGGTGAACACTAAATTATCTCTTCTGTTGATGCCACTCTCTCTCCTATTACAGTCTTTGATCTTGAAATCAGCTGATGATAAATAAAATGCAGCACATATCGGTTGCTTTCAGTGATGTGAACTCACTGGAAAAACATACCTGTGGCAATATTTTAGCAAAAGGCAAAATACGTACCAATGCTATATCACTGCAGTTTCCAACAGAAATGAACACTAGAGCAAGCACTTTTTATCGTTTTCATACACACTTATGATGCACAATATTATGTTATGACCTCAAAATATTTTTTTACCATAGTGCATGATTTGTAAATGAATACATTTTGGAGTTAGCATCACTTAACCGGCTCCATTTTTTTTCGGCTTTTATGACATGCCAAGCTTGCATGGTAGCTCAGCTGGTACAGAACTGTACATGCAATGATGAGAGCTCGGGTACGAATCCCGTTAAAGACGAGTCACAATAAAAGAGCTCAAAGGCAAAAAGCTAAAATTGCAATTGCATTTTTGTCACAATTTTTTGCCGCGTGTTCACCAAAGCGTTTTTAGCCAGCTGAAAACGCTAGGCGCTCTGCTGAAAACGCCTTGCCAAAACGCTCAAGCATTCACAGCATCGCAGCATTTTTTTCAGAGACACTTTGCTTGCTACGATACGGAATATCCGCGGAAGTGTTACTAGTATCTCATTTCAAAGATGAAGATTCTGTAATGTTTATATATAAAAATGCAGATACAATGTTAAGTATTTGTTCTGGCTCTTGTTTTAAATTATTTTCTTTCGTTATTATGCTGCTTGTTTTCATCTGTTGTACAAGCAGAATGTGGCGGTTGGTCGGTGTGGTATTTGTCCCATCCCTCTTGCTCCCAAGAAAAGGGAACTCAGCGCTCCCATTGAAAACAATTGGAAAAATACGCCAGCCGCGTGAAAAACGCTTTGGTGGACACATGGCCTTAGGGTTTAGTGTAGGTGTACTTTATTTAACGTAATTGAGCATTAAGCTTTTAGCGCCACTTACCGGACATTTCAATTCAGAACTGCAGTGATATTGCAAAAACCAATGCAATAAAATGTTGCCAGATTTACGTTCACCTGTTCCGGAAAAAAACTAAACACTCTTTTAGTGCTACTTACTGGACATTTCACTTTGAGACTGTCGCGAAATATGCACGACGCAACACATTTTGCTAAATTTTTGCCACAGGCACGTTTTTCCAATGAGCCTGGTCTTTAAAATTTGCATATAGAGCTGGAATTAAAGATTGGATTTATATTATATTTTATGGAGGCACATTTATTTGGCCAAGTGTAAGGAATAAGAAGTTTGTCTAATAAGAGCTGCTTCCATTAAACACAGGACTAAAAATGAACAAGGCCTGTTGAGCTCTAAAAAACTTAACACTTAACACTTAAGTAGTCTGAGGTATAGGTTGCTTTCCCTCATTAATGTAGTGCACATGCACTGAAATGTCATGCTGTGGTATGGGGACAGAAGCTTGGATTTTTCTAATCTCTGTAACTTTTACAATTTCCAACCAAATTAAAGCCAAAATTCAGGCAAACATGGCGCCTTAGGGCACATACAAGGGCTGATAGTAGGCTATGTCAAACATCATTGGATCTCATGTCTAATGACGATTCACAATGAAACTCAATTAACTTGCAAACATTAATGAGATTTAAAAGCTACAGCAAGCAGGAAGAATTTAACATTTCCCATCTGTTCCTCACACAAAACTATACGGCATCAGTATACTTGAAATATGCTGCACAGTTCACAGCAGAAAGAAAATCGTGGAAACGACATCCATTCATCTACTTTCCAAACCGCTTGTCATATGTAGGGTTGGGTGCATGAATAACATGATGATGATTAAATAATGACATAATTCTTATTCCTTATTCGTAATTATTTCTTTAACGTTATAATGAAAACTGCAACAATTGTGACCAATTGCACGACCTACAGTACATGATAAAGTGATACATTCTTCCCAAGGCGCTTCACGTTTGCGCACTAAAGCCCCCTTTCTCTCTTTCTCTCTCTCTCTCTTTAAATAAACGTCTCCCACCCATTCCTGCTTTGAAGCAACCTCAATAGCATTAGGAACCGGTTGCATAAGCGCTTTACTGTTGAGCGCATAAATAAAGTAACTCCATAAGCACCATAATAGGCTATATATTGACTAAAACGATTTGTCACGATATGAAAACCAGCAGACAGCACAAACTACAGAATACGCACGCGCAACGTGTTATTTCTAGCAAACTGGCATCTGACCGATCGAATTTCCAACACTAAGATGTAGTTTTTTTAAACAGTGAATTAATTCGTAGTCATATTACAATATTTAAGTTCCGAATATAATGACAATAGCACATTTCTACCCGATAACACACTGGAATTTTGTATGGAAATTATTTCATGAAATGTGGTACAAGTTTTCATTCACGGTTTACGTTGTTACAAGAGTAATCCATTTTCCCCACACATTTCCTATTAGAAATATGGCCATTATTTACTCACAACTCAGAGTTACACCTTCACTTTTACCTCAGTAAAACAAAAGATTTGTCGCATCATTAGTATATTACAACAGTGTGAATAGTATATCGATCGATCGATAGAGTGACTAAAATTCATCTTAAAAAATGCATCTTATATTTGAGTGATATCCTCTCAAAGTAGCAGTCGCCAGTCTTGCCCGTGATAAGCTCTCGCTCCTGGTCAGGTTCACCTCAGTGTATCTGTAGTCTGCGGTGGCAAGAGGAGACCTGTTAAACCTTCAAACAAATGACGTGTTCTTCAAAAACACTTACTCGTGAATAAAACACTGCGAGATTTTACAAAGACCTGCCTTTCACGACGTTTTCCTGTCTTCAAATGTATATGACACGCGTTTTACCCACCATTCACTCTTTAAAATATGAAATGCACCTCACCAGAGAAAAATCCTTTTTTTCCTCCGACGGACTTCAGACACTTTCTGAGCTCTGGCAGTTGATTTCCTCCTCTGTCTCTCCACTTATTTTCCAGCAAATTCTTTCATGTCCAATGGGTGAATTTTGAAGTATTTGCCTCAGATGCTGAAAAAGGGTAGTGGGGGAGCGCTGGTAACGTTGGTAAGCCTGCCCTCCTTAAACGAACCTTCCCGCCCCCTCCTCCTCTCACGCGCAGATTGGTGCTGGATGGCGACAAATTTCCCGCTCGGAGGAAGGTTTAAATACATCGCCGTGGATCGTTTCGAAGCAGTTAGATGAAGGCTATGGTGACCCTTTGGCAGCGACGCGACTTAAAGTAATAGTTCAACCAAAATGATGTTATTTTACAATCCTCATGTTGGAACCCAAACGGATTTTCTTTTTTAAATGTCACGTAGCCTATTCCTTTGTCCAATATATATATATAGTCCAATACATATGTCCAATATATATATACATATATATAACACAACCAAAGTGGCTTGTCCTGAGTTAAATTTATTTAGAGCTTTGTATACTTAAGACAACCCCTATTACAAACTGTGTGGACTACTTCTGCTTATATGATTTTATTGGACGAATTTTTACACAAATATTTCAGTAGGCTATTATGTAAAAATATCAAATAGTACACCACCATAGAGATGGCCTTGAAGCTGAGAGAGATGAGCTAAAGCCACAGCAAAAAAACAAAACAAAACAAAAAAACACTGCAGTTTCAGTAGTCCAGTCAGTTTATATGAACAAAGCTATGCAGCTATTTTATGGATCTCACAATTATGGTCTTGTAACACTGGTCTAGGGTGCTCTTGGGTGCACTTAATAGATCTAGTCACTATAGCCTTGTTTCTTTCAAATAGATACTATACCAAGAGGGTCCAATTTTTGTCACACCTGCCAATGATTGGTGAAATATGAAAATTTACTGGACATATTTATTTATGTAACGTTTTGCCTGTTTTGGTTGGAATTTAAGTCGTTAGCTTGTTAGTTTTGCACTGTTACCAGTTCGGTTTTCTTTTTGCCATAGTGTTTGATTTGCCCTCATGTGTCTCACCTGTGTCTAGTTAATTCATGTATATGTGTATTTATAGCCATGGCTGTGTCCGAAATCGCCTTCTATAGAGGGTATGCATTGATTGATTTTCCCACCGGAACACGCCCCCTCAACCGGGACTGAGTGGCAGAAGAGCTGCTGCATGACTGGAGTTAATAAGGGAAAACGCGAGTAAAACAAATGATTATTAGTTTAATCTAAAGGTTGTTCTTTACAACTTACCAAAGATCCAGTGATCCATGGATATTGACATGCAGCCAGGAATCGTGTTTTCCTGACATTTATATGAGCCTGATTTCAATACATACATAAATATTTATCACTGTCAGTCATCAGTTTCGAGAGTGAATCTATGTGATATGGGTCTATGTATTGAAGCGTGTATGTGGCTGCTTGTCAAGAATGGAAAACAAAAGTTTTATTTAAATTCTGAATATACACTCACCTAAAGGATTATTAGGAACACTTGTTCAATTTCTCATTTATGCAATTATCTAATCAACCAATCACATGGCAGTTGCTTCAATGCATTTAGGGGTGTGGTCCTGGTCAGGACAATCTCCTGAACTCCAAACTGAATGTCAGAATGGGAAAGAAAGGTGATTTAAGCAATTTTGAGCGTGGCATGGTTGTTGGTGCCAGACGGGCCGGTCTGAGTATTTCACAATCTGCTCAGTTACTGGGATTTTCACGCACAACCATTTCTAGAGTTTACAAAGAATGGTGTGAAAAGGGAAAAACATCCAGTATGCGGCAGTCCTGTGGGCGAAAATGCCTTGTTGATGCTAGAGGTCAGAGGAGAATGGGCCGACTGATTCAAGTTGATAGAAGAGCAACTTTGACTGAAATAACCACTCGTTACAACCGAGGTATGCAGCAAAGCATTTGTGAAGCCACAACACGCACAACCTTGAGGCGGATGGGTTACAACAGCAGAAGACCCCACCGGGTACCACTCATCTCCACTACAAATAGGAAAAAGAGGCTACAATTTGCACGAGCTCACCAAAATTGGACAGTTGAAGACTGGAAAAATGTTGCCTGGTCTGATGAGTCTCGATTTCTGTTGAGACATTCAGATGGTAGAGTCAGAATTTGGCGTAAACAGAATGAGAACATGGATCCATCATGCCTTGTTACCACTGTGCAGGCTGGTGGTGGTGGTGTAATGGTGTGGGGGATGTTTTCTTGGCACACTTTAGGCCTCTTAGTGCCAATTGGGCATCGTTTAAATGCCACGGCCTACCTGAGCATTGTTTCTGACCATGTCCATCCCTTTATGACCACCATGTACCCATCCTCTGATGGCTACTTCCAGCAGGATAATGCACCATGTCACAAAGCTCCAATCATTTCAAATTGGTTTCTTGAACATGACAATGAGTTCACTGTACTAAAATGGCCCCCACAGTCACCAGATCTCAACCCAATAGAGCATCTTTGGGATGTGGTGGAACGGGAGCTTCGTGCCCTGGATGTGCATCCCACAAATCTCCATCAACTGCAAGATGCTATCCTATCAATATGGGCCAACATTTCTAAAGAATGCTTTCAGCACCTTGTTGAATCAATGCCACGTAGAATTAAGGCAGTTCTGAAGGCGAAAGGGGGTCAAACACAGTATTAGTGTGGTGTTCCTAATAATCCTTTAGGTGAGTGTATATTATAGGCCTTTACCTGTGATTGGCCATTGCGTTGTAGAAAATCAACAAACATGTCTGTGATTGGCTACATTACTCAGTGAAGGGAAAACACATTGGAAATTGAATCATTTGACGAGCACAAAGACAGATACGCACTGGATCTTTTGCCAACTCATTTTTACTAATAATATGCTATTATCATGAATTCTTACAGAGGATTACAGACTTTTCCCTCTAAAAGCAATCAGTAGCAGAAGCAGCAGGCGGCAGTGGTTTGAGTGAGAAAATGACACGCTATTATCCAGTCCGTCTCCCTCGGTCCGGATGGGGGGCACAGGGATGCCCATGGGGTCTGTGGCCAAGCCTCCCCTGACCCGCCTCTGGCACTGGGCCTTGTTTTATGTGTTTTTCGCGGCATTCACACTGTAAACCAATGCTGCCTCTCAGTCTTTTTGGGGCGTAACCGCAGTCACTCCAGCTGACGGTGACGTCACATGCATACCCTCTATACCCTTAAATAGGGCACTATTTGAGTGGACAGCCATTTGTAGTGATGTCAGAAACCATAGACATTATCAAGAGCTATTGTCATGTGACCATATATTTTGGAACCACCCATCATTTCTGCCAGACTGTAAAAAAGAGAAGCACATGGGAGGATTCGAAGGCACCCATTTAATTAAAAAACTTGGCTTGGCTTGGCTTTTGGCTTGTCAAAGTAAAATTTTAGCATAACAGATGTAATGGCTGTTGCATTAAAGCAAATTTGTCCAGGTCTTAAATATTTATGATCCATATTGGTGATTTAGCAATGTATAAAACCATGCATATCATTTAGCTAAATATTATCCTGAATTGGTAAGCTATCTAGTTTAATCCAAAATGGCAGCTATTGGGCAAAGTGAGCCAAATGCTGTGGGGTAAATTGAGCCAGCGTTTTAACTTACCCCTCCATAAGGCACTGCAGTTAAGTTAAATCTCTGAAGTATAAACTGGTATAATTTTAATGTAATGATATAGTTGATCATTTTATCATTACATTTTTTAGTTTGAGTTTATTTGATATAGGAACAATGTACAAGTACACCAAATCCTGCTCTGATAAGACCCAGAAGATGCTTAATCATATATATCTTTTCACCTGCTGTCCCTAATGGCCTAACATGTTCAACATTACAGAAAAACTACCATGCCAAGAACCTTTTAACTAAAATGTTTATTAGTTTTATTAGTTTCATTCTAATTCAGTTTTTATTTAATTTAATTTTACTCCACAAACTCTGTTTAGTCTGTTTTTGGGAAGGTTACAACTTTGGTGTTCAACATATTGTTACAGAAATGCAAACAATTGAAGATATTGAAATTTCAACTTCATTTGGTGGGTTTTATGTTGTTTAAATTAGCATTAAGAAAAGCAATATGACTATTTGTAAAAGGAAATTTGATTATTGAAGGTGTTTTTAAAAGAGGTAAATTATCTTTACAATTTCACATAGGTTCACATTCAGAATCAATTAGATGGTCCATTTACACCCAGATGGTGCAACTTACCCACTGACTTGGATCAACTTATCCCTAACCTGGGGTAAATTGAGCCACATGAACACTTTTTTTTCATAAGAAGCCATATTTTTAGAACCCTTTGTCATGGATGTATTCTGATAATTTAAAATGATAGAAAACATCCTGAAATTCTTTTGCCTTATTTTATCTTATCTTGAGGGCCACATAAGTAAAAGATGTCTCATCTTACCCCACTCTCCCCTACCTATAATGCACTGTGATGGCCGCGCCAAATTAATTCCCATATCTCACCAGAAGACGCCCACAGGTAAATCATCCATCCATTTTACAAACTGCTGTTCCAATGTGGGTACAGCATAATATAATACAGGTATAAATTCATTTTTAATTCATTATTAAATTGTTTAATTAAGGTATATACGCTAGTTCCATGATTTGCATAATAGTTTTCCATTTCATTCATCAGTTTGCTAAGTTTCAAATTATTATTGAACAGCAAGCATACACCTTCCGGCGCACTTAGCGTCCGAATTTTCTCACTCGTTTTCATTCACTTCTTCAAGTGGACAATATTAGTGGAGTAATTTAGGGAATAATAAATGAGGGTATAAGGGGGCGATTTCGAACACAGCTCCTGTGTTTGGTTTAGTCTTTTTCAGGTCTCGTCTCGCAATAGGTGTTGTTCTGTTTCCTGTGTTTTTGTTCCCTGATATTCTAAGGATGATTTTGATATTTGTTTTGATTAAAATAACTACTTGCTGATAGATCCAGACTTTTATTCCCATCTTTACTTCAACCTCTTGAAGAACAACCTGAAAAACAACACCTCCCTCGAGGCACACAAGCAAATGTTTTTGGATCTGGTCACCTTCATGCACTACAACTACATCAGCCTCTGCATTGAGGGACTTTCCACGATTAAAACCCACCACAGACTCACAGCGTGAGCCCGCCATGGATAAAGAGCCAAAGCCCAGCAAGTAGATAAAGCCTGAGCTCACTGCAGACCCAGAGTCTAAAGGAGCTAAATCTAACCAGGTGTGTGAGCCAGCCTTTATCTCTAACAAGGAGCATATCCCCGAGGACAAGTTCATCCCTGAGCTCAAGCCTGAAGAGGAGTCTGACTAGGTATGTGAGCCAGTCCCTGTGTCCGTTCCAGTGGACATGCTCTTTGAGTATGAGGGAATGGAGTGGAGCCCTGCTCAAAGTATCATGCCGATCTCATCGCCCAGCACCAAGTCTATGATGCTCCCACTCTGCCTCCCACTCCCACCTCCTCTGCCTGTCTAGTGTCGACCCTCTGGCTCCACCTCAAACTTCCAAGTCCATCCCTCCACTTCTGCCCGTCGACCAGTTCGTTCCACCTTGGCTCCACGCTCCCTTGGCTCCACTTGAGACTGTCACCTTACGGCTTCACCAGGCTTCCTCATCCCTCCGGCTCTGCCTTGGTCAGTCATCTCTCTGCCTTTGGCACGGACTTCCAGGCATTCGTCTGCACCTCGGCCCTCCAACCCTTCACCTCTGTCGTGCTCTCCCTTCCTTCCCTCCGGCTCCACTTCATTCCTCTGGCACCCTCAGCTGCTCGTCACCATAACTCCACCTTGGTTCCCATGACCTTCGGTGTTGTCTGCCCTTTGGCTCCACCTGGGTCTCCACGTCCACAGGCTTCGCCCCTGTCTGTTGTCTCTCGGGTTCTGCCTGGCCTCTACACCAAGGCTCTATACCATGCCTGTGTTGGACTTTGATTTGTTAGCCTGTTAGTTCTGCACTGTTCTCAGTTCAGTTTTGTTTGTCTATGTCATTGGTTGCCATAGTGTTTAATTTGCCCTCATGTGTTGCGTTAATTATCTTGTTTTGTCTCTAGTGTTTCTTTGTGTGCATATATAATGCAAGCCATTGCTGACACTAACCATGAATAGTTTTTTGTCAAAAGGATTATTTATCATTTTTTGCATGAATACTGTGGAAAAAGCTCAGTTCAGTATGTCACTTGCATAATGAGTCATTCTTCCTCTCAGTGAAACTGCAGCTGTTACAAAAACATGAAGACATATTTTGATTTTGTTCCTCATATGTTCACTTTGGTGGCTTAATGCGAAGAATGTTTAACATATGCATCACCACATGGAGTTCTAAAAAAAAAAAAGAGAGAGTTGTGAGTAGTGACATAATGTTTTCTCAAGAAGACAGTTTTATTTAGATCACTCATGTCATTTATTGTACATCAGCCAATCGTAAGATAATCATTCTAACCATTTGATTTAAACCATGTGTTATATTAAAGTTATCTGCCAACTAGAGAAAAACACTATTTTCTTGCCAAAGCCCATTTTTACTTAAGTGTTAATCTTGGACCCTGTGTGCCAGACTCTCAGGGAAAAAAATGGATTACAGTGAGGCTAAAATATCAGGGGAATTCCACCCGAAATTGAGCATCACCTCTGCCTTAGCAGTTAAAATGAGAATTCAGGCCATTGCTGTCTAATATGTGCCTATTTGATACCAACTGAATTTATATTATATTCCTGGATACTAGTTGCAATACTCTCACAGTAACGTTTACAGTAGAAGGTCTACAGTGTATTAAAATTAAATTGCAACTTTATGATGTGACTTCACAATAAACAGACAGAGATTTAGCAGCATTGTGCTGAATCAACTTTATTTTTCAGGTTGCGGAAATAAGTTATATCACTTCATAGACTTCATATACATTAGACGCAAGATAAATATCTAGAAGAATGAAAAATAGTTTTAAACAGATAAAACTATTTGCACATTTAAAACCAGTGTTCATGATTGCGATAATAAATTAAAACAATATAACAAATAATAGTTTTCAACATCAAGCAGCAAAACAGCAAAAAAAAACTTTTGCCTTGCGTATTCAAGTTTAAAATGGCCACACCCGCTCTTAAGTTAAAAAAATCACAATGATTATAGCTCTGTCTACATTACAAAAATCTCATATTTTTATTGTTATGTTTAAAGTACAATGCTCGCACATAAGTTTCCAGCATGCACTATAGCATTAATACAATGCGGTTGCTTTTTTTCATTAATTTATTAATTATTATTATTATTATTATTATTATATTACTATTTGTTGTTTTAGTAAGTTTTACATTTTAAATTGATTTTGTAATTTTAAGTTATTTGTTATGTTCAGAGTTTTTATATATAAAACTGTAACAATATTTGTACTCGTACCAGCAGCAATATGACCCTGTAGCCCAAGACTGGTTTCCTACTAAGCAGGGCTGAGCCTGGTCAGTACCTGGATGGGAGACCTCCTGGGAAAACTAGGTTGCTGCTGGTAGAGGTTTTAGTAAGGCCAGCAGGGGGTGCTCACCCTGTGGTCTTTGTGGGTCCTAACACCCCAGTATAGTGATGGGGACACTATACTGTAACAAGCACCGTCCTTCGGATGAGACGTTAAACCGAGGTCCTTCGTAAAAAGAGTAGGGGTGTAACCCCGGCATCCTGGCCAAATTTACCCATTGGCCTCTGTCCATCATGGCCACCTAATCATCCTCATATACTGATTGACTTCATCACTCTGTCTCCTCTCCACCAATAAGCTGGTGTGTGGTGGGCGTTCTGGCGCAATATGGCTGTCGTCGCATCATCCAGGTGGATGCTGCACATTGGTGGTGGTTGAGGAGATTTCCCTCCTTCTATATATGTAAAGCGCTTTGAGTACCCAGAAAAGCGCTATATAAATTTAACAAATTATTATTATTATTATTATTTGTTGGTTAATTCATTTGTTATTGACCTAGCCTGCACTAATTTAAATGTGTTTAAATGTGAGAAATTACTGTTAAATTCTGTAATATTTCACAGTTTTGAAATCTCTGGTATGATATAATACGTAAAAATAAAAAGTCATGCGACCATGTGATTAAAAGGGTTCAAATTACTACCTTAAAATGACCATCGTCCATACACTTCCTTGACAGCCTTGTACAAAAGCCCTTTGTAAACACATTATATTGCTCACTTTTGTTTTGACCAGGCCTTCAGAGAGTCCCCTTTTCAAAGTGCCTTTAAAGGGCACAAAAATGTCATTTGGAATCTCCTGCATGCCGCATGGGGATATTGTATTTAAATACTGTACTCAAATTTTCCTGATGTGTGTCAACGCAGAAGTTCCTTCACATCTCTACAAGGTGCCCTTGGTCCAATCATTTATTTCTATGAAAGTTGCTTTCAGCAGTTGCTGTTGAAGTGTGAATAGCCACAAAGAAATCAATTTTTTTATTTTCCTTTGAGGCTGAGGCATGGGTGTCCTTGACTATTGTGAGTGTGCTTAATCAGGAGAGCAGAATTAGCACTATTTCTACGGATTTCAGCTTTCCCTATATCACCAATATCATTACATTTCCAGTGTGTATAGAGAATGAGGTAACTAACCAAACGCCTCGTCTGCACACTGCTAAGGTACAACCGCTGATAAGGAACGATCCATAAGGAACCTTAAGGAAATCATTCTTGCTTCCATTGCTTTCACATTTCACACAAAGTCTTTGCACAGGAACAAAAGGATTGGCAATTTTTTTTATCCACAGTTTATACCTCAGATAAGAAGTTTAGCACAGATTACAGTATCTAAATCTGCCTCCCTATAGTTATAATGGATGTTACAATACTGTATATAATAATTGTACAACTATATTAATGCCATTAATGCTTTTTATTTAATGGCATAATATCTTAAGTAGTAAATTAATAGTATATAAAAAATATAGGGAAGGAAAGACACTAATAATCATAAAAATATATGATAAAATATTATTCCATGAGTTAATTTAGTGATAAACTGTATTATTTAAATTATGTTATTATTTTGAATCTACCAGACAAATTAATAGTTCCCTTTTAAAAAAAAAGCCATATATTTTCACCCCAACCATTTAGCCATTTACAACCCATTTTTCTTTTGAAATTATATTGTGACAGTATTTCCTAGTGAGTTTTTACTTTGGACTAACAAGTATTGATGAATCGTTCATAATAAGATTAGGAACCTGCAATAAATAAAGTAAATAAGGTCCATTTTCCCCAGCTATTAGGTCCATGTTTCCCTGTGTAACAAGTAATGAACCCATGTGCAGTTTATTGGAATAATATAAAACTTAAACAATATGACTTAACTAACTTAAATTGAACTTGACTTGACCATGAATATTTGCATATGCTTAAATATGAACATGACCTTAACAAAGACTCACAAACAGTAGGTTACATAAACAATACACAACAACATGGCAAACATAAGAGCTAAATGCTGCGTTCACGCCATGTCATAATTACCATAATTTTGAGATGACAGCGTGTGATGTTCTAATCTGAGCTGTTAATTATGTGATTTTATGGGCACACTATCAACGACTAAATGAATATGCAGCAGTCAGGAGGTATTGCGGTAAAAACTCTAAGAAAATTACTAGTTTACAAGTTGTAATTATGAGTCCTATGAGGATGTTAATGCTTTTTATGATGTTTTATTAACAAAGTTTGGGAGGAGCACATTCAGATAATAAACCAATTTAGCATGGGAGGAGCACGTTCAATTAATCAACTCAGTTAATCAACTCAATTTGTGCGATAGGAGGTATATATGCAGCAGACTTACCTATGTCCCATGACAGTTTTCCAGAATTTGGACACCACGCAAAGTGCCCAACATGCCCGAATTTGAGCTCAATTATTCAATTCAATTACTCCGAGTCACCTGTCTTTTTAAAGAACAGTACAACGGTGAATACGGCAAGTATAAATGCCTCATCCATTTGGGGAGGTGCGTGCACATTTAGCAGAGGCTCGCTGTGTGGAGGCAGGCAAAAAGTATAAACAAGGCTTAAGGATCTAGTCTCCTCACCGCAACCGAGCTCCCAGCATTGTCTCTAAGGTGTCAGCCGTTCAAATCGGGTTACCGCACGAGGCCTACCTTCATCCCCTCCGGTGAGACATCTGTCATCTTCCTCTGCGTCTTTCTCCACTCAGTCACGCCTCCATAGAGAAATGGACATTTTGAAATGTTAATAAAAGCCAGACTAATTTAATAAAAACTACAACCTGTACGTTTTTCTATAGTTTGTCTATCCTTTTCCTAAAATCAACTGAGTAATTAAGGTCTGTAGACCCCCAAGCTCAGATCTTGGGGCGATGCCACCCTCCTCCCACATAGGAACGGGCCCTCCTCCAGGATCAGGCTACATCATCAGGTCCAAGCCAATGCCATGGCTTAAATTCCGTCTCGGCCAGCTCCTAGATATTAGTATACTATTTAAACCTAAAATCTAAAAAATCCCATAGACTCACATTGGCTGAGAAATGAAGGCTGTAATACCATTCCTGTCCAATAGAAGGGGCCTCGGGATAAGATAGCTTTGAAGTCCACTCTTTAGTCTCTGATTTTATCAGATAAAATTACAAATAAATGCATAACCCAAGAGCACTCCACTACCACTCCAACACGAGCAGAGCTGTGTCATCAATATTGATTAGGTGAATGCACATTTTAAACAGTTATTGTACTGGCAAGTAAATCGCCATTCTAAACTGACGAGCTGCACACACACATATCGACAGTAGCCCGCATATCACTTACAGATTGCTCACGCACAGAAACATTCAGGAGCGTAGAAACTTATAGTCAATGCCGTCCTGTGATCTATCAATAAAATAGCTTGCAAATTGCAAAGCTATGACATATTTCTTTATGTTTTGAAGTAACCTACACAAGTAACCTCACAGCTTCACTATTAGTATAGACGTTGCTCAGGCAACACGCAATTATCTGTTATGTCAGACCAACACAGTTGAGAATGAGTTCTCTGGATCCTTTCCAGGAGGTAGTGGATGCGCTCAAGCGAGCACTGTCTGGCACCACTTCCGCATCACCCATCAACTCCGCTTCTTCACCGCCAGTTGTCTCCAGTCCTGTGGCCAATCCAGCACCCTACTCTGGTTCGGCGGAGGATTACGACGGATTCCTCCTGCAGTGTTTGCTGGCCCTTGAGATGCAGTCGCCCCGTTTCCCCATCAAGAAATCGAAGGTCAACTTCATTATTTCCCTGCTGAAATGGCGAGCGCTCCACTGGGCCCAGACGATCTGGAATCAGAATTGTAGTGTCACATAAGCTGTGAAAAAAGTGCTCGCTCCTCACCACCTACCGGCAGGGATTAAATCCCAGGCTTCGACTGCATCTCGCTGCATACGATGATGCCATGATGCAACACGACCCCGTTATCTCCTGGACATCTGGAGAGGTCCTGAAGTGGGCGATTGCTGTTTTCCCGCATGCTTTTCACATCTACCTCAACCAGTAGTGGCACTCCCAGTCAATTCCACCTCCATCGAGAGTCCAGTTGAACAGCGATCCATTGACATTCCTGCCTGTTATGCCCCCCTTCAGTGACGTATTCTGCCCCAAATGGGCATCGTCATTGCCTCCACATCGGCCATGGGACTGTGCCATCGACCTCTTTCCAGGTGAGCCAGTTCCCCACTGTAAAATTTATCCTCTCTCTATCCCTAAACAGAAGGCCATGGAGGAGTATGTTGAAGAGGCTCTCCACCAGAGTTACATCCGCCCTTCCACATCCCCTGCTGTTTCGAGCTTTTTCTTTGTGGTGAAGAAGGATGGAGGCTTGCGACCCTGCATTGATTACAGAGCACTCAACAAAATCACTGTGAAGTTCCGGTATCCACTTACCCTCGTCCCTGCAGGTCTGGAACAACTTTGTGGAGCAGCCGTGTTCAACAAGTTGGACCTCAGCAGCGCGTACAACCTCATCTGGATACGTGAGGGGGACGAGTGGAAGACTGCATTTGTGACCCCTACAGAACACTATGAGTACCTCGTCATGCCTTATGGGTTAGTAAACGCCCCCTCCGTATTCCAGGATTTGATGCACGAGGTGCTCCGGGACTTTCTCCATCGATCCGTGACGGTCTATATCAAGTCAAGTCACCTTAAGTATAGTGCTTTTCACAACACAGATTGCTTCAAAGCAGCTTTACAGTTATAATAGGAAATTAATTTTTTGAAGAAAAGTTTTTGATCAATTTCTGTTGTAAAAACTGATTAGTTCTTTAATTTGGTGCCATTTAAACAACACCATCTTCAATTAACAGAAAACCCCCAATGCGTTCCGGACCCCATCCGCACGGCAACAGCATTTGTTGGCCCGAGAACGCAAACCATGGTTTGAAATAGTTTTGAAACTATACCATCAAACCCCTAAAAAGGCGAATCCGTGAAAACGGCATGTACGCAAGCATTACGTGTTCAGCAAGCATGTTTGAATATTTGTGTGTGCATATGTGTTTTTATCTGTATAGAGGGAAAGGGAAGGAGGCCTTCACAGGGGAGAGTCTAGTTGACATGGTCTCTGCTGACACTTCAGGGATGCGTTGGTCGTGTCTAGGAGCAGGTCCACCATCTGATCTGGATCCGGCACACTACAGTAAACCTTGGGATAAACAGAGAGACTAACATTAGTGTAGATGCCATTCTTTATGATGTAACGAGTACATCGGGTGTTATGGGAAGTGTTCCTGGTTCCGGCTGACCTAGTTAATGCAGCCTAAAACAGTCATTTAACTGATTTGAATAATAGAAATGGATAATGTTCTATGTGTATGCCATAGTAAAGAGATGTGTTTTTAGTCTAGTTTTAAACTGACAGTGAGTGTCTGCTTCCGGAACAATGCTTGGAACACCGCTCCATAGTTTAGGTGCTAAATAGGAAAAGGATCGACCGCCTGCAGTTGATTTTGATATTCTAGGTATTATCAACTGGGCAATAGACGTGATGGAGTATAATGCGTTAAGAGCTCGTTAAGGTACTAAGGAGCTAAACCATTTAGAGCTTTGTAAGTAATAAGCAAGATTTTAAAATGTATACCATGTTTAATAGGGAGCCAGTGCAGTGTTGACAGAACTGGGCTAATATGGTCATACTTCCTGGTTCTAGTAAGAACTCGCGCTGCTGCGTTTTGGACCAGCTGGAGTTTATTTATTAAGCGAGCAGGGCAACCACCCAGTAGAGCATTACAATAATCTAGCCTTGAAGTCATGAACGCATTTTGCAGCCTTTGCTAAATGAAGTATACACGATACTAGATAATGATCTGAGATGTCATCGCTCTGCTGCAGAATTTCAAAAGTATCAACATTTATTCCATATGACAATATTAAGTCTAAAGTATGATTACAACGATGAGTGGGTCCTGATACATGTTGCATAACTCCAATATAGTTTAGAATGTCTCTAAATGCTAATCCCAATGCGTCTTTTTCATTATATTAAAGTCACCAACAATTAGGACTTTATCTGCAGCCAGTACTAACTCTGATAGAAAATCAGCAAATTCTTTGGTAAAGTCTGTATGGTGCCCTGGTGGCCTGTATACAGTAGCCAGCACAAATGTCAAATGGGATTTATCATTTACACTACATAACGTTACGTAAAGCACCAAAACTTCAAAAGAATTACATTTGAAACTAGACTTTTGAGTGATACTGAAGATATTATTATAAATTACAGCAACACCTCCCCCTTTGCCTTTCAGATGCGGCTCGTGTTTATAACAATAATCTTGGGGGGTGGACTCATTTAAAGTAATGTAATCGTCAGGTTTTAGCCAGGTTTCTGTCAAACACAGCACATCTAGGTTATGGTTTGTATTCATATCATTAACAATAAGTGCTTTTAAGGAAAGGGATCGAATATTCAACAGCCCGAGCTTTATCATTTGATCATCTGTATTATATCTGTTTTTTATTTGTTGAACATCAATGACATTTTTTCCCTTAAAGGTCCCATGATGTGGATTTTTTTAAAATTATTTTATAATGTTTCCTGAGGTGTACTTTTATTGTTAGTGAGTTTTACATCATAAAATGTCATAATTTAGAAATAAAAGGCATTATCCTGATTTTAGCCCTCTGGCTTGAATGGTGGAACCCTTCTCGAATACTTTTACTACACTTTTTTACTATTACAGCTGTCGAGATTAACAAATCGTGAAAGTGTTGATTATAGCTGTGACGAGCCGGGCGAGCGAGAGCCGTGATCCTCTCTCACGGAGGAGCTCGGAAGCATAAAAGGAGGAGCGACGACAGTGAAGGACGAGAGAGGACCAGGCCTGGATTTACGTTGTGTTTTGTTTACGTTTTGTTATGTGTGTGCGCGGCAGTCTGAACCGAACAATGTACAGAGTTCACTAAGCTAGTCGCATCCAAAGCAGTGTCTGAAGCTCTTACATTCTCACTATTCTCAATAAAAGTTTGGATGCGTGTCTCTAATTCTGAAATCAGTCAGCATGACTATCTCCCTGTATTTATCACATATGAAGCCCTCTTTAGAGAAGGTAATGCTGAACATGTAACAGGCAGTGCAACTGACAATACCAGGAGAAGATGATATGGCTTACTGTGTCTGTTGACTAACTCACCACAGTTGTTTGATGGACTCGTAAAAGGCGCGTGAAAGAAAAACAGGAGACCCGGATGGACGGATAGCAGGCTAACGCGTTGTTATAGTGATTTAGATTAAAAGCTAGCGATGTCAGATTTAATGTGATAGGCAATATTAGACAATATATGGTGGTGAGTAAGTTATATTTAGCAGTATAAACAACAAGGAATTATATAAAATAGAGATAAATAAAAGCAAAGCTGTACGGAACTGCAGACGCAAACACTCAGCAGCAATTGATGAGCTGAATGTTCTGTGTTCATAATATCAACGGCATCCTGATTTATTCCCAGAGCCTGGCCGACCATCGCCAACACGTTGCGGAGGTCCTTCAACGTCTGAGGGAGCACCAGCTTTTCCTGAAAGCCGAGAAGTGTTCCTTCCATCAACCCACTGTGCAATTGCTAGGGTATAACATCAGTGAACACGGCATCCAGATGGACGAGGGGAAGGCAAATGCAGTCCATTCCTGGCCCCTACCTTCAACCATCAAAGAGCTCCAGAGATTCCTAGGTTTTGCAAACTTCTATCGTCGCTTCATACACAGTTACAGCTCCATAACTGCACAGTTAACCTCCAGGAGTCTGAGCTGTTTTTGGGCCCTTTAGAAGTTTTAACATGCTCTGACATTTGTGCTTTTTTCAGTTGCTTATAAACACAGTAATGGCAAAGTGTAATTACACTGTATTCAGCACAAACTGGGCTACCATAATATGTGAGCAAAATGTATGTACATGCTTGTATTTTTGAGAGAATAATGTTGGTTTTTAAAATTAAGGCCTCAAAACACACAATAGATATGTGTCCACAAGACTTTTGACTAATGGGTGATGTTGCCTAGAGTTTTTGCTTCAAACTGATGTGAGAATCATTGTGCCTACTTATTCACATAACACAATGTATTGATTTACATTTTGTAAGATACTTTTTCTTTACAAAGGCTGTATGCGAAGGGGTGTGAATGACCATGAATTAATGCTAGGAATCACACCTGAGAGAACAAAATAACCCATAATGAGCTGCATAATCAATGAGCCTCAGGTATGTGACTGAGAGAGCAACAGGACAAAAGAAATATATTTTGTTGTAGTTTATTTAGTCAACAAAGGCACATTACAAAGGCCTATTATATTTTAAATTATCAAAAGATTTGACTACACTGCAAAAATGCTCTTCTTATTTAGTATTTTTTCTTGTTTCCAGTCCAAATATCTAAAAATTCTTAAATCAAGATTCATTTACTAGATAAGTAAAATGTTCTATGGGGTAAGAAAAATAATCTTATTTCTGTTTGGGACAAACACAAGAAACAAGATTTCAATCAGAAACAAGATTATTTTTCTTCCCCATTGGTAGATAATTTTGCATGTTTTAAGCAAAAACTCAATTCATTTTGATTTTACTTTCAACAAAACAAGAAAAAATATCTTATGTCATTTTACTTATCTAGTAAATGCATCTTGATTTAAGAATTTTTAGATATTTAGACTAGAAACAAGACAAAAATTCTAAGAAGAGCATTTTTGGCATTGTACTTTTTTTTTTTAAAGAAGTCTCATGCTAAAAAAACAGTAATATTGTGACACTAAACACAATTCAGTATTCAGTTAATACAAATAACTGAATAATTGGTAATGATGAATGTTATAAGAAAAATATTTGGGATTTAAAACAACATAATGCAATGCAATTATGAATCCAAAGAGTATAGGATGAATTCAGGTTGATTGGGACACTTTTCCCCAGTCATTTCAATGGCAAACATTTTCTGAATCATTTGATTTTGTAAACTATCCGATACACACAATACTCGAAATATCATTTCGAGTTTCGGTTCATTTATGAGACGCGCGTGCAATGCATGATCACAACAGCGCTAAGGATATTGTCTGCTATGCTTCTTATTAAATAAGAAGCAAATATATTAAAAACATTGATTAAAATTAAGATGTAATTTATACAAAACGAAATTCACTTTAAATAAAGGCTTTCTACAAAACAAAACTTCACATGACAAACTTCATGTCTTCTGATATATTGCGCATCTGATGTGTCCTTTATTACTTGTGCTGTTCACTTTTCACAATCAACATATATTAAATAAAAAAATACCATTAGGCTATAATATTTAAACATCAATATGAAGCAAAATACGTTTTACTGGTACTATATTTATAGCATCTGAGCAGACATTTGCGAATACAAGCTTTATTGATGTGACACTAGGCTATTTTACAATAAACACTTCATAATCTGTCCAAAACAGGCCAAATAAATCTTGTCTAAACAGTCTTGAGTCTATGACATTTTATGTTGCAGCAGGATTCATATTTTAAATGGTCTTTTTGCGTTTAATATTCACAGAAACTAACAAAATAAACTTACCTCACAATCATTGGTTGAATCCTTTGCTCTTAGAAATAAACAGCTTTTCATGAGGTAAATTATTCCAGGATTATTCCTCAACACGTCTCAAAACGATGTAGCTAAAGTATAGCACTACGCTTGATGTGTTTATTTGAGTTGATGTTGAGTTGAGTTGATGTGGGCGTTGAGTCTGCTCTGGCATGGATCGCGTCAGTATTTGAATCTCAAAAGAACGTGCGCTCCGTGGGCGTGGCTCATTAGCGGATAATGAGACACTCGTGAACGACTGACATCTCTCTCTTTTCAAACAGATTACATAAACACAGAACATTTGTTTTCGGTTTTATTTACATTATTTAAAACCTGACATTTCACCGTTTCTTTAGACATATGTCTCATGTTTGTGAGACAAGTATTTACTAAGTTAGAGTTCCTTTTCTTAAGACTGTCTGAATGAACATCTTTGACAGAGAGGCTGCAGATTGCGCATCATGTTTGTTTTCTTTATTTTGCAAAAAGCACAACAATCTGTTTTTATTGTGACTACACAAAAAAAATGAAACTTAACAGATTATAATGATGTATAACACTTGCCTGATTGATAAAAATTGACAGAGTTATTTGAGTCTCTTTGGCACTGATCAGAAAAAAAGCGAGTTGATCACGCCGGCGTGATTGCCGACTCCAGAGGGTTAACCAACCTCCTCAAGAATAAGCCCAAGTCTCTGTCCTGGACACCAGCCACCCAGGCTTTCCAGAGCCTCAAGGATGCCTTCACAAGCGCACTGCTCCTGATCCATCCTGACCCCAATAAGCCCTTCGTTGTCGAGGTCGACGCATCCACCACCGGGGTAGGTGCAGTGCTGTCTCAGCAGCAGGGGAACCCAGCACGTCTCCATCCATACGCCTTCTTCTCAAAGAAGTTTTCCCGGCGGAGATGAACTACGACATCGGGAACAGAGAACTGCTCGCTATCAAACTCACATTGGAGGAGTGGAGACACTGGTTAGAGGGTGCTAAGGAGAAGTTCACCGTACTCACTGACCACAAAAATCTCCAATATCTCTGAGATGCCAAGCGACTCAACCCAAGGCAGGCAAGATGGACTTTGTTCTTCACCCGATTCCATTTCACCATCTCATATCATCCAGGTACCAAGAACCTCAGAGCTGATGCTCTCTCAAGTCTCCATGCTCCAGAAGAAAAGTCAGAGGATCCCGAGCCCATCTTGCCTCAAGACATCCTCCTGTGTCCCATCCAGTGGTCAATTCACCAACAACTCTTCTCCTCCAATGCATCTGAGCCTTCTCCGCCGGGGTGTCCACTAGGACACACGTATGTGCCCAGGTCCCAACACACCAATATCATGTACTCTGCACATACATCTGTGGGCACTGGCCACCCAGGGGCCAACCACACCCTCTCACTGCTACAAGATCGCCCAACATGGCAAGGGACGTGAGAAGGTTCGTCCAGGGATGTACTGATTGCGCCATCTCCAAGAGCCCATACCATCTTCAATCTGGCAAGTCAAGGCAAGGCATTTTATTTCTAAAGCACATTTAAAACAGCTACAGCTGACCACAGTGCTGTACAATCTATCCCTTTGTACAGTGAAGTACAAAATCTTATAAAAAGGAGAGAATATAATATAATAAAATACATAAAACTAACAAGAAGACACAAACTAATAAGATTGCATTGATTCAAAAGCAAGAGAAAAAAGATGTGTCTTTAGTGCAGATTTAAAACTTTCAACATTGAAAGAGAGCCTAATGTGGACCGGCAGATCATTCCACAGCCGTGGGGCAGCAACAGAAAAGGCACAACCTCCTTTTAATTTCAAACGAGACCGCGGCACCGTCAGCATTAGCCTGTTGAAAGACCTTAAGGGCCTAGAGCATTTCCGGTGGAGAAGCAGATCTGTGATATATTGTGGAGCCTGGCCGTTTAACGGTAATACGGTATTCAACCAGCAGCCAGTGAAGTGAAGTGAAGCTAAAACAGGTGAAATGTGTTCCCTCTTTCTTGTCCCAGTAAGAAGTCTGGCAGCAGCGTTTTGTACCAATTGCAGCTGGGATAACGAAGACTTAGCCACACCAAGGTATAATGAGTTACAGTAATCAAGCCTGGAAGAAATAAAAGCATGAAACACTGTCTCCAAATCTTTTGGTGATAAAAACGCTTTCAATTTTGCAATTGATCTCAGATGATAAAAGCTACTCTTCACTACTGAATTGATTTGTTTGTCAAATTTAAGGCCGTTATCGAAAATCACTCCCAATTTTTTGCATGACCATGAGAATTCACAGATAAAGGACCCAGATGGTCATCTATCTGTAAAATAGAATCTGGTGGTGCGAAAACTACAATTTCAGTTTTAAAAGTCATTCAATGTTAAAAAATTAGCTGCCAGCCAGCATCTTACCTCAGCAAGACAGTTAAACAGAGCGTGTGTGTCATAGTTATCCTCATGTTTCAAAGGGAAGTACACCTGGGTATCCTCTGCGTAAAAATAGTAAGGAATATTATGCCTTCGAAAGATCGAGCCTAAAGGGAGCAAGTACAGTGAAAACAATAGCGGGCCCAAAATAGATCCCTGTGGTACACCACAAGTTAATGGTACAGAAGAGGAGGACAAGTTTGCAACCTCCACAGAAAATGTTCTATCAGAGAGATAGGATTTGAACCAATTCAATGTGGTGCCTTGAACTCCTATACACCCACTCAAATGTTCAAGCAAGATAGCATGGTCAATAGTGTCAAAAGCTGCACTGAGGTCCAAAAGGACCAGAGTAGCACAGTTTCCTGAATCCAAAACTATCAAAAGATCATTCAACACCTTCAACAAAGCTGACTCTGTACTATGATATTGTCTGAAACCAGACTGAAAATTGTCTAATAAGTTATTCTCACTTAAAAATAAAGTCAATTGACAACTTTTTCCATTACTTTTGATAAGAATGGTAATTTTGAGATTGGACGATAGTTCTCCAAAATGTAAGGGTCTGAACTGATCTTTTTACGATTCACTACTGCAGGTTTCAAAATTGGTGGAACAGCGCCTTGAGATAGGCTACAATTTATTATTGTTAAAACAAAAGGTTCAACGACACCAAGCACTTCCTTAAAAAGACGAGGAGGCATCAAATCCAGGGAACAAGAGGAAAGCTCATTTTATGGAGAACATCCACAAGAAAGGAAGAAGAAGAAATAGGCTCAAACTCAGTTAAGCAGGCTGAACATGGGTCGTTAACGGATTAATTCATATCAAATTTGGGGATTGATGATCGAATAGTATTAATTTTACCAACAAAAAACTTCAAAAGTTATCACAGATTATAGGTGTAGCATCAGGAAAAGTGGGATTAAGTACATTATGTATTGTACTGAACAAAACCTTTGGGCTGTGTACATGTTTTAATATCAAATTAGAAAAATATTTTTCTCTTGCAGCCTTAACAGGGTGCTGGTAGCTCACCATGCAATCCCTCATTATTTCGTAGTATATTTGGAGCCTATCTTTTTTCCACTTTCTTTCAGCTTTCCTCCATTCCTGTCTGGCAGCACGAGTTTCCCTATCAAGCCAAGGTTGCATTTGTAATTTGGGTTTCTTAATTTTGAATGGTGCCACAGTGTCCAAAACATTGCCACATAGTGTTAAAATAAGAAAGTTGCTCTTCAACAGATAACTCTGAGAAAGAAGACACAGTAGGGCTAACATCCCTAACAAAAGCATCTTCAAACAGTTTAGATGTAGCAGAATTAACACACCGTATTGGATGGCCACAAGACTTGATATTTACCATTGAAGTATTAGGCACAGTGTTAAATAATACTGTCTTGTGATCTGATACAGAATGCTTAAATTTCTATATTGCTGACAGAGAGACCTGATGAAATTACCAAATCAATAGATTGACCTTGTTTATGCGTAGACTCTGTGACAGACAAAACAAGATTAAAAGAGTCAATAATTTGCAAAAACTCGTTAGCCAAAGGGATAAAAGGGACAACACACATGTATATTTGTAACGGTACGGTGTGCAGAGGAACAGGCTGAAGACTCAGGAGATAATGAGCCAACATAAACTTTAATTAAAAAACTTCAAGCACTAAATACATGCACCAGAAACTCAGCCTAACATAACAGTGACTAGACAAAGACTGAAGGTGAGGGTGTAACTTAAGTAGTGAACAGAAACGAGATGATTAACAAGACACAGCTGGGATAAATGAACTAATGAGGGTAACCAAGGAAACAGACAAGTGGCGGGAAACTAAGACAAAGGAACATGTGACAGAATCAAAACACAACTGAAAGCTAAACTAAACAGACAGACATGTGACAATATTAAAATCACCAAGACTTAATAGTCTATCATGAGAAGGTACCAGACAAGATAAAAACTCTGAAAAGTCCTGCAGAAACATCTTAATGGGGTGGTCAATAAATCACAACAAAGAGAAGAGCATCATCTGTACTTATCCTAAGCAGCTGAACTTCAAAACTGCTAAAATTATCCTCTGAGATAATAAACGACACTTGAAACTGTTCTTAAAAATTTTAGCTACGCCCCTGCCACGACCAGATGTCCTCGGAGAACTAACAAAATTACAGTCATCAGGTGATGCTTCAGAAAGAGGGCCAAGTTCTCCACGATTTAGCCAAGCCTCAGTTATAAACATAAAATCTAGATTTCGAGATGAAAAGAAATCCTTAATTAAAAAAGTCTTATTTGAAATCGATCTTACGTTCAACAGAGCCATCTTTACAGTAGTTGGTTCCGTGGATTGAGACCGTGATGCTGCCGCGCCGTTACGGAATCTCTACTATACTAAAGCTCTGAGGTTGCCGAAATTTACCCCTACCTGGGAGCTTGATCGTAAAAAAGTTTGATCAAGAGCTAGTCTGCAAGCCATATCCAAATGCTGTGGCCAGAGGGGTACGAGGCATGAAGGTTGATGTATAGAACAGTAGTCCATTGCTAGAGACGTAAGCGAGAGATGGAGCTGAGGTAGATTCGATTTGATCAAAACGTTTCTGAAGAGCTCTCCTTAAATGCACCTTGGAGCCGCCCCGTTTACCGCATCTTCTCACCCGTCTCCTTCTGTGCGAAGAACAGCCTGGAACTTGACAGATATCCGATGGAAGCCGAGATCGAAACGGAGGATTTGAAGATCTGCATTCTCGTTCTTCGTAACCTTCGCGGTAGTAATCCATAGCCAAGGTATGTATGTTGAGAAGAAATTGGCGATGAACCGAGGATGAAGGCAAAGTCGGTGGGAGGTCGGAGCCAGATGGAGCCAAAGGAGCAGGCAGGTTGATGTCCGACCAATGAGGAGCCGGAGGGACGAGGGAGCCCGGAGAAGCCGTATGGCTGATGGTTTCCGGTGGAGCCGAAGGAGGAAGGAGCCAGGGTGGAGCCGATGTGTTGACAGGCTGCGGTGGAGCGAAGGGCACAGAGGCTGGAGACAGAGCCAGGGGATCCTCTGTGCTGGATGTAGCTGGTGGCCTGAAGACACTGTGCAGGTCTTCCCAGCCTATGGAGATGCAGAGAGGCTGAAGGACACGAGTGAAGGCGGGGCTGAGGAACTGGCTGATTGAGGAGGTGGGAGAGGGAGGTTGGGCAGGAATTCTGGAGAAACAGGAAACACTGGAGCTACAGGGGGCGCTGGAGATTTAGGGGACATGGAGGTACAGGGGCACTTGGTATCACCTCTGCAAACCAGTCTATTAGATTGTCCTCAAACAACACCTTTAACACCTCAAAATACCCTCCAGAGCCAAATCATGCTCACACACAGCGGGGGAAGTGTGGGAGGGGCTATCCTTCAAACCGTCAATCTCCACTAACACTCCCTCTGCGATCAGCGGTGTTGTCGACTCGTGCAGCAGGTCAGAATCTGCGAAGGGCTCCAGGGCGATGTCCTCTCCTGTCCTGTCCTCTCCTCTCCTCTGGTTCAGGCTTGTGCATCGCAACAGGCTGGTCAGCACAACATCTCCATTGGGTCGCTTGCTGGTGGTGAATGGCTGGTCTCTGGCAGTGTTGGAGTGGGGCTGGTGGTGATGTTATCCTCTGCGGGGCCGATGGTGAATGGTGAGTTATTATTCAACAGCACCGACTCCACGAATGCAGCAAAATTGTAATGAGGACCGCTCCCTGTGAGGCCTCGGACCGCTTGCTGAGGCTTGATATGTAAACCACCAAAGCGAGCGATCTGGATAGTGAGTTTAGCGCGCCAACTCCAAAAAAATCCCTGGTGTGTGACTCCAGGGAGCGGTCCCTCTGCTCCAGACATAACAGGGCAACTGCAGAAATGTCCATGGTGACAGGAAGGAGGGAAAAAAAGAAGCAAAAAAACTGAAATCAGAAATAATAAAGATATAGGAATATGTACTAGTTTTTCTGGCTTGGAGTTCTGTTTATTTTTGCAACTTCTCATGGTAGCACTTTATTTTGATGGTCCCTTTTGAACATTCTGTTGACCATAAGTAACTTTGCAACTACAACTAACAACTAAGTCTCATTAGAGTAATAGTAGACTGTCTGCTTAATATCTGCTAAATCGTTATTGTGATGGTCCCCCAACAGACATTCTGCTAACTATAAGTAACTTTGCAAGTACGTCAACTTATTCTAACCCTATGTCACAGATAGTGTGGTGCAAGACAAACACACGACAAAGAAGATGAAGTATAACAGGCTTCAATAATTCACAAGGCAAGTTCCATCACAGCTAGGCAGTCCAACACAATGTACACACTGATGAGACCTGACAAAGAAACTTAAACAGAACTGAACTTAAGTAGTGGAGATAATGCTGAACATAACACACCTGAACATAATGATGAAATCAAATGAATAACCATGACAACTACGACAAGAACCATGCGGTCCAAGAGTCCATGCGGTGTGACATAACGTCCCCTCCTAGAAGGTGCGTCCTCACGCCATAGAGCCATAGAGAGAAGGCAAGGAGAATGAGGAGATGGCAAAGGGATGGTGAATGGGGTGACAAAGGGTTGGCAAAACAGGCAGAGGATACAGGAGGAGGCTCTGGAGGTGGATGGCTGACCGGGAGAAGGTGGGACAGAAAATTCCAGGGTGGTGCTGAAGGTGGTGAGAGGCAGGGAGGAGCCTTGAGCAGAGACGTGATGGTGGAAACTGAGGCCACAGCCAGAACTGTGCTACAAGTCCTGCAGGCACCATGGGGACGGCCGGAGACGATGACCATGGAGTTGGAGCCCACAGTGTAGCCAAAGTGCTGAGGCAATGGAGTGACGTTGATGACCCAGGTGGCCACGATGGAGCCTCAGAGACGACGTCTTAACATGAAAGTGTGGGTCTGGAGGCCAAAGGGCGAGCTGGAGCAACCGAGGGCAGAGGCGGAGCCTGAGGGCAGGTCCGCAGCGAATGTGTGACGAGGCAGAATGGCCGATGGTCCACGCTGGAATCGAGGGCAGGAGTAGCGTAGGCACAGGCACCAGGGCAACAAGTCGAGAAGGAGCGAAGTCCACTGAGGATGTAGGCGAAGTCACAGGCTCCTCTTTCCCAGGTGGAGACAGCTCCCAGCAGGCCCGAGGTGGAACCATGCCACTGAGAGGAGGAAAGGTAACAGAGGGATTGGTGGGAGACGGTGACGAGTGGGTGGCAGGAGTGGCTGGAGTGACTGAGGACGAAACTGGAGAATAGGGATTCTCCGATCTGTCCTTTTCACCTTCGATACCAATGCCTGTGATTCAGTATTGGCTGATACTGAGTACCGATCTGATAAAAAAAAAAAAAACTAAACTAATAATTGAATTACCTAATAAACTGTATGTCTCACTGTGTGGAAGAGACTGGGATCATTCTTTTGTGCAAGGCATCAAGCTTGACTTAAACATTAATTTCCTAACTTTGTAAAACAAAATAACAAACAGACACAGTAGTGAATTAATGATCAAATAACTGTGCACCAGTGCAACAACTGTAAATAAACCAATAGCTTCACTAGCTTGGTATACATTCAAAATAAACAGGAGTCAGGCTTACTCCTTCATTCATGAATCTATTATGAGTATGACTCATACATTCATGAAAAACAACTAAATATATTTATATGTAAATATATACTATGAAATTAAAAGACATTTCTTTTAAATGTATAGTGCAGCTTTTTAATGAGGCAGCAACATATGACAGATAGGACAGAACAAGAAAGGCTATTAATAATCTTTCATAGCGGAAAAGAAAAGTATTATAATATGATAGGCTCCAATACAGAGCGGCACAAAGTGCTTATGCACATCCCGTGCGCAGAATGATGCGCTCAAAGCAACATGGAGTCACAGCGCAGCGCTTCGCATTGAAAAGTTCAAAGCACAAAAGGGAAGAGATATTGATGCGTAGTGTACTATATCTATACAATAGTTCATTGAGCCTTTTCTTTTAACAGTTTTAAATTTCAGTTACTGTGTACATGAAGAAAAGTTATAGCTCTCTCTACTCCAGTGTCGTGATCTAACAGACACCCGGGATAAAGTAACATGATTTAGAAACAGCAATAATCTCCAGCAAGATAAAGTCTTTTTATGCAAAACCATATACCTTTATCTACAGATCAAGTATAATAATAGAAACATTGAATTATCTTGGAGAGAGTTTGAATGGAGAGACACTGTGAATACTGAATGGAGAATGACTGACAGCCGCAGCGGAGGGAAGAGTTTATGTAAACTTGAATTTAAGGACTTTAACGACCTCACATTAAACTATGGAATGGCTACAGTACACTTGGAATTAGTCTTGTCTGACTAATCTAAATCTTCAAAGGTGGTTAGGAGAGGTGGTGGGACTGACGGGACAGATGAAGATTCTGTGAACAAGATGGTAAGGGGTAATTCGGAGTTATTTTCTCCTAACTCACAGTCCAAACTTTGTGCTGCCAGAGTCTCACTCTCAGTGGCGGGAGGGTGGGCGAGAGTCTCACTCTCAGTGGCGGGAGGGTGGGCAAGGCTCTCATCCTTGCCCTCAGATTCCACTATGACACCCTCGGACAGACTTGTGCAACTTAGGCTCCATGGCGATGTTAAGTCCCTGATGACGTTGGCTCACAGCTTGTGGCATAGAAGGGCTCGACGTCTGCGGTGGGCTCATGCTGCACTGGGCACTGGCTAGGGACTGAGTTGGGAGCGGGGCTAGTGATGTCATCCACGGTGAATGCAGATTCACAAAATATCAGCACCCACTCTACAAAGGCGGCAAAGCTCCCTCAAGGAGCTTCCCCAGACAACTGCGCTTGTGTGGCGGTGTTGAGGCCAGTGAGTAGGAATGAGCACAGACAGTCATCCAGGAAGGTGGTCTGATGGGCGAGATCCAGGAACTCTTCCAGGTGTTCCTCGAGGGAGCATTCTACCTGCTCAAGGCACAATAGCTCCACAGCAGGGATATCCATAATAAACAAAAAACACAACAACAACAACAACAACTCGAACTGGAAAAAAAAAAAAAACAATTTGCCACTTTCACTTCTAGGTCAGGTCATCTAGGTTCTGTCTTCTTAATAAGACACACACACCTGAACATAATGATGAAATCAAATAAATAACCATGACAACTAAGGTGGGAACGATGCAAAACACAAACACAAACAGAATCCATGTAGTGTGACACCCTAAGTCTGGCCACACACTTGAAGATTTTAAGCCCAATTTTGAACCCGATTTGCACCCCCAAGCGATGTGGGGTGGTATGGCCTGATTCGAGGCTTAAAAGGACCATCAAAATGTGAAACCCTTCTTGCTCACAAGACTCAGAATCAAGCAGTATTACAAACTAAAACTAGTGCCCAGATTACTACAAGATGCCAAGCAACTATTTTTTTTAAAAATTATTATTAAACATATTTTAAATATGTTAATGGCAATATACCACTGCAGCAGTAATACTTTAATGTAATTGTTTTGAAGAACACTCATTAATTTATACAGTATGCCTGAAAGATGAAAAACATATCTATGCCCATACTTACCAGGCAGTTACATTCATTCAGACATCTGTTATTTTGCCTCGTATTTGCATAGAGAGGCATGTGGTATATTTCCAACTGTTGGAAATGTTCCACCTCTCCTTGGCTCCCAGCATCTGCCTATTAATCATCACACCTCATGTAAAAAAGAAAGAATGGGATTTCCAGTATGAAACATTAGCTTACTGCTCGGTCTCTGGATTATCCTTGCCACCTTGACAACTGTAAGAGTTTTAAATTTACAGAGAGGTTACGAGGTTATACAGTGCAGAGAATTGTCTATGGATCTTATGATATTTGTTCTCCAGATCTGTTGCTAGATCTTTGATTAAAACTAATGTACCACACCCATACTATTTTTATACACTCGCATACAGAGATGTAGACAGATTGTAAACACATTTTGGTGTGTTGTTAAATTTATTTAAAATGTAACTGTCAACTGTGACAGAACATTACTGGGGGGAAAATACAGTAACAACTTTTGAGAAAATACATAGCATTTAGGTGATTGTACATATTAAAGTTCCTATCCCTACTGTGTATTTATAAAGATATTTAAAAATAAATAAATTAAAAATAAATGCTATTTCATGCATACTGAGTTTTTTACACTGTTAAAGACTTGTTAAAGATTCCCATGCTAAACATAGACAAAGTTTCAAAAACTAAGTTGGATGTTTGATCGAGTATTTCTGTGCCAAAAACGTTTTTTTTCGAGTATGGGTCTGTGTGACGTCAACAAGAGTGGAATTTCCTTATACGGGCCGTATGGGCACTTCTCCCCGGAAGAACAGAACGCGAGAGTGAAAGCAGCACGCCCATCAAATCGCTTTGCTCGGCTTTAGGGAAGTCGTCGGCTGCGCTGTGCTGCACAGGTCACAGGACTTCAAGAAATAAACAATGTCACCAAAGAAGTGTGTTTTTGGTTGCCAGGGCAAGACAACCCTGTACAGCTTCCCAAAGAACCTAGCGTTAAGGGACCAGTGGATGGAGTTTGTTTTTCCGGAGCAGCAACGGAGTTGCACAAGTGTTTTTGTTTGTTCCCTGCATTTCGGCAATGATTGTTTTATCATTTATTATTTGTCTTTGTGTTGTTGGCTCGTAAGCACATCAAGTAAACAACATGATCACGTATAGTTAATTTATCAATGGAGCATGCAATGTATGGTGTGTGTGTTTAAATACATTTGTTTAGCTGGCCACTGTAGGTGTCTGTTTGTTTATTGTAAAACCACTCCAAACAACAATACACACAAAGTGGGAAAATATGTTGAACTAAATTAATTATGTCATATTAAACACAAAGCGTGCTTCTTCATTCAAATGCGCTACTATTCCATTGTCTAAATATGTACTAGTCTGACGTGCAAAACCGGTCCGCTTGCTACTGCTAACGTTAAATGATGTTTTATTAACAAGGTTCGGGAGGAGCACGATCAGATAATCGACACAGGTGGAGAGCACTCAGCTAATCAACAACAAGAGGTATATATACGCAGCAGTCTTACCTCTGTTTCGTTGATAGTTTATCAGCATTCCGGCAGTTCGCCCTGCCAACTCGCGCTGTCAACATGCTCCACACGCTGCTCGAAGCGATCCTACAATGCTAAAATATTTTCCTTACAAATTTCTAAACTACCTAAAAGCCCCTTTTCGGCCGCTTCCATCTGCATTATTTCAAACCAATGACTCCTCAACATCACGGTAAAAGAATTTCTGCTTTTCCTGAAGTGTAATTGGGTCTTTGCCAAGATTCACAATCGCGATTCTGTCTAACGATTAACAAATTTTAAAAAGCCCTAAAGCCTTTAGTAAAGGTATGTTAATAACGTGGTGTTGTAGGAACAATGACGAGTCAACTGCGTAAGCAGAGCTCGGAAAGTGTAAAGAATGCACACTGCAGACTTGCAGTAGAAAAGTTACACCAATTTCTGTCTCAAGAAATAGGAAATTATCTTAAATAACGTATTGTTACCGACACACATGAAGCTTTCTTGCGATCTTGCCGCCTCAGTGTGTAGTAGAGACAGATACTTTATACACACGAGAGTGCGTTCATCATGGACGCGCACGTGGTTGTCGTAATGATGAACAATAAATATACTTGCTGGCAAAGCGAATGAACGTAAAGTGAGGCTAAATCACTAAAATGATGGCAATACAGCAGCGCATATTGCCAAGCGATCAGCCACTAGTTGGAAACTTTGATCCAATACTTCTCAACTTGACGCTCACATAAGCTCGGTCACACAGGGCGACTATAAATAGATGTGTGCAAACTGTACAATGCATTTGGAACACTCATTTTCTTAAACGTAACATCAATATCTTACAGTAGGGCAGGCTATATTGTATAACAAACGTATAAATGGTTATTGTAAGCCATCTTATATTTTGCAGATGGATACTGCAAACTTCAAAGGCTATGATTTCATTAAATAAAAGTGAGTGCTCACATTTCAAAACATGAATATGGCGCGGTTGTGCGTTCTACGGGCTTGCAAAACAATGCTTCAGACTGCTTCAGTTCAGAGCAGTTCGCATCAATGAATAGCACACATTTATGCCAAGCAAATTCTTATTAACAATGACAATGTTTTCTTTACCGTGACTATATCGTAATATGTTGTATACAGTTGTAAGACCGTATATTTCATCTCCCTCATATGAATTTGAATGAGCATCCTGCAACAATAAGGCATATACATTTCAAAATAAGAGTCCTATTTTGTTACACAAATGCGTTTCTCCATTTGTCCGTCTAACCTTTTCTCCATTCCCACAGCAGTGCTGTTCCTTCTGCTCCCGCAGGAGCTCAGTTTCTCTGGATAATTTTCTCCACTACCACAGCAGTGCGGTTCCTTCTACTCCCGCAGGAGCTCAGTTTCTCTGGATAATTTTCTCCACTACCACAGCAGTGCGGTTCCTTCTGCTCCAGCAGGAGCTCAGTTTCCCTAAATTTCTCCATTGCCACAGCAGTGCTGTTCCTTCTGCTCCCGCAGGAGCTCAGTTTCTCTAATTTTCTCCACTACCACAGCAGTGTGGTTCCTTCTGCTCCAGCAGGAGCTCAGTTTCTCTAAGTTCTCCATTGCCACAGCAGTGCTGTTCCTTCTGCTCCCGCAGGAGCTCAGTTTCCCTAAATTTCTCCATTGCCACAGCAGTGCTGTTCCTTCTGCTCCCGCAGGAGCTCAGTTTCCCTAATTTTCTCCACTACCACAGCAGTGCGGTTCCTTCTGCTCCAGCAGGAGCTCAGTTTCTCTAATTTCTCAATTGCCACAGCAGTGCTGTTCCTTCTGCTCCAGCAGGAGCTCAGTTTCCCAAAATTTCTCCATTGCCACAGCAGTGCTGTTCCTTCTTCTCCCGCAGGAGCTCAGTTTCTCAGGCTAATTTTTCCACTGCCACAGCAGTACTGTTCATTCTGCTCCCACAGGAGCTCAATTTCTCTGGCTAATTTCTCCACTTCAGTTTTTCCACAAATTGATGTATGGGGCTCCCTCTCCTGAGATAAACAATTCACAAACCTCCCTCCTGATCAAAGGGATCCAAAGATCCCATCCCACCCGTCCCGACACCAGACAACCTATAACGCTAGACATCCTAACCAAATGTATCCATACCCCCCCACCATCCCAGAGTTATCAGTAATAGATGGGGAAACAATTTCTTATCTGATCAAGCAAAGTAAGACCGACCAAATCATCAAGGGTCATTTCATCTACATTTTTAAACTCTCATCACCGATCCAACCATACCAGTTAGTTCTGGCATATCTTCAATGGAAAAGTTCCCAAACCAAATCTCCCCTGGAACCACTGTTCATGGACGAATCCAACAAACCCGCGACACGCTTTTGGTTCCAGAAACACCTCAAATCCGTTCTCCAACAGTCAGGCGTCCCAGCAAAGAACTTCTCAAGCCACTCCTTTCACATCGGGGGCCGCAACCTCAGCAGCCCAAAAAGGCCTCTCCCAACAACAGATCCAAGCTCTAGGGAGATGGTCCTCAGACGCTTTCCAAAGCTACATCAGGACCAACCGTTTTCACATCAAAAAAGCCCACCAAACCCTTATGGAATAAAAAAGCCCGTCCAGCGAGCATTTGGTCTCCCAGCGGACACAGCGAGAAATCCCTCGGCAAAAATTCATATTTCCCTTTCTGCTTTTAGCGCTCCATGAAAAGCGGCACGTTTTCACACAGCGAGAGTACAAGTCGTCACACAGCGAAAGAGCAGAAAGCTTCCACGTAGCAAGGAAGTGGAAAGTTTCCACCAGCAAGAAAGTGGAACGTTTCCACCAGTAAGCAAGTGGAAAGTTTCCATGCAACGAGGAAGTGGAAAGTTTCCACCAGCAAGTAAGTGGAAAGTTTCCATGCAGCATGGAAGTGGAAAGCTTCCAAGTCAAGTCAAGTCAACTTTATTTATATAGCGCTTTTTACAATGCAGATTGTTTCAAAGCAGCTTCACAGTGTTAAACAGGAAAATAATGCAACCGAATTTGATTTGGCTGTACAGCCGCTCTGGAGAAAACGGTGATGTCATCTAGCTCATTTCAATTATCATATATATTCAAGTAATGTAGTTGATATAGTTAATTTAGTTTAGTTATTACATTTATTTGGATATTTATTTGAAAATTTAGTGCAAGTAGTGGAAAGTTTCCATGCAACGAGGAAGTGGAAAGTTTCCACCAGCAGGTAAGTGGAAAGTTTCCACCAGCAGGAAAGTGGAAAGTTTCCACCAGTAAGCAAGTGGAAAGTTTCCATGCAACGAGGAAGTGGAAAGTTTCCACCAGCAAGCAAGTGGAAAGATTCCACGCAGCGAGTAGTGGAAAGTTTCCACCAGCAAGCAAGTGGAAAGATTCCACACAGCGAGTAGTGGAAAGATTCCACGCAGCGAGTAGTGGAAAGTTTCCACCAGTAAGTAAGTGGAAAGTTTCTACCAGCAGGGTAGTGGAAAGATTCCACGCAGCGAGTAGTGGAAAGTTTCCACCAGTAAGCAAGTGGAAAGTTTCCACCAGTAAGCAAGTGGAAAGTTTCCACACAGCGAGTAGTGGAAAGCTTCCACCAGCAGGGTAGTGGAAAGCTTCCACCAGCAGGGTAGTGGAAAGCTTCCACCAGCAGGGTAGTGGAAAGCTTCCACCAGCAGGGCAGTGGAAAGCTTCCACCAGCAGGGTAGTGGAAAGCTTCCACGCAGTAAGTCAGCCGGAAAGTTTTTCACGCAGTATAAAAGAGTGGAAAGTTTCCACGCACTAAGGAAGCTTTTTATTGTCTCTCCCATGTTTCCCGTTTTCTGTTTCAGGCAATGTCCTCAGCACGAGGCGCCACAAACCAATCTCAGGGGCCCTCCCGGCCAAGCAACCAGGCCCCTTCGGGGGGGGACAGCACGCCAAATACGCATTTAAATCTATTCTCCACACATTATATGTAAGTGTGAACTCGTGAAATCGCATACAATAGTCCATAAACCAAATCATGTCCTCATAAACCATGAGTAAACACACACACACAAATGTTGTAAAACTTGCGCATGACATGGTATTCTAAAAACGCTGCACTCAAGTTAAAATCATTTCTACTTTTAAAAAACTCTCGAGACCTTGCATTTTCCCCCCATTCCACTTCACCACGTTTAAGGATGCCACAGCTTTCAGACGCTCTCAACGCAATAGCTGCGTGCGCTCATCATTCTTTAGCTCCGCCCACACGACACGCCGCCATCCACTCGGTTTTATTCGGAAAGACTCCGTACAGCGTATCTTTCTTTTATAAATATAATAAAACTAAAGACAGAACTTTTTACTAAACTAAAACTTTTTCGGAGATATGAAGGATGCAATACTACTCTATTGGTACTCAAGATTGACATGAGATTGACAGACACTGAGTGTTTCACCCCCCCCACCCCCTAAACACAAAACCAAATCGTCAAAATGCCTAGTTTTGTCATGAAATTCTAGATGGCGCAGGCTGATGGGTCCTTAACACTAGCTGATGAAAATTACAACGTTAACAACTTGGCACAGCTGATTGGGCCATGTTGCATCTGCTTGCTGCTCAATATTTAAATGGCAGGTTACCATTCTCTATAGCAGTTTGCAGCGTGCTTTTTAGAGTTCGTCTAAAACCCTCCACTTTCCCCAGCTCCACCTGTATAGATCTGCTATGGGATAATTGATAAATGCTATTTGTGAAGCAGCAGCATGTCTTACATGCTCACAGCAGTGTGTTGTGTACAGTGCAATGCCTTGTTGTGAGTCTCTGTTCCATAACATACATAAGTATTCACAGCCTTTGCTCAGTACTTTGTTGAAGCACCTTTGGTACCAATTATAGCCTCAAGTCTTTTTGAGTATGATACTACAAGCTTGGCACACCCATTTTTGGGCAGTTTCTCCCATTCTTATTTGCAGGACCTCTCAAGCTCCATCAGGATGGATGGGGAGCGTCGGTGCACAGCCATTTTCAGATCTCTCCAGAGATGATCAATTGGGTTAAAGTCTGGGCTCTGGCTGGGCCAATCAAGGACATTTACAGAGTTGTCCCTTAGCCACTCCTTTGTTATCTTGGCTGTGTGCTTAGGGTCGTTGTCCTGTTGGAAGATGAACCTTAGCCCCAATCTGAGGTCCAGAGCGCTCTGGAGCAGGTTTTCATCAAGGATGTCTCTGTACATTGCTGCATTTATCTTTCCCTTGATCCTGACTAGTCTCCCAGTTCATGCCGCTGAAAAACATCCCCACAGCATGATGCTGCCACCACCATGCTTCACTGCAGGGATGGCATTGGCCAGGTGATGAGAGGTGCCTGGTTTCCTCCAGACATGACGCTTGCCATTCAGGCCAAAAAGTTCAATCTTTGTTAAATCAGACCACAGAATTTTGTTTCTCATGGTCTAAGAGTCCTTCAGGTGCCTTTTGGCAAACTCCAGGCAGGCTGTCATGTGCTGTCTGGCCACTCTACCATACAGGCCTGATTGGTGGAGTGCCGCAGAGATGGTTGTTCTTTTGAAAGGTTCTCCTCTCTCCACAGAGAAATGCTGGAGCTCTGTCAGAGTGACCATCAGGCTCTTGGTCACCTCCCTGACTAAGGCCCTTCTCCCCCAATTGCTCAGATTGGCCAGGCAGCCAGCTCTAGGAAGAGTCCTGATGGTTCCAAACTTCTTCCATTTATGGATGATGGAGGCCACTGTGCTCATTGGGACCTTCAAAGTTGCAGATTTTTCTGTACCCTTCCCATGATCTGTGCATTGCTGCATTTGCTGCCGATGAGGCCGTCACAGAGGAGAGTCTAGTTGACACGGTCTCTGCAGACACTTCAGGGATGCGTTGGTCATGTCTAGGTGCGGGTCCACCATCTGATCTGGATACAGCAGTAAACAGTCCAACTGACTGCAGTAAACCTCGGGATAAACAGAGAGACTAACATTAGCGTAGATGCCATTCTTTTTATGATGTAACGAGTACATCAGGTGTTATGGGAAGTGTTCCCGGTTCCGGCAGACCTAGTTAGTGCAGCCTAAAACAATCATTTAACTGATTTGAATAATATAAATTGATAATGTTCTATGTGTATGCCATAGTAAAGAGATGTTTTTTTTTGTCTAGATTTATACTGACAGAGTGTCTGCTTTCCGAACAATGCTAGGAAGACTGTTCCTAGGTGCTGTTGTTAGGTGCTAAATAGGAAAAGGATTGACCGCCTGCAGTTGATTATCAACTGGCCAGAATTTTGAGACCGCAATAGACGTGATGGAGTATAATGCGTTAAGAGCTCGCTCAAGTACTGGGGAGCTAAACCATTTAGTGCTTTATAAGTAATTAGCAAGATTTTAAAATGTATACAATGTTTAATAGGGAGCCAGTACAGTGTTGACAGAACTGGGCTAATATGGTCATACTTCCTGGTTCTAATAAGAACTCGAGCTGCTGCATATTGGACCAGCTGAAGTTTATTTATTAAGCGAGCAGGGCAACCACCTAGTAGAGCATTACAATAATCTAGCCTTGAGGTCATGAATGCATGAACTAACTGTTCAGCATTTTGCATTGCTGTAATTTAGATATATTTTTAAGATGGAAGAATGCAGTTTTACAGATGCTAGAAACGTGGCTTTCAAATGAACTATGACAAACTCTGAAAGCATGCTGCGAACTGCTACAGTGAATGGTAGCCAGCCATTTAAATGTTAAGCAATAATCTCATTGGCTGCAGATGCGACTTGAACCAATCATCTTGCGCCAAGTAGTTAATGCTGTAAATATCGTCAGCATGCGTTAAGGACCCATCAGCATGTGTTAAGGACCCATCAGTCTGCGCCATCTAGAGCAGGGGTCTCCAACCTTTTTGTGAGTGAGGGCTCCCTGAAGGGATAAATTAGTCTAGAGGGCTACTTGTTTGATATACTCCATATAATATATATGCATACACACACACACACACACACACACACACACACACGTTTCAACCAATTAAACTAAAATAAACCTCTTTACTTAAAAGCTGCAGCCTAACCTCCTGATCTCCCTTTGGACCACTGATTCTTTCCTCCCAACCTTAAAACCACAAATGAGTTTTTGTTGCTCATGTCTTATTGCACTTGCAACTCCAAAACACATATCTGTGATGCATGCCCACACACAATTTTATAAAAATAAATACTTTTAATCAACAAAATATGTCAAAGTATTAAAATTAATATTGATATCCTGGCTTAATATCTGTAAATCATTTCTCACAAGCATTTTAAACTATTTTATTCAACAATCAATTCTATATATAGAAATGTATAAAAAAAAAAATACATTTATAATTTTATATTTTTCTCTCTGTAGAACACATTTACACATTTAAATACAATATTTTAATGCCACAAAATTTAATTTGTCTCATTTGCAACAATAAAGCAGCCAAATCAGCTTGCTTTTATAGGCAAAAAATGCCTTTTAATGGGAAGCTTGGCATTGCATAATGTCCAAAAGTTCCTGAAATATCTGAAAATGCAGATTCACACATGTAAGTTGAACCAAAAAGACAGGCAACTTTCATGGCTGCTGTGCAAATAGTAATGTATTTCTCTGGTTCAACAAGTTTCCAAAAGCCTGTTGCCCCCTGATGGGCTTTGAGGTTAATGTCACTTTGAAGAGTGAGAATCTCCATCTCAACCTCACTAGAAACCAGGTTAAATGCATCACTTAATTTCTCAGAAATGTGCAAAATGTCCACTTGCATGAAAGGATTTGCAATGAATGACATACATGGTCCCAGCTTATCAAAGTCATTGAATCTGTCCTCAAATTCTTGTCCAAGCCTGTTCAAGAGTTCAAAGTACTTATGTAATGCTCTGTCAAAGACCTCAGATGCAGAAGCATTGTTACTTAGCATTGACTGCATGGATGGAAAATTATGTAATTTCTTCCTCTGTAAATATGTGGAGAAAATGCTGATGGCTTTAAAAGCATTTACAGCACTGTTCATATCACTGATTGTCTTACCTTTGCCTTGTTCAAATTATTCAGTTTCCCAGTGATGTCAGTTAGGAAGGCAAGGTCCATAAGCCATTCTGTGTCCTGAAGCATGGAGGTGTCCTCCCCTCTGGATTCCATGAACACTTTGATTTCACACAAAAGTGATGAAAAACGTTGCAAAATCTTTCCTCTGTTCAGCCAGCGAATTTCAGTGTGAAGCAATAGGTCACCATATTCAGCTGAGAGCTCCTCCAGAGGTACCTTGGAAGACCTGTGCTGTTTCGCTTTTGACCGGATGCTGTTAATGATTTTAAGGACTGATGTGATCAAATCCCATCACTTTTGCGCACAGTATAATGTATAAGTATAATGCAGTGGTAATGTAGAAACTTTGGAAAATCTGGGTCTCCTCTGCATAGCGCAAAAAAGCCTGTATGCTGGCCAGTCATTGCAGGAGCTCCATCAGTTGTTAACGATACCAACTTTTCAAATGGCACGTTCTTTTCCATGAAGTACTTCTTCACCACATCATAAATATCAACACCCCTCGTTGTTGTCTTGATGGGTAGTAGTGTCTAAAATTCCTTTCACTGAAAAATCACTGAAAACCATTCTTATAAAAACCATGAGCTGCGATGTACTACTAGAATCCACAGATTCATCACACTGGATGGAGAACCATTCGCATGAACCCAAGTCTTTCTCCAGCTGCTCCATTACGTTTGCTGACATAGCCGTGACTCATCTTGCAATTGTGTTAGCCCTGAGTTGAACATCGGAGAGTGTGGACATTATTTCATTTCCATTCTTGTGATCTTTAAACAGAGTGTTTGTGACCACAGTCATTTCTCCCTTGACAATTTCACCATCCGTGAATGTTTTTTTGTGTTTCGTCAAAAAATTAGCAACTCTAAATGAAGCTTCAGTTGCAGCCTGTGACTTTTTAGTGGGTCTAGTAAAAAATTATTGCTGCCTGCTTAATGTTGCTGTCAAATCACTAACTTTTTGTAATTTCAGTGGTGTACCTGGTAGATAACGGCCATTGAAGGTCTTGTTGTGGTGAAATTTCTCTCCACATTGTGTCTTTTGGCAACCGCAATGCTAGCTCCACAGATGAGGCATACAGCTTTATATTTAATGTTTGTAAAGAGGAATTATGTCTCCCACTCATCATTAAAGTAATATGTCTTTTTTCTTTTTAGCACGACTTGGTGCATCAGCATCCATTTTTTTTCTGTCATAGTTCAATTCAATTCACCTTATTTATGCCATCAGCCCGCCACCGCCTCAAATGACAGAATAGAATAAACGTAACTTACGTCAAGGTGTTGATGCACGCAAACGTATAAAAATGTTAAATTATTAAATTATTATTTTATTTAATGTTTTAATGTTATATGAAATGTTACCATAGTTCTTTCTCATTTTATGTACATGTATTTCATGTAGTTGAAACAAATTATGTTTCAACTACATGGTGGAATTGGCAGACGTTCCCTTGGGCATCAAGCGCCGTGGTAGCGGGTAAAAGCGTTCTCGAGTATAAATATGCAGCTATAATGCATGTAGGTGATTTTGAATTGATATTTCATGTCGATATACAATGGTTACACACTTAAAACTGATCGTAGTGTTTATATCTTTGTAAGACTGGCGAATCTATGGAGCAATGGCAAGGAAAACTAACTTTACCGCACTCCGAGAGCCCCCTAGTGGTCGGGAGCATTTCTGTTGTGTTGTGGCTTGATTCCGTTGTGTTGTGGCTTGATTCCGTTGTGTTGTGGCTTGATTCCGTTGTGTTGTGGCTTTTCCGTTGTGTTGTGGCTTGATTTCTTTGTGTTTTGACTTGATTTCGCTGTGTTGTGAACTTATGTTTGCTTTTTAAATTTTGTTGTGTTGTGCACTACTGGGCCACCGTAGTTTCATGACAGAACTAGGCACATCATTCATTAGATACTACATAAAAAAATGGAGAACACAGCATCCAAAGCATGCAGTTACAGAAAAAAGCATAATAATTGCAACTTACAGAAGCAAGGTGAATAAATTGTATAATGTATGCACTGTAAGTATAGTATTACTAACTATTACTGAATGTCTGTATATTCAGCACTTGCATATAAAAAAGAAAGAAGGGAAAAAAGCCAAAAAGGTTAAAAAAAAAACTCTACACGAAAAGCATGTTACAGTATACACTCAAAAGAGTTGTGCAACTGCAAAATCAAAGTCAGTGAGAGATTCATTCTGCCTCAGCATCATGTCTTTGTGTTGGGTCTGGCCTGAGGACTTTGTCTACATCACAGGCAATGTCGCCTCTTGCCAGACAAAGGGAAAAACTCTCTAGTGTACTGGATCCAGCCTTGACAACACTTTCTCTTTCTCTTTCTCATCCTCTTCCTCCTCGTCCACCACCTCTTACACATACTCTTCCTCTTCTCCCTTTCAGATTGTTTCCATCTATTGTTGGTATCAACATTTAGTGCATCTGTGCCACCTGTGCACTCTGAACTGGCTTATTTTGTACAGTTGGTTTGATCACATCATTAGAAATAAGTGTGAACAATTTTGAGCTGTTTTTTATTTTTGTTTTATGATTGTGATTTTTTTTTTTTTTTTTTTTTTTCATGAACTTTTTTCTGCCTGTGTTTAGTGGTTTGCCAAGTGCATCACAGTTCGATATGTGTTTTAGTGAGTAGGAATGTGTTTAGAGTTTTGCAAAAAGAGTGCATGAGATTTGCAAATGGTGTCTGACTGCCTTAACTTGTTTAAGGTTTTACAGAAAGAGTGATTTAATCGACCAGCTAGACACCTCCATGTGAGATGACGCGACACCATTGCAGATGGAGAGCCAGCGACTGAGTACATTTCTGACCAGGTGCGTGAGCCAGCCACATCGCGTTTTAGTGGAGATCGAGGGAATGGAGTTGAGCCGCACCCACACTCCCGCCACTGTGAGTGTGTTGTCATTATTGGACTCTATGAACTGTTGTTTTCACTTTGGAGAGGATGATTCCCTGCCCCCCGATCCCACCCAAATCAGACTCTTCATGTTTAGATCTATGGATCCCGCCAGCCTCCTTTTCAAACCTCAGCATGTCCTTCTACCCAGTCTCTGCTGTCTCTTGTTAGCCCCTCTGTTCCTCCTCAGCCTCCCCACAGTGACGTGGATCCACCTCAGGCTTTCCGTGAGCCAGCTACCCCTGGCTCCACCTCCAGCTACTGATCCCTTTACTCCACCTCGGCCCGTCACTCTGAGTCCTCCGCCTTCACTCCTCCCTTCTTCAGCTGTACCAGGGACTTACGGCTCCACTGGGCACCCTTGGCCGGCCGGCTTTGCCTTGGTCAGAAGTCAGCATTACTACGGCATGGACCTATGAGACATCTGCTGCGCTCCGTTGTTGCTCCGAAGCATACGGTGTCGTACCAGAACATCGGTTCTCCGTCAGTGCCTAGGGCTCCACCACGATCGGCTCTATCACCATCAATCGTCACCATGGCCGCGTTCTGTCACTTCCATATTCAAGTAGTTTCGTTATCATGGACTTTTAGTTTGTTTGTATTCAGTCACGTTTCCTTTGTTCCAGTTTCCCGCCACTCATCAATTTCCATGGACACTAATCAGTCACCACAGCTGTTTGTCATTTGATCATCAGCACTGTCTATTTAAGTCCCTCAACTCATCTCTCTCATTGTCCGGTATTGTTTGTATGTTAGTGTTTTGCACACGTTACGCTTATGTTTTGTCTCTTGGATTAATTAAAGAACTTTAAGATTGGAATTACCTCATCTACCTTCTTCCCTTGGTTAAGCATTACAGATACAAGCCAGCTAGTATCGTTAACACAAGACAAAGAAAATAAGCTAACTGAGGGTATAAATACACAGTGGCAATGAGGGACAGGTGAGACTCTAATCAGTTAAGGTGGACTCTAATCAGGTGGAAGAGACGCTTGTGGGCTATCTCTCCCCTGAGTCTGCATCGTCACTGAAAGTCCTGCAGTTACCCACTAAGCCAGTGAAAGCAACATCAGCCTTAGTGGGTAAGGCGTACTCGGTAGCAGGTCAGGCAGCCTAATGTTTACACACGATGGCGGTCCTTCAAGCTTATCAGGCTGGCCTGCTGAAAGATATTGATGATGAATGGGACGTGAAATGATCGCTGAGATTAGGAGAGCCACTGATTTGTCTCTCCGAGCCACCAAGGAGACGGCAAAATTTATCTGACAAAATACAAGGACAAAAAGTTTTTGTTAGATGCTCCGATCTCTCCTCCTGACCTCCTGGCCTCTTCTACCGTAAATACGGTATTCGAGAGGTTCCAGGAGGCAAAAAAGCAGGCAGCGGCGTTTAAAAAGTTTGTTCCTCGCAAATCTCATATCTCTGGGGCTGCTGAGCGGGCGCAGCCCCAGCCGAGTGCGTCCTCCTCCTAGGACTTTAATAAAAATAAACACAAAATGAAAGTGAAAGCTCACGGACGACTGCCGCGCGCACACATAACCAAACGTAAACAAAACACAACGTAAATTCCAGGCCTGGTCCTCTCTCGTCTTGCACTGTCGTCGCTCCTCCTTTTATGCTCCCGTCACTCCTCTGTGAGACGAGACCGGTGTGGCGCGCAGCTGGCACTCATTATCAGTCGCCACCGGCCCGCTCTCACGGTCCCTCGCCTCGCTGCTTGCCACAAATATGTTATTAGGGAATTAATACAATATGACACATTTAACTAATAACAATTTAATGATTACTTAATCTATTAATCATATATAATCTTCATTAGTTGCTGATGCAGTAATCAATGATAAATGTTTTAGTTCTTCATGAGTCATACATTAACTCATGATTATTTGTGCATTAGTTAAGCATGAATTAATGCATATTAGTGCACCTGTATTGTAAAGTGTTACCAAATTGTTAGAATTTATTTCATTATTTTAGTATTTTAGTACATTATTGTATTACCCTGATGTTTTGTCTTTGTGCGTTTGACCCTGTCCGCCAACTATACAAGTATTGGCCATGTGTTATGGACTGATTCACCATGTGCCTTTCTTTTTGATCACCTTATGGTAGTTTTAAGGTACAAAGCAGATTTTAGTACTTCAGCTATATTGGCAAATTAACATTATATAACTAAATTAAATATACAGTTATAAATTATAAACTATACAGTCAAAAATATGCATTTAATATTTAAATATTAAACAGCACTTAAAACCATTTACATGCAACATCAACTGGTATTTTTAACTGTAATTTTTACCAGAGATCTTTAATGTGCTTAATTATGCATCATTAAATAGAACATAGCTTGTCCACTTTTAAGACACTCTGCTGCCTAGTCTGGGTATTTTCCAGAGAGAGATTTAGATCCCCAAGCTGAGCACTGGCTCTGGCACGAGAACCAGTGCTGTTTTGGGATCCAGAAAGCAAAACTTTCTGACATTTAAGTCAATTACAAAAGTATTATAGTTGCTATAGTTGCTTGTTTGGCTGTATATATCACTTCTCATGGTATTGGAAGGACCTGACTATTTCAGTTGAGAAATTCAGTGAGCAGTGGCAATGCCACAAGGCCATATTTTCGAGGATGACTTCGTAGCTTGCTGAAGTGAGTGGGCCGACTTGTCCTGGAACCACACTTGCCAGAGGTCAATGGTTTGTGGACTGTTTTTCCTTAGCCTTTGCCCATGCAGCACACCTTAAGGCATAAACCTGTGCTGACCAAACACATCCCCCTCTCAGCAGCAGGAGAACGTTGTCTTCTATAATCATCACCAGCCACAAAGGAATGACAGTTTAAATCATTGTTTTCTTTATGGCTAACAGAGAAACAGTGCAGATGTGCAGGGTAACCAGCTAACATATGTTCTAAGAACATTTTGGCAATGTTCCCATTGAGTTATGAAAATGTTTTTGTTTTTTTTCGGAATGTTCTCTGAGCATTCAAAACGTCCAGTTTTAATAAAAATTTTTTTAAAAAAAATTATTGGTTATGTGCATGTTAGATATAAACATGTCAATTTGCTAACATTATGCGATCTGAACTTGCGAATGTTCTCTTAACATTCTGGAAAAAGTAGCAAAGTAGTAACACCCCAAAAAACGAAAAGGTAAAGAAAACTAAAACGTGCTAGAAAAAAACAACAACATTCCAATAATGATGCATAAATAACGTTCTTGTGCTTACATTTTGAGAAAGTTTGTTCATAACTTTGAGAGAACCTTGCCAGAATGTCAGTTCTGAGAATGTTCCCTGTTTGCTGGGGTAGTACACATTGAAGCGTAGCTCAATTTAATGAACTTTTCACTGTTGAAGAACTCATTGTCTGTGGATGGTATTAGGATTTTATTGCTTGGTAAATTGTCAATAGTTGGATCACTGAAACTCACTAAACTACTACAAAATTGTCATTATGGCTTAAGCCGGCTTTGCATTGATCGACAGCTCAGCCTAATGCCAAATGCTTGACAGCAAGTTGACACGTGCCTGGGGGTTAGCCACTAATCAAGAACTGAAAATGCTGGGGGAATCCTTTTTATACAATAGCTCAATATGATAAATGTATTCACTGAGGGGATATTCTGAGATGCAATTAAAGTGCAGAACCCACAGGGAGGTATGCTAAAGGCTGTTACATACTCCGCTAGAACAGAGAAAAAAGTTCTCGCTCCCAGGGCTGCGAGAACAAAATGACGTAATTTTGTTCTCGCAGCCCTGGTTTGGGAGTTCTCACAGCTTGTTCTCGACACATCATCTGAACAGAACTTTTTTCTTGTGAGTGTCCGAGAACTATTGTGTGATTGGTCAGAAATTTAAAGTGGGCGGGGTTAATGCGGAGAAACGGAGATGTTCGACACCTGCTTTTCTCGTGAAGTATGGAATGTACTGGCCAGAACGAACTTTGTTCTTGTTCTTGCCACCTCGAGTAAACGAACAAATTTCTTTGTTCTTGCAGAATATGTACCAAGCTTAACACGTGTGTAGTATCATTGTGCAAAAACATAAAATAAATCACTGTCAACTTCTTGTCACACTCAATGTAATCAATTCAAGATTCAAGCAGTAATGTAGCTGGGGACTGGTCATTAAACACTTTTGATGAATTATACTGGTTTAGGTGTGATGTACTGGTATATGTTGTTAACACTTTTTGAAGAACACTAATGTTAATCTTTATGTCTCTTACCAAGCAATTTGCTTGTATGTTTGTTCTTTCCTTTAGTTTTTTGACGTTTTTCCACATTCACCTTCCACAATCACAATTCGACATGCAGGGAACTCTTTCTTTTTTTGAAAATACTTTGCATTATATACATATTTTACGGTAAATATGCTAAATATAAGACATTTCAAAATACGTTTTTCATGCCTCCTTAAAGAACCATTTGTCACATTAAGCACTGAAATGGCAATTCAGCAGAACAAAGAAAAACAAACATATCTCAGCTAAAGTACTTTTAAAATTGTGATGACAGTACAATTATTTATTTCATGACCATATTCCCTAATAAGCTTCTGCTTTCATTAAATCAAAAGACACATCAAATCTCATAACAACGTTTAGAGGTGGATGCAAATCTTGTCCATCCATTAATTTTCGAATTAATATGCATTGCACATTTTAATGAGCAAAACATTTTCCAGATATTGAGGTAGCAGAGGTATTTTATCAAATTGTCTCCACGGAAGAAATAAAGATGGAACAACTCATTTCTGCCACTGGATGGTTTTCATAAAACATAAATCTCCAGATATGATGCTGCAGTAATATCATCGTGGGCTGTCAAATACGATGACTGAGTTTAAACTTCCCCAAAGTGTGTGATGCAACACCATGCCATGGATTTGTTTTGAACAGACTTCCCCAGCTATCGTTCTCTGTCTTGCCTGGCAGGAAACTTGACATGAATAATATTTTAGCACTTGCTTCCTTTTCCCTTTGATTGAGTCGAAGTAAATTTCAATTGCCAATTTGACACCGGGTCAAAACTGAGCCAGCCTATTTTACGCCTTATTTAATAGACTTGAATGGTTGGAAATTGACTTAGATTGATGGGTCTCATAAAATGGAAAACTGTGTCATCTAAATCCCACGGGGGGAAAAGTCTACTGTTCTTAACTCTACACAGTAACACCATATGATACTTTAGCTATTCAGTTGCTGTTTGTTCATATACTGTACAGTAAATGGTAGAAAAGGAAATGGTTTTCTAATTCTAATTTGATTAAATCAACAATATCCAATCATTTATCAAATTATTTCACTAGATTACACTTGAAATCTTTTCTCTCATTTGTAAATATTTTCTGCTGCCTTTGTGATTTTAGTCAGAATAAAATAGATACATTGGACCATTATAGTACTGTAGTTGCACAAGTCTGTTGCCTTGTAGCCTAGTATTTTATGTCAGCTTTATCATTATTCTTCAACAACATTATATAAAATGCACAAAAACAAAATTATAAATGTAAATATGATTAATTCCAGCTTCCACCATGATTCTTTAAACTGTGACAGTGCAATGTTGCACATAACTTTCAGTTAAAGATTAAAAATTTTATTCCAGTGTGCCATTTTTCTGTAATGCAAACTGATCCTAGTTATCAGTAGTTCTTGCTATAAGGCAAGCAGCACCATTATTACTTTTGCTATTGCTGCTAATTAAGTAAATAAAAAAAATAACCCCATGTATTAACGTAGGCAGAATATCATTCTGTGCCATAAAATTTTGTTTTCAAAATAAACTTTTTTCTTCATTATGATTTGAGTTTACACCCCAGAAATGAAATTCAGAAATGAAAACATGCATCATATACACTCACCTAAAGGATTATTAGGAACACCATACTAATACTGTGTTTGACCCCCTTTCGCCTTCAGAACTGCCTTAATTCTACGTGGCATTGATTCAACAAGGTGCTGAAAGCATTCTTTAGAAAAGTTGGCCCATATTGATAGGATAGCATCTTGCAGTTGATGGAGATTTGTGGGATGCACATCCAGGGCACGAAGCTGCCGTTCCACCACATCCCAAAGATGCTCTATTGGGTTGAAATCTGGTGACTGTGGGGGCCATTTTAGTACAGTGAACTCATTGTCATGTTCAAGAAACCAATTTGAAATGATTGGAGCTTTGTGACATGGTGCATTATCCTGCTGGAAGTAGCCATCAGAGGATGGGTACATGGTGGTCATAAAGGGATGGACATGGTCAGAAACAATGCTCAGGTAGGCCGTGGCATTTAAACGATGCCCAATTGGCACTAAGGGGCCTAAAGTGTGCCAAGAAAACATCCCCCACACCATTACACCACCACCACCAGCCTGCACAGTGGTAACAAGGCATGATGGATCCATGTTCTCATTCTGTTTACGCCAAATTCTGACTCTACCATCTGAATGTCTCAACAGAAATCGAGACTCATCAGACCAGGCAACATTTTTCCAGTCTTCAACTGTCCAATTTTGGTGAGCTCGTGCAAATTGTAGCCTCTTTTTCCTATTTGTAGTGGAGATGAGTGGTACCCGGTGGGGTCTTCTGCTGTTGTAACCCATCCGCCTCAAGGTTGTGCGTGTTGTGGCTTCACAAATGCTTTGCTGCATACCTCGGTTGTAACGAGTGGTTATTTCAGTCAAAGTTGCTCTTCTATCAGCTTGAATCAGTCGGCCCATTCTCCTCTGACCTTTAGCATCAACAAGGCATTTTCGCCCACAGGACTGCCGCATACTGGATGTTTTTCCCTTTTCACACCATTCTTTGTAAACTCTAGAAATGGTTGTGCGTGAAAATCCCAGTAACTGAGCAGATTGTGAAATACTCAGACCGGCCCGTCTGGCACCAACAACCATGCCACGCTCAAAATTGCTTAAATCACCTTTCTTTCCCATTCTGACATTCAGTTTGGAGTCCAGGAGATTGTCTTGACCAGGACCACACCCCTAAATGCATTGAAGCAACTGCCATGTGATTGGTTGATTAGATAATTGCATTAATGAGAAATTGAACAGGTGTTCCTAAGAATCCTTTAGGTGAGTGTATAAGATGTATTCAACCACTATACTTTTTTTTTTTTAAATAAATGAATAGACAGACATAATTTAATTGATCCAACCACCTAAAACCGGCTCAGAATGCCTTAGCAGCAGCACCACAATAATGCCCTAACAGTGACCCAGAAATACATTAGTAGCTGCATAGCAATGCCCTGTCAACCACCAACCACTCACATTAGAGTCACATCTTCAGAAATGTTACAAATCTACTATTATAATGTATATTATATTTTCTACAAAGTGTGAAATAATGATGACACTACCTGTTCTGGGTATGTTATTGTTGTTTATGAAAACCCAGACAAGGTGAGATGGCTTAATGTATGCAACAATGCAGTCAGTGGAGAATCCTTTAGACGATTGACTAACTGTCTGCAGAATGGGTGGTGGAGAACGGTGTGATTTCTTTTCCTCTAGCCTTAGGCCTTTACATATTTACTCGCTCTTTCTCTCTCTCATTCTGTCATACACATCTGCCTTTGTGTTGAGTAGTGAAACTGTACACTCTCCGCTTCCTCGTGCCAAACTGCAGCATTTGTGTATAGTGACACATCGTGTCCACCTGCCAGACGAACAATCACATCACTGCGCCTCATCAAATTACAGTAATCCTGATAATACGATTCTCACACACGAAGAAGTGTGTGTGTGTGTCTTGGTAAACCCTACATTATGGGGACAAAATGTCACCACAGACATTTTTTTGGTCCCCTTGAGAAAAACAGCTTATAAATCATACAGCAGCAAAAATGTAAAAGTAGGCTATATAAACGTTAATATAGGCCTATCCTTTTATTGAAACTGGTGCTTTGCTGTGCAAAGAGACATTTCGAAACATTTCACCCGCTGGTACTTTGTGATAAATAAATATGTCGTATTTATGATAATCCGCACAGATGTCAGTTGACGAAAATAAATAATAAAAGCACTATAAGTCATGAAAGACAATTGAATTACTGACAGGATGCTGTGCATGTGCTCTGAGCACAACACAGACAAGCATAGTAACCTATGGCTGAATCCGAAATCGCACCCTATACCCTCAAATAGTGCACTATTTGAGGGGACAGCCATTTGTAGTGGTGTCCGAAACCAGAGTGGACGTTAGTACACTAATTCTATCCCAAAATGCACCGCAATAACAAGTGGACAGTCGATGTACGCACAACGGCTGTCCGAATTCATTCACTCGTTTTCATTCACTCCTTCAAGTGAACTGTATTAGTGGACTAACGTAGGGAATAGTGAATGAGGGTTTAGAGGGCGATTTTGGATTCAGCCTTTGTCTTCTGTTGCGTGCCTAAACGGCCAAATAAACACAGAAATATATCAAAATGCCAAGTCGAGTATTCACATAAACACATTAGATATAAGCACTGTGTGCGTTCACACACACAAAGAGGATTTATAACTCAACCTCACAGTGAAAGCCCTGCAAAATTAATTCCATATTGCAATTTATTTATTATGTGCTGCATATTTGTTTGTTTTTAGTTATGGACCTAATAATTACTACTGTTGAAATTTTATTGGGAAAGAAAAGTAAGTTTTTTAATAATAATTTTATATAATTTTTTTAACCAAAAATTAAAAAATGGCTCTTTGGTTAAAAAAGGTTCCCGACCCCTGGTGTAGGGGGAAAGAATATACAGTTTGTGTAGTATAAAAATCATTATGTCTACAAAGAGTCCCCAGGAATATAGCAAAACATAACGTAACGTTAAATTAATGGAGAACAGAGTTTTCAATGGGTCACAGAAAAAGGCTTGGGTGAAGACTCCCCTTCCAGAAATCATTAAAAAGCTGGCATGCATGGCTAGGAATGTTCATCAAATTAACGCCTGAGCCTGAGGGTTTCATAGCAGGCCATGGAGGCAATAAGGCCCCTGTCCATAAACCAGCAAGCTTTGGCGACAGAGGATTGGATGAATGGACAAAAGGAAGAGGGAAAGCCAGGAGCGGAGAGCATAAGAAAAATAGACTATATAGGACTATATCTAATGGTTCATTGGCCACTCAGGGACAGTGCTGATTTTTGCCTTTGGGGAAGCCAAAAGGAGTTTGGCACAGTTAACCGTTAAATTCTAACAGAGACAGCTGTGGATTTGTTAGTCATAGTGAGTTCTTTGCTTCTTGAGCTCACCTTAAAAAAAAATACATTCTGTCATCATTTACTTACCCACATCTCATGTAATTCCAAACCTGTTTGACTTTCTTTCTAGCAGATAATTTGAAGAATATCCAAGCCTCTGTCTAGATAAGTGCCTTATTTGCAATACATTTTTTTTTAACTTAATTATTTGGTTTTAACTTAAATTTGGCCCATGGCATTTTCAAGCAAGCATGTACCCGACAGATGCATTTTAATTCTAATTCAAGCCCCTGCTCATCCCCCTCTTCGACATCCATTGTTGCAGTCACACAGTTAATGCACGCAAATCGAGCGGCCAGCGGAGCAGCATCCACGCCTTCGGTGACAGCTGTAACGATCGTGTTTGCCCTAAACCTCAGCACTGTTTGTCACTGCTGTGAAATTAAAACACTATTAAAATATCTCAATGTAGCCAGCCTAACTTAGCCCTCCATTAAGGTTAACAACAAGCTAGTCTGGCGTTTGTGAAAAACCACGTCCTTGTTTTTGTGCTTATAACATAATATAGTTAAGCAATATCAAACAAGAAAGAGTTTTCCCGAATAGCAGCACGACTGAAAATGTGGGTAACGCTTTAGATTACATCCCGGAAAGTACTACGTAAGAAAAGCGAATTTACAGCATAACTTTCGGTAATTATAGTGGAACTATAAAGTAAGTATGTGTAGGTATAAGGGAACAATATGTAATATTGGGGAAATAAAGCGGTAACTATCAGGAAAATAAAAAAAAATATTTATACTGTAAGTATTTTTTAATTAGGGTTAATTATCTGTGTAGTTACAGGGTAAGTATGAATCTACGGGCTGTAAATTAAAGTGGTGCTTGTTCCCCTCGTGTTTCATGTAGTTACAGGGTAAGTATGAATCTACGGGCTGTAAATTAAAGTGGTGCTTGTTCCCCTCTTGTTTCATGTAGTTACATGGTAAGTACAATAAAAACACGCACACAATCTGATATCACTCGGAAACCTTTATTTAAAAAGCTAGTTTTTTCAAACCGATTTACAACACTTATTCGTTTCTCTTGCTTGGCTTCATCCTCCTCTTGTTCCTCTTCTTTTTTCGTCCTTACCACAGATGAATCTTAAGAAGGAATCATGTCTCTAGCTATTACAGTGAAAATACAGTGCACACAGAAATGTCCTCACTGTTTACTCGTCTTTTACCCTCATGCCATCCGAGATGTATATGACTTTATTTCTTCAGATGAACAGAAAAATAAATAATCTCTGCTAATGAAAATTCATCTGGGTTCCTAAAAGTTGAAGCATCAAACAGCACATACAGCAATAACGACAGTAATCCATACGACCCCAATGGATGAATCAATGTCTTCTGAAGTGAAACGATAAGTGTTTGTAAGAAAAATAACAACATTTTTAATTTTTTAAACTGTAGACTATCGCTTCCGACCAGCAGTCACCTGAGAAGGTTAAGTTTCATGCTTGACGTAACTTGAAGCGTGACGTGAGCGCGCCAAGAAACTCTGGTCATGCGGATGTCGGATGCTGTCAGTTTTTATTTTTTTAATTAATGCTCACAACAGTATACAAACAATAACATAATATATGATGATAGCAATGAGATACAAACAAGACTAGAAGGCAGAGACGGCAGTTTTTGCGCGCAAGAAGGTCATGAAAGCTTGAAGCTTCTTTACTCATGCACGCGCTGGTAACAGTTGGTCGGATGCGAAAAGATTAGTAAATTATGAGAGCATTTCTTGCAGTACTTTTTCTTTTAATAAATAATAATAAAAAATATCAAAAGACATGGGATTCCTCTTAAGATCCATCAGTGGAACTAATGAAAAAGAAGAAGAGGAACAAGAGGAGGAGAAGCCAAGCAAGAGAAACAAAAAAGGGACAAAACGTGCCTCTTTCTGTCAGGACGTTATTATTTGAAATAAAAAGTTTATTTAAAAAAATTAATAAGAAGTGTCATAAATCTGTTTTGAATTAAGTTGTTTTTCAAATAAATGTTTCCGAGTGACATCAGATTGTGTATGTGTTTATTGTACTTAACCTGTAACTACATGAAACAAGAGGGGAACAAGCACCACTTTAATTTACAGCCCGTAGATTCATACTTACCCTGTAACTACACGAATAATTACCCCTTAATTAAAAAATACTTACAGTATAAATAATTTGTTAATTTTCCTGATAGTTACCCCTTTATTCCCCAAATATTACATATTGTTCCCTTATACCTACACATACATACTTATAGTTACACTATAATTACCGAAAGTTACGCTGTAAATTCGCTTTAGTTACGCTGTAAATTTGCTTTACTTACGCAGTACTTTCCGGGCTGTAATCTAAAGCGTTACCAAAATGTGATATTCATTTTATGCAACAGTTCTATAAATAGGTTAATTGTATTAATTGAACATTTTTAGACAAAAATGGTAAACTTACACTGTTTTTGTTCTATTTGGCCAGCAAAAATAGTTCCAAACAAAGCAGAACAGTTGCATCTACCAGCAACAAATAGTGGTGCTTCAGTGTTGAATGATTCAGTGTTTTTGTCAATTATTTAATGACCCATTCTAAAAGACAGTGGTCACTGCCTTCATTCATGAATGAATCAACCATTTGAACAAATTAATTGAATGAATGATTTCCCTGATTAAAACTTGCCGCCACCTATTGGCAGTTTTGGTTTCATATATAGTAGTATAATTTCATTTTTTATTGTTATATTTAAAACAAATGTAAATGGATTTTAATAAGTTGTAAGATGGATTTTGTTGATACTGATACATAAATTGATTGGTAACAGCCAGATAGTGTTAATTAGTGTAAAATTTGTCTGAGAACCCTGCGATATTCTCCCAGTAACAGCAACAGTTTTTTAGGCCAGGATGTAGTTATTTAGACCTCAAATATGTGACTCATATATAAACATAGCGCCTGTTTTACAATTTGCAGATGCAAGCTCCAGCCACTCTTACTGTATGTAGATGGTGGTTAAACATGAGATTATTCATTTGGGGTATATGAAACGGGCAATCATTGGTCTTATTAATCTATTACTTGTTCCAGAGCAAACTGATTTGGGTTAAGGGTAAAGTTAAGTTTGATAACTTTATATTTTGACTGTTTATCTGAAATCCTGTAGGGCCTATTAGAGTGCTGCTTTTTTGTTTGCATGTGTTTATTTCCTATTGTCTTTCCTAATGGCTTTTGTTGTTAATTAAAATATTATTGTTCAATAAATGTTATTTTATATAAATAATATGCCGTACTTGGTATTGAGATAGGGTCCGTCTGTGATTGTAATTTCGAATTCAGTGATAGTTACATTATTACACCACTAGATGGCGACAAAGTCTTTATGAGTCACTGGTTGTAAACAAGAAAGTTGTTTTAGCGCTGTCTTTGGAAATCTTTTAAAAGGACAAAGATATCGCTTTCCTCAGCAGACATTCCAACTGATTTTTTATAATGGATATTATGGACATCAACCTGAAGAATGAATGCTATATCAGATGCTGGAAATACACTTGTTTAGTCGATCTCTCTCTCTCATAATATCATAATACTCTACTCTACATACAATAAGCTTCAATGAAGTCACTCAGCGTTCCTTCATTACTAGTTCTAAAGTGACATTTTAGAATTAGTAACGGAGGCTTAGGCTTAACTGTCAAACTGTCAACTTGAGATTTGAATCCGTGGTGGAAGGAAGTAGGATATGGATCCAACCCAAGGGTGTCAAGTCCTTCAGGATTGAGCCAGACTTAGCCTATGCTCAACAACTGTCTGAGCAGATGCACAGCCTTGTGGGGCAGGCACTATTGTTGGTAACTGTTCCCATAGCATCAACTCTATGTCCGGCGCCGAGTTCCACCTCGAAAGGGAACATCTCAGGTTACGTACAAATGGTACTCAACCAGAATGCGTTTTCTTGCCACCATTTCTGCTCTTGACCGCTAAGTGGCGCTATAACCATAGATTTTCACAAGATGATGTTTTAGTAACAAAGTTTGGGAGGAACACGTTCAAATTTCCTATTCAATCAGTACGAGAGGAGGCCTATATACAGGTGCTGGTCATATAATTAGAATATAATCAGAAAGTTGATTTATTTCACTAATTCCATTCAAAAAGTGAAACTTGTATATTATATTCATTCATAACACACAGACTGATATATTTCAAATGTTTATTTCTTTTAATTTTGATGATTATAACTGACAACTAAGGAAAATCCCAAATTCAGTATCTCAGAAAATTATAATATTACTTAAGACCAATACAAAGAAAGGATTTTTAGAAATGTTGGCCAACTGAAAAGTATGAACATGAAAAGTATGAGCATGTACAGCACTCAATACTTAGTTGGGGCTCCTTTTGCCTGAATTACTGCAGCAATGCGGCGTGGCATGGAGTCGATCAGTCTGTGGCACTGCTCAGGTGTTATAAGAGCCCAGGTTGCTCTGATAGTGGCCTTCAGCTCTTCTGCATTGTTGGGTCTGGCATATCGCATCTTCCTCTTCACAATACCCCATTGATTTTCTATGGGGTTAAGGTCAGGCGAGTTTGCTGGCCAATTAAGAACAGGGATACCATGGTCCTTAAACCAGGTACTGGTTGCTTTAGCACTGTGTGCAGGTGCCAAGCCCTGTTGGAAAATGAAATCTGCATCTCCATAAAGTTGGTCAGCAGCAGGAAGTATGAAGTGCTCTAAAACTTCCTGGTATATGGCTGCGTTGACCTTGGACCTCAGAAAACAGTGGACAAACACCAGCAGATTACATGGCACCCCAAACCATCACTGATTGTGGAAACTTTACACTGGACCTCAAGCAACGTGGATTGTGTGCCTCTCCTCTCTTCCTCCGGACTCTGGGACCCTGATTTCCAAAAGAAATGCAAAATTTACTTTCATCAGAGAACATAACTTTGGACCACTCAGCAGCAGTCCAGTCCTTTTTGTCTTTAGCCCAGGCGAGACGCTTCTGACACTGTCTGTTGTTCAAGAGTGGCTTGACACAAGGAATGCGACAGCTGAAACCCATGTCTTGCATACGTCTGTGCGTAGTGGTTCTTGAAGCACTGACTCCAGCTGCAGTCCACTCTTTGTGAATCTCCCCCACATTTTTTAATGGGTTTTGTTTCACAATCCTCTCCAGGGTGCGGTTATCCCTATTGCTTGTACACTTTTTTCTACCACATCTTTTCCTTCCCTTCGCCTCTCTATTAATGTGCTTGGACACAGAGCTCTGTGAACAGCCAGCCTCTTTTGTAATGACATTTTGTGTCTTGCCCTCCTTGTGCAAGGTGTCAATGGTCGTCTTTTGGACAACTGTCAAGTCAGCAGTCTTCCCCATGATTGTGTAGCCTACAGAACTAGACTGAGAGACCATTTAAAGGCCTTTGCAGGTGTTTTGAGTTAATAAGCTGATTAGAGTGTGGCACCAGATGTCTTTAATATTGAACCTTTTCACAATATTCTAATTTTCGGAGATACTGAATTTGGGATTTTCCTTAGTTGTCAGTTATAATAATCAAAATTAAAAGAAATAAACATTTGAAATATATCAGTCTGTGTGTAATGAATGAATATAATATACAAGTTTCACTTTTTGAATGGAATTAGTGAAATAAACTTTTTGATGATATTCTAATTATATGACCAGCACCTGTATATATATATATATATATATATATACATAGCCAACTCACCTATGTTCCTCGACAGTTTTCTGCAACCCTCCACCACCCCGTCTCCTCACACTTGCCTGGTTACTATCCTAACCAGAGATACGGAGGTAGTACTCTGGGTTCGGGCCAAATTCCGAGATCTGAGCCATCCCCTCGGACAGCATGCCAAATACGCATTCTGTCATGGGTGTGTGCAGGCAAATACAATTCCAAACGTGATTTAATCTTATAGAAAGGCAAGACAGGTAGACGGGCATCAGCACAACACACTTAACATAGACAATACCAGACACTGAACTGAAACTGAACTGAACATATATACAGGTGTTAATGATGGTGACTGATGAGTGCACAGCTAAACGTGATTAGTGTCCATGACAACAAATGAGTGAAGTAGGCAGGTGATGACAAAACATAACAAGTCCAAACTAATGTGAATGTGACAGAACGCCCCCTCCCGGTAGGTGCGTCCTTGCGCCGTAAAGAGGAGGATGAGGGGATGGCAAAGGGATGGTTAAAGGAGGCTGGCAAAGGGATGGCACAGAGGTAGGAGGAGGTTCTGGAGGTGGACAGACAAACGGGAGGAGGACGACCAACAGAGTCCAAGGTGGAGATGGTGGAGTGAGCCAAGGGATGACCTTGAGCAGGGGATGATGGCTGTTCATCCAGGCCACAGCCAGAATGGTGCCCCACGGCGGCATAGACAGAGGTAGGAACACTGATGAGGGCCGCCATGGGGCTGCCCGGAGATGACGACGGCGAGGATTGAGCCCACCACGGCAATGAGCCGAGGTGGTGGAGAGATGGTGAAGATCTTGGAGGCTGCGATGGAGCCGCAGCAACGACCTCCTGAGAGCGAGGTGGGGATCCGGAGGTCTGAGGGCGAGTTGGAGCGACAGAGGGCAGAGGCGGAGCCTGAGGTAGGGAGGAGCAAGCCGTAGCAGAAGGGGTGGAGGACCAGTGAGCAGTGGATGGTCCGCAAGTAAAGCGCAGCGGAGGTAAAGCGATGTCCAAACTCGCTGGAGCCGACGTGCCGAGGGAGCCCGGCGAGACCGAATGGCCGATGGTCCACGCCGAGGTCGAGGCTGGAAGGAGCGCAGGTGCAGGAGCCAGGGAGACAGGTCGAGGCAGAGTGTAGCGCACTGAGGCTGCTGGCGGAGCCTCGGGTTCCTCATGCCCAGGAGAAGATGGCTCCAGACAGGCCCGAGGTGGTATCACGCTACTGAGAGGCAGAGGTGGTGCCGAGGGACTGAAGGGTGACAGAGATGACTGGGTGGCACAAATGGCTGGAGACTGGGGGAGAGACTGAAGTCCAATGCAGAAACAAAAAAAAAAAATGTGTTAGGGATAGTTTAGAGAGGTGGTGGGAGAGGGAGAGTGGGTGGGGCTAGCGAGACAGGTAGAAGACTGCCAGGTTCGGGCAACAAAACAGGGGCTAGACAAATCATGATAACACGCACAGCTTCGATGGCGCAAAATCGGAGTCCTTCCCCGTCAGCAGCGAAGTCAAACAAGGAAGTTGTTCACCTACCTCGGGTCCACCATCTCCAGCTCTCTCTCCATCGACACAGAGATAAACTGCAGGACCACCAAGGCAGCAGCGGTCATGGCCAGACTAAACCAGAGGATATGGAACAACGCCAACCTCACAGAGAAGACCAAGCTGCGCGTCTACAAAGCCTGCGTGTTCAATACACTCCTCTATAGAAGTGAGGCATGGACCACTAACGCGAGGCATGAGAAGAAACTCAACAGCTTTCACCTGAGGTGCCTGCGGCGCATTCTGTGCATCCAGTGGCAGGACAAAGTACCTAACATAGAGGTCCTGGAACATGCCGGCATGAGAAGCATGTCTGCCATACTTAGTGAGAAGCGCATTCGTTGGCTCGGCCACATTCCCAAGGACCTACTGTACAGCGAGTTGGCAGAGGGCTCATGACTGACTGGACATCCACGACTGTGCTAGAAAGATATCTGCAAGAAAGACATGAAGCTGTCCGACATCAACGTCGGCACGTGGGAGAGCCGTGCAGAAGACCACTCCGCCTGGCATTTCGTTGTCAGACAGGGCGTACAGAAAGCAGAGAAAACCAGGAATAAAAACCTTGCCACAAAGAGAGTCAAGAGGAAGGAAATGCACCTGCAGCCTCAGCAGGCATTGTCGTTCACCTGCAGAAAATTCAGCAGAGATTGCCATTCAAGAGGCGGGCTTTATAGCCACTCGCGAAGGTGCAGATAGAAAATCACCAAACTGGAAGCTACACCATCATCTCCCGAAGACGGAAGAATGCGAAGCATTGTAATAAAAAAAACAATAGAAATGTGAATTATAGGCTACATATTTGCTTGGGAGTATTAAGAGTGATAGCGTAGTTTATAGGATACATGAATTTGACTTTGCATAGGAGTATTAATAGTGATAGGAAATATCCTTGTGGGCAGCACTACAACACATGCTGCAACTGCGCTTCAGGTGATCCGAGTCCCTGCTCGAGGTTCAGGCTTCTCAAGCCAACATCAGTTTGTTCACAAACTTTAGCCTCTAGTTTAATATTTGTCAAAAATAAAAATGTTTTAAATGTACATTTAGTCATTCGAAACACTTTTCGGAGCTTTGTTATTCCTTGTCTGTCATTTTCTATTAGTAGTAGTAGGCCATGTTTGTTTTTAATTGATAGGTTATGTAATGACAACAACATTGTAAATATTTGCTCTTAACCGATGTTGTCCAACAGTGTGTTTTACCGTTCTTGATGCTTAGAATAAGAAACAGTAGATTATTGTGGTCAATCGTTTGTTTTAATAAATAATGGCACTGTACCACAGATGACAAAACCTTCTGAAGATGCTCAATGTGGGCCTATCTGTTGAAGGCAGATTGTCAGCCGAATGCACCAGAAAGTCACGATGGCCTGAAGTAGTTCATCTTTAATCCGCTAAATTATTGGCTTGTGAATCACTCACAAAAATTGAGATGACTGACAGTGATAACCATAGCAAGAGAAGAAAAACAACACATTTCAAAACAGATCTGTACATTGAACAAATCAGTGTTTGCTGAACATGTTTATTATAGCTTTAAAAAGAAACATTTTAATGACTAAAATGACAAACAAAACAAACAAACAAACAAAATAAGAATACTAGTAGGCTATTGCTTTAAATAAAAAATAAATAAAAATGAAAATGTGAAATTCAGTTAAAATTCTCATATATTGCACATTTTCAAGGTTACATAAAGTCTCTGGACAGTTGTATTTACGTATAGCCTACAGATTTGCATAGAGTTTAGTGTTTATTCCCTGTAAGATTTTATGTAAAATGAGGAATACAGAATCGTATTCTTATTCTTACGACATTTTAAATTTGTTTAGCCAAGGAAATTGCAGCATTGCTGTGTACAATTAAAACTAAATAGTTCAACATAAATTTGTTTTTCGTTGCCTCTCTCTCGCAGACACGCTGGATTTCTTTCAGCAAGTTTCTTTTGTCTCCCTCGCTGACACGTGCCGGGTCTCTCTTGAAATGAATCGTTTCAGAGAAGAAACCCTATTATATTGTTATAATACTGTATATGTCGCTGCGTGTCATCCACACCAATTACAATAACCAACTGTAAAAAATTATTTAGCTTTTTTTCCTTAAAAGGAACTGAAAGCTCTGTATCTCCTGCTCCACTCACATTTGTTTCTATAGAGTTGGCAGGGATGCGTCCCTCAACAGTTCATGTTTAGATAATGCCCTACAAAACCATTTGAAACAATTGGATTTAACACTGAAATGGGACATTTTTATGTAAATTTTATGCAATACAATATTTATAACTTAATAAGATACATTTGGACACATCAAGACAATTATCCTGAAACAAACTTTAATGCCTTTTCCTGCTCTGTAAGTTAAAACACTCATCATCAGGTAGCTCTCTGTATGAAAAGTGGCAAAAGAATGATAAAAAGAAGCCACGCAGCACGCTGTCATACGGAAGTAAACACTTTAAAGCAAGTGATTACTTTTATTTACAGTGTGATCTGCCACCGAAGCCAGCGAATTTAAGCTCAGGCAATATAAAAAACAAAGAGGAGGATGCAAAAAAAGAGAGCAGAGTTTTTAAACATTTATGATACGAGCCCTCATGCTTTGCTTGTATGTACTTCTGACACATCACTGTCCTACCACTGACTACAATTCCCATCTGTCTTGATAACTTCGGGTATGTAAAATCTTTGGCTACGTTCAAATTCAATTATTTGTGTATCCGATTGGAATCTGATCTAAAATTATTGACTGTCCACATTGTGTATTTCAACTGTTCAGATCCAATTTGTGTGTCCATGCCTTTCTTTCGTTTTCTGGAATATCTGCATTGGTTTCTATGGCAATGAAGTTGTGTTGGTAGGTATATGCCAAAAACAACAACAACAACAAAAACAACAACCACAACATGGAGGGGTTTGCAATACAGATGTTGTCTTATTTACAACATGACAACGTGTAACTGCCATGCTGGACTACTGTATATGCGCAGCTTTATTTCATAGCTATTGTCTCCACTGGTTTCAAAACATGTCTCCATTATATTGTCATGTCCTGTTCATCCGGCACTTTGCAACAACACAACCTTGATTCTGCAGCGACTTTTAGCATGTTTCTTATAACAATCTGTTTCCAGAAATGCATTTTGAATAGGATTTCAAACCACATATGAATGTAGCTCGTAAAAGATTTTCGCATTTCATGTGATTTTTCGCCGTTCACACTTGCTAAATCTGATCGGATTTCAATCGGATATGCTCAAAAATCTGATTTGGACTGACAGTCTGAATGTAGCCTTAGAAGTCACTCCCATGGGCGCAGAATTGTGACGAATGTTGCTCTAGATTGACATAAAAGTTGTTCAGACTGAGGTCGCGTTGCAAAACCTGTATCGGATTTAGTATCACATATGGAAGTGGCACAAATTGGAATGGAAAAGATTATATTCCATGTAGTTTGTGCTGTTCACACTGTCACATGTGAGCAACATTTTTTTATAAAAAACCTTGGATTAGGGCCACATTTACCTGCAGTTTGAAGTGTGAACATAGCCTAAGAGTAATCAAGAGCAATAAACAAATATTAATATAACAAACTGAAACAAAAACCCAACATTTGTTTTAATTTGTGTGTGGTTCAGGTATTCCCTACATTGTATTCCCCAAGGTTAACAATACCAGAAATTGTTGACCTTGTGCAGACATTTTTGTGGTCCCCATGTGAAAAAAAAAGCTTATAAATTATTATATATATATATATATATATTTTTTTTTTTTTTTACATTTTCTGTGATGGTAGGTTTAGGGTTAGTGGATAGAATATGCAGTTTTGTTTATATTGTGTGTGTCTAGCTATGTTGCTGAAGGTGTGTTTCTGAGTGCTTGTACACATTTATGCATGTGGCGTCTCTGACACCAGACCCGGTTCTAATGAGGCGGTTCAACAGAATGGCTCAGGTGCCGCACCATAGCCATGCCACAGAACATTGACAAATGGCTCTGGTCTCCTCATTTAATCTAAGTGAGCGAGGCCACAAGAGCTACTGGCAATTTCATAGAAACGAGTCCCCTGAGTTTAAACGTGACTTCCCTTTTTGCCTCAGTTAGAGCGGCATACAAGAAAATTGCATTCATTTCCTTGGAAACAATTGCTTCTGAGTATGGGAGGGAAGGGGGGTGGTTTATGGAGGGGTTTATTTTGGAGAAAGAAAAGTAAGTGATGAGCATTTGCACAATGAAATGGTAAACATATAAAGGACTCTGTAAACTTTTTCTTTTCTTTGCCAGATGAAAGAGGAGGCTTATGCAAATAATTTCGCACCGCAGCCCTTCAAAATAGCTGGGTTTTGGCTTCCCCCAGCCCCCCCTGTTGGGTTTTTGCTGCAGCTTGCTTGTCTACTTTTCTCTTTTTAGCATGTTACACAAACATATGCTATGTTTGGAAAGCACAATTACATAATATTTCTCCAGCAATATATTTACTGTGCACAGTACGCACATTTTCTGTATGTACAAAATACCTGGATAATCTACTACTTTTGCCAAAATATGCTGGGATTGGCTAATTAATATTAACATTGATATGAATTTCATTGTAAATAAGCTTTGTGTTACACCTCAAATGACATAGTAAAATGATGGAGATATGTTGCTGTCTTCAAGTTATTTAATTGCCAGAAGGTAGTTTTCTAAAATATGTCAGTCTCATGTTACGTATGTAACCTATGTTCCCTGAGAACAGGGAACAAGACACTGTATCCTAGGACGCTTTGGGGAACGCCTCAGCGTGACAGTTGTCTGAAACTACTATCAAATCATGGCAAACCTATTGACCTCACCTTATCGTCTGAAGGGACTGTTTGGTAGGCAGCCTTGAGGCCTGGCAAAGAGATGCAGTGCCTCATTCCCTGTTCAAAGGGAACTCACACTGCGTCCTAGGACGGTTTGGTGAACGATATACTCACACGGCCATGCTGAGTGGAGTACAAGCCAGTGGCAGTGACAACTGTCAGAACCAGCAAATTCAACTGAAATGCCAGAACCACTCTCCTTCGAGTCACACTGGGCTGTCAGTGACAGCATTCCCTACGGTCATAGCCCAAGCTATAAGCCTTAAGAGGAAACCTTCATACACTTTACATGAAGCCCTACCCAGGCCGCTCAAAGGCCTGGAACCAACTACTTCAACAGAAGGGGTCCCTTTAAGGGAATGTGCTAGGGAACCAGAGGGAGCCCCAGCCAATCACTACTCGGGGAACATATTCCCACAAATGCCACCAGGGACGCCTGAGCTGGTGTCACTTATATTGGACACTTCAGTCTGTTCAGAAAGAGAGCCTCTGGACACTTGCCTCTAGATAAGGCATCCAGACAGAGGGACTCAGAGACGGGTATCCTGGAGAACAATACTCAGCATAGCGCTTTACAACCCTTGCTAGCGAGGGAAGTCTATCTGCTCGATCCATGAATCTACAAAAAGCACCTATCTTTCAAAGCGCTAAGGAGGCCGGACAGGCCTACTGACTGATCTAACTGGGAGGCCTCACGAGAGGCCTGTGACTGTCTGACCAGACTTAGGAGGCTGAGTACTCACAAGCAACCCTCAGTGAGGGGAGCACCGAGCCTGACCTGGTAGGTAGACCAGGCTGTAGGCTAGACCAATAGGTTCGCTTCTGGAGAGAAACAGTAGCAGAAAAGTGATCACTTTTGTCATGCTAGGGTCGAATTTTCCTTCAGGTGCTGCCTGCTAAGGCCAGATCAACTGATAGCAAGCATCCACTTGCTGCCAGAGTCATGCTAGCTGTTTAGTGCCCAATCTCGGCAACTCGCCTTCAGGGAGGCCTGGTGAGGCCTACTACCTGATAGCAAATTGTGCTAGCTGCCAGAGTAACCAAACTCTGGAACTCACATTCAGGGAGGCCTGGTGAGGCCTACTACCTGATAGCAATTCATGCTAACTGTCAGAGTAACCAAACTCAGGAACTCTTCTTCAGGGAGGCCTGGTGAGGCCTACTACCTGATAGCAAGTCATGCTAGCTGCCAGAGTATTCAAACTCGGGAACTCGCCTTCTGGGAGGCCTGGTGGGGCCTACTACCTGATAGCAAATAAAAAACTGGCTGCTACGAACACAGACTTTCTGGGTCTCAGGATGGCCTGATAAAGCCAACCGCCTGACAGTACGTCTGCTGGCTGACAAAATAAATACCCACACTGCTGGGGACTCACCCTCAGGGAGGCCTGGTAGGGCCTACTAGCTGGTAGCAAGTCTTCTGCTACAAAAAACAACATCATTGGCAAGCATACCACACCAACACATATACCTGGTCGCAGCTGCTATGCATGTCCCCAAGCGTCGGGACTTTCTTCCAAGGAGGCCTGCTAAGGCCTGCTACTTGTCAGCGAGTCTACTGCCCGGACTTCCAAGGCCAACCGCTTGCAGCAAGCTGGCCTAACAAGCCCTTCTGGGGCCGGCCATCATAGAGGCCTGCTGAGGCCAACTACGTGACAGCACAGTCTTCGCTTGCAGATAGGCTGTTTACACAGTGCCAACAGACCTGGTACCTAACTACATTGCAAACGGCAGTGTACTCAGCAAAACTGCAATAAACCCTTTAAGCAAGGGGAGTACTTACACCACCTTGCCTCAATGGAGGCCCCCGGATTCAGAGGCCTACCATCTGTGTGCATGGGCGTCAGCTCATGGCAATGTTCTGGTTTCAAGGGAGCGTACTTCTAGAACCAGCATGAAGTGAAAGTTAGACATTTCCACTCGACCCAAGCCATAGTGGTGTAAAGCAGAATGATACAGAGCTGAGAGTGGAGTACTCAGAAACACCCTGCTTTAGTAGGGGAGTACTAACCACATGACCCTGCAATTTACAGGGTGAGGGCCTGCCAGTGGCTCTAGATGTGACATACAACCGGTTGCTTTACCTTTATTAGATCAGCGAGCTGAGTGGGGGCTACCTGGCAGCCTACGTCCATAAAGCTAGCTCTGAGGGGCTGAGTCAAGCAAACCAAATAGTTTCTTAATGAAGCAAAAGATGGCCTAACACTGCCCCACGACCACTGCTAGGTTGCTATCAAATTCTGCCTCTGCACCAACCTGCATTACTCATGGAGTAATGGTCAGGAGACCTACCAGCTCAACCTGTGGCATGCAGAATGAAGACTCACCAATTCAGTTTTATAAACATGAGGTCTATCACCCTTACAGGCCTGAAAGGGTGGCGCTTTCACTGATCAAGCCAAGGTGGGCCGTAGAATATCGTTTCCACTCATCACGGGTCCAGCCCCAGGCCTGATGTAAGAACCTCCTGGGGAAAAGATGAAGAAGAAAGATGAGGGTCAGGTTTTTAGTTCACCCTCGGGGAGGAGACCCATCACCAATGCTGACTGTGTTTGTGATGGATCACCTCCCTCAAATCCTTCTTCTTCCATAAGTCCCGCCTCTTTTGCAACCTACTCCTCCTCTGAGGGGGGTGCACGAGAGGCAACGCTGGCTCTCTGGCCCTTTCTCCAGCCCTCGGACTGTGATGGGCCAGGCCCTCCTGCCTGCCTGGGCGCGGACCCGAATCTCAGCGGTATGCAGGTTTTAAACGCTGAATGTGCCAAACTTTCTCACCACTGCCCCAATGGCGATATAAGCCAAGTTGTCTCTCTCCGTGGCCACCATCGGCGCCATCGATCGACCGATCGTGGCAGCCGCTTTGTTTGGTGGCACGGAGAGCTAGATCCGTGGTGTGGCGCCATTCGACCACTGCATCAGGGGACAAACCCACCCTCTGACTGAGATCCCTCATCAGTTCTGCCTGGTACGCTTGCAACACCGCCATGGTGTGCAAAGCAGCACCAGCCTGACCTGCTGCCGTGTATGCTCTGCCATTTAAGCGAGACATCATTTTGAGAGGCCTAGGTGGCAGGGTTGGAGCTCTCAGTGTCGATGCCTACCCAGAATTTCCCGTCAATCGGGGGCATTGACACATAACCATATACCCCTATCCCCTTGACATCAGCGAAGTTAACCCCGCCGAATATCTGCTCTTCCATGCCCTCTCAATCCCTGTGTGCAGACCGGGAAGGAAAGGAAGGCTCACTGGAGCTGGAGGATTATAAATTTGTATTACCTTAATTCGAAGTGCTTCAGACAGAACAGTCCCTGAAGACGAAAAGATGAATGTCATGTTTGCAAAGCGCCCTTATATACTTCCGGGTCGCACGTTGATGACATCATGGGCTGTTGCCAGTCAATAGGATTGCCGTGATTCAATAATTGTTTCAGACACCTGTCACGCTGAGGCGTTCCCCAAAGCATCCTAGGACGCAGTGTGAGTTCTCTTCGAAAGGGAACTGTCAGTGTTCTGGTTTCTCATTGGTTGGTTGCCAATATTAAGCTCTAGAAAAGATGTAACAGAATTGCTTGCACAATGGAAACAAAAAACACTAATACTGCTACAAAATAACAATAAAAAAAAATCACCTAAATGCTGTTGATGCCATATTAACTCGAAATTAAAGCTGCAGTCTGTAACTTTTTTAAATGAAATGTTATGACTTATAATAATAACCAGTGGTCAATTAATATACTTTGTCTAAAGTTGAACTTCAAGTGAGCATTAGATGATTGCAAAGATAATCAAAATGGAGAAAATTAGCATGCACATTGCTGAATGTATTGGACTGAAACAAAATAATCTCTAATCTGGGCATATAGCTATATTGTACCAATATATTGTGCAACCCTTTTTTTTAAATATAGTCTCCATGTTTGTGTGATGTCATTCTCCCACATTTTAGAGATTTACATTTCCAAAGTGTTTACAAGCTGGAATTCCAACTTCATATGACGTTCTGTTGCAGTATTCCCTTCCAAACATAACCATTCACACACTCATCCCATGGTGCAATTCAGACAATTCTGAATACAAACTCTTTACCTCAGTAATCGACTCCTCAAACACCCAACAAAAAGAGGTTACTCAAAGTGTACTGTCTTTCTCGCTCTTCACTCGCATATCACTCAATTAACAAAGGCTGCAGAAAAAGTCCCATTATTGGTGGCCCTCATTTTATTCCCTTTGTTATCTATTGCTTCCTTTTCTCCCGCACCTCTAATCATACTCTTGGCTCTAATGTTGTGGATTAGCCAGTCCTATTTACCCCCTCTCCACAGAACTCAACAATACCTCGCTCTCTCTCTTTCACCCCACTCCCATCCTCCAGCCGAAGCTCAGCCCACATGATCATGTAATCATGCGTACCTATGCAGCTAGAATACTAAACACCATGCTGAAGCCCTGCAGAGAGCTTCTGAGGCAAGATGCGCATTTGTGTTTTGACTGTAGCTGCATGATTCTAGCAGAAAAATAACTGCACTTAGCAGTTGCCTCCGAATTAACTGGTGACAAATTGCTGAGCTGTGGTGCTCTCTTACTCAAAGGTATACTCTAAAGAAGAGATTGACATTAATTATTCAGATGTAGACTTGAAACAGAAATGTTTGCCAGAAAAAAAAAGAAACATGATGACTA